>JAAIXI010000216.1:1305347-1945310 GCA_013403645.1 Heliconius nattereri
TAGTTTGTTTCTGCTTCGGTATATACCAACAGTTGCCCAGTCGCTAAAAGTTAACTTCGAGTTTTTATATATTTGTTTAACTTTAAAAATGTTATCAAACTCTCTAGAGAGTAAATTAAAAACTTTACAATATACCTGATTCGGATTTAATCCGGTTATTTCTAAGGTTGCTATTTTTTCACTCACTTTATTATTAAAAATATTAATTTTATTTTCAGTAATTGGTCTTATTGATATTTGTTTACGTTCTGCGACTGTTTTATCTATAACCGAAAACATTTGACCACAATGATCCGAGCTTAGATTAGTAATAATTTGTTTTTCTACAGTCTCACAATGACAAAAAACATTATCTATACAAGTAGCGGACGTATTCGTTATACGAGTTGGCTCAGAGAAAATATTTAACAAATTAAAAGATTTAAATAAATTTAGAAGACGAAGGCTTAGTGATGTCACCTGTAGTATATCTATATTAAAATCTCCGCATACTATTAAAGATTTATTATTCGAACTCAAATTGTTAAGAACATCCTCCATTTTCTCTTCAAATACTTCAAAACTACCTGAGGGGGGTCGATACACGCATACTATAATATGTCTATTAAATTCAACGCAGGACAGTTCAATAGAGCGTTCGTCAGAGAGAGCTACTATATCTGGTCGCGATTTACAACGTATATCATTTCTTATTAATTGTCAAGTTCGTTCGTTAGAGAGAAGGCCATCCGCGGCGGCTCGCTTATATTAATAAGAAATGATATACGTTGTAAATCGCGACCAGATATAGTAGCTCTCTCTGACGAACGCTCTATTGAACTGTCCTGCGTTGAATTTAATAGACATATTATAGTATGCGTGTATCGACCCCCCTCAGGTAGTTTTGAAGTATTTGAAGAGAAAATGGAGGATGTTCTTAACAATTTGAGTTCGAATAGTAAATCTTTAATAGTATGCGGAGATTTTAATATAGATATACTACAGGTGACATCACTAAGCCTTCGTCTTCTAAATTTATTTAAATCTTTTAATTTGTTAAATATTTTCTCTGAGCCAACTCGTATAACGAATACGTCCGCTACTTGTATAGATAATGTTTTTTGTCATTGTGAGACTGTAGAAAAACAAATTATTACTAATCTAAGCTCGGATCATTGTGGTCAAATGTTTTCGGTTATAGATAAAACAGTCGCAGAACGTAAACAAATATCAATAAGACCAATTACTGAAAATAAAATTAATATTTTTAATAATAAAGTGAGTGAAAAAATAGCAACCTTAGAAATAACCGGATTAAATCCGAATCAGGTATATTGTAAAGTTTTTAATTTACTCTCTAGAGAGTTTGATAACATTTTTAAAGTTAAACAAATATATAAAAACTCGAAGTTAACTTTTAGCGACTGGGCAACTGTTGGTATATACCGAAGCAGAAACAAACTATACGAATTATATAATATGAGGCAATGGAATCAACATCCGGCGTTCTTGTTAAAAGTTAGAAATTATTCAAAAATATTTAAAAAGGTATGTGTCCAGGCTAAGTCTATGCATATAAGAGCAAAAATTTTGAACTCTAATAATAAAATTAAAGCTACATGGGATGCTATTACTACTGTAACTGGGAGATTTAGAGCTGTCAGTGAACCTATTAAATTAAAAGTTAATAATATAATCTTAAATTCAGATTTAGAAGTGGCAAATACTTTTCAAAAATTTTTTTCTGATATATCTACTGAAGTAACACGTTCACTGCCATCATCTCCTTCGGAAGCAGAATTAATACTAAAAACTCATGTAAATAGTTGTAGACAAAATTTTGTGTTTAAGAATGTGTCACCGGATGAAATAGTCAAAACTTTTAAAAGCCTTAATTTAAAGAAAACTGGTGACCTATGGGGCATGTCTGTTAAGGTTCTTAAAACAATTATACCTAACATTGCTCCTTATCTAGCTTTAATTTTTAACAATTGTGTAGAATCCGGTACTTTTCCTGATTTAATGAAATATAGTAAAATAGTGCCGCTTTACAAAAGTGGAGATAGAACTGACCCTGGAAATTACAGACCGATCTCTGTTTTGCCGTCTCTAAGTAAAATATTTGAAAAAATAATATTTAACCAGCTCACAATTTTCTTAAATATTAACAATTCCATAGTGAGCAATATGGTTTCACCAAAGGCAAGTCCACTACGGATGCGGGTGCTGCACTCCTAAAGCACATTTATGACGCATGGGAGAAGTCACAAAATGCTATTGGAGTATTTTGTGATTTATCCAAAGCCTTTGATTGTGTAGACCATGAAACTCTGTTATTAAAACTATATCATTATGGTATACAGGGTACCGCCCTTGATCTTATTGCCTCATATCTAAACCGAAGAATCCAGAAGGTTAGTATAAATAATGTAAAATCATCTGGATCTCCTATAAAGATGGGCGTTCCACAAGGATCTATACTTGGTCCCCTTTTATTTCTTCTTTATATTAACGATCTGCCTTTTGATGTGAAGAACTTATGTGATATTGTACTTTTGGCGGATGATACCTCTTTAATATTTAAAGTTGACAGAAATAAAATAAACAATGACGAAGTGAATAATGCATTATCACATATTCTTCGTTGTTTTGATGTTAATAATCTAATGTTAAATGCTAAAAAAACGAAATGCATCGAGTTTGCTTTACCAAATGTTAAAAAACATACAACAACATAGAGAACCTCTTAATGTGTCGGAATCAGCTATTTTCTTAGGTGTTACTATAGATTCCAAACTCCAGTGGAACACTCATCTGGAAGCACTTGCAGATAAACTCAGCTCTGCCGCGTTCGCAATTAAGAAAGTAAGACAAATGACGGAATTTGAAACTGCCCGACTAGTCTACTTAAGCTTTTTTCATAGTATTTTATCTTATGGAGTGCTGCTATGGGGTAGTGCTTCAGATAACAATTCAATATTTATTCTCCAAAAAAGAGCCGTGACATATATTTATAATCTAAAAGCTCGAGATTCTCTGCGAGATGTTTACAAAAATGCAGGTATTATTACAGTTGCTTCCCAATTTGTATATTATAACATTCTCTTTGTCCGACAAATATACATTGTCACAGAAAAAATAGCGACAGTCATGATAAACGACGAGAAATAAAAATAAGATTGTTACTCCAAGTTTTCGCCTCCTAAAAGTTAATAAATCTTTTATGGGGCTGAGTATACGTGTATATAATAAAATACCACAGTGTATTCTTAGTTTGCACTACCAAAATTTAAAATATCTGTAAAAAAATCTAACAAGTAAAGCTTATTACACTGTTCAAGAATATTTAGAGGATAAACATGTATGGAATCTTTTGAATGTCAGGCAGGATAGCTGTCAGCTAATGTAATAGTAAATATACCATTAATTTGAAAAGAGCAACTGTTGAGTGTCTAGCCGGCTCTTCTCAGCAGAACTGACTTCCGAACCGATGGTAGCTTTTTGTTGACATGCACATTCGACGATTCAAAAGTGCTGTTATAGTTTGTTTATTTGAATAAATAATATTTAGAATTTTAATTGAATTTTGAATATATTAATTTCTTCGCGTACTTCCCTTCTATATACAGGATACAGCGTGAAGCTGATCAATTTTTATTATTTTCTTGAAAACTCACCCGTGAGCGCTGTCTAAATGAACAGAGATTTTGTTATTATTTATTTGCTAAAAGAAAAACCATTCTTTGATCTTTTAAAATGCGTTACGGATTTTATTAAAATTTTACTACAAGCAGAATGATACAATAGAAAAGTTTATATGCACATTACTAAGGCATCCAAGAATATCAAAGATTTCTAATGTACTTAATAAAATGTTTTGTTTATTAAATGAGAAATTATGCAGTTCAAGCGGGCGAAGCTGCGGGCGGGCCGCTAGTTAATAATATAATGTTATAATGTTACAAAATACGATATTGTGTCATAAATTAAATTAATTAAATTTTTGGAAAAAAAACAGACAAGATGATACTTGATATGAAAACGGCATGAGGGAATGTGAATCAAATAAAGGCGCGCTTCCCTGAAACTTACTGACGTAGAAACTCGTCACAATACGGCCTAATTAGTACTATCGGTAAACATTAGTTACCAGACGTAAAAATACTATGCATTTTTAAATTATTTTCATCTTCATTTAAATGATCACAGGATCAGTGTATAAGACCCTCCTCTCGTTTTAAAAACACCACCTAAGCCGCTTTACCTAAGCAATATTTCATAAATTCGAGCTTTCCCCAAATTAGGTTTGATCCATGGCTGTATTTATCCGAGGTTACAACCGGGTCCCCCCCTACCTCTCGTACTCACCTCTCTAAGAAGCTAATTATACAATGTACGCACTCCCTCATGACACTGGCCATCACTCAGCATTGACATTGTAGAACACTAATTCGGATATTTACGTTGTAAATATTTGTCCGTTTACAAATATTGTCCTGTTTGTCCTCAGTCCATAGCAAAGCGAACGCTTAAACTTTCGACACAAATTGAAGCCTGAAACGAGGTCATACGACTGGACTGGCTGAAGTAATATCGGACGTGATATTGCCGTACATTTTAAAAGGTTTGGATTGAATTTCAGATATGTGTTAGATCGTTTAGTCTGGACTGCGTGTTGGAAAAACTAATAATACAATAGAATAAGTTTGTTACGTAAAAAGAATATTAAGTGTTAAATATTTAAATAGAGACTAGTCGTGGTGCAGAGATATAGGCAGGGACTGAAGGGTCAAGAAATAAAATATTTAACATTTTAATTGCCTCGCTTTGGTAACGAGGTAAAGCACAGTTCTGCTATTCCACATGCAAAGCTACTAGAATACACCTATTAATGGGTAACGGAAGTTTCCTAACGGTAACGGAGTGTCTTAACATTAAGTTCCAGCACATTGCACTGTAGGCTGGGAACCATGTAATTGTTATGAAAACATATTTAAGCGAAAAATATTTTAATATTAGTTAAAGCTTTCCAGAAAAGAAATTAAAAAAAACTTTAATGTAAGATTATACAAATTGACTATTTCCTTTGAGTCACCTAACGCGAATTTAATCTCACGGAAAAACTTATAACTTTCAGAGATTTTGGTAATTTATAATCAGAACCAAATTGCGGATTAAACTTTAGGATATTCAAGTTCTTAAAAATATATTGGAATATTTAATTCATGCAGAAAATTATTTTAGTACCTACGTAAACGTAATAGGCGTCCTCGCTGTTTGTTTTATATTTTCTCTGTAGCTTCAAGCTGCACCCCGCACATAACAGGGTAGGTAGAGGGAATTTGGGAACCTGTGGGAACTTTGTTAATTTTCCACCGAATTCCGCCACTGCTGGTCTTTTTCGTTTTGATGTAAGCTAATGTCACTCCATTCACATTTAAATGAGACGTACAATAAATAGATTTGGTTGACCAACCAAGTTACTATTTCAAATCTTCGATGTAGACTACATGACTCAATTATTATTCATAAAAGTTAAAACGCAAATACAAAGATTTCTAAATATCATCCAAATGCAAATGTACTCACTTGGAGGATAATCCCTATAGCTGATGTCACTGTATACGGCGAATGGCGACGCACTGATGAAAGCAAGAAGCCACAGCACGACGATGATCCTCGACGCCCTCGTCAGCCCCGCCATGGCGTACAGGTGCAGAGGATGGCATATGGCCAGATAGCGCTCCAGTGAGAACGCTGATATTGTCAGTACTGATACGTACGTAGCTCTGAAACAAGAAAGGTAAGTTATCTTGGCTTTCAACTTTAAATTAATTCAATTTTTCAGCCTAAAACGTCAAGAAAACGTTAAGATATTGCAGTTATTATAATATTGTGTTTGATTTTTTTGTATCAATATCGAAGCTTAGTTACACAACGTATAATATAACATTTATTATTAAATAATGCGAGAGCGAAGAAATAAAGAATTTTTATTATTTTAAATTATTTTTCCCGAGTGGAAATAGACACGCTTGCGCTCCTTCATTACAATGGAATTTTCAAGCAAATATGTTAAAACTCCACAAATTAAAAAAGTTTTAACAGAATATAAGGCTATGATACAGTAATTGTAAAGCTCTGTTTGTAGTTTCGCCCTCCACTCTCCGCCGTTCCGAAAATTGTGTGTTGGGTGGCGGTCGTTGGCGCTGAAAGGTTGATGGCAGTCGAAGAGATAAAAGAGGTATTCATGCTATGGATAAATTGTAGAACTAAAAAGCTACTATTCTATAATATGTAAAACGAAACAACAACAAAAAAGCTCTACACGATTATAAATTAGGTATGTATACATACTTGTGGTCAACATTTTTTGTAAAAAAATATAATTGGGCAGAAATAAATGAGGTTTTTGGTAACATCCGACGTCAGGGCGACCTTTTTCTGTATCATATTTATAAAATATTCGAATTTTATCTTTGTTCAGCAGTATGTTGTTTGGTGATGTTAATAACCTGTTTTTTTTTGCTAGAGCCAACTTACTAAGACTATGGACGGCGTATGCTAGACATACGCTGTGTACGGAGCCAGCTTTATGTTTATTAATAAAGCAGGAACTTTTTTTCAGAAAAAAGTGGGAAATACTATTTTTTATATTTTTTAATGAGGTAGGTATTAGGAAAAAATCTCATGGTTGGTTTTTATAGTTTCACGCCGTATCCCGCCGTATCACTTAGCGGGATAGACAGAGAAAATCTAGGAACCTAGTGTTAAGACACTTTTCCGTCCTCGACTTTCAGCCGACTTCCTCGAAGTATTGAAATACCGCGTATATTAGAGCGAGAAAATGATATAATTAAATATTGTATTCTCCGAAAGGGAATCGAGCTCACAACCGTCGCGCTTACAGTGGTAGACTTGCCACTTGCTGTGCCACGAGGGCCTTTATTTTGTATTTAAATCTGTTCTATCACCTTAACACGTATTGTTTGAAACTTGGTGAATGATACATTATATTTTTTCTTATGTACCTAGAACATGACAAGAAACACACTTAAAGAGTAAAGTCTTACATAAATATCATTTTCTAAGTAAGTATTTAAGAATGAACGCACGAAGGTATCTTTACTTGACTATACGAGTATAGTAACATTAATTGAAGATAAGTAATGCTTTCAACGACTGTAAGAGATAGCGAAAATTAAATTCATAAATAACACTGAAGTGGCAATGTTTTTGAAATATCTCTGCCTTAATGGTAATATGTTTATTTAACGTAACAAAGACGGCATATGGTTTTATTAATATACGAGTATGTATTTGATCGTCTTTTTCTTTGTATCTTGTAATATTTTATATATTTAATTTTCACATAAATTTTACAAGTATTTTTTATCATCATCATCATCAGCAGCCATCTTTTGTCCACTGCTGGACATAACCCTTCCCCAATTCTCGCCACCACACTCGATGCTCAGCTCTTCGGACCCATCCGCTTCCCGCCATTCTCTNTCTAGGAACCTAGTGTTAAGACACTTTTTCGTCCTCGACTTTCAGCCGACTTTCTCGAAGCATTGAAATGCCGCGTATTAGAGCGAGAAAATGATATAATTAAATATTGTATTCTCCGAAAGGGAATCGAGCTCACAACCGTCGAGCTTACAGTGGCAGACTTGCCACTTGCTGTGCCACGAGGGCCTTTATTTTGTATTTAAATCTGTTCTATCACCTTAACACGTGTTGTTTGAAACTTGGTGAATGATACATTATATTTTTTCTTATGTACCTAGAGCATGACAAGAAACACACTAAAAGAGTAAAGTCTTACATAATATCATTTTCTAAGTATTTAAGAATGAACGCACGAAGGTGTCTTTACTTGACTATACGAGTATAGTAACAGCATTTGAAGATAAGTAATGCTTTCAACGACTGTAAGAGATAGCAAAAATTAAATTCATAAATAACACTGAAGTGGCAATGTTTTTGAAATATCTCTGCCTTAATGGTAATATGTTTATTTAACGTAACAAAGACGGCATATGGTTTTATTAATATATGTATTTGATCGTCTTTTTCTTTGTATCTTGTAATATTTTATATATTTTACTTTCACATAAATTTTACAAGTATTTTTTATCATCATCATCATCAGCAGCCATCTTTTGTCCACTGCTGGACATAACCCTTCCCCAATTCTCGCCACCACACTCGATGCTCAGCTCTTCGGACCCATCCGCTTCCCGCCTTTCTTTATGTCGTCGGCCCATCTGGCAGGGGGTCGCCCCACCGGTCGTTTTGTACGGGGTCTCCACTCTAAGACATGTCTGCCCCAGCGGCCGTCGGCTCTACGACAGATATGCCCTGCCCATTGCAACTTACCAATTCTTTGAGCTATGTCGGTAACTCTGGTTCTCCTCCGGATTTCCTCAATATACGTTTCCTCAAACGGTATAAAAATAGAGATATTCCCAAATATGCTTAAATAAAAAAACAATTAAAATACGTTCGATCGATCGATCATGCCCCATTGCCCACATTCAAAATATTTGTGTATAAACAATGAAAATGAACATATTTATTTTTGTCAGCTTAATAAACTACAGACTGCTTACTTACTTTTTATATTTCTTATACATTTTCAGACTTCAAGATTTTAATAAAATATTTATGGGAACCTCTAATACTTTAAATATTAATATATCTTGTCATGAAATATTCTATCTAATATAGAGTATTATAAAACGTACATATTTAAATATATACCTATACATATTTTAAGAAGGATACAAGGTCAAAGACTTAGGATTACATACCTTACTCGAGTCCTTATACATACAAACATATTTACAACCACTTGCCGTGGTTAAATCTATTTACATAATACCCTTATAAATGTACGTGATCCAGTCACGCAAAATGACTCCCCCTTTTCTTCGTAGAACTTAACTTACTTTCTCCATGTTTTTTTTATGGAATATTTTGTTGGTTCCAATACCAATAATATCAATAGAATTTTTCCTCAAAAACTCGTAACATTTCTTTACCTTCTTGAAAGAGTGAAAGCAAATATGGCATATAAAACACTTTTACGTTACTCGCTAAGAAAGTTGAATGTCAAATTGAAATTTGGCATTTGGCTGGGAATGTAAACTGTACTAAAATAATATTTTTGCGCGAGCATGAGAAACTACAACAAAAAAACCGGGATTTTAAAATTTGTAGTTTAAAAATATGGCAGGTTTATGTGATAATAAGTATATTTTTTAAGGTTAATATAATAATTATATTCCACTAACAATTAAAATATTTCATTAAACATTTATGTATGCAGGATTTCATTGCGTTAACTTTACAAAGTAAATTATAAAGAACATCTGTAACTCTTAATTATGTATTTAAAAAGTTATTTCACAATTTAATTTCAGTAAAAGTTCATCGACGTCGACGCTATTAGAATATTAAGGTCGAGTAGGTACAGAGCGAATGAATGTTTAAAAAAACTAAGTAGATTTCTGACAGTTTTTTAGTATAGCTGTCTCTGTTTAAACTTATTGTTTTTCAAAAATTATTAACTTTAGTTAACTAATATATCTATGTATTAAATATTAGTTAATAAATTAGGAAATACAAATAATTTCATAATTAAGGATAGTCCCGCACAGTTTATTTCAATAATGCCACGTCAATGAAGAAGACTGACCAATTTTTATTAAATTGGTCGGTTAATTATAGAATAAATAATACTAAAAAGACTACAGCAACAGTAGGTATACGAACATAAATAATATAATGATTCATAAAATATACACAGTAAAATTTGTTTAACAAAATATCAGTTTTACTTATAGATTAGGTTAGTTATATTATTTTTACTACTGGGCTTGTAGAGTAGAGCTGGGAACTTATAGAGTAGGTTAGTTATATATAAATTATAAAAAATGGTAAAAGTCGACATCAAAAATTTTGATGACTTCGATTATAACAGAAAAAAGTCGAAATGCTCTTATACCAAAAATCAAATGGTTCGTTTTTTTTAAAAAATAAATAGCAATAAAGTGTGAAACTATATAAATTAATGTCATATAAGAATTTTCGACTTCAGTACTGTCTGCAAGCGATGAAAATTAAAAACAATCTTTGTTTATCTTAATAGAAAATAACAGGAAGCTAGCTATAAATAAAATTTACCAACGCGTCGTCACTGCATCAGCGCGGAATAAGTTAATTATTTTGCGGTGATACTAAAAATAGCATAGAAATACTTAATACTATATATATTATGATATATTTTAAAAATGTAAAGTTAGAAAAGGATTTTCCTTTTCTAACTTTAACTTTTTAGAAAACATATAAAAATTTTGAACGTAGTGGGATTTAAATCTGCGCCTCCTGGAAAAGGTTTTCTAAAAAGTTATATATATAGGTAATACTAAATACTAAAAATGTATGAATATCAGACTACCAGATCCAGAGTAACATTACACAAAGACAATATAAAATAATTTAGAAATGTGTATTTTATATATATATTTTTTAATCTAATTTAAGGGCTTTGTCGCTTATGCGACTATGTCGCCCTGGTAAGTTTAACTTAAATAAAATATAATTTAAATACAATTTATCTTACGTTAAGCGGGATATTCCTAACTCATAAAGTATATTGGCTTCATCTGAAAGAGGTGAAGCCTTTACATTACAAAAACCTTGAAATCTGCAGCTTATTTTTGTCCTAAGCGCATCGTTCTGGACACATTCCATCATGTGATAGACATCATCAACTGAATTAGAATTGCAAAAGTCGCAACTGGCTGTCGTTGATTTGCCCATTAAATACAAAAATTTATTGCCTGGTATGTGCCCAGCACGAAGTCTAAGCGCTGCAATTGTCTTTTTCCTACATAAAATTTCATTATTTATCCATGGTGATGATAACGGATGTGGTTGGATCGTTTTATACCAGACACCTTTTTCCAAGGATCTTTTATCGTAATATTCTGCCCAGAACGTATAACAAATTTGTTTTATTTTTGGAATAAAATTAGTGTAAAAAGGAGAACTGATACTAGGAATCCCATCTGATATTGCTTGCTTGACTAATAAATCAGCAATGTCATTGCCCTCCAGACCTACATGAGACGGTATCCACTGAATAACTACATTCCTTCCCAAAGATCGCAATCTCAAGACATTGTCCAATGTAGTATAGGCTATCGGAGTTCCTCGAAATGTCGAGGTACACTGAGCCAAATGTTGGAGCGAACTTTTAGAGTCTGTCAATATCACTGAATTAATATAATCAGTCGATTCTATGTATGACAGAGCTTCTGCTATAGCGATTAGCTCGGCATCCATTATACACATATTGGGGTCTATCTGAAATTTTACAGCTATCTTTTGTTCATAGTCATAAAAGGACGCCCCCAATCCCTCCTTATCCTTAGAGCCATCTGTATATTTCTTTTTATAATAGCTGTATTGGGATGTGATAAAATTAGAAAAAAAAATTTAACAGTACGCAATCAAATCGTCTTTTAGGTCCTGTCATGAAATTAACGTCATATTTAAAAAAAGATTCAATATCTATATTACTACTACACCCAAGTATTCAATGAAAACATACCTAAATTTTTTGATGTATTAATTTTGAAATCTTTTAAACAATTATGAACCAAAATTAATGCAGGCGTCTTTTTTTTGTGCCAATATCTAGAAGTATTCAATAATGAAGCAAGTTTAGAAATTATATTTAGGCCTCCACTATTGGTCTGACGAGATTTAGTATTTAGCCAAAATTTTCCAGCTAAGTAACGACGACGAAGGAATAGTGGTTGTAAACACAATTCACTTTCCATCACATGAATGGGCGTCGTTTTAATAAAACTACCAATAATTCTCATGACTTGGTTTTGTATCTTGTCTAATTTCCCTAGATAAATATTTGCGCTACTATTATATGCTAAAACTTGCGTAATCAATACGACTTCTAATTAAGGAAATGTATAATAATCTTAAGTGCTTATGGTGGACACCCCAACTAGAACCAGCCAACATTTTAATAATATTAATAAATTTAAGAACTTTTTTAGATATTTAATTAATGTGCCTTCCCCACCTAAGCGAACGATCCGACCACTTTTCATAGATACTACAATACCAAATTTCCATAGATACTTACAATACACTGATCCTATGCCGAGTTTATCTAAGGTTAATAATAGTAAGGTAATATCAACATTATTATATGCGTTGTCTAGGTCTACAAAACATCCTATGGTACTTAAATCATTAGAAAAACCAAATTGAATATTAGAAATTAATGAATTTAAGCTATCTAGACAAGAGCGTGTTTTTCTAAAACCTGTTGTCTCCTCTGCGAAAAAATTCCCTTTTTCCAGGAACCATTCAATTCTCTTTTTAATTATGGAATGAAAAATTTTGCACATACAAGACATCAGGGATATAGGTCTTATTGCAGCAGCAGTTGATAAATCACGACCTGGAAATCGAATGGAAATCGGAATCGTTATAACGTGAATCTGACGCCATTGTTTTGGGACAAAATTAAGAGAGAAAAAAAGATTGTATATTTGCAAAAGAATATTTTTTGCCAAGTCTGGAAGATTATGAATCATTGAGTACGAAATATCGTCACACCCTGGGAGAGTATCTTTAGTTTTAATACATTTATTTAACTCTTGTCTGGTTATGTCAGCTTCCAATATAACATTATTAGATAAAAAAGTTGGTAACGGTGGACATGTAGCATCGGGAGCTAGATTATATAGTACACTTTCAGCTAATGATTTTAAAATACAGGGCTTTGAAGAACGGTATCCTTTTAACCATCGCATACCATGCAGTACACTATTTGCAGACATACCTTCATCAAAGGAGGAACAATACGTACGGAATGCTTTATTCCTAGCTCTTCTAGTTATTATTTGAGCTTCCCGAATTTTTTCTTGCAATGCGTTTAAATTATGGCTGGTGTGGGATTCTTTCTAAAACATACCAAAGCTAATCGTCTTCTCGGTATACTTTTTGATAATAAGGAAGACCAATACTTTTTTGGAAGAAATTTACCACTAGGTTTTTGATTAAATTTTATGCATGGAATATTTAAATCTGCAGCTTTGTTTAAAATATCTAACAAACTATTATAAGCTTCCTCTGGATTAGAACATACTTCAAAATCTTTGAGTGCTTCTTCAATGAACTTACGATAACCTAACCAATCAGCTTTTTTAAAATTTCTCTTTTTTGATAATTGGGGAGTAAAATTATTCGACGTCGTAATTTTTATCATCATATGATCACTACCTAGAGAATCATTAGAAACATTCCAATTAAAAAGTAGACCCACATCCAAAGAGGCCATAGATATATCAGGAGAAGATTCTTGTAAGATACTATTAACTAATTTAAATCGAGTTGCTTTACCATTGTTCAAAATAATGAAATTATTATCTATCATAGAATCAAAAACTTGATTCCCTCTTTGATTTGTTTTGTTTGACCAATTTGAATGATGAGCATTAAAATCTCCTAAAATCAAGGCTTTGGAATGAGCTACTGAAAATAACGAGTCCCAATCACTTTTCACAGTTTGAATATTTGGTGGACAATAAACTGAGATTAAATCCTGAATCATATTACAATTATAAATTTTAACATGTACTATTTCAATACCAGAATTAGATATTCTAGTTGGAGAAATTTGGGCTTTAATGGATTTATGGGTTAGAATTGCAACACCTCCATATGAATCCGACCTATCGTGACGAAAAACATTATAATTATTTACATGGAGTGAACAGTCCGAAGTCCGAGCCAAGTCTCACTAAGTGCAACAATATGTATTTTCTCTAAGAACAACATTTGTTCAAAATCAATTTTTTATGGTAATTAATATACTCCGAGAATTCCGTTGCAAAATATTAACTGTAACACTATCTATTGTTAAACATTTTACCTAAAAAAGAAAAGTCCTCTGGTATATTACTAACTATCCAAGACACCATCGACTCGATACCCACTTGAACCATAGATATAATCTTACTTTTAATATTGCCTTTTTTAATTAAAATAATGTTTACTATTATCCTTACAACTATTGTCAAAAACTTCTTCGCTGCAAGTGTCTTGCTGATATCTATATTAATATTCATGTTCATGCTAAACTCTTCAAAATCAGTCATGACTTCCTTTTCCTTCCTTTTCGGCGCTCTGTAGTGGTAGCCTGGGTCACTTTTGATTGTAATGTAGCCTGTGCATATGTATTCTTTGCAGGAATAATAGGTGAAGCATATGTAGCATCAAACGGGGCTTGTCTTGTAATGTTCGACATAACATTGTCTTGCGACGTTGAACGAAATGGAGTAGGAGGAACATACATATCCAAGGCTTTTCTATAAGAAACATTAAATTCACTCATTATATCACGTAATTTTTTTCACTTATATTCACTGGACAACACTTTTACTTACGTCGTCGTCGCGTCGGTCGGCCGCTTGGCCGACCTTTTGTATTATATCGTTTTGATCTTTAACATAGAATGAATACAGTTGAAAATTGCAATGAAGAAATATATTTTTTTAAGTATACCCACTCGGGAGATCCTAGAAGTGGATAGTGGACAACAGAATGTCTTACTGGACTGCCTCCACTTATCAAAAACACGTGAATATTTAAAAATATATTTACCGTTATATACACTAAATTCATAAAAATTAAGACATTTTAAAATTAATAAAACATATTTATAAAACTTACGCTTCCGATATAAAGGCTCGAAGTTTGCAGAATACAAGGCCTAGACTGTACGGATACTGATGCCAGTACACTGTTAAGTCGTTTGGTAGACCTGTAAAAGAAAATGAATAAGATTAAAAGATAATAATAAAGATATTTATATTTTTCATTTCTCGCTCTGGTAACAAGATATAACGTGGCATTGAGTTACGCCACTCAAATCGTAATATAATAATAGTAATCATAAATAATAATTCTGAAGGCATAGCGTATTGAGTGGCGGAACTTAACGCCGCGCTTTACCTCGACACCAGAGCGAAGAAATGGAAATATAAACTTTCAATCCTCTCCTAAAATCTCCTCAAGTGTTCATTTTAATTTCCCATGGGTCAACTTGAGTAATATTGCCATTACGATTGAATTGTTCTTATCATTATTGTATGCAAAAATATTTAATTAACAAAAAATATATTAATTAAATTTTGAAGTAAAATTTTACATTTTCGAATATCTACAAGTTGTGTTAGAATCTTGATTTGTTTTGTGCTCCAAGGGACCATAGACCTGAATATTTGATATTAACTTCATCTTAATACCTCCACACTCAAAATAAATGCTCCTGACAAACGGACGGACGGTCAAATCCGTTATCCTCCTATAACAGTTTGTTTTTTGCCTTTACGTAACCCTAAAATGAAGAAAACCAGTACTTCAATATATAAAACAAACGTAGGTAAAATCTGTTAACTACATACATTAATCAATCCAAGTTACTTCCTTTACTATATGGAAGTGACAAGAGATATTGTTCAAGAGTTCAGTTCCTTGTTTTGTTAGTTTCCCAGATACTTACGTCCAATGGTTTGATGACTATCTTAATAAATAAAGCTAGGTTATATATTTACAGCTGGGCCATATAGATAAAGTAAATCGGAAAACAAGCTAAGGAATTTCTTTTTACTGCCTCTATCTATATATTCTATATATAAATCGAAAGGTCACTCACTCATCACGAAATCTCAGTAACTACAAGTGCTAGGAATCTCAAATTTTGCATAGGAGTTATTTATAGGACGTAGGTGCACGGGAATTTGCAATATTCGACTTCTTAGGGCTTGTTTTGGGGTTGAAAGTTTATATGAAATTTCGTTACTACAAATGCTAGGAGTCTCAAATTTTGCATAGATGTCACTTGTAGGACGTAAGTACTCATGGAGACAGAAATTAATAATAACGTTGTTCACGCAGGCGAAGCCGCGGGCTGGCCGCTAGTTTTGTGATAATTTTGTTGTACGGCTGTCTCGAATTGTTTTAACAGAAAATGCCCGCGGCGTTTATCAGAAATTGGAAACAAACAGAAAAAAAAATTATGACAGGATATCAGGGTCATCTTTAAAATAGAAGACCAATAATGTATCGAAATTACAAGTACATTGCAATGTTCTATTATATTAAGAAAGAAAACTATCCAAAAATGTTAAAAGAGGGAAAGGAAAATGTATAAGCCTGTTTACTACAATAATATTTTCAATCTATAATAAAAGATCGAAAAGGAAATAATAGAGCATCTGGCGTTATCGCTCAATTGGTGATTGGAAAAACACACCTTTATATATAGAGTTGAAGAGGAAAAATTATAACAGTTTCACGCTGTAGTACTACAGCAGGATAGGCAGAGAGAACATAAACTGTTTCTGCTGAATTTTCTAGATATTATTTTATCCTCTTTTATCTTCACATTTATATCTTACTTAATTTTGGAAGTTATTTTTCATTTTCATTTCAAAGTGGATTACTCTAATAAAGCATTAAAGGAGTGGAGAAGAGAGTATTCACTTCAATTGTAATTTATCTTTGCTTTGTACGTCAAGCTAAACCGATATATTAATTATATATATTTTTGAAATTATTTGGAAATAACATTGAGTCTTCAGACAAACGCTAGCGAATTAATTTGTAAGGAGCGGATGTGTGTTCCGTGGCTTTCTGACAGTAATTGGGTTGCGACCCTAATTAGAATCTCTAGTATATAAATATGTACATATTTATTAAACTTAATATAATATATTAATGTAAATAGCATTTCTTACTTTGATTCTGTAAATTAATTATTCTGTTGTTCATATATGTTTTGTCTAAGATAAGAAAAATAAAATGCTTAAATTTTTACAAGAATTACTAAATAATACTGTTATACTTGCTTATATATTTTTATTTCACTGTTTCTAAACCTTTGTCATATGTAAATAATAAGGTAAGTAATATGAAATAACTATTTGAAATCTATGATAAAAACATATTTATGCCGAGTTTACAGAACAGTTTTTTTAACGTTTTATAAGAATAGGTTTTTTTTACGTAAGAACCCTTACATCATTTATAATGCAAATATTTTCTTTAGTCGTCGAGTTTTATGTGACGGAAAATAACTTTTGATCATAAAGAGAGATACTTATTTAGGAAACATATAAAATTTTACAGTTTAAATAAAATGTTTCATGTTGAGTGGAGGTACTAAACACCGCACTTTGCCTTACTAGAATAAAGAAATACAGCAGAGAGAACCTAGTGTTAAGCACTCCGTTTCCCACTTTCTGCCTAATTCATATTGAGTGGCGGAACTCAACGCCGCTCTTTGCCTCGACACCAGAGCGAAAAAATGAAAACACTCACGCCATTAAAGGGTATTATTTATCAGATTCACTTAACAGTTAAAAGGGAAGAAAGGAACTAACTATCTAGACATGTACGTCTGTTTCTTACGCGCTAAAAACGTAATCCCCATTTTCGCCGCAATCATAATTATTTTTTTCTAGTAATTAATACAAATATGTTAACTTCTCAATTTCAGTCGGAGCGAACTCATAATCAATTATTAGTTAGATCAGGTATAAAAACTATACTATAAAAAAATCCTTCAAATCTGTCCAGCAGTTCCGAAAACAGACAGACAGTATTGACAGAAATATACAGACGATTTTTGACTGTTTTATCATACTACCTATAGATTATTATGTATTTGTGTAGGATTTGATAACACGAATAAGACCATAAGTACCTGTAATTGTATCCTGCAATTTTCCAATGTCAATCAAATAAATTAATACGCTACTTTTGTTTACAACCAAAGTGAAATAATTCCTAAGCTGAAGTTATGCCAATCACCGACCTTAGTTGGTAGAGGCAAGACCGCGGTAGACCTTTGAGAACACAATATCAATGGTATAGGAAGGTGGTGAAGGAAGGTCACGTGAAAAGCATGAGCAAAGTCACGTGAAAAGTGTGAAGAACATGTATGATGTTATTACAATGAAGAGAAAATTTCTAAATTTATTTACACTGGAGAACACAAAAAATGTCTTGCGGTAACTCTTATATAAGCACAGTAGAAAAGATCATTGTAACTACTAAATCTTAAGCCAGAATTGGGAAAGTTTCTGTGAAACTTAGAATTTGTTTTGGACTTGTTAAGTTAATGATGTCTTTTGGCCTAGGTACATCGAGGCTTATAAATGTTCACACTTTCAGCATAATTTTCTTGTCTTGGCTCATCTTTGTTTTTGGAGTAAATAATAAAGAAAATAGGACTTTAACTACATTCCCGACGTTTCCGAACGTTTAACGGATAACTTTCCATTATAATTTTTTCATCTCCCACATATAGCGGGTTATGTAGAGAGAATTAGTGTGATGTATTCAGTTTTCCATTTTCCGCTTAATTTTTGAGACATTGTGAGTTATGTGGCGGAACACGTGGCCGAAATAATAAGGTATGCCACGACTTTATTATGTAATATTTATAATTTTAAAATCAAATCAGACCACAAAAAGTGTATAAAAAGCTTCAACGAATGACGTAGAAGATTCTTCAGTAAACTATACTTCATGTTATTTTATAAGATTGAAGTCAACTTCAGGAAATTAGATCATATTTTATATTGATTTTCTTCTTCTATAGCCACTTTTTTTAAAGAACCTATTTTGAAGACACTTTCAAGCCTTATATTTTCAAGCTGATTTTTTTATTCCACAAATGTTTACTAATAATGAATGACTGCAATAAAATACTTAGTTACATTTAGTTCCGAGGCTCAAAATACACAGTACTGCTTCACTGGTTGAAACATAAATTATATTAATTATACTATAGCAATTATCCAGTACTGCACTTAATGCTATACTAGAATAGCTTCCTGCTAGTTAAAGCAGCAAAAGAGGCTTGATTTTTATGTATTTCAAAGACAAGGAAATGAGGAAAGACGGATAATATAACTATTAGGAGAGCTATGTCCGTCTGTTCCGCTTAAGTGATCCGATCCTTTTGAAATACGGAACTCTATAACTGGTAAAAATATTTACTTCTACCAAATCTTACTGTAACAATAGTAGGATTACATAATTTACCACAGCAAATAGAATTGGTTAAAACATCTGTTGTTATTTCAGCTTTCCCCTAACTCCTTCAATCAACACGCCTCAGCGATCCCTATTATCGGAACACTGACCCGGTCCGAAGCTATTTTAAGCTTCAAAAGGAAGAAAGGAATTTGTTATACATATATACATAGTAAAAACGTTTACAAAATTAACTTCTAACTATCCGTTAATTATCCTAAGCAAATAATTTGCTTGGGTATCATATATTAACTCAATGCCGCGCTTTCCCTCGAAACCAGAACGATGAAATTAAAATATTTATATTTAATTTCATCGAGTGAGAATCGAACCCACAATTTGTCACGTATATTATTGCAAGCTTGTGCCCTTACTTTCCAAACTTTTTTCTTTTTATTATATAACAGTATACGTAGGTAGGTAAAAAGTTTAATATTCATTCTAGAGTTATAAGCAAAGCATGTCTTTACAGAAATGTAATATTTGTCGCTCGTACTTTGAAGCTACGAGTATATACGGTGTAGCACGATTTTTTGAAATATTTCTATGACTTATTATATATGTGTAAATAGAAATGTTTATTAAATTTCAAATAAAATATCCGAAATAATTGTAAAATCATAAAAGTTGTTACTTATGTTTTATAGTGTGTTAATAAAGAAAAAAAGCGGAGTTGAGTTTCGCTGAACATTAAATAAAAAATATTAATTGGTTGCTAGTATAGATTAAAATTATCATCTATCCACATAGTTAATAGAAGTCTATTTATAATCAATAGCAGTATAAAGTTTTATTTTTTTAAAGTTCTTACATAACCTCGTCTATTATATGCTGTTTACGGGACTTCAAATTGAATAGTGAATAAGGCCAATTTATGGCTTATTATCCAAAAGTATATTTTCGACAATTCTAAGATAACTATCAACACCGAAGAAGAAGAAAAATTGAGAATACATACAAATGAATGAATACATTTTTATTCTATAGAGATTAAAAGAACCTTTACGACGTTGTCAGACTGTATAGAAAATACTTTAGCCTTATTAATGAACTGACCACACGCTGCTATAATCGTTCAAAGGCAATTTTTATTGAGTCCTGAAAATTTCCACATAGAAAAAATAAACCATTCCAGTTTGAAATAAGAAAAAAGATTTCAGCACAATCTATGACGGCAGTAAATGATTCCAAGCAGCTCCATAAAAATACTTATTATCTTTAATTTACTATTATTTTTTAGAAGTTTAATCTATATCTATATAAAAACTGAACATTTAGGTTGTTTAGGCTAGAAAATGTAGAGGAATAGAAAAAAAAAAATTTTTTTTTACCACCTAAATTTTACACAAAGACTATTAATGTGGGGTGCTAGGTCGGATAACCTCCTCGTGTGTTCGTTCGCTGTTGGCTCTTCTCGAATGCTTGTCATTCGGGGGGGACGAACAGTGTAGCGGGCCGGTGCACCCGTGCGGCGAGTAATTGGTGCCCACAGGATTAGTCCTTAGGTAATGATTGCTCGTCGGCTAAGAATCCGACGTGACAGGGTTCCTCCGCGTGTTCCTCTGACTAGCAGAGGAGACAGTGTGAGGAACTGGGAGGGCGCGCGTGGTGTGTACTAATACTACCGCCACGCAGGTGCAGTGATGTGCTAGCGCCGGGAACATCGGAATTCCACTTGTGGTTGCGGTCATGTCTCGTAATCATGAGTGGAACGGTCATGCGGTCTTGTCTTTACCGGCCAGACTGCGAGGAGGACAACCTCTGTAAAAAATTACCCCAACCCAAGCGGCGAAGCAGCGCGAGGGGTCCGTGGCTGATGGGATGATCAGTCGCTACTACTGGTCCCGCCAGGGTACCGGCTGACACCCGTGGCGTATTAGGCTTATCCAAGTACAGGGGGCACTGCTTGGATGGACCGTTTTTCCCCCATACTCGTGGGAACTTTATGGAGATTCAAAAATTTTAAAAAAACTAACTAATGAAGGTGATGTGGGAGTTATGGAGTCCGCTTCGGATTCAGGAACAGTGTCGTGTATGCGGCGCAAGCGACAGTCTGATAAGAATGATTCTGGCTCGGATACCGAGGCAGTACCTGGTGCTAAATGTCACACGGCCAGAAGAGGTCGGCCGCCGAAGAACCCGTGGCTCTGGACCAACACGTAAAGAACAGAGACAGCGCGTGAAAAAAGCACGCGAAGATGTGTACGATTTCGAGATGAATCTATCGGACTGGGTATCACAGCAAAATAGATCTGCCCAAACATTGGATGCGGATAATGTCTTGGAGGTGGACTGTAGAAGAGATACCTCACTGTTTTCAGCTGAAGAGCTGCGCACATACGCCGGTCAACGGGCGGCTTCCATACTAGAGATAGCGACAAAATCGGGCCACCTTAAGGGCACCTACGTGCGTAAACTTAAGGAAGCTGCAGCAGCCTTCACTGAAATAATAGAAGCACTTGTTTCTCGTACTGAGAGTGAAGAAATTTGTCGTGTCCGTAAGGAAAATCAGCGTCTCACTGCGGAGGTAAAAAAACTGAGATCCGAGTTACAGGACCACTCCAAGGAGGAACAGAATTTGAGATTAACTCATGCGGACGCACAAAAATCGCCAGCGACTGTACAAGCGTCGGCTCTCAATGTCGGTGAAGATGCGCTCGAAGCACTAAAGCTCAGTATAGTTAGCTCTGTCGGAACTATGATCGATGCCTGCTTTGCCGGTATTGAAGATCGCCTATTGCCGGCCAGACCCTTGCGTCCCCCTCTAGCGAGTCCCCCTTATGAGCGACGACAAAGAATGGCATCAGTGGCAACCACGAAAGAAACGGAAACGGTTAGCGATGCCAGGAATAGAAGAAAGCGACAAAATGCCGTTGCAATTACTGGCGGGTGTTCAGTCAACTCCATTACTGTTTCAGAGTTACTCCTTGGTCCCAGAAGAATGATGTCAGCTGTGGTGCGATGCCCGTGCGATTCGGCAAAAATCATTGTGGAGAAGGGACTGATCTTGGTGGGGTGGAGCTCTGGTAAGGTCCAGGTGCTTGAAGAGCGACCTATGCGCTGCTACAAATGCCTGTCGTTGGGTCACACCAGGCCTAGGTGTCCCTCAGCAGTTGTGAGGGAGCATCTATGCGTTCGTTGTGGCTGTGAGGGTCATAAATTCCACACGGGTCGAGCCGAACCACAGTGAATGGTATGCACGGACGCTAAAATGCCAGCTGGGCACATTATGGGTAGTGCAGACTGTCGGCCACCGCCACTTAAAGGAACAGAGGCCATAGGCATTGAGGTCTCTCATGGAGACGGCGGTTGTCAGGGCCAGGAGGATAGTGTTATGTCATAATGGATAGACATCCCATACACTTCTTGCAGACGAATATCAATCACTCCGCTGGAGCGCAGGACATAATGATGCAATCCGTGATGGAGTGGCACATCGACATTGCGGTAGTGTGTGAGCCGTATTTTATCCCTAATAATACTCGCTAGACTGTTGATCTGGATGGCTCTGTTGCGGTCGTATCTGGAAATGCTTCCGCTACTCCCCTCGCAGCTTTAGAAAGGGGTTTGGGTTATATTGTAGCGAGAGTATGCAATCGTGGGGTTATACTTTTCCTCGAATCGCAGTCTGGCGGAATTCGAGATTTTTCTTGACTCCGCCAGAGCTGCAATCTGCCGACAGTCGTCGAGGAAAGTCTTCGTCCTTGGCGACTTCAATGCCAAGTCTCGAGCGTGGGGGAACCCCACCTCAAATAGCAAGGGGGAAGCGGTTCAAGTATGGGCTTTACTTTCGGGGCTGTCTCTGCTCAATGTGGGCAGGGCGTGGACTTGCGTAAGACACAACGGAGATTCTGTGGTAGATCTCTCATTTGCCACACCATCTGTCGTACCTAACGTGACAAATTGGAGGGTTGAGACAGAGGTAGAAACTTTGTCGGACCATCGATACATTAGGTTCGAGGTCACCACGCAATCAGTTCTGGTTACCTGGCCTATGGGCGCATTTCGAAGATATCCGAGATGGGTTCTTGGTCGGCTCAACCTAGAATTGGTCAAAGAGGCGGCTATTGTGGCGAATTGGTGCACTACGGAGACAATGGAGGTTACTCGCTTAAGCGTCGACGAATCGGCGAATCGAATGCGTGATACCATGGTGGCGATATGCGATGCAGCCATGCCAAGAGCCAGGCGAGGTCCATTGCCTCGTCAAGTTTACTGGTGGAAGCCCGAAATTGCAGTTCTACGGGCTGCATGTAACAAGGCCCTACGGGCATTCACGAGGTGCAGACGGAGAAACGGCTTCGATGTTGCTCTCGAAGATCAACTAAGGAGTGCATACAGAGAGAAAAAGAGAGCTCTGCGTCTTGTCATCAGACTGGCGAAGCGACAAGCGCGTCTGGAGTTTCTGGCGGGCTTAAACAGGGATCCATGGGGACGCCTTTAACTCGCTGCACGAAAGAAATTGCGAGTCACTAGTACCCCACTGACAGAGACCTTATCTCCAGTCTTTCTACAACACATTATTGGGGAGTTGTTCCCGGAGCCATCTGAGTTAGTTCCTCCTACAATGGCCCTTCTCCCAGTACAAGAGGAAGAAGTGGTAGCGCCGCCTATTACCGAAGAGGAAATGAAAATGGCTCTTAGTAGACTAGGAGCCAAAAAAACCGCCGCAGGACCAGATGGTTTCCGGGTAAAGTACTCAGTATTGCCCTGGAGTACCTTGCCCAAAATCTTCGGGTATTATTTGACCAGTGCCTCTCATCTGGTCAGTTCCCGGTGATTTAGAAAGAGGGAAAGTTATGCTTGTTGCGCAAGGGAGGTCGACCTGTGGACTCACCTTCCGCATAACAGCCGATAGTGCTGCTGAACGAGACGGGTAAGATCTTGGAGAAGATCGTTGCTGCCCGTCTTACGGCGGCTACTCTCCTGGCAGATGAACCTTCCCGGAATTTGCAAGCTGAAGTACTTGCTATAGTGCACACATTCCGCACGAGTGGACGAAATCCCCCTAAAGGATCGCTAGAGTACTCTGGAAGGTAATGGTGGCTCGTAGTATGCGGGCCTTCCACCGAGGCGCCGCAGTGCATGCGCGAGCGATCCTGCGGTGTCTCTATATTGTTGGAGCGGTTTCGCTGGGTTTTAGTGGGTAATATCGGTCTTCTTTGCGCTGAGTCCCACAGTACCATCCTTGAACGGATGGTCTGCGTAAAAGCATTTCCCAGCGTCAAAAAAAAGTGACTATTAATGTAATCCACTTAGCCAGAATTACTGATATTATGGTCTAAAAATGCTGATTTTCTTCTAACAGTATGTGTGGCTATAAATCGTATAATTTTGATATTCATGACGAGCCATCTGTAATTATTCCGGCCGTGCTCCTACGACCGTGTTCCAGGTATATATATTAGAGGATATTGAAATCATTAAATTAGCGTTATTTGAAAGGTATTATATTAATGGACTATATTATTTAAAAAAAAAAGAACATTTTAATTTTTATTTAAGCACTATTTTATCCTTAAAAAATAAAATTACATGTTATGATAAAATATTAATATTGATTACTACTTTTACATATATACAAATCTCTATTCGTCTTAATCCTCATAAGAAGTAGTAGTGGCTGTGCGTGAACTGCAATTTTGAGAATTTCACATGAAGCATTAAGCATTGCATCTACATATATCTAAACCAAAGGAATATCAATATAGATAAAAATAAGAAAAAAGTAGACTAGGTACTAACTATAGTTAATTTTATGAATAGCCTCATCTATATTATATTGGTACTTTCATCCGGTGGTTTGATCGAAGTTGACATCCGAATACGTAATATCTAGCTTATGCTTCCAGTCTTGTCCTCGTTTCCATGGTGTTCCGCATACCTAATATTGATTTACGATGTAGCTCGTGTATTTTATGAAGTCATTTTTAATTTAATATTATAAACTTTTTTTTATCCTATATCTTTTTTTTTCAGTTCCGCATATATACAAGAGTAGAGAGAGTAGAGTGGGTGGTAGGCAGAGAGAATCTAATGATAATACACTTCGTTCTTCCTTTTCCTTCTAAGTTTGGAAGGAAAAGGAAGAACATAAAGTTCGATGAATTGTGGGCGAAGTGGCAGATCGCAGTGCTGGATTTTGTATTATTACGCAAAAATTTTATAAGAATTACTACATTTTCGAACAAAGATAATTTTCTTATATACTTTTTTTATAATTTATTCTTAATTCTCTAGTCTCCACTCAGAGGTGGTTTTAGTGAGAAAGCGTCACAGGCAAACCTATATTAACATTTATAATATTAGTAAGATATATAATGTTTATGGCACAATTAAATATCCATTAACTTGAGGAGGAGCCCATTTTAACTTGTCATAAAATTCGGGCTCGATGTTAAAAAAATGTATTCAACGAGATTCAATATAAAAAGTTTCAGTCTATGACATAGTAAAAGTATGCTTAAATACTTGATTTATTTCCATTTTATTATAATCATTACAGATCGTTACATAAAGAGTTTGCGTAAAAACATTTCCGATTAAGTTCTCATTAACTCTATCATCTCTTAGGAAATTGCTCGAACCTAGAAAAGTACAGTTTTCTCTGTATTTGAGTACGAAAACTTAGTAATATAAAAGCTAACATAAAAACCTATAGGTAACTTACATCCTTATTGTTAGGTCAATTAGATAAAAATTAACTAAAAGTTGATGACTACTATTTGAGTAGTCATCAACTTGAACATAACCAAAATTAAACTTTTGTCAATATACTTTTCAATTATATTAACACGAAAATAAGTTTAAAGAGGTCAGTCGTGGAGAAAAGCACAAGCGTGTGACTTTTAACGCCGCAGGTTGAAGGTTCGATTCCCACTTGTGAAAAATGAAATATTGTTTACATTATCCCTTCGCTCTGGTATCGAGGCAACGCCAACGCTGCTATTAGTGATGATTAATATTGACAGCATCAACGCTTGACTTTCTTGCTGGATCTTCTCAGCAGCACTGCCTTCCGAGCCGGTAGTAGCTTCATGTTGATTGGACGATACAAAAGTACAATGCAAAAGTTTTTTCGAATAACAAATATTTTGAATTTGAATGTATTTATATTAGCTTAATATCAGTTAACGCTATTTGAGCACTTACAGATTATCAAGTCAAGTATATCAAGTACCCATTCTCGTTTTCTCTTTTCTAAATCTACAAATCGCCATTCCAAGTTTAATCGCAATGGAAATTTATTCGCTTCGTAGTCACTGTTACTAAAAAAGGCCTTCGAAGGGCTTACGAAAAATATCACGTTATTTACAAGGCAACGAAGTAGATGTGTTTAAAATAAAACAGTGTGCCGGCAGTTACGCCGCGAGGCGTAAGCTGAGCTTTATATTTGTGTCAGTGATCACCTAAGGTAAGACAAAAAAAAATTTTTTTTAATATATTTTATTAGTTACCAGCAACAAAATAAAAATATACCAATTCTTTTAGAATAGACTTAAATACCTACTTATTATTTTTACACTCGTCTCATGAACACATGTCATGTCTTAAGCGAATTATAAACCTTTCTGAGTCCCCCAGGTAGCTTCGACCGCATGCACAATGGGTTAAATCGAAAATTGCTAATAATTTCCGATATTAGCGCGATCAAACAAACAAACTCAGCTTTATAATATTAATATAGATAATATATTACCTCCATTAAGTGCTCTACATCAAATTACATAAGTAATGCATTTATCAAGTAAAGGAAGCAACACTGTGAATTTTGGTTAGACGCGATAGGGGCGCGGTACTACTACCGTAGACATGTTAAATGTTATTTAATTAAATTGACTATTTTCATTTGCTACAAATATTCTAGAGAGTATTTGATTATAAGAGTATACGCGATTGATGGATTCTTCTCTCATTTAAAGGAATGTCAACAATTTCCCCATTTTCTTGTCTAGTTAGATCGCCGTGTTAGATTCCGCCACTAATTTAATGCAAAAAAAAAAACAAATTATAAATTAAAAATTGGCATAATATTCATATTTTATTATTTGATATTCTTTTTATTTGATGATTATTATAACTTTTATAATTTCTATCACGCAAGTCAATCTATTGAACTTAAAGTAACAGCCCATAACTGAACCAACAAACTTCTAAATGGCTGAAACAATTTAATAGGATTATCGANAACACTGTGAATTTTGGTTAGACGCGATAGGGGCGCGGTACTGCTACCGTAGACATGTTAAATGTTATTTAATTAAATTGATTATTTTAATTTGCTACAAATATCCTACAGAGTATTTGATTATAAGAGTATACGCGATGGATGGATTCTTCTCTCATTTAAAGGAATGTCAACAATACCCTCATTTTCTTGTCTAGTTAGATCGCAGTGTTAGATTCCGCCACTTATTTAATGCAAAAAAAAAAACAAATTATAAATTAAAAATTGGCATAATATTCATATTTTATTATTTGATATTCTTTTTATTTGATGATTATTATAACTTTTATAATTTCTATCACGCAAGTCAATCTATTGAACTTAAAGTAACAGCCCATAACTGAACCAACAAACTTCTAAATGGCTGAAACAATTTAATAGGATTATCGAGATTGGATAAGGATTTATTTATAACGATATTGCTGGTGATCAGAACTGTAAATTAGGGGTCTCCATCAGAAATCGTCTATTAAAACGACGGCAATGGGTTCGATTCCTACTGGGGTTTAATTGATTATTTAATTTTTTTTATTTTCTCGTTCTGGTAACAGACGGCGTTGAGTAGGGAGACTGGGTGCGGTTAAAACAAAAGACGGTTGAAACGAAGCCAGTATCTAATATAGTAAACCTGAGAGCTCTAGCAATACAGCCATATCGTAGCCAAAGCTTCACATTTGATTTTTACTCACTTTATCATAATCGTCACTTATCGGCTTATAAACAACAAAATTATAAAAGCTAAATTAAGTTTAATGTAAAAGCTAAATTATTTCAACCGCACCCAGTCTACCTACCGACACTCTATACTCATATGTAGTCTCGAACGAAACGGAAATGTGGGGAACGGAATAGCTTAAAATTAAATAACACAAGTCCTCCACATAAATACCACCCTTGTTTATACGTTGACCGTACATTGCACTAATTTATGTCGAAGCCGGAGAGTTCATTCGGAACAGCGAAGTACATACATATGTATTATGTTCATGTGTATTTTGTTGTTCATACATTTCGCTATACAACCATTAATTTTTTCATATAAATCGATCTCTAGGCACTGCTTACGTACGCAAAAAAATGTTATATTATAATAATCTTAAGTTATGATAATTGTATATATTTCTTTGTTTACATTTTACTTTCCAGTAAATTGAAATAAATCTAGAAGGAGAATATACATATATAGTTTCACAGAAAAGAAAATTATATATACCACAAAATAATATTTTTACGACATTTAAAACAATATAATTGTTTAAGAAAAGTAAAAAGACAAGAAGGGTGACGACGTTCAAAGCACTCAGAGTCATTGCGATTTCTTCAACAATCGTGAAACGAAATGTCGCCGTTTGCANGATTAATTGATATTTTTAATCATATTAATGACTGAGAATATCAAATCTGGGAATTGGGAAGTGTTGTATCACTGGTTTCTTTTTGTTTACCCTGCTATATACGGAATACAACGTCAAGCTAAAAAAATAATAAATACGACGTACAATTATACGGTCAAAAGGATGGATGGATTCTGAAGGAATATGTAAAATAAAGCAACGGACATAAAAAACAAGTTAAGATTTCACATTCTCTCTTTTATCCATAAAATATGGCAGACATGTGAAGATAAATGACCTGACCTTTACAATCAATCACGAATGCAAGAAAAAACAACTTTTATTATAAATATTGGACATCACGTGTTCCATAACGTTCTTTTTACAGTCAATAAAAGTAATCCTGAATCCAAATGACGAAGACGTCAACCACCAGCTACATAAATTGAAAAATTAATATTAGAATAGTTTAGAAACGGATGGCGCGCCAATAAAAGTGGTAACGACGTGACGTTAGATCCTACATAGTCTTTATTGAAATTTAGCCCTTTTTTAACCGACTGTAGGAAAAGAAGGTTATCAATTCGACCGTTTTTTTTCTTATAGTTGATGTAACTACTAGTAATAATCCATGTACATTTGCCATCCGAATTCCATTGACTATATTGTTTTATCGAAAAATAGGTCCATACTTTTACCACTTAAAAATAAGAACATTATCAAGGGTCCCATTTAATAATTATATGAACTTTATATAGCTATTCATATATAACATAAAAATAGGAGAGGTTAAATAAGAGAACATTGTTTTTTTAAATAATTGTTTTCAACCGACGAAAAATTCAACGCGTATATTTTTTTATGTTTAAACATGAAAACCTTTTGATACTGAAATCTAACTAGATTTCGTTAATTCTTTTCCATTAAATAAGCTCGATATTATAATCCAGAGGATATCCCATTCACTTTTAAACTTTTCTCTTTATATAGATTTTTATTTCTATAGGTTTTTTTTTCAAGTTCACGCTGTATACCGCAAGGAGCGTGTAGGGTAGACAGAGGGAGCATAGTGTTAAGATACTCCGCTCTCCACATTCCGTTGAATTTTGGGCACTGCGTGTTGAGTTGAGGAACTTAACGCCGCGCTTTGGCTCGACTAGTGTCGAGGCAAGGCGCGGTGATGTGGGTCCAGTAAATCCAGAGATCTCAGCGTTTAAACAAACAAACGAACTTTTCCTCTTTATTATATTAGTTAAGATATTTCTTTTACCTCTTACAAAATACAACGGTATACCTCAATCCACATATTTAAGTAGTTCACCAAGTATGCTCGTATGAGTTGGATATAGCGCAGGTGCAACTACACTCAACTATTTAAAGTAAAAGTTAAAACTTTAGAACAGAGCATTAAGCATGCATGTATAAAATGTTGGATATATTCCACTAATTTCTTTTTCTCTCTGGTTTTTCTAGTTGTTTGTACATATAATATTCCTCACATATTTCATAAGTATTACTATTTATTTTAAAATTTATCTATTAAAAATATTTTTACAAGGTAAGTCTCATTCCGGACAATATGTACGATAATCGTATTTATTTGATAAGCGTGTAAGTAAAACTTTATTCTTTATAGAATTCATACATTTTTAAGATTCACCTGTCTGTACACCGCATATAACAGGGTAGGCAAAAAAATTCTAATGTTTACACTACTTTTCCTAGTATAAGCATTCGGTTTCCTCGGCCTTCTTGACAGGAGAAATTGAACTCAAATAATTGAGTATAAAACGTCTTCGGTCATTAAAAAAATATTTATCAATTTGTACGATTATATAACAATCTCATTCTGTACAAAATTCATACAATGTATTTTGTCTGATGGTGTTAATATTTTTTATATGTCTTTTTGTATTTGACAGTGAAAAACAGTTTTCACATATTTATTTTACAATACAAGCTTTTTTATTCTTGTTTTTTTTTATTAACATGAAAAATATATTTTTGCCAGAAACTCAGGCAAGCTAGAGCAATAATTTAAAAACAACCACGTAGTAGAGTTATGAATAATAAACAGAAAAACGGAAAGGGAAGTACTAAAACTAGAGTTATTTATTTGCCTACAGGCAGCTACTGTATTAAAAACGTAAAAAAATATATATATCAGTGGATAATTTCCGAACGGCTCGGATTCAAATCCGACTATGAATAAAAAATGATCAGAAAAGAAAACTTTAGACTTTATAAAAATAGTTTCTTAAAAGCTGCTGATTTTTTATTCCTTTTTCTTTTGTAAGAGATCTCATTGTCCAAATATTCGGTTGATTATACAACCTTGTTATATTCAGTTATCCAACTTCCCTATTGAAAACCGCTAATGATATCTAAAAAAGCAATTGCAAAATGAAATTTGTACGGGAAATGAAAGAATTTTAAGAAAGCTGCTATTATCACTTACTCACTTCCGGCTTAGATAACATAACTTGCGATAGTAGTAGATTATACCTATTCTTAAGTATTTTTGAGCACTTCCACGTTATTTTCCGCAAATGTGTGGCATTATTAAATGCTTCTCTTTGTCTTGCCACAGCGGGTGAAGGTAGACATATTTTAGTCCAGTATTCTTGGATAGTCAAACAGAGTAGAATAATAAAATTATAAAATGTTCGCATTTCTACTGGAAGCGCATAGCGGCCGTAAAAGCACGTAGTAAAAAACAAATGAAAAGAGCAAACGACACTAGAAATATTACAGTAATAGAAATTTTAATATTACTTCCCGCATATATTAAAATTGAGAGACTTGTATGTAAAGGTCAAATTTATATTTATCACTGAACCACGGTTGACTTTATTCATGCCTTTAAAGTCGACAAACGAATGCGATGAAAATAGAACGTTTGTAAAGGGTATGTTCTTTTAGTCTTTACAGAACTGTCTCTTGCAATTAATATTCATGCTTATAGTTTTTTAATTTCTTACAATTATGTTAAATAAGTATATATTTTTATTAAGAAAAAATCAATTAATATACAAATGGATACACGCTACTCAACATTGCAAGTCTCGTTAACTCAAGAATTAAAATTAATAATTAGAAATTTAATTATTTAAGACATCTCAATATTAATTAATGATTCTTAATAAAGTAAAAAATAATGAATTAGTCAATAATGAGAATTATTCTCTCTTGACTCTTGACTCTTGACCTAATAATATTCGGTCGTATCTAGCTAGCATCAAGCCTAAGATATTTCAAGGTTCAGGTTTATTTAATAAATTGAGATAATAGATCTTCTGGCTAAGAATTGAGGTTAACACTTAATAAGTCTTAAAAGCACTCGAAAGCAACATTTATTACTTTAAAAGTTAAAAAACTTATTCAATTTAAATTTTATGTTCATTTTGTAATGTACTAATAGAGTGTTGTAATTTATTTTGGGCACTTTAAAGTAAGCTAACTCTATCCGCATTAGCTAAATACAAAGATGATGAGATAATATTCGATATATTTTTCATCTTATTATATTATATTAGTTGTTATACATTTATAGTTAGTGGGTACATTAATAATAAATAGTGGCTGCGTCCACTACAGGTTGCGCCGAGAGGCTAGAATTAAAGCAGTGCGTAAAAAGCTACCGAGCGTTTCACTTGTCCCGTTCGCATATAGTAGTATAACATTAGTATAGTTAATTACGATGGATAAAACTAAAATTATAATAGACACCATTCATCAGGAATTAATTATTTATTTATCTAAATTAAGGTATAGTTTTTATGCATTCGTTGATCGCATACCTACTATATTTTTTATTTTATTATAAGTAAAAGAAAGTATGATAAATTCAAATTCAAATTCTGAGATTAGCGATAACCAACGCACAGACAAACAGACTAAAAATTGAAAAATCATTTGTGGGTTCTGTTACGTTATTAAAGGTTCCCAATAACATTTAATTTAAATGTCTTGTAACTACAGACACCGATCCTCTTACTATTTTATTATTACTATAGATATCATTCATAGAAGAACGAACAACGAAGGTGACTTCAATAACAAACTAATATGTACACAAAACTGAAACAAGAGGTGTACCACATTTTAATTTATCACCCATTATCTAATGAAAAGCCTAATGTAGATTAACGTAGGCACTAAGCCACACTACACTTTCATTTTCCACAAATCATTCGGCTATCTCGACTTACAGACATTAGTTTCATAGAAAAACGCAATTCTCGTAACGCAGGTTTCCATTTCCACCGTCTTCCTACCATAAATTTTAGCTTAGGTTCTGGTTCAGAAATTTTATGTTCTCGCCATTATCGAAGGCTGTATATTTTTGGTGATATATTGTTACGCATTTGGCACTCGAGATAAATATTAAATACAAACGCCTTATTTTTCTCTTATTTATATGTATGCCTGTGAACTATGGCGCTTCATTAATCAAGTGTGTCTTCATTAGTCAAAGCTTAGATATTTTTTTACCTTATCCAACTTTTAGAATGTAAATAATTTCCTAAGAACCTATTGAACAATATATAATTTTTATACTTTCTTTTGTGGATAAGTGCTAGTTTGCAAGAATGTTTCATTATCATTATTAACATTAGGTATAGGTTTTTAATAAAAATATACATGGAATATACATTTCAAAGTTACAATAAAAGAATATGTGAAGAAGTTGAAATGTTATTTTAAAAAAAATAATATTGTTTAATTTCATTCATATTTTTCCGATATTAACGACTGTTGGTATCCTATGTACGGCAGAGGCTCATTTTATAGTCTTCAATATCCGCCCGTCCAGAGCCATTACGTACTGGGTGGCTGGAACTAATGCTGTGTTTATTAGCAGACCGAAAAAAATATCTATTTACATATAAAATTCTTTCGTTACTAAGTGTGTGTGAGACTGTAACGCGACGGTTTTGGGTTCGACCCCTCGAGGCGTTGAGTCCCACCACTCAACACGCAATGTCTCGAAAAATTTGGCGAAAAGTGGGGAACGGAGTGTCTTAACACTATGTTAGATGTAAGGGATACAGCGTGAAGCTGATAATATTATCAAAGTGAATAAAAGTTTATACTTTTTCAGCATTGGTTCACTCTCATGCTGAAACTGCTTTGCGTAGAAGGTAAGATGTGGTAAGTTACAGTTACATTTTGTGAATTCGATTCCCACTAGAGAAAATTATATATTTAATATTTTCATTTCCTCGCTCTGGAGACATGAACCTGCCTTTACTTACATTATTCTATAAACATCACGTCTTACTATCCACAGCCAGAAAAAAATACTTATATTTTTATTATAAGACTATTGGACCTGAACGCGGCTACGCCCGCTGTACTATACGAATGTTTATTAAATATATTTATGAAATTATTTTCAGTTTTCAATAGAGAGATACGTTAAGCAAGCTCATTTTGGGTGACGTTCAAACAACAAACTTAGCAAATCGTTGCTTAGCAACGGCGGTTGTTATAAACACGGCGGAATAAATTGCATGTCAAATTAATAAGTATTTTAATATATTGATATATAACGAAAATAAGACAAATATGAGAAAAAAGAGTATCCTGTGTTCATCCCGAGACCATCAAGTATCTCTATACGAGTATTTTATCACAATTGAATTAGCGGTTTGGCCCTGATTGCGTAAAAGACAGACAGACAGACAGAGTTACTTTCGAATTTATAATATAGGTATGGATGGATATCTCTAATAACACATGCTAAGAATATTAATACCCACCTACTGTATACACATGAACTTCCAGTTACATATTTCTTTACTCCTACGTTATACGAAACAAAAGAGAATGTTGCCAATTATATTTTATTAATACATTATATTGTTATATTATATTGGCACGATTGGTTCTTTTGTTGTACCTACCCACTCGTATATTAAAACTGTCAAATTAATTAGCAGATATATGAACGTGTGTGATATTTAATAATAACAAGCTTTTGTTATCATTAAATATCACACATCAATAATAACATAATTAGCCAATTATTTGTATATATTAATGAACTGTATTGTGTACTGACCTTGAGCTTCGCCACTCAACACAGAATTCGGTAGAAGATGAAAAACGGAAGTGTCTTAATGAGAACAGAGTATCTTTATACAAGGTTCTCAGGTTCCCTCTGCCTACCTTGCTGTGTTCGCGGAGTACATCGTAAAGCTAAAAAATATATAAAAACGTAAAAAAAATATATCTAATTGATATATCTATCTGTTGCGAAAAACAAATCGCGACTTTGAAATTTGCCATTCAATACGCAAGTGTTAAAAACAGTGGGTCTTAACTTTAACCTATTCTGCTACGCATAAACAGCATCCTGCTTTTTTAAAAATATATTAAATTAATAAAAAATAAATTAAATTTATTAAGTGTATTAAATACATCTTTTAAAATTTCATATTTTGTTTTTGTTTCAAAAAACCTTGTAATTGGATTAATAAGAAAATAAGTTATTTGCATTACGCACTTGGGCTATAAATTGTTTAAAAGTATTGGAAAATATAGCTTCAACAATAAACCCGTTGATACCAACGGCTTACTACTTTATTACAAACACCTACGCTTAGATTCAATCATCAATCTTTTTTTTTTCAGTTTCACGCTCTATATGTATATCAGGGGCGGAGGAACCTAAGGTTAAGACGCTCCGACTCACATTCCGCCGATTTTTCAAGGCAATGCGTGTTGAGTGGCGGAATTTAACGCCGTGGTTCGCCTTCTTACCAGAGCGAGGAAATAAAAATATTAAATATTTCATTCCCCAAGTAGAAATCGAACCTATCGGATCGAACCTTCGCGTTGAAACTCGCACGCTGGTTTGACTGTGCCACACTGGCCATAATCCTCCTCCTATAAAGTAATATTTAATTTTTATAAAATTAAAGTACCTAGTACGTTTGCATCGTGGCTAATACTTACTACATTTTAAAAAAATGATTCTTTTTTTTGTTAAAAATCAACTTCACGCTGCGTCCTTTCTGTTGAAAAAAGGCATAGCGTGTTGAGTGGCAGAACTCAACGCCGCGCTTTGCCTCGGCACCAGAGTGAAGAAATGGGAAAGTAATTTTTAGCTTCAAAATGTATTATTTACAATCTTTCTGCATAATAAAAATATAAATTCCAAAATCTTACCAAATAGAAGAAGCAACAAATCGCTAACAGCCAAGCTGAACAAGTAGTAATTGGTAGCCGTATGAAGTCCAGGGTTTCTCACTATAACGACACAGACACACACGTTGCCTACGACTCCAGTCAAAAATATTATTAAAAGAACTACACTTATAGGTATTATCTCGTTCAAGGGCAGTCTGCGAGATCCCATCAACCACCATAGCATTTCCTCCTCACTACAGTCAAAAGTCGTTAGATTATTGCAACGGTTGTAAAAGTCCTCGTACGTTTCGTTTTTACGTAAAAATTCTTGAGATTCCATTGTTTTTTTTTATAATATGATTTAGTTTTTTATTGAAATTTGTTAATTAATTAGTTATAGCTAAATATTATAATTTTAAGTATCGTATATGAGTTGCATATTCCCTATCTTTAATTTACTGTACAGTGTAGTCCACATTGTTTATAAGTATAATATTTTTCACATTCCTTTTTCAAGCAATTCAGTTTTTAGATGAAAAAAAAATCATATATAAAAGTGGAATAAGTGAAATATACTAGAAAAAATATTTTTACTTATATTGTATTTATCATAAAATTAACTAAGTAGTTTTAACTTTAATTATTTACGTATATCCATTAAGTTTCCCGCCGATCGGGGACGTCCTGCTGGTGAGAATGACTCGCGGACACTGAAACTTGAAAGCTGAGCGGTGGAAAGCGCGGCAGTAAAAATACAATTTATTTTACATAAACAGTATATTTCAACTTTTTTTATTAACTTTTGTCTATAAAAATCACTGTCTTGATTTTATTATCCATTAAACTGTAGACTCCAGCGACCCCGTCTCGGCAAAAGGAACACAGACCGCCCTCCAACCAGGTGGACCGACGACCTTAACAAAACAGCGGGAATCCGCTGGATTCAAAGGGATCGGGCAGGACTGAATGGAGTGGCGAAAATTAGGGGAGGCTCATGTCCAGCAGTGGACGTTGAAAGACTGATGAATGGATGGATGAAACTATAGACTTGAGACAACCTGAACCTGCAAATATAAGTTTGTCAACCCTTGTAAGTTATACTTTCAGTTGCGTTCCGTTCTTCCGTCAATCCTGAAAATAGTACGAAACCATCAGTGGGCGAGCCTCACTTCCACTTGATTAGCTTTATTTTCAACTTTGTCTACCAATTTAAAATAATATTAACAAAATAAATACATATACCTACCTATTTGAAATCTTGCTAGCACAGATATGCCTGAAAAGACATGTGCTGATTTAAATTCGTTTTCCGATTATTTTGATATTTATACAATGTTTCAAAACAATCACGTCGTTCCATTTCGCCACGATCCCGGTCTAACAACCTATAATAACATACTTCATAGAAAATAAACTTACAAAAGTCATAACTGTGGGAAAATATAACATTAAAAACCCTTTTCCTCTCTATCTATGAATAAGGAATTCATTCATGGAGCTCCTGAAAGAAACTTAAAACCACCGTTTCGTTTCATCAGATACTTGTACCAACGCTTACTGCGCCACATCGACCTCAATTTCATTCTTCGTTAATATTCAGCACATTCGTTCTTGAAAGTTCTTTATGTAAGAGGATTAACAGAATTTAAATAATGTATGTACATATATCTGCCAAGTAAAAGAAAATGCCTGCAAAAAGCATCTGTAAATGTAGTATAATTTAAGTTCGTAAGTTCTAAATAAGTAAGTGAATAAATCATTTTAAATGAAATTTGAAAATTATTTTCTTTGTGACTGGTATTTTTTATATCTCTGCTATATATTTATTATGGAACCTAGTATTAAGACACTCCGTTCCTATTAAGATGTTTCCGTTCCCAACTTTCCGTCGTCAATGTTGAGCGGCGGAACTCAACGCCGCGCATTACCTCGTTACCAGAGGAAATGAAAATATTAAATGTTTCCTCAAAACCAGAGGAAATGGAAATATATACCTTCAAGTCACAGCTGCACCATACGGCCGCCCGGTTAATTTATTCTTCTGAGCAAAAAGAGCAAACGAAATTTATTGATAATGTTATCAATCATTCTGTTCAAGAGAACAGTTCAAATCGAAGACGATTTAAACACATTGCAGACTGTATTTAGAAATCCATTACATTATTTTCTTAGAAAATGAAATACTTATAAGAAATGTAGAACCAGTGTTATAATGTTTAGCTTTATATAAACGATTTACAAGCACGATCGTTCAAGCAGACACCTTCCAACTGCGCTGATGACGTCACTAGATATTTAAAAAGTAAAAACAATAAAGAAGCAACAGGAAAAATGATAGGGAAATGTGACGTCGAGTGGGTGGGTTTGTACAGTGTACCTGAGTGGTTTACTTTTGGAAAACAAACATTCTATATAGACCGTTTTTCAGGCATTGCTGTAGAAATATTTTTTTAACAATGAAGGAACTATGTACCTACCAGTCATTCGTTAACGTAAAAGTTGTGTTTTGTTGTCCTAAACGAAGTAAAAGTTACAAGGTAAAATGAATAACATTTTATTTTATCTACAGTTTAATACTATAGCTTAAAAGGATTTTTATTTGGGACACAGAATTTGATAAAACAACTTTGTAACACTGAGCTAAGAAATAGTTAACAACTTTCTAGGAAACCACAAGAGTTCTATTATAAAGAAATCATTTCTAAAAGAATAGAAAATCTTGATAAAATATTATTATATTAGTGACGAACAAGGTTTAAGATCCAATCAAGATTTATAAGAAATGTTAGCAACAATTTTTCTCATTACATTCGTGTTATTAATGTTCTATTTATTTAACGTAAAAAAATAGTTTTTAGTTTAATTATTTTATTTTTTATGAATATTTTTCTAAAAAAGCGTTGTATCAGAGACTGCTAACGTATCAGCGTCTCAAGACACAAAATCAGTTGTAAAACCTTAGAGAGAAAAAAACTCGAAATAAATTTGAGTAATCATTACTATATTAGAAAAAAAATACTTAACAATGTTCAACCAATTTCTCTAAAACAAGTAACGAACGAGCAAATTTACGAACAAGTTATAACAAAGAAGCAAATGTAAATTACCCTTTTTGAGAGGATGGTCTTAAATTAAACGTGATTACAGGGACAATAAACGTACGCACTTATGTTAATTATAGTAGATTCTTTTGAATGTAAAAAGAAATATTTTAAAAGGCGAATGAGGTTTTCAATAATTCTAGGATATATGTAGTTTAGGCATTCATCGACTTATCCGCATTTTGAAAGGCAGCCTAATAATAAAAAATAATGTTACACAATATGCTATTTCAAACCAAAATTTTGAACCTACATCCCTTAAATAGCCAATTATAAATTAACAATACAAAGAATATTTTTAAACTAGAACTACACAGCGAGGCGAACGAAACTTGAAAGGTATAAGACAGTGAAAACAGGAAAAGAGAGAGTTACCGTTTGATTTTCATGGCCAATTTATTCTGTCATTTTTACGTACAAAACGGGGCTTTGAGTTCCAATACCCAATATGCAATATCTAGATGAAACTATCGAATAAAATCTCCTTCAAAATATGTTTAATTTTTTTACAGTTCCACGCTGTATGAGCGAGGAAAAGAAAATATTAAATATTCCATTTCCTTGAATGGGAATCGAACAAACAACATGTTGCGTAAAATATAATAAATGATTTAGAAGCAATTTGTTATCGGAACGTAGCAGTATTGAAATCCGGATCCGGAATCCGGAAATCAAATATCGGATGATATCCATGAGAAATTTAGACGTTTTTAGTTTTTTTTTGTAAAAAAGAATCCTTTAAAGGATCACTCTGTAGTCCGTCTGTAAAACCTATTATGTAAAGATTTTGAGGTACGGAACCCTAAAAAACAGTAATCAAGTTTTTAATAGACATATTTATATTGTAAAGTGAGTTGAATGTAAAGTAACTTATGTTAAGTTTGTCCACACCTTGCAAAATTAGCATTCTGTCTCCTTAGGTAAGGAGTTAAGGAGGCTTTAAAAGACTCTCCCACTTTTTTCTTTTTTTAGGTTTACGCTGTATCTCGCATATTAAAGGGAAGGTAGAAACGTGAGGACCTAATGTTAAGAGACATCGTACAGATTTGTTAACAAGAAAAGTTTTAACCGCATTGAAGTGTCGCTGTGGTGGGATGTAAACTTTTACATGGTTAGCCAGAGCTCTTGGACAATATCCAAGAACTGCGAGTTCGTATTGAAAAATTTGTAACAAACTTCCATTATGTAATAGAATTTACCGCATTCTCAAAGATTCTACTATCAATGTGTGCATTACATTGTGTACTATCTTCAGAATGTTAATAAAATCCTTGCTTAACATCAGAATGCTTAAAAACAAAAGTAATGCGTGTTTTTTTTTCAAAACAGGAAAATAAATTGTAGTCATTATTTATTTATTCATAGGATGTGTGTTGTGTTTTCGATTCGATTCTCGAAGGAATATTTTTTTTATATCTCACAGCTCTGGCAACTAAACGCTTAGTTTTCACAACTCCTTATTTACTTTTTCATAGTATACGGAGAACACTAGACTATCATTGTCTATACTACGATAAATAAAATAAAAGATAAATAAAAGAGATAAATAAAAGTTAAAGCTGGCGAAAAAGAAAAAAAAACAAATAATTCGTTGAAATTATTTACATCAAAAATCCTTCACCTTCAAAAATAAGAAATTCCTTTTTAATAAGAACTTTCTGCATATAGCCTAAAATGTAAGTTTGGAAAATATAAGATTTTAGAAATATATTTTAATGAATCCAAATTAATGTAGCAAATATTTTGCAATCCCCAAAATAGGAATCGAAGAATTGAACCCACAACATACCGTGATACGATTATGGTCAGATGCTGTTCCACTGCGCCACGAAGGCATAAATTATTACTTTATTCATGTCAATATTTTACGATGAAGCACTTCAGCTTTTACTTACCTTAATATTTGTAATTTTTCTTAGCTCATTTACATAATATATAATGTTTGATGGATAATGTTCTACAAACAGTATGCTATGATGCATCATTCAGTAATAGAGCAGGAAATTAAATTTTCCATATGAATGAGAATAAGCCGAGCGTATTGAACATCGCAGTAGGGTGAACTGTAAAATATGAACGTATTTCAGAAAGAAATGTTTATTAATCTTATTAATACTTATTTAGACATAGTATAATATTTGTATAATTTTGCTTTAAAAAAAGGATAAGAATTACTCCGAGTTTCCTCTTGCTTAAATATATCTGATGACTGCAAAATATCTTTCTAAATTTCACTGTATCTATATTTATTATTTTATATTTACTTGTAGGTACACCTACAACTTGTTAAATTTTAATACTCCAATAAAAAATTCAATGTTGGCTAAATCCATGAACATCTAAATGATATAATAATTAATTTATAAATAGAGTATATTTTATTACCATATTATTTCGTATTAAAAATTGTTTATTTTTTGCTATTCTAGAAATACATAAAAGAAACAAACAACCATTAGATAAAAGTTGAACTGGTGAGACTAAATATATAATTTTTATTTTCTTTTATTTACGCGTCTAAAGATTAGCGTGAAAGATTAGCCCGTATAAATTAAAATGCATTTTACAAATAATGGAAGTTTGCTCTAAACTTTCCAATATTAACTTGCAGTTCTTGGTTATTGTTCGAGCGCTATGGTTAATTAACTTAACTTCACATCTCATCAGAGCGACACTTCGGTGAAGTTATTACAACTTTTGTTGAAGGTCGCAGTACGTAAGTCTTGTAAGCTTCCATAACAAAGAATGCTAATTTTGAAAAGACGATGTCGCGTTATAAAAATATTAAAAAACTGGTCAAGGCGGATCGGACTCACCCACCATGGGTTCCGGACAAATTTCAGGATTGTACGTCAACAGTACCTAAATACAACTTAATAAAAGTTAACAAATGTGCGTAGTACTCAATTTAGCATAAGTTTGTAATATTTCTAAAAAATAACTATAAATTTTCAACTTTCTGATTGTTTTTCATTTGTTCTGTAAATTCTCACCAAATTTCATAACTATAGGTCAAAACGATGAAAATACGGCGAAAACCATGTACAAATGCTCGTACCCTTTGATTGGGTTAATTTAGACGCTTGATTTTATGTGGCGTATATACCTAAATATTTGATATTAATTTCAATTGATACCTTTAAACGGTCTTGACAGATGGACAACAACGTGAAACCCTAAAAGGGCTCCGTCTTTTTCCTTTTAAGGTAGGACACCGTAAAAAGAAATTTGTACAAAGATTTCAATGAAAATATTATTGTTTTAATTGTACTTATATGTAATATGGGATATTTAATACCCCACACAGTAAACAAGTATGATATGTTTACTCTCTCCTACTGCTCGAGCTCTCCAAATATACAGCTATATGTATGTACAATGTAAATATTCATATACAAAGTTGTGAGCTATTGAAATGTGTACTGGACTATATATTACTTTAGTTCTGTCATTTATAAAAAACATGCTTCTCTAGAATTGGTTGTGTTTTCTCGAAAAAAAACAAAAAAACGTCATGGTAATATGACGTTTAGTTTCTGAGAAATTTGTGGACAAACATGTAAATATAAAAAGAAGTGTATATCTGTTCGTTTAAAAAGAATAAAAGTCCTCCAGTGCGTCTCTTATTGTCTAAGAACTTATATATGTCTTATAAGTTATCGATATATACATATATTTATCTGTTGAACTTTAAATTAAGAGCTCGGGCCTTTGTAGTGGGTTCAAAGACTGTTGTTATTATAACAAAAGACTTTTTTTAAAAGGTATATCGAGAATAAAATTATATCCTTTTACGTCTACACAATATTGAAATGTAATTGTTATTTTACTTTCATTCTTTTATCACTTTTTCCCAGAGATCGTAAATTTTCTCGCTACATTAGTTTCGTATCATTAAAATTTATAAAACCTTGTAGTTTCCAGACTTGGATTAATATATTTCTTATAAGGGTTTCTTTTTGGGTCAAGGATTTTTGTATAAATAATTGCCATTCAATACTTTTGTTTTTTTTTATTTCACGCTTTCTCTTGCTGTTAGCAGTAGGCGGAAGGAATCTAGTATCTAAACGCTCCGTTATTCACTTTCCGCTAGAATTCACTTCTTCAATAGACTTCAGCATTGCCAAATCAGTATATATAGATTTTACATACTATTAAATTTAAATAAAAGAAAATATTAAACAATTGATACTCGGGATAGTAAATTATTTTTATTTTCCTCGTTCTGAAAACAAGACAAAGCGGCATTGAGTTTCGCCTCTCAATATGCAATATCTCGAGAATTGGGTGGAAAGTGGGGAACGGAGTATTTTAACACTATGTTCCCTCTACGTTCTAAACATGTACTGGATATAATGTGACTCTAAAAAATAACGAAAGAGATAATCAAGAACTCCACACCTTCTTATGCGTAACAATAACGTTATCTACATCCTATATCTTATAAAATCTTATAAAACAAAATCGCTTTTCGTGTCTGTCTGTTGTTTCTAACTCTTCTTTTTCTAAACCACCCAACGGATCTTGATGCGATTTCACCATTAGGTCGAGTATTTCTCAGGGAAGGTTTATATATAGTTTATTATTTGTACATTCTTATGTAAATTTACATAAATACGATAAATGTGTATAAAGTCCTACCCGTTGAGACACTTTCGCGCATGCGCTGCTTTAATGGTAAGTACAACATGAAAATAATGTACTGGAGTATTGTTTCTCTGAATAAGATCTACAAAAAAATCCGCGACAGCCGACGAGCCCCGACGTTTTGCTTATAGCGCGTCCGCCGCGCCCGCCTGCCTCTATAGCAAAGAAGATGTAGATCCGTTTGCACGTATTGGATAATTGGAGTTGAATGTATTATTTCAGCGCGAAATATTTGGTTTCATACTCTTTGTAGTAGTTATTAGTAGGTAGGCTTTTGTTTATAATTCCTTTCGTTTAAAAATAGTCAATTAAATATATTTTAATAAGTACTTGAAAAGATGAGTAGCACAGATTTAAAATTACGGTACTAAAAAATCCCTGCTGTGTAACGGTTCGCTGCCCATCACGCCCCTCTGTGCCCCGCGATATTTTGCTTTTAAAAGTGGATCCGCCGCACCCGCCTAGCTTCTTTCCCCCAGGCATGAAAGGAGGGCCTGCTCATTATGCTGCTGAGGGATACCGATCTATAATCTTCCTCAGCACGGTCGCCAAGCTATTCGAGAAGTTATTCCTCTCACTTCTTCAGTCACACATCCACCCACAAAGCGAGCAGTTTGGCGAGCGGGTATACCACTCTAGGTAAACTACGCAACAGTGATCAACCGAGAGAGAGTGTGAGTGTGCAATAGCAGTCTTCCTTGACGTAACACGCGTATTCGACCGCGTCTGGCACCCGGGCTTATTTCATAAAGTGCTCAGAGCCGCCACCCCCCAGCACGTTGCGCATGTCTTTGCCGCTCTGGTTTATAAGTGACAGGACATTTCGCGTGAGAGTTGAGAGTGCGACACTGATGACGTCACAATGCCCTAGCGAGTTTTACTCAACGATGAATCCTGCAGGTAGAACAGAACCTCACCCTCCGGCGAGTGACCCTGGCACCATACTACGTGAACACCACGTGCCACTCACCGCAACCTAAAAATAGAAACCCTAGAGCTACACATTGGTCGTCTCGCGTCCAACGTATGCCGTTGCGCCGATGTATCGGGTCACCTGCACCTAAGAAGCAGCACTCCGCATACCCGGCCGCCCGTGGTCAGACGTCTTCTTCCGAGGGACTTTCTATCCTCCTCCAAATCCGACTCATGAGCAGTCACGTTGGTCGATTAATCTAGGCCTCCCTCAGGAAACCGAGGGTCCAATTCCAATTCCCTCCCGCATCCCCTTTCATGTGTCTGCTCTAACGCAGGTTTTCGCCTGAGACCACGGTCAGAGAACCAACGCCTTGATGTCGTTCGGAGCTACTAAGGAGATGACCGAGAGAATGCTTCGATTCTGCGCCTGGCAAAGTAAATTTAGAAGTGTTATCCAATAATTATAATGTATTTCCTCGCGACATAGTTGGTTACATCTTTCGTTGAAGTATTTTTGGGTAAGAGAATAGTAGGTAGTCTGTTGTTTATAATTTCTTTCGTTTAAGTTTTCTGTTGTTTGTGTTATTTATTTGTGTTTATTTAAAAACAATTGGAAAATCCTTTATTGGAACTACAAAAATGCGGGTTGCAGTAGGGTTTGATTAATTTTCACATTATCTTAAGTGCTTTGCAAACATACATTATATGAATAATTCCATAGTTAAAGCGGGCGAAGCCGCGAGTGGGTCGCTAGTTAGTTAATAAGAAACATATTTTTCTATCATTATTTTATTATTCACTTCGCATGTAACGCGTTATGAACGTCACAGTACTTCTAGAATATAAATGTTCTCGTAAAACTTATTATATAGGCTTTTATAATGCTTACTTAGTTTCGAAAAAATGAAAAATGTATCTGAATAGGAGCTAGTAAATCTCTTGTGAGAGATGACAAATTGCGACTTTAGAAACGAATTTGTTAAGTATATCAAATAAAATTCAATCGTGACAAGTAAAAATATTTTTATTGAGACAGTGCGGCGTTGGGTTCCGCTACACAATCCGTCATCCGATATTGAAAGATCTTAGCATGTCTGTTAGCAGTATATCTTATTTGCCTACCCTGTTATATTCCCGTATTAACTTCACTTCAGGTACTATAATATTGTAAAAGCGTATTACGACCAAAATAAATGAAGAAACATCTCCAAAAATATATTTTCTATATTATTTTGAACTTGTCCATATTTTTTGTGAGGACTAATATATACATTTTCTTTAAAATAGAAACACTCAAATTATTGGACTTTTTTGAACATAAATTGAATTAAAATGAAATTTATAGAAATGTTAGTTTCTATTTTCAAAGTAATATAATAGAGTCAAAGTATTTCAGTCAATATATTCAGTGATGAATGGGAAAGTTATCAATTAAATAATTTCTCGGTTCTAGGAAAATTGAGAACAGAAAACATAATATTCTTGTTGTCTATTTGTATTTATATCTTACTTTTAGCAGTATTCCTATTCCCATTGACTCGTTTACAATAAGTATTAAATTCTATGTACATCACTATGCCATTGAATTAACTTTATTATAAAATGTTTTTTTATGTATACAAATGTGTATATATTATTATAATATAATGCAGAATAATTATAAAGAAATTGTTATTTGTTCAAGCAGATTTTCTGAGAATCTTGTGAAATATCTCGATATAATATGTACGCACATATGAGTCAACGTTTTTCAATTCGAATTTGGAAATTAAATTTTCTATATTATTTTCTAAGTTGATATTTATTTATCATACCAAAAGTTTAATAAGCACAATAAAACAAGCGATCGCTGAATACATTTACAATTAGACTACTTTATTGTATGTAAATCAGATTTAGTGCCATATATTTTGTTTGTAGAATAAATCTTTACCTTGCCTAAAGCAAGACTAACTAGGTGGACGTATAAGCAACCTAATTGGAACCCAGTATACAATTAATATATGATGATTACAGCGACAAAATATGTAAAACCTTCGTAATGAGAATCCTAATCTAAACAGATTTGGAATAAAATACTATAATTCTAAACTTTTAAGAATTTTCCGTACTTTGTAATGAAAAAAGATGAAGTAACAAGGCTCTTTCTGTCTGTGAAGTCATCTAAAGACATTGTGCTCTAACCAACAGAAACCAACGCTAAAATCTTTTTAATTGCAGGTGAAATTCAATGAAATATCAATGAAATTATTGAATTTCTATTTTCAATGTTTGGCTTTGTCTTACCAGACTAGAAAAATTATATAATAGTGAAAAACTGCAAACATTTTGATAAATGAGAATATAACATTTTTTATGACTGTCAAAAGTCATAATCTAAACATCAAAACACCACAGACGACAAAAACAAGATTCGTTTTCCATTTCCTAATCGACTATATTACACATATATAAACTATTATGTCAGCATAATAAGTCTACAGATAACATAAAGAAAAAGGCATTTGAATAAAAGCTTAATTTTATTCACAGACAAGTGTATTATCTAAGAAAAAATAAAGTTATTATCATATTACCTTTCTGTAATATTTCTAAAGAGTTCACCCAAGCATTTCAATGAACATGGCTCAAAGACTTCGTCTTAGACCTCCTTTATATATGTATATAAAACTAATCCTTTTCGCAAATTATAAAGAACATTTCTAAAACAAGTCAAGTATTTTGTTACTTCGCATAGTCACTTATAGTCAGAACTCAAATACTACAGCCAGACTAAAATAATACTTAAGAAATAAACATAAACTAAAATAATATTTTTAATGGATATTATAACCAAAATTCCTTTGAAGCTAACAAATGAATGCCTGGCGTATTACAGTTAAATTTTACTGAGAAATAAAAATATTAGTAGCAGAATAAGCTCTATTTAAAATTACAATTTAATATTTATCTGTACTTTACAAAGGTAAATAAAAATAATAATCAAAAAATCATTTTTGGAAAAAGCTTTTATATAAACGCTCTAAAAATGAGAAAATCAAATTTGTCGTTTAAGTTTTAACTATCAACCTCATTGAACACAATTTATATTATCATAAAAGCTTGTCGCGCGATTTACTTGTGTAACAAAAATAGTACTAATTTAATTATGTAAAATCTTTAAAGTTAAAATATAGTTTAAATTTTTAAAGTTTCAATTTAACTAAATATTGATTAACGCGAATTATTGTCTGTAAAATGCATCCTAAATACTTTTTGCGTATTCATTACAGGTGTTTAAGCTTAAGCGTATTTTATATTTCAGTTCAGTTTTCCTTTTTCCAACGCCACCGATGCCGTTATTTGAAGAACGTGCCCATGCAGGGATTAGGGCACGCGCAGTGGGCTTTAAATTAAATATTCTGTCCACATGGAAATACAAATGAAAAGTAATTTATTTTATATATTTTAATAATGATAATAATAATAGGTCATTGTGACGCAGTGGCAGAGCGAGCTGCTGTAAACATGATGGTCATGGGTTTGAATGTATTGTTTTCTTTTCCGGTAACACAAGCTCCGGTGTTGAGTTCTACTTAAAGTGTTCCACTAACGTTCTAGTTCTACTTAGTGGAAATTGGATAACAGAGTGTATCGAATTGCTAAAATACTTGCATTCTATGCCGCTTTTATGAATAAAATTGTGTTGAAAATGTACAGCATTTTAGAATTATTAATGTAAAGTTGTTAATTTATTTATGACTTTTGTTAAAATTTTATACATCTTAACTTTAAGTTTTATATTTAAAAGTTGAATGTTAATCAACGAATGTGAATGTACTTTCAAACAATTTAAATACATAGAATAAAAAATTAAATCAGCTTCACGCTGTCATATCATCCCGCACACAGCAAGGTAGGCAAAGGGAACCTAGTGTTAAAACACTCGACACTAGAGCGAAGAATATATATGTAAGTATACATATCTTATTATGGACATTTCTCTTATTATGCAATTTTTTTATGTATATGTCCATAAACATAATTTATATTTGGCAGTATAAGAACGGGAAATATCTAAATATTTCAATTATTTCTAGAGTAAATATCGAACTCACAACTATGAGATAGCTGCTATCCTATATTTGTTATTAAAGTGATCATAAAGTCGTATTATAAGGTTTTTTTAGCGAACTCATAGTAAAGAAACCCCCAGAAAAAGTTTCGTAGCCTATAGAAAACTAATAAAGTACTTAAATTGGAAACTGTCGCGGTCGTGTCTCAGTGCCGCCTACATCATTTGCATGATACTGATGAACTGTCAAATTAGGTGAACAGTTGTGGCACACGTTTCTTTTGCACATGTCAAATTAGATTTCATTGATTGAGTATGCAATTGAAAACTTTTAAATGTAATTTACATACATTTTTCGTTCCCCACTTTTCATACACCCACTCTTTCTGACAGAAACTTCTGACAGACATTGCGTGTTTAGTGGCGGAATACAAAACCGTGCTTTGTCTTGTTACCAGAGTCCTCGCTCTGGCAATAAGTTGAAATAATTTACTCCCTCAAGTGGAAATCGAACCTAGAACCTACGCGTTTACAGCCTGATGCCATACCATTATAGCACGGCGGCCTATTTTGTTGAGCTTTGGAACTCTTTAAAGGTCATGCATGGTATATTCCTTGAATATGATATTATTTTATTTACATCTAAGATATATACACAAACTATGTTAACCTATTTTCCATTAACCTAAACTCGTAAGTCAATTAAAGCTAGTAAGTGGTTCCAGTGCGTTCGAAACTCGAGTGTATCCAATCAAGGCGCAACTTGAAGCTGAAGTTTCAAATACTTTGGATATCCTCGATCAATTGCCTATACTTATTTATTTCTGAATGCCATGTGCAATGAAATTGTATAATATTTGATAACAAAATATAATCTATTTAACATTATATTTAACTTCACTCTGTGTAACCGCATATAGCGGGTAGGTAGGAGAAGGCTAGTGTTAGAACACTCCGTCACATACGTACCGCCCAATTTTAGAGACATTGCGTGTTGTGTGTTTGTCTTGTTACCAGAGCGAGCAAATGAAAATAACTCATATCTTCGAAACTCCGGGAATCGTAATGGAACTTCAAACTTCAAATTTTCGAATCGTAATGGAACTGCCGCCGCTCGACAGTCCCTAATGCTGGTGAAAAGTGTAGAACGAACATGACACTAGATACTCTCCGCTTATCCTGATATTATGTGAAATAATGGTGGATCAAAGCGTGAATCTGAAAAAGTAATTTTATTAAAATATTTTTTGCCAAATGATGGATACAGTCAATTCTGCTCATAATTAAGAGCCTCGTCGATGGGAGTATTAAATGATAGGTCACACAGGTTTTATGATTGAAACCAAACATGTTAGAAAAAAATTAGGCAAATTGTACCTATCCTAGAAAATTGGCTTAATTAACATTGCATTATTACCTCACATTGACTGGTACAGGGGAAATACTGTATCAAACATTATTACAAAGGATTAGAAATAAAAAGTTTTTTTTTCTACAAATATCTTCCGTATTTTGTAGGTAAAATTTAAATCTAGTCACGTCTCACATCGTTTTACATTATTCACGCTTTTAGACACATTGCGTGTTGACTGCCAAAACTATTAATCTGAAAATTTATTAACATAACCAGAAAATATGTTTATTTTTCATATACAATTCCCTGTTGAATTCAACCGTAGAAGATATTAATATCATGATATTATTTATCCAGGAGGCCAGTTGTGGCGGAGCGGCAAAAAGTGTGACTGTAAACGCGATGTTGTAAGTTGGATTCCCACTTAAGGAAATGAAATATTTAATATTTTCATTTCTTCGCTTTAGTTTCGAGGCTAAGCCAGAGTTCCTCAGAAATACAACCAGGTTCCCTGTACCGACCGTGCTGTGTGCGTGTGATAGGATTTGAATTTTCGTCTTACAATTTACAAATTTAACAGTATTAAAATATGAACATCAAAATATATTTTACGTTCGTTTCTCACAAATAAATTTTATATGGAGCTGAACAAGCTTTTGTGCTTGTCTGTTCAACAAAGTTGGCAAGTTTCTCCACGCTTCATTGGTCCTGAATCGTCCTCCACCAGCGCATTATGTTAATTTAACTTGCGATGAAAGAAAATCTGGTCAATTGTTTCCATTTGTAAACAAGCATCTACTGTTATACGAATAAATAGGTTACCAAAGAGACCATATGAAAGTTAAAATGGTACATTTTTTATTGGTATTATTCAGGATGGTTTAGTGAAAGTTTGGTTAGGTTCTGATTATGGGATCCGGTAGAAATTGGACAATTTATTTATTTTTTGGTAAAAAATATAATTGTACTGTAATAGTTACAAGGAAAATCATTGTTAAACGTAATGTGACAAGTAAGATTCCTCATCGTTGCATTTCTTTTCAACATTTTCACGCTGCAGGCTGTTTAATCTTTGCGTTGTTAAATTTATTTTGAAATCGTTTTTGGTCTTATAGACTACTTATGGTAAAAAATCAACGACTTTGTTGTATTTCTCAACCTGCTTCAAAAACACTTATACAAATATATGTATGTGTATTTTTTAACAAGGATACTCATGTAATGTAATATAATAATGTAATACTTAAAAATAAATATTTTTATATAAGATTTTTCTTTTCAAAGTAATATTCTACGTTACAGTCGGAAGTGACAATATTGCAAGGAAAGAATGTGAAAATAATAACGAAAAATATTGTGAGAATTCGCTTTATGAATTTTTCATTGAAGAATTAGGGGGATCACACGGAAATGGATCTCGAATATGTATGTAAGGCAATATAATAATGTTGACAGAACTTGAATGCTGATATTTATTTATATATACTTCTATACTTAATATATAAACAAATAAAATATTAAGAAAAATAAATACTTAAGTATTTAGAAAACATGTAAATCAAATTTGAATGTAGTGGGATTTGAACCCAAGAATTTCAGTCGCTCTGACCACTAAACCATACGTTCTTATCAAGTTACGTCGAAATCCTTATACGCTTGTTACAACTTATTTACTTTGTTAGCATCTCTGTTGGGAGATATTTACATTTTTCCGTTACCCAAAGATAATTGCTTATAGAATTATTTGGCAAGAGAGAATACTATTTATTAAATATTTTCGACATTTTCTTAAGTGTATAAAGAATAACACTCCAAAAATATCAAAAATATTCATAAACCATAATTTCTAGCATAACGGGGTAGACAGAGAGAAACAAGTTAGCAATTGAAGCTAGTTGAAGAAACACAAGTTAGCAATTGTTGTTTCAAGTTAATAGTGTATTTTTATTGTAAAACAATCCGCATAACCAAAAGCTGTTAGAAATTAATAGCCTATTTCATATATTGTTAATCTCATTTTATTATTATTTGTAAAATTACGGCCCTATTACTTCGGAGTTATTATCTAACAGACTATTTAAGTCCTTGAACATAGATCGAACGTTATAAAACGGCTTTTATATTTGAAATAAACAATTTATTGCATTTCATTCGTAAACGACGAATTGGTAGTTTTAAGACAAGAACCTACATATTATATACGGCTATAACTAACAGTAGATATTGAAGTATTTTTGACAAAGCCCAGCTTTGTTAAAAATACTTCAATGTCTTTTCTCTGGCTAAGTACTGGATCAGATCAGGAGATTTATTCTTCGCTGCCTTTCTGTAAAACACTTGTCTTATAAAACCTATAAATGCCTTCCAAGCCTGTTACTGATTACTTCCTTGTTATGTCGAAGTAAATCTATTATCAATTCAAAAATTCATAAATAATAATAAAATAGAATGTTTAAAACATTGTAGTACAAATATATATATAATACCTACTAAACTCTTTGAAGCATATCAGACAGAGAATGTATGATATGTGATATCAAGCTAATTTTAAACTTAGAAATAACTTTTGCTATTTTTACAATATATATCCTGGTATAAAAAGGCCGTCGTGGCGAAGCGGCACAGCCTCTAAAGCGATGGATTTGGGTTCGATTCCGGAAATAATTTATTTCACACTCTCTTATAATAAGACAGCACGGCGTTGTTCAGGCAATCCGCCGGGAACGTAGTGCTTTACCAGAAGGTGCCCTCTACGTACCCAACTACCTCTCGCATGAAGCTAAAAAAATCTTATACAACCTGCATCTACCTATATCTGTAGAGATCTATAAAGACATAAAGAAGCTTAAAATCATACATTTCTTTTGTGTTTTCTCTAAGGTTTTCTTTTATAAGAGCAAAAACAATTTTATAGAGCAAGTACCTACCTTTTTTCCACAAAAATGTAACTATTTTCATATGAAATTGTGAATCGAATCAGCAAATAGATTGAATATTATCTATATAATGGTATTTTTCTTATTTCGCAACGCACATTTTCTTTGTGGAATACTATAAATTTATATTATATATAAAAAAGTTTTATGATTTTTGAATACCCACAAATCTATTTTATGGGTGAGTACTGTATAGAGTAAAATTATTATGAATAAATCAGCTTCTCAGCGGCATTAGATACATAGCAGGGTAGAGGGAACCTAGTGTCAAGACACTCTTTTCCCCACTTTCCACCGAATATTTCGAGGCATTGCGTGTTGAGTCGCGGAACTCAACGCCGGGCTTTTGCCTAAATACCAGAGCAAAGGCATGAAAATATACATAAATTATAATTCATTTTCCCCGAGTGGGGATCGAACCCACAATCGTCGCGTTACGGTCACAACCGTGTGCTTTCCCGCCACGGCAGCCACGTTGCCTCATAGTATTATGCTTTTTATATGTAATATTTATACACTATTAATCTATAAGCTTACATATAGTAACTATTCTATATAAATAAAAAAGGGACGAGGTTAAATTTTTTGTAATAAGAAAAGTTTTAATGGAAAATGAATCTCACACTTAATTGGGAAAAAGTAAGAAAATATAATAAAAAAACATTTTACTGACCTAGTACCTACCTGACTCAAGTCATTAGTACGCGAAAGTGTCCTCGCAGCAACACCTGGGATGAATCATTCATTTGCCTTTACCAAATATCTTCCATGAATCATTTATGAAGGTAAAATTTAGGCTAACATGAGTTTTTAATTTTCAGGTCTGCTAATGGCCACCATTTAGATAGTTAATATATTATTACGTAAATTATAAGTAGTCGTGTTTGTAAGTATTTCCTTTGTAATAACAGTGTTGATATTAGTTACTTCTGGAAAATTATTTTATTCATAAGTAAAGATTATATTTCTCTTTTTAAAGATTATATTTTAAAAGTTCAATGAGTTGTCCAACTTTAATACTTTCCCTTGAGCCTCTCAACTAATGAATGCTACAAATATTAAACCAATTGGAGACGCAGCCTTAATTTTTATATGCAAAAATATACGTATAATTGAAGGTATTTGTAGAAAAGAAATAAAACGTCCATCTGTTTCAAAAGCCAAATAAATTTATTAAAAAAATTTAAACGTACATACAAACTAATTTAATATTACAAATGAAATAGAACAAGGCAACTCAAACATGGCATGACTCACAGTTACACCTAACATAAATACTAATAGAATCACAAAAAAACCATCGTTAACTGATATGCAAAAAATTCTCTTAGAAAATTATTACAAAAAATGTTAAAACATGAAGCTGACGACATCGATACTATTTACTTACATACATAATTATAATTTTTAATATAATTATAATAAAAAGTTATAATGTAATGTGAATTTAATATATGAAATTTATTTCTAATATTGAACCTTATCTTTTACAGCATTTAGAACATTGAAGAAAATAATCATTACCTAAACCGGACTTCTAAAACTACCATACATCGAACTATATAATACATATTATGTTACTATACGTTTTAATACACTTAAATATTAATACCAAGATAATGGGACTCATATTATTCTAATAATTAATTTTAAAACTCTGATAAAAATTTACTTTTAGTAATTTTTTTACACTTTTTTTATTATAGCAACCCCTTCGCTTGATTACTAATATCGTTAAGAGCTAGAATTTTCTTATAAAATATTGGTATTACCAAATGAAACAATATAAATACAATAATTTTAAGTAAATTTAGTATTTAAAACAAATATAAAAGTATGTAGCTGCTAATATTTCATTACTAACATTTTAGTATGAGATTTAGATGATTCACACTAAAAATAATGATCGTATTAGCTCAACAGTTGGACAGTTCCCACGTCGCACAAGTACCTTAAAGGTTTTAAGAGATATTAAAAACGCTATACAGTGTGGAAGAGGCAGCGCTTCTTTTACTGAAACTGCATATAGGATTAAATGTTTCAAACCCAGAACTAAAAAAAATAATCAAGGTAGCTCAACAGTTTGGGCGTAGGATTTTTTTTTCATTTCACGATTTTTATCCATACCTGTATTTCGTGTGACGCACACATACGCGTGCGACGTTGCCGGTGTGACAGGTAAGTGTGTGCGTGCCTATGTTATACATTACAACAAATGGCGTTTTATTTTAAAACGTTAATTTTATTATTTATTTTGTTTGGAAATATATTTTTTTTATTTTTGGGAATTATTTTTTTTCCGAATTATATTAGGCTTTTATAGAGTAGTTAAAGCTGTAGTTTCATTTAAAGTGGTGCTGACAATTCCACCCTGTATACATATAGTAACAGCATTGCTAGAATAAAATCGTAAGAATAAATATATTTTTTTCAAGATTATATAGAAGCTTCTTGTATATAAAATGTTGTATAACATTTATTGTATACGATATTATTATGCAATATATTGATGGATATATAAAATACTTGTGAGACATGTTCCAGCAGAACATTATTGTTCTTCGTTTTTGGCGTTCAGAGTAGAATCATTATAGTGTAATATCTTCTAAACGTTATTAACAATTAACATGAAATTGTTAATAGTAGATGCTTAAAAATATTTTCAGCCACGCAAGGACTCGGCTAAAGAGGTATTTAAAGACAATTGTTTAACTCGCAAATAAAAAAACAAATATTAAACAAAAAAATTCTAGCGACTTATTTTACTATGGAGATTTAAAGGTAAGTTGCTAAATCACATGTCTCTATTAACATCGTATCTGCTTTTTAAATGCATCTTCTTTTCAGTAAGAATAATGAAAAAAAAATAACTTTATGAATTTTCACAATTTTGTCACATACTGGCCTGTCACATTTTAATTTTAGAATGCAAATATATATATTTTTAATGGGGTTATAAAATAACTGAAGTAATTAATTAATTTATGAAATAATCTAATAATTATAACTTTCCACATCCTACATTATTAACAGGGACATGTGAAATGATTACGTACCTACTGCACCTTTGTGTATTTACAATAGAGGACAACTCATTAGAAGTGTAAATTTCAAATCAAAGTTATAATTAATTATATTAATTTCAACAATAATGTTATGTTCGAAAAAGTCGTACCTCTTTTATTAATTTATCAACCGAAAATATAAAAGGTGTAATATGTTTTTCAAATCTATATAATATATTTTTCATTTGAATGAGCTTACTATATACGAATTTTGACTTTGAGCCAATATACATACACACAGTTAGAAATTTATGTGAGAATGAAGAAGATAAGAAAAACATTTCTAACGTAACGTAACTAACCGCCTATATGACATTTTAATAGCTACTTTCTAATTAAATGTTAAATTTCACACCAAACTATATTAAATATTACTTTTAGAATATAAACCTCTTAAGAAATAATTACTATTTTAAAAAAAATATTTGCAATATTATTATCTTTTTTGTTTTGAACATTCCTAGAATCTAAAAGATACAAAAAAAATACATTTACTTTTGCTAATCCAATAGTTATGATTAAGCTTATTTTTACATTGAATTTTAAAACATTTTGTAGAATGAACTCCCTTTCTTTTCTTAAACATAATTGCTCGCTTATTGCTGGCACCACGGTACTTCCAATAACACAATAATCTACTCATCTATATAGAGTAGATACTACATATAATATACACATTTTAGTAAATGAAATAAGAGATTAATTAATTATTAATATAATATATTATCAATAGTTTACTATTAGGTACAAACCTACAAAATATTAAAGACCGGTCTATATAAATTACCCCAGTTTAGTGTATAAACCTAGATTTCGTATAAGTAGTAAGTAATTATGAAACATGTATATCATTCAATTTAGAAAATTTATAACATACCAATACGTTTATAAGGCAAATCAATACAAAAAAACTCAAAAAGTAGACGATAATTTACAATAAATAACAATAAATGGCAAAAAGAAATGAAAAGAAAATGATTTTTATGACTAAATGTATGCTATTTAAATGAAACTTTGTTTATGCAAGCTTACTTTGGTTAATATAACAGTATATAGAAACGAAACAGCTAATAATTAAATGAAAGGCTAATTTAATTATAAACAAAATGAATGCAGTTTAGAAATGCCTTGTAAAATTATGAAATTTATGTATGAAGCCTACATCATGCGAGAATGGATAGTTTCTAATAACATACTATAATCATAATTTTAATATATTATACATAATAATTATATTAAAAATATATATCGCCCATAGAAAAAAAAACCTAAAAAATAGACTCATCCACTATATATACATGGGATGGATCATATACGTAGTTTATTTTATCTTAAAGCTATAAAATAAATCTAGTTGAGGTGGATTTCAGTTTGGTTGTAGTAGCATTTGAATTACATATTATATGTATTTGTATTACATAAAACGTTTTTGATGACCTAAAATTTTTTGACAATAAAATCTAATAAAAACAGCCTAAACATTCTTTGCCAAATCGATCAATACTTATAGTACACGAAAATAATCTTTTTCATATCTATTCGCTGTTCCATATAGCTATTATCTTATAATTTAGTTCAAATCTAAGTCTACTTCAACATAATTTTAATAATGTGGGTTAAATTAAATTTACCAACTACTTAAACAGTCAAAATAAAAAATTCTTATACTTTCTTCCCAGTTCTAGTTCTAGTTACTTTCAAATCACGATAAATTTATATTTAACAAATCTAAACATCTTGAAAAATAATTTTTTTTCAATGATTTTCACATTATGAATATAGACAATGAGATATAAGAAATATTAAAAGGCATACTTTTGCTAAATATGTTTCACTTAAACAATAACTGGATGTCAATCAACTAGATGTCAATGATACATAATACATAGAAATAAATATATATATAATGAAAAATAAATCACTATCAATGCACGACGAAATTGTACATAATATTAATTTATTTATTATTTTAAATTTTTTTGAAATTAATAAAGACAATAATCTATTAATAAGATTAAAATGTCAGAATATAACATACAATAAGTAGTGTGCGTAGCTTGACTTATTCTCAATGGAGAATGTATATTAAAATTTTACTTTATATCCAATCTTAATCTATAGTTGTATTAACAAAGGCCTAACATCCTAACAAGCCTATCCTAACATCAATGGTACATATTACGTTTAAAAAAAATGTCAATCTAATTTATAGAATTTGGTAATTTTAGGGGTTTATGTTACTAGACTTTAATTTTAATGCTACACTTATTATCGTTACATCTTAATTTATACAGATATTTTTAATCTTTTAAAGCAGAGATGTGCCGACTGGTCGGTGAAACGGAATCGTAGTCGGTCACTAGTCGGAGATTGTTCGGTAAAGAGAAGAAGAAGTGAAGAAGTGAAGAAGAAGAGTGATGTAAACTGTTTTTTGTTACTTTATTATTTATTATACAAATTATTATTTTACAGACAATATCTAAACTGAGAAATTAAAATTTCAGCGAGTTCAAGAAAATATATTAATTTGCAAGTAATTTTGTCAAAGGCAATACTCTTAATTAATTTTGTTTATTTATGAATCGATTAAATTAAAATAAAACGAACACTAAATGTTGGAAATTTGACCCAATGCATTATGCAAAAATAGTGTTGAACTTCATTTAAGTCGTTGAAGCCGCTTGAGACAGGACAAAGGACAGATAAATATGATATGAGGATAGGGGAGACCTGTGTTGGCTTTAACGGAGAGAAAATTTAACAAGTTATAATAAATAAGCCCACCAAACGTGTAAAGTTCAGTGCAGGGGAACTTTATAAGGAAGAACCTCATATAAGGGATGGATTAATTTAGGACAGGAAAAAAGGATGTGGGGAGTGGAACCGTCGTCCAGGTCACATTCACACAGTAAGTGGTCCCTGGCCCTGATCTTGGCTAGGTTCACAGGCGTACATGAATGGCCAAGGCGCAAACGACAAATAGTTCATAAAACCCTGTTCGATATTTTTTTAGGAAAAAAACCAAGGTGGGGTATTGGGTTGAATAGTGGCATAATACTTTCCTTTCCGCGATAAAAAGTGTCCTTGAGGCCAAAATAGAGTCCCAATACGTCACAAGAAATATTTGATCTGGCAGCTAAGGAAGTTATGAAAAAATCAGCAAATTTAGAGATGTTGCTTCTGAATATAATATTTGTATGTGACACTGTTTCAATATGTAAAGAAAAAGAAAGAACTTCCATTGAAGTGGATTATAAAAAAACCGTTTATATTTAATACAGAACAAGAAGTCATCATTTATTTCAGAATGTATTTTTATATTTATTTTGGGCTGCTTGAACCGTACTCTTGTTATATAGCGCTCGGCGTCACAGGCGAATTACTTATTTAGTATTATAATGTGTCCGTCTGATATACGGCCGAGCTCCACAAAATGCTGACAAGAGAGAGCTCGGGTGAACGGCGCCGGTGGGAAAGGAATTTCTTCTTTTCCCACACTTATTATTCCATCGTGGAGTAATTAAGTCGTGGGTTAAGTTAGATTAATTTAGGTTTAAATAGATAACTGTTTTTCTAACATTGAAAGCAGTGGTCTTAGATATAGTTTAGTTTTAATTTGTATTTCCATTTAAAATTTTATCAATATAAGTTTATATGTAAATATCGTATTTTCTTAACCCTCTAACTGCAGCCCTCGTAACTCTCTGTTTGTTGTTGGTTAAGAAGTTCTTTTGCTTCGATTTTCAGTTGGGAGGGATTGTTTGATCTCGGTCATTTCGAGACTAGACGTATTACGTCTAATAACAGACTAATCGGCTAATCGGCCAAAGTTGTAGTCGGCACATCTCTATTTTTAAATTAGCTTAAATAATTAAAAATATATATACTTTTAGTAAGAGGGCAAGCAACTAGATTTGTTAGTGAAATATCTCAATTAATATAAAATACGAGGCGGATTGCCGACAAGTTTAAAAATAATATAACAACTAAACATAAGCAACTAAATGTTAATATCACGACTATTGTCCACGTTGTATTAAAACTAAGTAAAACTGCACCAAAAACAGATATTTCTGTGCATATACACATAATATTTGTTTAAATAGAATAAACTTTAAAATTCAACCCATTTTATATATATTTTTTGATGTACGTAAAATTCTATAAATTGCTTTCTTAAATTTTAATATCGTTGAAATTTTTAATTTAATAAGAAATAATGGTAACGTTATAAGCTTTTAGAGATTTTATCACATTTTCACACCATCTAAGTACATATAAGGAGTTGTTCCCACTGACTGAGGTAAGACGCACGGACAACCGTAACCGCTGTGCGTAGAAACGTGAAATTTGGACAGATGTTTATTTTCACAATGTGGACACCGACTAAGAAGGGATTTAAAAAAAATTTAACCCTAAATGGACAAGTAGGGGTTGAAAGCTTGTATGGAAAAATCTATAAATTGCCACGGATTTTTAAAAAAAAAACCGGCTCTTAAAATAATTCATTTAACACTAAACTTGTTTCGTGGTTTTTTAGAATTCACACCCTAAACTGAGAATAATTTCAAAAACAAATTTAATAAATATTCGTATAGTTCAAGCGGGCGAAGCCGCCCAGGTCGGCTAATACATTATGCATTTTTGGAAACCCTACTTTTCGAACACTGTAGTAGTCCGAGGTCACGGGTAAACTCGAAGTGGCATCCGCACGTCAGTTGACATATTTATTATATCAAACTACCGCCAAAGGTTTCTTAGTTTTTTGATTTCGTGTACTGCCCTTGAAAATTAGCTGACTGTATCTTGACCTCTGGTGTCGTGGGTTTAGACTTCAAAGTTTTTTCATTTAAAATGTTAACGTTATTATCTTAAAACTATGAAAAATATGATGAAAAATCAATGTGGTATATAATATGCACACTATTAGTTTAAACTATTTGAATCTGTCCCTTGGTGCAGTTTTGCTTATAAAAATAACCCTAAAACTAATAATTGAACGCAGGAAGTACAACTCAAAATTTAAACTGAGAACTTAAATCTAAAAAATCATTGAATCATACTAAATCTAAATGAAAATTCAAACTTTTCGTAATAGAAAGAAAAATAGTGCAATAGCTTTAAAAAGGCAAAGGTGAAGCTATATTAGATGTTTAAAAACCTCCTACATAGAAGTGACCATACAATTACGTTAATATTTTAGTACCTGATAAAAAGTATACCCAAATAACCTATTAGCAGAGTCATATTAATATAAAACATATATTAATACATACTAAAATTATGAATTTACTTTTAAAAAAACAATACAAATTAGTTATTATCACCAAAACAATAACTTATTCATATTAGTTTTTATAAAAGTTCTGACATTTCTAATACACTACCATATTAGGCCAAAGGTCATCAGAAAAGAATATACATGTGACTTGATTAACTATAATATTTCCTTAATTATTTTATTAATAATATGTTATATATTAACGTAAAACGTTTCGCAAAGTCTTATTATTAATTAACTTCTTATTAGGCCAGAGGATATCGATTAAATAATTTTATGTACAAACTCTACTATCTATTGATGATTTTCGGGTATGCCAGCGCTTTTTATATATTTTTACACTTTAATTATTACCGCGGATTATATCCACGACGACGTCAAATTACAAGTACATATACGAGTATAATAATATTTAAAAAACTACCTTATTTTAGTACATTTAATCAGAATTTATATAAAGGCCAAATAAAGTTATACTCTATAAGGATACCGTATATCTATTATTTTGCAGCCCTATACAATGTATATAAAGTGGCAAGTAGTAATGTGTCAAACATTTTATTTTGTTTATTTTATTGGATTAAATTATATTATGACAGTTGAGCCTAGTCATATTACCACGTGGTACCTCCACGTTAAGCTTGTGATGTTATATAAGAGCAACTGTTGAGTTTCTTGCTGACTCTTCTCAGAAGAACTGCCTTCTGAACCGGTGGTACTTTTTTGTTTATTCAACTATTCAAAAGTGCTTATATATTAATAGTCTATTTAAATAAAGAATATTTTGATTTTGAATATATAGACAGTTCAAAACATTTTCCTAATTATTAATGAGGGTGGTGATCTTAGTTCTTACATCAATGGTCCAGTATCTTTAATTAATAAATTAATTTTTTTTTTATAATTTTTAATTAATTTTTTAATTATTAAATCTTCTGTATTTCTTATAGTTTAGCTGGTCTATAATGGTTCTATCCAGGTGTGCCAGTTTTCAAAATCAATTGTGTCACTATGAAGCCCAGGTGTTATAGAAACGCAACAAAAAAAACCTTAAACTCATCGTGTAATTCCAATATCTAGCGTGTACCAACAGTCAAACGGACAAAAACACACCGTTGAGCATTAAGATAGTAGATAATTCATTTAATCGGGGAACAAAAAAGGATAAAGTTACAAATAACAAGTCCCATGTTTAAAGATCCATCATTTATCTAACTTTGCTGAATCTTATTCTTTTGAATTGGTTTGGGTAGGCTTTAGGACCCATGTAATTCAAATTCAAAATATACCACCCGGTACCACCCGTTTGGAAGACAGTTGTGCCGAAAAGACCAGACAGTTAACTCAAATAGCTTTTTTTTAAATAATAAGTTTCAATTTTGTATTTCAATATAATGGCACCTATCCTGCATTAAATTGAAATGACCTCGTTTTCATACATATTTATAATTTAATCATTCTATTTCTGTAATAGATTTTATGTTAAAAAGAGATCCAGTACAGTAAATACAGCCTTCGCCTATAACAAACAAAAAGGCATAAGGTATTGTTTTGGGTAATTTAGTTATTCGTATATATACAGCCTGATTGACACATGTCTATTATACCACGTTATTCACATCGTATAGGGTTGTACACTATATACTAGGGTTAAGGAGCCGCGGGGTGAGGGACTTGTGCACACTCATTATGTCCCCGCTGGACCCCCATCTACTCACTTATAAGTTATTACTGAAGTATCGTAGTCACTGGGTCGTTAGATCTATGCATGTTATACATTTATATATTATATCTCATTTAAAAAAACAACATTACATATTTTATATACTAAACTTTAAAAAGCATTTATAATGCCAATTTTTAATTTAAATGCCGCTGCTCTCGTGTTTACGTTTAAATAAATTGTACTATACATATTAAGCCAATTTATATTACCTTTATTCTTTAAATAAAATCAAACTGCGTTACTTTGAAATACCGAAGTTAGTTGAAAACTTGATAGAGATATAAAAATATGACTTTAAATTTTATAGTTCCCAATAACTTCTCTTGAGTGTATGTAATAATGGTAATGAAAATGAAAAGTAAAACAGTCAAATCAAAGTTTTTCCTCTTATTAAATGCAACCAAGAAAAGACAAGACCTCACGTCGCGTTCACCTCCCTCCAATGAATTTATATGATTCAATTATACGTTGGACGTATTTATCGTATGTATATTTACATCTCAATATTGTTTTATACTTAAAACTTCACTCGTTTAGAAAAAAATTAATATAACTTTTCAATACAACACAATACGACAGTCGTCACGACTTGAGCACCATCTTCAATCTCCAATTACCCGCGATAAGATTTTTTTAAATAAATATATTTTTTTTAAAATAAAATTTATTTTTAAACCACAAATGAGTTAAATGTTACATAAAGATATTATTGACATAATCTTTGAACTCAGATCATATCTCCGAATCCCTTTGATGGTTGAGGAAATGTGTGCAAAGTAGAATAAATAGTAAAAAGTAATTGATATTAGTAGCGCATTGGAGGAATCAACTTATTTGAAAAGTATCAGAACAGCGATCTGTGAAATTACTTAACAGCTTCTAGATCGATTTTTGTTGACTAATTTTAGAAAAAAATCGATAACGAGATCAAATTTTAAACTACATACAGTATTAGGTAAGGTAAAATAACATTGGCTTAATTTTTTTTATCGATAGATATGGAATCCTATGAATAATGTAAAAAACGATAAAAATGGCGGCTATGTCTGCGACAGTCAGATTTAATTAGTAAACAGAAACATTTTCTTATTGAAGAATAATTAAATACTCAGCCCTATTAAATTAATGCGATTTAGACGAATAATGCAGTACTGCAAAATTTAAATAGGTTAATATTTTTTGATTTAAATATAAAAACTTTATCATATAAACTATATATACTTTATAATAGTTATCAATTTTTATTGTGATTTTCTACACCTATTTGCCACTAATATAATTGAATATAGAACAATAACAATGAGTCACACCAACGTTTTTTGTTTTCAGCATAATCTACAAAATAGATAACTCGAGAAAAAAGATCCTGTTATTTTTTGCAACCCCTAAAATGACTGAGATATTAAACATTAAAGTAGGTACGGTATCCGCGGGTAAGCGTGTGACGTCACGGAGCGTCTGGCCAATAGGCGCTTGCTTGAACATCATAATTCAGCTCGTTGTGCTCTCGCGGTTAGGTGGCGTCTCGCAACTTTGCAACTTTATGACTTTGGAAATCCTGGCCCGATTTTGATGAAACAAAAACTATTATTATCTGCACGAGTACGCTCATTAAAGGCATTAGTTGTTACAGTGAAATTTTGATGTATTAGTGTGAAATATTGGCCGATTATCTTCCTTAACTTAAATCAAACATATATGCAGAATTTAAGTAGTTAGGCAAAGGGCAAGTAAATAAAACTTTGCATTAATATAAATATTCGAGATATCTCATTTTAATTATTTGCATAGCAAACATCTAAATATGCATCTAAATATGCAATTTAAAGCCCCACTCTCTTCCTACCTTCCCTTGAAAATCTGAAGTTTCAGAAATTACACCGAGTTCCTCTTCCTGCAGTCGATTGATAAAATATTTCGCCTCAATATTATTGAGCTGTACGGACACTATAAGACACTAAGTGAAAATTACTATATATTATATTGTCATATTGTGCTTATTATTCATCCAAATCGCACTAAAACGACTTAAAAGATAACTATATTTTATCACTCCGTTGACGAGTATCTCCTAGACGACGTTACCTAACACTATAAAACCTTATTTGGCAGATATTCGTGTACATTTACAATCTTAAATTTAATCGTAACTTAGATAATTATTGAATTTTTATGTTATTCTATTATGTTATTATATATGGAAGATTATATTTATATGGTTTCATATATTTATGGATGTTTATATCAAATACTTTATATGCTGTAAATAACATTGATATACTTATGTTCATGACAAATTATTTGTATGTGTTAATATTTAAAAAAAAACGATTTAAATTATAAGCACTTACAAGTCATTTATTAAGTGAGGTTCATATGGTAAAATAATCTCGGCTATCTTGTTAACGGAGTTAATATATATTTTTTTAATTCCTTTAATTAATCTAAAGAAATAAAGCTTAACTTAATAAAGAATATTAAAAAATATAATTCGTAGATTGTTCAAATGACAAAACTCACTGTGTTGTTCTGTTCAAACACGAAATTATAGTCTCCGCTACGACCCCCTACCCCCCCTGATGTAATAATATTTTAAATAGAATATTACGTATATTAATCATTGAAGGAAATACAGACAGCTTATGACGAAAATCGACTCAATAATGGAACGTGGATGGTATACCGTTTAGAATTGTGCTGAAATAATGAATAAGTTGTTTACAGATATGATCTAGTATGTCAGCATAACTCTAATTGAGAAAACATCCAGTAGTTATAGGTGGATTAAAATGTCGATAGAACACAATTCGCCTTAAGCTTTTTTAACTTATTACAATAAGGATTTTTTTCAGGTCCCCAAAAAACAACACTGAAAGTGGTGTAATACTTCACAAAATTTACTATATACGAGAAGTCTCAGATACTTTATTGAGAGGCTGATCGACCGATGAATTGGATGTTTGTGTTAAAAGAAATTTGTAACATTATACTTGTATAACAAAGCAAAAAATATATATTATAACAGGAGGACCACCTAGCTATATTTGATATGTCAAGTAAGTTCAGTATGTTTGTCACGGCAAAACACAACACAGATTTTTTAGCAGTTAACATATGTGAGGAGTGAGTAAAAAAAAACAATTAGTTTGCCAGTAAAAAACCAGTAAAATGTAGACTTTTACAAGAATTAAATATCGAGAAGAATTTATACTTTATCAAGTTAATTACAGCATATACCGATTTCGTTAAATAAGTGACAGTTATACTATGCATGGAGTGTTAAAAGTCTGCAAAACCATAAATAATTGTTAATACATACTCTAATAATAAAAACATTTTTTCATTTTAGAATTCATACCTTTATACGAAATTTATAATCAAAAACAAGATAACCTATTTATCACACATATTATTTTTCATTTACTTTGTTTAAAAAAATAATATGATGAACTTTTATATAAATATATAAAATCAGCTTCATGTTGTACTACAGAAATATGTTTTTTTAGTATGTTAAATTATTCACTCTTATATCCAATCACGCATATCAGTTACTTTTCTTTATAATGTGTGATAATATCTTAATAATAAAATTATATTTTATGGCATCACTCATCTGTTACACATATTGACCAATTTAAAAATGACCAAGTTATGATTAACATGAATAAACGAATTTGAACAAAACATACAGATTAATAATTTCCCATATATAGCTTTTATATTGCAATTTTGATATATAATTTTTGCTTAACAAAATAGGCTGAAGTTCAGCAAGTTTTATTGACTGTTTCAAACTTATTCATGTAGGTAAATATTAAACAATAATTTAATTTCTTATAATGCATCATATCTAATATGGAGGACCTTAAAAATAATGAATTATTATTTATTTATAGTTACCCAAAATCATCAGTGCACACTTATACATACTACTTATATGTGGTCAAAAATATCATTTTCTTTTTAAGAATATAACTGAAAGCCAATGTTCTGATTTAGGCAAGGCCGTTTAAGTACTACGTAGCGCAATGTTCATTTATAATTACTGAAGAAAACACCTCGGTAATAAATTTTAAAGAGAACAAGATACTGTCGAAAGACTTCACATAAAACAAAAATGCAAATGTTTGCAACTAGGGAGATTTTAAGTCCTGAGTTATTTAAATTTTATTAAATAATAAACAACATTACGTAATACGTTCTTTAATTTCCATCGCCCCGTTATGTTTTACAAAATTAAATCCGTCAAAATAGCGTTATGTAACACTTGAACCCTCGATTAAAGAAACCTCGATTAAAGACACTTAGATAAAGTATTAACATTTTCTTATTTTCGTTTTCCTTTTGTTTTAGTATATAGTATATACATAAATCATTGTTATAAGAATGCACTGATAAAATTGTTTTTTCTTTTTTTATTTTAATTGGTTAAACCAAGAAATAACAGCCATAAAAAAATATTTTTTATAAATATTTATCAAAATTCGTAAATATCATGATAGTGAAGATAGAAAGGTTTATCAAAATAAATGAAATTTAAAATTTCATTCAATCAAATCATTCTCACAAATAGATAAGAAGGTAGCTTACAATTTAGATTATTTTAGTTTGAATCATACATAATATTAAAAAGAGAAAATGGATATATAAAGGACTATTTTTGACGAAAGTTACTTTATGATAAAAAAAATATATTAATATTTTTTTATCATAAAATGACAAAAGAATTATGAAATTTTAAATGGCAACAAAACACGCAGAATATTTAATTTAGTTAGAACATACTTCAATTATTTAAACTAAAATTTTACTTGACGATATAACTTTCATAATAATAATTTTCATATTGTATATTGGCTCCTTGATAAAATCAAAAAAATCCTGATGATAGTCAATTATGAAGTAAGTATTTTCATATAAATTGCAAGTTACCTCAAATTATATTGTTTAGAAAGGTTTTATCTCCTCCTGTTTAACCACACCCATTTCTTGAAGCAGTTCCTCTATACCTTCGGGCATTCGACCCTGGTCGAGCTCTAGATTCCATTTGTAATACTGTAAAAAAGTTTAAACTATACTGTATAAAATACAAAAAAATAATTAGGAATGATACGACGATGATTTAAAAATGATGATAATGATGAACCTATTAAATTCAACTCAACTGAATTATTTTCATTCACTTTGATAAGAAGACAGAGAGTGACGTTGAGTTCCCCAATTAAAACGGCAGAAATTAGGCAGGAACTTATCTTGGCTGCCTTGCTTAAATTAAACTTAATATTATTAATATAATTTAAGCTGTTTATCTATCTATATTATCTAGACATACAGTGTTAATTTAAAAAATAATTGTCGATAAGAATAGCTCATAAAGCTATTAATTTGAGGTAGATGAAAAAAATCATCGTGGTGCAGTGGCAGAAGCGTGTGACTGTAAACGCGACGGTTCTGGGTTCTATTTTCTCGCGGGGGATCAAATTAAGTTAATATTTATAAATAGTTAGTTACAATGCAAAGCTCTATGTTAAGTTCCGCCACTCGACACGCAATGTCTCATAAATTCGACAGAAAGTGGAAAACCCCGTTATACACAGGCTTTAGTTTAGGCGTTTAGCTGAAAAAAAAAAGTTTATAAAAAAAGGTCGTAGTAGTATTTTCTCTTCATTTTAGCCATTGTTATGTAGAACATGGCTATTGTATTATCACAGAAATCGAGCGTGTGCACAAATTTTGAAGGAAAAATAATTACAAGTTTTTTTGCAAGTATGATTCATTATGTAAATTAGTAAGTTTGTAGGTAGAGAAAAATTACAGTATAGAAATATCTATCGTTTGTATTTAATACAATAACTCAAGTATGTATCTTATAAATAAATAATAAGCAGTAAAACTAAAACTGACAATAAATGCACAACGTTTTATTACAACAAATTCAGATTCTAAAACACTAACCTTATCGAGCTCTTTCCTTAGCGCCAGCACCGATCGTTCCCTATCAGCGACCAGTTCCTCCAGGTACTGGTAACGAAGCTTCTTGCGGGCACGGCACTCACGCGCCGATTGCCTGCTACGTTCTGAAATTATATACATTATGATCTAATTAAATATGAAAAATAAGAACTAAGTACTTTGCGCTTTATGTCTTCTAAACGGTTACCTAAAATATCCGTATCATTTTAAAAATGGTCGTTTCGTTTTCAATGTGCCTTTGCCAAAAAAGTTGTTAGCCTCTCGCCTAGATATTCTGTTTATAGAATATGAACAAACTTAATCAGTCGTATCTGTATGTTTATACGAAAAAATATAAATATGCAAATTGTACTTTGCTTATGCCGCACAGAAAACGATAGGAAGAAATAATTTGGTGACATGACCCACCATCTATCATATAGCCAACTATGCTACGCCACGAGGTCTTCAGATACAAAAATATCGATAAAAATATAATAATATTCTACAAGTATATTCCTTACCCAGTTTAGCCTTCATGTCCTGTTTGTCGAGTTGCGCCTTTCTGCCAGGTCTGCGGCCGCGCTTGCCCCCCTCCCGCCTCTCGCCCCCGTCCGCGCCGGACGCGCCTGTTGACCCGAACAGCCCTCCTAGGGTCTCCTGCAAAATCAATATTGGAAATTATACTTACAGATTTGTACAGATATAATTAATATTAATATTATTTTTTTATTATGTATTTGATTTTTTGCACAGGCCGCCCTCCAACCAGGTGGACCGACGACCTTAAGAAGACAGCCGGAAACCGCTGGATTCAAAGGGCGCAGGACCGGACGGAGTGGTGAGAATTAGGGGAGACCTATGTCCAGCAGTGGACGTTGAAAGGCTGATGGATGGATGGATGGATTTTATTTTTTTACTATCATTTTTGTATTGTATCATTAATCGTTGATCTCATATATATTATTTTGGTAAAGCAATCCTCTCGATATAATATGATTAGGTACTTCATCAATATAGAATACAGTCATTGTCGATGACGATGGCCATAGTGAATGCAGCTTTATTTTTCTTAAAAAAAATTAAATTTCATTATGCGCAAAAATATTGCGCATAGCAGGGTAGGCAGAGGGAACCTAGTGTTAAGATACTCCGATCTCCGCTATCCGCCGAATTTTTAAGACATTGCTTGTTGAGTGACGGAACTCAACGCCGCGTTTTGCCTAACCACCCACCCACCAGGTATAAAATCCTTCCAGTAAATTAAAACAAGATAATAATATAAAACCAAATGTTATCTCTGAAAAAAATAAAATAGATCTACGCCAAAATACAAATAAGATTGCGCTAACAAGTACTTTACAGGTGATAGGTACAACATGTCCGAGACATTGGTAACAATTTACTTTAGTTATAAATAGTCGTTCACGTCACAGGTGATTGCCAAACTGAAAACCTGAAGCTCGTCACGTCATTTGTCGACAGTCTGATTTTAGAGTGCTGCAGTACGGTCAACTCGTCGTGGCCGCCCTGAAGTTAAGTATTCTGAACTTTTCCGCATTGTTCACTCGGTAAGAAAATAATCTAACTTCAGGGCGGCCGCAACTCGTTAAACGTAGTGTTCCTACATTCAGACATTTGCTGTTAATACTTAGTATAATTGTTTGTAATAATTATGCATTTAAGCCCAACATTTATTTGCATTTAAGCCTAAGGTGAACGGACTGTTTTTAAATAAAATAGGTTGACATTTCCACCAAAAAAGAGTTTTGTATTTTGTAATTACTTCACTCTCCCTAGAACTGAAGAAAACTAAAGAAATTTTCAGAGTTATTAACAAAAATAAACAACATACAACTACTATGTGTCATATAAATAACAAAACACGTTTCAGTCATTTCTTCAATTAAAAACACAAATCAAGAAATGGTAATCGAAGGTTGATAAAGAGTAAGCAAATTTTATGAGCACATAAAATATCCTCACTGATAAATACGTTCAAGGCGGTCCTAGGTCGATGCCACCGATGCAACGCAACGTTCCTATTCAATATTAATGCATAACAGATATTAGTATTTGCATTAATAAACATTTTTAAGTCAATCTTGTTTGTTCTTTGAATTGTGTATATTTTGTTTTATTTTGGTGCTTTTATTGTGATTCTATTTTTCTACAAGACCGTTAGATACGACTGATTTTGATATACCTAGTTGCTGATGTTTTTGTCATTTTACAGACATTTTCATCGTTAGTACTTATTCCAAGAATTTTCGCCAAAATGACGTATATTCTTAACTGATACCTAAATAATACTAATGGAACATATTTTATAAGTTTTCGTCTTCTTATTTAGTTAATTTCTTATAAGTTCATCAATAAATGATAACATACTAATACTAGACCTTGCCTTTGCATACATGATACTTTTATTTTCTGGACACCAAATATGTATTAACATATAATAAATTCTTACATATATAGGTGCAGATAATACGAACTAAGCATTAGTCCCTGCCAGCTGATATCTTCACGGTAGGCACGGCCAGAGATAAAGCCTTGTGAAATATCATATAATATAATATTGCAATACGATCGTCTCTATCTAAGTCAGTACCAACATTCACATGTAATTGAATTCCTACTAAATATATATATATATATATTACCATTAAGTAGGTAATTTTATAAAAACGGATGCATAACATTTAAATAAACAAGCAGATGTTTGTTACTAAAAATCCTTGACGACAAGCAAGACGTACTGTCTAAGTATGCCGTGACTAGAATTCAATGAAGCTTAACTTGACACAGAAAAAAAATGTTTACTATAATATCCTGTTTTTATGACTGAGTGTCATATATTAACTTTTATCTTACATTAAACCACTACAACTGAGTACGGCCGAACATATTTACATTTTATTTCAATGAAAATCTTAGCATAGTATCTCGCCCTCAGCAGGGTAGGCAGAGGGAACCTAATGTTAAGACACTACGTTCCCCAACTTCCCTCTGAATATTTCATTTTCTCGAACGGGGATCAAACCCACAACCAGTCGCGTTTACAGTCACACTTCGTGCCCCTACGCCCTGACTTAGGTTGAAGTTAAATTTATTTATAAGGCTACATTTATCTACATACATAAATCAACAATTTAATATATAAATTACATTACGAGAACGGAACTTAAGCTCGGTCCTAGCATTTTAAATGAAGTTTATGAACAGAATTGTAAGTAAATTTAAAACTTGATATATATTTGTTTAATATTACTATTATTGTACAAAAATAAATAGAAAATTTAGATTTAAGTTGTAACATCTATAACAGACTTGTACATCTTTCAATGTCGACGCGTGAAAGTGGGTATGTCGTCACGCTTAGACATTGAACATGAGTTACTGCGTAGGTGCAGTTAAAGTTACAAAACCTTAGTTAATTTACCATGTATCCCCTCAATTATATAAATAATCACTACAATCAAATCAAAATATTTAAAAAAAAAACATTGTTTTCTGTAACTTATATTGTAGGCAGAGATCCTAATAGTATATTTATTAATTCTTAATTATTTGCCTATGTTTAAGACATTGAGACGTGCTAAATATATTTTTTAATAAATATAAGTAAATATTCCCTCAAGTGAAATTTGAACCCACACCTATTTCTTACAGTGAACCTCTTCGATTGAATCCATGATGCAATAATATGCCTCTACTACTTTTTATTATTTAAAAGATAAATTAAAAAATATTTAAATAACTCATCTAAAACGAACGGGTACGAGGGAATGAAAATAAGTCACTCTATTTCTTATTTTAGGATATTGTGCAACGTAAACTATAACGAGCAGCAGATTTAGTTATCGCCAAGATATTTTAATAGCATTTTACATTATTATAACATCGTTGGGTTTATTGTTGTAGTAGGTATGTACTAACTATGTTCTTATTCATTTCTATACATATTTTGGTAATTTTTGTAATAGGCAAAGAATAAATATTGTCACACATTTCATTTTCCACTTTTTAACCAACTTCAAAAAGGACTTCAAAAGGAGGAGGTTCTCAATTCTGTTGTATTATTTTTCATCCATATAGACATATGTACTATTTGACATGTTAGGTGGTAAAACTCAAAAACGCTGCCGCGCTTTGTCTACCGGCAATCGAAAATAAAAATAATGTGAAACGAAAATATCCATAAGCATCTCATGTACAGACAGACATTTTACAACTTCGATAGTTATAAAATGTATACGAGATTCAATAAAACAATACCTATGGAAAGGCTGCCCGCAAAACGCATTATCAGCTCGCTAATGAGAGGTTCGAAGCCTTGGAGGAAAATAAAACGCAATTCAGCTACACGACGTATTCAAAATATGAGTTATTAAACTACGCAAAATTGACATTTTAAGCTATATTCACTTTTTTTACATCCGCTAGGTATAAACTGAAACATATATGTTTATCGCGACTCTACCGGATCAACGTCACATAAGTACCTAGTGATTAATGAATAAGTCTTTTTTTATTTTACACAAGAAACTGTCTCTTTTAATTTAATATGAAACAATAATATTCCTATCAGAAGCCACGTAATTGTAGGTATAACGACGTTAAAAGAAAAACAGCAAAAGTAGCTGTACTATTTAAGTGGCAATGTCACATTATAAAAACTTAGATGAAAATTATACTTCTTGATAAATACCAAAGCAACGAATAAATAAAAATTAATATGTAAAGTAATTAAGACATTTTCACAAATGATAGTAAAATAGCGAATATTACCCACGATACTAAATCGACGCACTTACCAGACCGACGTATGAGAGGAACAAAGGGCAAATGTATATGAGTTCAAAATGTACGCAGTTTGCAGGTGAGCTATTGATTTCAGGGCTCTGGGGCGTGGCTAGACCGAAATGCACGGATGCAGGCCCTGGATATTATCAATTATTGCAAGATCGGCGCGCGCAGCACAAATCTAGGTATCCTGAATACAGTCACCCTCGCATGCATATTTGTATAAATATAATGTCACTAGTATAAAAATACCAAACTAGAATAGAATTTAAATTTATTTATTTTGGCCAATTACCTTCAATTCACCTTAATTGCGTCGAACAATTAAAAAATCATTGAACTTTTCCATAAATTTAAATAAACATTAAGTTTTTATACAAGTACCTAGGTATATATAATAAATAGAACCTATATATATATATATATATATATATATATATATATATATATTATAATAATGCCCTATAGGAACACTTACATCCTGTAAAATGCAGCTGTCGATGTTTTATCAATGAATAAATATGAGTATAACGACTTCGCCGATGACTATACGCAGTTCATACTACAATATATTATGCGCAATTTGTGTAATGCGTGAACCAAGCATTTTAAAATATTTTGATTTAAAGTGAATGACTAGTTAATTTTTATTTACATTCTTTTTTAAGCTCACGACGCGTTGGTCTCTTTAGAGCGGTTTAAAAATAAACATTATAAATATTGACTACATAAAAAATCTATATTCCCAATATATTACCGTGGTGTGTAAAAATTAATAATATTTTATTAATGTATCAATTTCTTTTCAGTTTCCTTATCAGGCATAAACAATTCAGAGAAAACTCAAGAAAACTGTAGCGCCTGAACTAACATCTAAACTCTAAAGATAAGAGAAGATATACGAGTGGCGGATGCAAAACACGAAAATGCAAAAACGAAAATAGATTGACGTTATTAAAATTAAATTGCAATACAATATTTGAACAAATACGCAGTTCGCTGTTTCCAAGTTAGCAACAAAAGGCCGGCGATACCAACGAAACTGCGTCGTTAGCTCGCGTCAACCGATCATATTATGCGGCGTAGTAACTGTCAATGCATAACCTAAAACAATGGCCGTCGCAGTTGTTTTTCCACTGAAACAACATTAGTTTTCGCCACCGGTCTTGTAAAAACTGCATTACTAAAGTTTTTTCTTATAAGAATCTACAGATAAAGTTGAATTTACTTACGGTTAGCCGGAATGGCCGGGCGCCGTGTCCGTCTCAGAGACTGCCTCAACACACACTGACGACTAACGCTGTGCGCAGAGCGAACGACCGCGCGCATTTAAATTGTATTCTTTTTTTAAAAAAAAGAAGCCCTTACTTTTGAACGATGGCGTAGCAATACGCAGTTTTACGATGCACACCAGAGCAAAATGGTTAAAAGTTAAAAGCGATCGCACGAATACGTGGTCGTATCGCAACTCGTCCCCACCGTGAGTTGGAGTGACCTTATCGTTTGGCTGCACTCGGTAACAACGCCTGCAGTCTATACTCGTAGGTGCATGTAATACGCATTCGCAGTTAATTAGAGATTCGTGACATTTTCGAAAATGTCCACTTTACATATTTAGATCAGAAAATATATCATCGAAAATGTTTAATTTTTCACCTTTTAATATTGTTTTTAAGAGATTGATATTGTGTATTTATATAATAATATTTTATTTTTACTACTTACGATGTCTACGATAGTATTATCAAATTATGATGACGTTTTTTGTTTACAAGGAGTATAGGAGTATATAAAATGACAATATAATTTTTAATCTTCATTTGGAAAGATTATTTTTGTTAAAATTCGTATTAAAGGTTTTATGTAACGATTAGGGCATTGTTTTATCACATCAGTAATTAAAATAATTCATCTAATAAAAAAAACTTTTCAAAACTAGGCCATAGAATGTGTATCCACTTTATTTTAAGCAGATACGAGTTAACAGATGTAGCAAGTATATTTAACAATCAACACATATATCTACTACATACATACATACTGTCAACTCGATACAGAAGTTTACAAAATATTTTCTATGTTTACGTAGATAGAGTATATGAATGTGACAGAGGGTAAACGAATAAACAAGTATATTTTACAAATTTCTACCTCCATATAATAACAATAGTTTGTATTAAATCACCAAAAGCGTTAATTTTGTAAAATTGTTATATAAATATGTAAAAATATTTTTCTTAACATTCTGTCTACCTTCTTTGCATTTTGGCGTTTTTTTCCTCTATTCTTGTTTATTTATATTGAAACAAGCTGTCCCACCTTGGACATGTATAGAACAAGGGCAAATAAAATATTTATTTAATTGAAGAAATAATTTCCACCTGTCAGCACATAAACTCATTTATGGTTCTAGCCACAATTTTTTTGTAAAATAGACAGAGATACTATATAGTAGATAGATAGTAGAATAAAGAAAACTAAATCAAAATCGATTCATCCATTTGGGAGCTGGATGCCATAAACAGAAAGACACATAATAATATGATACCACTTTCTATTTTCATTGGGGGTAAGACAAATAATAAAAGATTTTGTCAAATTTTTGAGCTAGATATTTAAACAGATAAAGTATCGTTTACAATACCAAGACATTTAACAAATAAAATTAAGATATAAGCAGACGTTCACGACCAGGAACAGTTCAAGAAATCCACTGCAACATCGATACAATAAATCGCATTTTGTAAATTCGTAGCGCGTAGTAAACGGTGTTATAACTTATAAGTATAACATACTGCGCAGATGCGAGGTCTAGGTCAAACCTTAACGAATGCTAAAAATTTCGTTGTTAAGTCAAAAAATATTTAGCCACATTCCTTTTATATTTTTTTAACGGTAAATATATTAGTAGGATTATTAGCATTGAGAGAATTATATAGTTAGTTCACTGGAATTACAAAAGTATTAGAAATAAAAATAAAATAACGCTGTATCCCGCACACAGCAGGGTAGGCAAAGGAAACTTAGTGTTAAGACACTCCGTTCCTTACTTTCCGCCGAATTCTGTAGACATTGTGTGTTGAGTGGTGTGGCTCAACGCCTCGCGTTTCCTCGACAGTATTAGAACTATAAATTTATTTTTAATATGTAGATATTTATACCCACTAAGTATCTATTACTTCTTTTTTCTATACCAAAAACTTCCAATTCAGGGATATTGTTGTCGACCTGAACACAAATTGAAGAGACATAAAAATGTTACCAAATTGCAATTAAATGAACATTAAAACCAGAGCAAGGAAACCTTAGTATGAATTGAAAAGGTAAACCACGACTAGCCTAAAATCTACTATTAAAAAGACAAAAAGAAAAGATAAAACAGCATTAAGTTAACTTGATAGTTATAACGGTAATTTGTACAAGCTTAAGCCAGCGTTGACCTGATTCGGTAAATCCAACCAAATGGTTAATGGCTTGCGAACTCAAAACAGCCCACTTCCGCTCCTTGAGACACGAAATGCCCCATTCTTACATGAGTAATTACTCTATTGGAGAAACAGTTTAAGTTCTTTTCAACAAGATTCTTATAAGCCAAAAATAATAAAAACTTGTACTGGGTCACACACATATCACAACAGCTTTAAATTAATAATAAGAAATATTAAATCCAGTTCAGAATCTGGACCGTTTGTAAGTGATCATTGCTATTATTAAATCTTCTCACTTAGTAAAAGTTACAGGGGGAGCACCCTTGTAACTTTTATTAAAGTTACCTACTGTTAATATAATCGCGACCGACTTTACATTGAATAACTGAACGGAAGATGCAAAATGTGCAATTTAGTACACACAGAGGCATGACTACTATTTGAAGCCTGAGATCCATAACAAACAGTCCCACTTTAGGGTTCTGTATTTCAGATGGACGGAACCCTTACTAAAAAGTGATCCTTTTTAGTCCGTCTATCAAGATCATTTAACAAGCTGTAATTAATTTCAAATATTTAGGTTTACGGTCCCTATGAGCGCAGGAAAATCAAGCTTCTGCGTCAAAGCAATCAAAAGATACAAGAATTTATGCATAGTTTTTGTTGCGTTTTGTATGAAAATTACGGACAGAAACTATATACCAAATTAAATTTTATTATAATGATATTACAGTTCATTTCATACAAAACGAGTGTACCCGTATATCCGCGAAAACTTAAGTTTGTCAAATTTTATAAGTTCCTGTTGACCTACAATCCTGTAATAAGGAATGGTAATAGGCATGAAATAATGCGTTACAATAAAGATTTTACGTATACAAATATACTAGTTTTTGTTTCATTAAAAACAACCAAGTAGTTATGATTTTACAGGCATTTGAAGTTTTCAAAAAGTTCAAATGCCGCCAACAGTCCCGCGGTCGGCGGTGACGTCACTGGTCTTACAACTCGCTAGTCGCCGGTGATAGTTAGGAGATCTCGCGCCGTACTTTGTTTATTTGTAACTTGCCTGTGCTAAAGTGTCAATTTAATTAATTTAATTGAATGAGGGATTCCAAAAAGGGCAATCGGATAACCCACGCGTAATAGATGGATTTATGGTTGCCGATTATTTATTTATCGAATAATAGTGATTTCATCGCCGCAAAAATGCAAGGAGTAAAAATGCGAAGATAAGTTTTGTTGTCTAACTAGTAATGTTATGTCAATTTGGGGTATAGATAATAACTATGTTAGGTTATTTTATTTGAAATTATTTATTTAAAACTGTAATGTAGGTTACATTAACAACTTTAACATTTAACATTAATGTAGCTAACCTAACCTAACTAGTTTTAGGTAACGCTATTTGCGTTAAAAGTACCAAACCATTTATTCAAGTTCAAAGTAGTAAGATTGTTTTATAAGTGAAAATAATATACATAAATATATGCAGTAACTTGAGCATGCACAATTTTTTTTTAATGTAGATTTTTAAATTTTTTTATATATGTATATCTGAATAATATTTTTATTGTGATTATTGTAGATCGGCAAGAGAGAGTTATGGTCATGATGCTATTGCGTACGTATAAGTTAAAAGAGTAGGTTATGTATGTATTGCCAAATGTAGATTACAGCAGAACACCGCGCACTTATTAAACCATATTATTGCAGTTTAGAATGCAATGAAAAGAACCAATAAGTTTATACGTAATCTGCGAAGATTGTGCTGCAAGCAGAGTTGATTTTAAACATACCATGGCATTTATAATGGGCTACATCGTCGAAGCGACGAGTCTTCAACAACTGCAACCAAGTCTTCATTCTCTTGGCATTAATCCCGGCGTATGCTGCCATGGTCTGCCTTCCTGCTTAACCTACTCCACTTTACACGATCTGTAACGTCCTGAGTTGTTCGACCATTGGCACTCATGTCCTGCATCACGACATCCAAATACCGCATCCTTGGGCGTTCGGAGGTCTAGGTCTAGGTCTCCAGGGACAAGACAGACATAGCAAGGAACTTGCATCCGACATAGTTCCTACGCCGGTGCGCAACGTTGCCATACCATCTTAGGCTTATCCGCTACGTCATGGACCCCAAGACTACCTCGAATGAATATGTTACGTAGAACCGCGTTACGCCGCCCATTCACCTCAGCATCTTCATTTGCGTGACGTGAAGCTCCTCAGCGTGCCGAGTTAGTGCTGGCCAACATTTGCTGCCGTATAATAGAATCAGTCAGATGATGCTCTTATATATCAGTCCCTTGAGCTTGGGTGGTATTCTGCGGTCGCAGATTACACCAGTAACCTGCCACCATTTGGCCCAGGCAGCGCTTATCCAGCCATGGACATCGTGATCGATGCCTCCAGACTCATGCATAACAGATCTAAGGTACTTGAAACTTTTCCAACTAACGGCTGGCTCAGGACCTATAAGGACAGTGCTCGAGTCTCCCTCAGGCTATGTATTCGGTCTTCGACACATTTTGTTTAAAACCGCCGTTCTCAAGCGCACCCTTCCAGAGGTTCACTTTATGCTCCAGCATCAATTGGTTCTCTTCAATTAGTGCAATGCTAATCAGCCATGGAGGCAGGTCCTGGATGTGAGCCGTGACAGTACACTACATTAAATAAGAACGAACTAAGAGCCGAGCCTTGGTGAACCCCTTACTGTGATCTAAAGGATTTGGTGTCGCCAACAGCAGTCCTAACCATCGCGAATCGCAAAGCGGGATCGTGGTACATATCTCTGATAATCTCAATATAGGCCTCAGGGATCCCTTTAGATCGCAATGCCCTCCAAATACATTGACGAGGCACACAGTTAAAGGCCTTCTGAAAATCTAAAAAGGCCGCAAATCTAATGCAGAGCTCTCCTTTTTTTTCCTGTATGCCCCTATCAAAGTTCTGAGTAGTCTCCATTAAAGTACTGATTAAGTTTGTGGTAACAACCAAGCCAAACAGAGTGTTATTGGTAAAAATTCAAGCTTTCTGGTATGGGTACTATAATAAAAATAATCAAAGCTAAAGATTTTGGTACAACACGCCATTAAACCGAGCAGGATAGAACTATTTTTTTGACAAAGTTGATCAAAATTCAATATCTTAAAATACAATGCTCGCTATTACATTATGTATGTGAAAAAAAAAAGATTATAAAAATATATATTTATATTATTTATTAAGCGAAACTGCGCGTGAACGAAGACGAACTGAGCGAGCTAGTTCTGTCAGACTAGTGACGTCACACGGGTCGGTTACGGCCCGACGGAATCTCGCGTCGCGCACTTACTTTAAAGGACAATATCTCAAAAAGTAATAGACGTATCAAAATAATTATTTCACACATATTTTTTGTTTTTAAAAGACAATACGATGAACTAGAATTTCAATTTCACTATCCATTTTTAGATTTCTTATGCAGCCTGTCAACTTATGCAATAATGGATAAATTTAAATTCCTTACATTCTTATGAGAAAAACAAAACATCGCCTAACCTAATATTTGATACCAATGAAATGAAAAAAAATATTTATAAAAACAAAACAGAAAAATAAGCTCAATAGTTTAGAATTTTGTCAAAAATAATTTATATTATTTTCAAAATAGAAGATTTAACTGGTGAAAGAATAGGTTACGACTAACGACTTCTCCCTCCCTCTATATTGCAAAATAATGATTATTTATTTATGCTAAACTATTGGACCTCTTCTTTTCTATTTCACCATTTAGTTTTTTATAACCATTATATTATCTAACAAGTATTATAATGCTTGGCTTTAAGCAACAATCGCGGCGCAGGGGCACAGGCGTACGACTGTTAATGTTTGGGGTTCGATTTGAAATCGAGAAAATGACATATGTATTTAATACCTTTATTTCTTCGGTATATAGTAGACTCGATTACCCAAACTAATTGTTGGCGTTAGGAATTCGGATGTTCGAAAATCCGTATAATCGAATGTTAGTTAGCTGGTCTTGTATAAGAATTTCGTACAAAATATTGTGCATTTGTTTATTTAAAACAACAAATACATATCAACGATTATTAAAAAAATATTTAGAGATACATATTCCAATATATATTATAGTATGTTGAAAAATAGAGAGACGTATATAAATAATTATTTTATAAATATTACAAATTTATTTTCTTACATACCTAATTACATAACAGCCACCGCTCGCGGCTTCGCCCGCTTGTACTACACAATTATTTATTTGCTAGTCTGAATTGCTAACTCCTTCTTAAACATTATCATTTTAACGATTATATAAAATATCTATACCTTGAAAACTAACTTTAGATTAGTAATAATGCTAGACAGATTTACAAAGTTTATCTTTTACTTCTTAAATCATTTAAGTAAATTTTCGGGCTTTCAATTTTTAAAACTTAGTGCTTTCTTATACAAGATTTTCTTCAAATTATAAGGATTATTCACGCAATTTCTATAAAATATAAGCTCATTTATAATTATGCTAAAGTAGTAATCATAACAAATTAACGACATCTAGTGAGGACCTTTGTTATAAAGGCGTAAACGATATTTTTATTTAAGCGCCATCTAGGTAAATATTTTAAAAATTAAATTTATATGGAAAACGTAAAAATCAATAGATTGATTTCACAACATTCACAATTCACGAAGATTATTTTATAGCAAAATATTTGACAGCACAAGTACTTAAAAATATTTTACATTTAAATATATTTGAAAGTAACAGATGATATAACTATAACCTAAATTTAAATTATCATTTAGCTTATGTCCTTGATTGCTAATCAAGATTGTATAGTAATTTTATGTTAAGTTCTTATTTATACAAAATAGTAGTTATCATAAAGTTTTTTTTATTATTTATATCATACGTTCAAAGTTCACTTTCATTAAATTACAAAACTATGGAATTAACAAATTTTGCTTTATACACACATGTGCAAAAATAGTTAACATTAATAATACCATACAAATTATTTAGAATTCATTTACTGATTCAGCATGTTCTAAAATATCTAATTTAATTAACCTAAATATATCCAAACATTATATATTTTAAGTAATCAAATTAATAGTAAATTTTATACAATTACTTTTTGATAAAAATGTGTCGAATGATGAAAATTTAGATACTTGTTGTGCAACATCTACCACAAAGAAATGTCGGACAGAAATTAGATCTACTAGGAAATGGTGTCAAATAAAATAAACCAGGAAGTAATTTTGACAACGATTATCAGCATTATTTTTGATAATTTATATAACCAAAATATTTTCTTTTCTTCAATTACATTATAAATAAACGAAGAAAATGTAATAAACATACAAATTTCATACATATAAACATGATTGACAAAGAAAATGGAACTTACATTCTGAGATTCCTCTTCTAGAACAGCCATTGTCTCAAAATCAATATTCATTTTGTATTAAATCTTGTAATTGTCAACAGAACACCAAATTAACTGTTAAAAATTATCAAAAACAAGCAAAACAATAAATATATAAAAATATGAATATCCAACAAACGTATTGTTTACAAACTGGCAAGGTCATTTGACATATTTTGGTAACATACGTCACTTGACGTCATAGGAGTATTGATTACTATAATATTGCAATAAGAAAAAAAATACATTGTGTTGCTAGTGCACATTTTGTACACATTTTCACATTTATTTAACAATATTTAAATACTTACAATGGTAACATTATGTAATTTTTAATTTTAATTTATATTTGAGTTTTAAAAAATAAATTTTCACGACGTTTGCAAAATATATATACTATCTGTGAAACTGGATAAAAATATTACCATATTTAAAAATGCTACGTCAAGTTTTTTCGCATCACATAAAATTTTCTGTGATAATTCTGTCTAGAGTGTAGTTTTATGTTTTGTGATCGTGCGATGTGGCCTTAAGAACAAGAGAATACTCTTTTAAATATCTTTAATTTATAATGTGAATGAAGTGTTGTATAGATTTAGTGTCTTATATTCCTTGAATCAATTTTTATGTATTAGTTTTAGTGACAATAAATTATCACGATGCGTATCGGAATTATGTTATATTGGTGCGTATTTGCTCTTCATCTCTGCAAAGCAGATGATGGAGAGAGGACAGAATCTAGGGAGGGTGGAAGAAGACAATGGGGTCCCGTAGTAAGAAGTGGATCGTTCATCAGCGATTCGGCCAGCGCAGCTTCCAATGAAATCAGTAAGTATTTGACTATTTGTCAGCGTATTGGCTCATGACACCTGTTGGCGTCCTTTATTCGCTTATTTGAATTATCGTGCCGTAGCCAAAAACATCACGCGAAGTATATTTAAAAAGAATTATCAATAACCATTTAATGCGTAAAACAAAGGTTATATCGACGACCTTAAAACTGCTATTTGCCTTAACTGGTAATACAAGAACCTTTTGGCCCTGCTCCATAAATAATTATTATATTTGTTATAATTAACATTATATGCTAAATTAATTGAATATACATCCTTTACATTATTTACCAATTATTTCTTAAATGACAAGACTTTCATTTCAAATAAGTAATATAAAAATGTAAGTAATGAAATTGAAACATGCTTTTAAAATGACTTATTTAGAATGTTATTGAAATGAGTTAGTTCTGTATATAATAAATTTGTTTTATTATCAATACTTTAACATAAAGAAACAGATGTTTCTCTTGAGTATGAGTAAATAACACATCATGGCTTATAAAAATAAATGCAATGTAACATGTGGTTGATGTTTTATCAGCCTTTAAGTCAAGAAGTGTATTCTGTACATATACATATACATGTTGAATAAATAACTGTTTATCGGTATTGAATTCATTAACAATTTAATTCTTGAGTTTATATTAAAAATGACTCAAAATATGACAAAAAGTCTCATTACTTTAATTTTAGTATATACCAAAATAAATTAATGTAATATTTAAGCTATGACCAACTTTTAGCTAACCGAAAATCTTATTCTATGTCTTTATGGCAGTCAGACATCATCTGTCTATTAACATGGTGATTGTGGATTTGATTTCCATTTTCTCCCTTTTTGCTAAACATTTATCAAAAATTTATCCACAATTTATCAAAAATTGGGTGGTGAATAGGAATATCTTAACACAAGTTCACCTCTCCTGGTCCCTCTGAGAAAAAATATTAGTCATACACATACCTGTATATTTAAAATGACTAAGATTTAGGATAAGGCTTCAGGGATTGCCTGATCAGGACTCAGGCTTATTAAAAAAAACCCCATGAAATTTTTCACAAAAACCAATTTACTTTATGTTCCACAGCTTGGTATTGTAGGCATCACCTGCTTATAAACACAATGGTTGCATGTTAAACTTTCATTGCCCCACGGTGGTAGTCAATGCACAGTGTTGAGTTCAGCAACAGACAATGTCTCAATTTCATGTGGAATGTCTTAACTGTCTGCATACTTTGCAATATGCAAGAACAAGTTCTTTACCTACATAGAAAGTACTATATATAATATAGAAATATACATGAATGAATATATTGTTAGACATTCTTTTATATCACTATAGGTTTCTATTCAAAATATAACATAATACTGTGCATAATATAATTCCTTATATAATTCCTTATATTATGCACAGTATTATGTTATATTTTGAATAGAAACCTATAGTGATATAAAAGAATGTCTAACAATATATATATACCTGATATCCTTATAACTTCAACTGCATCTACAGCCTAGCAAGGTAATAACAATGTTCACGGTAAAATAATTATGGCCACGATTAGCATCTGACAATGAGCGTCTTGAAATACGCAAACATAATATTTTTGAAGATGAAATGTCGCTTTTTATATTTAATAAAAATACGAAAAAGTCGTATTTGAATGAAATCAGAAAACTACGCATCTATATATTTTTATTTGGTAAAATTCTAAAATTAATTTTAACTTATGAGCCTTAATCGAATTAGTACAACGTAGTTTCACGTGTATTATTATAGAGATTAAACTATGGTCGCTAATATCAGAAATTAGATTTTGCCAATTAAAATAACTCACATTGTAACGGAAGTGAGAAAATATAATTACGTCACAAAGACAAATTTAGAGGAATTCTGCACTGACAAATATTCGATTCGATGAAATAACAATAGTTAAATTTATATTAAGCACCTGCAAAACTATTAGATACAATTTTAATTACGTGTTCTAAACGAAGATGTGATTTAAAATAGGTAGTTGGTATGAGATCCGTCTGCCATTGGTCTTGGTTGTATGAATCATTGCGACGTCGCGTCTGCCGAATCTGAGACGATAGCTTATCTTTTAACTTTAATATGATATAATATAATGTTAATTAGGTAGTTCAATGAACTATATGAAAATAACATGACTTTGAATAGAAACATGATTTTAAATACAAAATTGCTGTTATTTATTTCTCTTTCGTTTGTATTTGTTGTAAAGTGTAGATAAATCGGCATTTTTAAATTAAGTTATATTAGATTAAAATATAATTAATTGACATTAAATAATACATTTACACTTTTTAAAAATAACATAATGATTAAGAGACTGAAAAATATTATGATAATGATGTGAAATAGGATGTGCCTTAGACTTGCGTGCAGCAGATGTCTATAACTGGTCGCTTCCAGTAACTATAAACTAAATAAGGCAAGTTAATGTGTTATTTAAAGTGCCGCACATTTGAAAGCTTCAGTATTTTAAACCGTTCCTCTAAGAAATTACTACTTTTAACTAGTATGCTGTTTATCAACACATCAATCACTCCGTTTGTTCTGAAATCAGATGATTTTAAAACAGGTAATATTTACACGACTTACATTGTGTTAAATTGAAAACCACCTCAAAATCGATTTATTAATTTTATTAAAAGGTTTAGGTACTATTTATTTGTTCGTGACTTAATTAGAAATCGGAGTAAATACTAATTCTGTCGTACATATATCATAATAACAATTTAAAATAAACTTGATTTAGTGATACATCTTCTCATTGTTTTCTTTCTATTGTTCAAGACTTGTAAAGTGGATAATATATAACTCAATGCATTTGCAGTGTGGAAAAATATTTCTAATAAATATAAATAATTCTAATCGTTATTTGTTACTATTATACAACCACCGTATTTAGTTAGACAACTTCTTAATGCATTAAAACTGTATCCCGCATATACGATAGGCAGAGGGAGCCTAGTATTAAGACACTCCGCTTCCCACTTTCCGCCGAATTTTGAAGGCATTGCGCGTGGAGTGGTGCGAAGCAAAGCGAAGAAATTAAAATAATATTAACTATTTCATTTCCTCGCAATCTAAATGCATTAAGATGATCTTTATTTAAATGAAAACCGAACATTTCTAATAAGTAATTGTGTTTAATAATAATAATAATAATCGAAAGCAATATAATGAAGGAAGTTGGTTAAGTGTGATATGTCATAAACGTAAACAGTTCGGGGTTTGGCACGCCGCTATTGTTCCTATGGCTAATTCAGTCGCTACCTACTGCACTAGATTAATGTTCTCACGCCGCGGCGATCGTCATCTAAATACTCGGCTATATAGATGGATCGATTTAAAATATTTGGTGCGCGTGCGCAGGTAAGATAATACGTGCTTGACTTTATATTGTAGGTATTGTGTAGAAACGTAACTGCTAACGTTAATTAATACACTTATGTGATTGTTATAAGTATTTTATTAGACTATTGATTTATTAATTTTTTTATTACCTTTTTTTTGAAATTGTACTATTTTCTTAGAAAATTTCAAATTGAACCCAGAAGAAGAATTCCCACCCGGGGGATTGAATTATTGTTTATTAATATTTTAATTTCTACGCCTTGGTACTAAATAAAGCAAAATGCGATGTCGAGTACCGCCACTCAATAGGCAATGCTTGGAAAACTCGGAGGAAAGTGGGAAACGGGAGTGTCTTAACACAAACTAGGTATTCTCTTCCTATAATTGCGGCATACAGCGCGAAGCTCAAGAGGTTTTCAAAGAGATATGTTGATTTATGTATAAGTTAAAATATCTGTGGCTTACATTTTTTATTGCTCAAATATAAAGTAATTACATCGTTTTTCGAAATCACCGTATACTTTAAAAACGTTAAAGTAAACAATTCCTCGTAATTCACGACTTGTTTGACCATAAACCCAATTTGCTACACGTTTTGTCTATTCTGATCTTGAATATCCTCGTGACCTTGTTTTGTTCTACATATATAAACGAAAAATATGATTTTTAATTAGCTTTTCGTCTAAGCTGTATAATGTTGGAGAAATCAGCCTATTTGTTCTTGATTTATATTAAATTAATTTACATATGAATTATTAATTTAATACATATTTCGCCATTAGGTAATTCATTCATTATTTTTATCGCATTTTCTGCATTTTGAAGGGCATGCATATTAGTGCAGAGGAATATGTCACTCTTGTTATTAGTTTCGCCACATTTTAGTAACTAACAACAGGCTAAAACCTGGATTATAAAATATATCATCTGCCATATGAATTATTCGGGTTAAGAATAACTAGATTCTTTTAAGAAATCTCCTAGAAATCTCTCCTAAGTATATGAAGTAATATAAGTCTACTTTTAACTATGTGACCGTAGTGAATTAAACGAAAATAAAATCACAGAGTGTGATTTCAATTCAAAAGCATTAAGATCCGTATTTATAAATCGTTCTCAAGTCTGAGATCGATCTTGAGACGCGGTTTTTATTCATAGGTTTATAATTTTTGAATGAAAACGACTTCTCAAGATTGTTCTCAGACTTAAGAGCTGTATATAAATACAGGCCTAAGTTCGGTGAATTATGTCTATACTAGGGTGGGTGCTCGTAGAATAAACAGAGTTTATAACTACATTGTTAATTTTATTTTAAAGCAGCCTTATCGAAAATTTGTCGAAAGTCCTTGTGTACTTCATTATGCATTATCCTCATACAAAATGTTCTAACGAGCAATTGTTGTTATCAAGATGCAACGTGATCATTTCATATACTTGTAGAACATAATATACTGAAATAAATAAATGCGATATGCCGTTTCAAATAAACATAATGATATGCATGACCTTATTTTCTTGCGGAAGCACTGCTTGCTATCGCTAGTACATTTGTTAGATTTAATTTATCTTGCTTGTTTTTAATGTGTGTAGAATAATATTTCATACAGTATATCAAATAGGGCTTTATCTTTAAGCAAGCTAAGTTAGGTAATTTTTCATATTAACTTAACACACTAACCTATTTATAGGCGGGAACAAAAGAAAAATGTTATGTTTTTGAATCATTGTATGCTGCTGTGTGTATCTCTATCTATACGAGAAAAAGTATCAAATGAATTTAAAAAAATATTTAACCAAATATAAAACCTTATAGTTTTATTTAAAATTTATAATATAATTGAAAATCGACTATTTCACTATTCATTAATTATTATACATTTATTTATAGCCAATTTAATGGCTATTCAGTTTATTTTGGGTAATGAATTTAAATACAATAATTTTTATTAAACTTTCTTATTTTTATTTTGTTCTTAAATAGCTTAGGTCCAAGTACGTATTACATAATATTTTATTTCAAGTTTATTACGAGACATTTTAATTGTTTCTTTTAAAGGACCTTCCTTAATTTTGTTACGAACAAACTTACATATTATAGTTATTTAGTAGGTAGGTATAAAATTTGAGACAATCTATAAACTTCCATACATTATAAATTCAGAATCTTTCATCACTTCGCGTATCTGCTGCTGCTGTTAATTGATCTCAATGAATGTTACTCGTATGTAACTATTTAGACGTATCAAGCGTTTCGTTCTCGGACTCCTCTATTTTGCTTTTGTTTCATTGGGTCTAATTGAAAGGAAGCTGGGCGAGTTATGACCATAGATATTTTAAGTTGTGGTCAAGAGGCGCGGGTTCAAATCCCAATACATTCCAGTTCTAAATAAGTATGTTTAAGTCATTGCTTCAATCTATCATAGATTTTATATTTATATTTTAGCAACTATTGTCTGTTGCATTCAAGCAAACTATTCAGCTTTATGTTATTAGTATAATAATAATTATAGATTTCACTTTCGTGACAATAGACGGAGTGACCAATCACTACAGTAAAATATATACATTATGCGTGAAAATAAACAATTAAACACGTAGTTCATAAATAGTACTACTTGAATGAATGGAATTAGTTCTGAACTGTAAATCAGTTTATAATTTTCAGTAATAATACAAATTATATTCTTATAATTATTTTGCATTTAAAGCGAAACAGTCTAAAGTCTAAACTTAGATATCAATAATCAATATGCCCAGAGGCTATAATGACTGTCAACTATTTGAATCATCAAATAGTTGATAGTGGTTATAGAAACAAGTTGAATGGAAGTAGATGAAATACTAATATCTAGTTCGTTTATAGCAAAAATATAAGAGAAATCGAAATCTTCTTAATATGATATTCTTTTATTCTTAATTAATCATCATTATCAGCCACTCCTCGTCGACTGCTGGACCTGGTTCTCTCCAATTAATAGATGCACAGAATTAAATTATAATACAATAAAAATATTTTCAGGCCAGTCGTGGTGCTTGTTGCAATATTTAGTTTAACTTATATTATCATTTCTTCTCTCTGGTGTCAAGATAAAGCGCGGCGTGGAGTTTCGCCACTCAACATACAATGCCCTCAGAATTCGGCGGAAAATGCTCTTAACACTGTTCCTTCTGTCAACCCAGTTGTGTACGGGATACACAACCGATTTTACAATAAATCTGTGCAAACGTACATACAGACACATACATTTATATGCGTACAATAGGTGCTACAATATAAATTGCCCATTCAACACTACAAGATAATGGCGCTCCATTTTTGGCCGCGTATGCCTTCTAAAATTATTCACAAAACTATTATAGCATATAATATCTGAATCACTGCGGTAGCTTGCCAAACATCCTGTAGGTACATTCTTTACATTGTCAACGGAATTGATTTGTTTTGCGCTTTTCATTTAGAGTTAGACTCTAGAAAGATATAAATCAATGATGTGGACAAGAAGATGGACACTGTTGAGCATATTTGTGCTCCGTATAATTTAAAGTACCTTAAGTGTGAATTAATTTTTTTTTATATAATATCTTAATGAGAAGCGGAGTGTCTTAACACTAGATTCTCTCTGCCTACCCTGTCGCATATATAACGTGAAGCTGATTAATCTACAGCGGTATAATGTATATCCTATAGGTAATTTGAAATCTTCTTCAGCTAATCTCTACCATGCTATTATTTATTAATCAAAGCCACACGCGCGACCACATGTTTTGCAATTGTTCGTTTAATTAGCGATAATTGCACTGTACAACGATCATACCTATTAAGTTAATCTTAATGTAGACTTCTTTTACTTGTTGTATAACTTGTGATTTTAATTTATATTTTTTTCTTATAAAAGAGTAACTTCAAGCCATTACCCAATATTTTTTTGATCTTGTAATGAAAATTATACGAAAATAAAAACAAAAATCTTAATAATCCCTATAGCCTTTGAATTTTGTGATTGTTTTTTCGACAATACATTGTAACTTAGGAAGTATTTGCGGTATTTACCTCAATGGTCACATTGAATAGTCTATTCAACTTGCACATTTTTCAATGTGAATCTCCATTGACAAGATAAATGATTATTTCCTCATTACTTCTTTATTTGGTAGACTGTACTCTGTAGGCTGATATATGTAGTTTCAAACATTGAAAAGTTGGACCGCCAACAAAATCAATAAATGAAAATCTAACAAGATCTCTACTTTTTTATTATTATAGTGTATGTAAATACTCTTATATTATACGAATCTAAATAAATTCCTAATATTTTTATACATTACACTTCCGTGGTTGTAAGAACAAATGACTAACTCATTTACGTATTTCCCAAGTAACATAAAAGATAGTAGGTATGTATTTAGTGAAATAATTGCTATGCTAACAAATATAACCCGCAATCTGACCGATACGTCTTATCATATAGACAATGCAACTTAGTTATAATTAATATATAACCGAGATAATAACTTCCTGTTTGTATGATTTTTAGGAAATATCGCGTTCAAGAAAAATCTACATTTATAACATATTGTTTATAAACATTATTTAAAATTTACGATGAAATTTAGCCTAATTTTAATCATTATTATGTATTGAGAATTATTTTATATTTATTTCCTATCAATTCTTAATTATGTTTTGTACTAGTATGCGATTGTACTTACATAAGTTCAATTCGCATTAATAAAGTTATATTTTAATTAAAGTCTTTCCCCGGATATGGATATGGATTTCGTTAGTTATAGCGTTCATTTGCTCCTTTAAACTTAATATAAATTCACGTAGGTTGAAAAGCCCGTAAAAAACATAAAAACCAGATATAAATATCACCGAGCCCAAGTTATTATACAATTAACATGTTTAAATTGAATTGTGTCTACATTACGTAAAGTTCTACCTGTTTTTCTTATCTTTTAATATAAATTAACAAATCAAGCAAGACATTCACCTTTTACTGAAATGAATGCATAACTTGTCCATTATATGATATGAGTTGAATCATGGATTTTTTCAGCTTCAGGCTATATCAAGTATGTAGCGTGTTAGGCAGAAGCCCAGTGTTAAGACACTCCGCTCCCTAATATCGGCCGAATTCTGGAGGCATTGCGTGCAGAGTGGCGGAACTTAACGCCCCGCTTCGCCTTGTACACTAAAGCGAAGAAATGGAAATATTAAATAATTCATTTCCTTGAATGAAATTATATTTAATATTTAGAATTAAATTTTATATTAATAATATTTAGTATTGCAAGGCTCTACAGTACTACCAAGCTACTACTCTTGACGGAAGATTAATATAAATACAGTGTGTCATAAAATATATATTCATTTATTTAAATTAAAGTTAGATACATTTATTGTTATTATACATTTTAATATCAGTTTTATATAGGTCACGTTCGAAGCTCGACAAGGTCACTCGTAGGCGATTAACAGTAAACGGATATTAATTGTTTTATTGACATACTATTGTTGTAAATATTTATATATACTTGCTACTTTAATATGAAATGCTATTAGGATAAGTGATAGGAAAAAATAGAATATGTAATTTTTTTGATGTAAATCTATTGAATTAAAATTAAATTAAATGCTCCTACTGCGCCACAATAGCCTAACTGACAATTAACGATGTCTCTAAGTTTCGTCCCCATTAGGGGAAATAGATTATTTTCATGTTCCATCTGTGACAGGCGGCGTTAAGCTCCGCCGTTCCCGCTCAATGCGTGTTTGTGTTTTTGAATTAGCGCAGAAAACGGAGACCGGAGTACCTAAACACTCAGTTCTTCAGAAGAAATGAAGATGATTGATTTCAGTATATTTTTTAATTTAGACTCGATCGTTTATCGTAAAAACCATTGCTAAAACTTTGTCAGTATTATTCTTTTCACGCTTGCTTGCATTCTTTTAATCTCTTGGTCTTGAAACTTCTCATTAATTTGGAATTAATGACTTAGTTGAAAGTTGCCTTGTCATTAACGTGTCCAAAATCTATTACTACCGTAACAGACACATTTTTTTAACAGTAAAATATATAAATGGGTTTGCCGAAATGGTTATGTATCACTAAAATAGTTTTTAAGTTAAAAACTCAACTAGTGTTCGTCAGAATTGAATAATTAATTCAACTCCCAATATATAGGTATAAACATTTATTTTATTGCTTAACGTCGTACTAGTCAAAGCTATTTTATTTATAGAACATATGCTCAAATTATGTGATACTTTAACTTAATTTGTTTCTTTATAATAGTACTAGTGAACCCGAACGCGGCTATGCCCGCTTGAACCATACGAATATTCATGAAATTATTTTTAGTTTTCAATAGAGAGATGCGTTAGGCAAGTTCATTTCGGGTGACGTTTTCTAACAACAAACTTTGCAAAGCGTTGTAAGCAACGCTATGCGTATGCCGTCGGTGTCTATTAACATGGCGGAATAAATTGCATGTCAAATTAATAAGTATTTTAATATATTGGTATATATCGAAAATATTACAAATATGAGAAAAAAAAGTATCCTATGTTCATCCCGAGACCCTCAAGTATCTCTATATGAGTATTTTATCACAATTAAATTAGTGATATAGCCCTCATTGCGTAAAAGACAGACAAACAGACAGAGTTACGAATTTATAATATAGGTATGGATGGTTTAAAAATATAATCTTTTGATTCGTATGTTTGACATTGTAGATTTCCTTGAAAATTAGACTTTTAATTTTCTCATCCTTTTACCTTATTCATAGAGGCAAATATATGATGATGTTTTTTTATTACATTGCTTATTGTTAGCATTACTTATCGGAAGCTGTTTACCGTTGTGTTACCTCATTTATTGTGTAATTTCTATTTTTATCACAGTTATAAAAACCAAAATTAGGGTTTTCCAATGTAGTAAAACATAGATAATTCTTAATATAAACGACCAAATATAAACATATACAAATTTTCCATTATTAAGATATGACAATGACGATACAAAAAAAATTAGTTAATAATTTCAGGTACCTACTAATATTTTATTAGAATTCATTCATTATTAACAAACACCAATCGAAGAATACATGTTATTTTCTTTCAGTATTGGTAGAGGCGTGCAACAACGAGCCCTCCTGCCTCCAAGACCACGCCGGGCTGGAAGCTATCACGCAGCTGCACAGGCAGCTCGACGACGACGCGAACGGAAATGTCGATCTTAGCGAGAGCGATGATGTAAGATGCTTTATTTAATTATGTACCTAAGTACTTTTATACATCTTAAAATTTGATACGTGATTCTAGACGCGTAATGATAAAAAAGATAAATGGGTCCGTCTATTCTAACAGTTAAGCTGTTAGAAATGACTCATTGGTGGATCACATTTTTTTTTAATGTTGTCCTTTTAATATCTCATATAACGACCATTTTCAAAAGAATTTAGTATGCAATTATCATAAAAAATATTGATCACAATTGAAATTTTCGATAACTTGTTACCTTAACTGCTTTATTACATTCGTCGAAACAATCTTAATAAAAAAAAGGAAGGTAGACTACTTACGAATACGTAACTGATAATTTGTTAATTTAATTAGCCAATATTGTTTAATTTTTATTACGTTTACAGTTCCTCCGTGAAGAGCTCCAGTACGACAGCGGCTATGAGAAACGTCAGCGTGCTTTTCACCACAACGATGATATGCATATTTCTGTTAAGGAGCTGTGGGAAGCCTGGCTACGGTCAGAGGTAATATATTAATTATATATTGTCATTAAAATGATTGCTTACTTTCACGCATCTTCTACTTATAGCAGGATAGGCCGACATAACCTCACACTAATACAGGCTGTTAACAAAAGTTAAACGATTTGTGCTAGCTAAGTGGGAAAATTAATTCATTGCAAGATAATAATTCCTCATGAAGAATTCATGAAGAATTTCGGCCCAGCGCGTGTACAATCACTACGCAATGATATCTAACATTAAATTATTATCAAAATAAATAGTTAAAAAATATACTTATAACTAAAAACGATCATAATATACAGATAGACAGTCTGCAGATTACAGGGTATGATACGCAAAGAAGAGAAATCCTTTTATAATATATTTTTGTATCTCAGTATATATTTATGAAGTTTAATTTATTTGCTTTTTCTAGGTCCACAATTGGACGGTGGAGCAGACAGTGGAATGGCTGTCAGATTCGGTAGATCTGCCTCAATATAAAGCGTTGTTTCTGCAGCATCGCGTTACTGGAGCTACTTTGCCTAGGTAATATTTTTGTATTTTTAGTATTGAAATAAAAGAATATGAATAACTAGTTACCTATTAAAAAAGAAGCCATTGTGGCGCAGTGATACAAGCGCGCAACTGTAAACGCGACGATTATGGGTTCGATTCCCATTCTGAGAAAATGAATTGTTGCTTTCTTCTTTCAGTTGCGCTCCGACGCATTAACGTTAATTTTTTAATTCGAGTATCATTAAAAGAATTTTTCAAGTTTGTTTTAAACGGCGTCTAATAAATATACAAGCAATTAGCCCCTTAAATTTACAAGCAATTATTGGAATTATTTTTTGTTGTTTTTTTAATTATCATTGCTTATATGTAAAATTTTAGCTACAGATATATTTAAAAAAACACAAGGCTTCAAGTACTAAGTATCAACATTTTAAAAGCAAAGGTCTCCTTAATAATATTTACTAAATCCCTTTCTCAACGTTATCAAGTATTGAGGTTGGTTATATAAAAAAGAAAATATTTTAATAAATTATACATTAATTTATTAAAGAGATACTTTGAGATTATAACTTTATCCCATGCTTCTGTACCGTTGCACCATGATAAAGATGTTTGTTAAACTGTATCATTATTATTAATGTTTAATTTATTTTTTTGTTTTTTGAGGGTAGGCAGATGGAGTATTGGAACCTAGTGTTAAGACACTCTGTTCCCACTTCCGTGTTTCCCATTTCACGCCGCATCCTGAATGCATTGCAAAATTCTATTTTCTTAAAAAATAGAAATATATAAACGCTTTTTGTTGCCTTAATAATTACAAACCTACGTACACCTAAAATAAGATTAAAATGTAAAATATGATTTTTTTCACACATGCTAAAGATTTCTTTGACCAGTTGATGATAACATATATTTAAGACTTTTTATCGCATAATATAGTTTCTTTTCATTACAGACTAGCAGTAAGCAACATGCAATATGTAAGCAATGTATTGGGTATCAAAGACCCCATACATAAACAGAAACTAGCACTCAAAGCTATGGACGTTGTACTATTTGGACCACCTAAAGGTGGGTTTTTGTTTTATCTTAATTAATATTCTTTTTTTTTCAGCTTTACGCAACTCGTTTATATTTAGGGGGATCCTAATGTTAACATTTTGTTCCCAACGCATCATACTAGCACAATGTTCCAGATGTTGTGTTGAGTTGTGGTATTCAATGCTTTGCTTTCTGTTACCATAGCGAAGAAATAAAAATAATTAATTTCCTTTAGTAGATCGAACCTACTACCTTCGTGTCGACAGTCAGGTTTTTGAATACAATAATATAATAATAATGTACTGGTCAATTACTTTGTTATCCATTTTCAAGATGTATAAAAGTATAAAATATATTTTTCAATTTGTACTAGTTATCTATATAAGAATTAGCCGAAATTAAATTATAATACACTTAGATGATAAAAGAACTAGTTTTGTTTTATGTAATTGAACTTGACATATTCTTTTATTGAGTTGATACCTGAAATAATTTCTATGTAAAATAAATATTATCTAACATTTTTTACAATGGCTCATTAAGTAAATTACTTTTGGACTTTTTTTAATTACTACGATTTCAAAATAAAATTCTATGAAATTCATTTTTTTGTATCAATTTCAGTTTGTCTTTTTATGTACATTCGTTAATAAATCCCTAAAATAACTTATGATTGAATTAATCTATTAAATGTCTGACGAAAATTTATATTACAGTATATGCCGATGTATCCATAACATTATGTATAAATATATAGATATATCTTTATATTTATAATATTCCTTAATAAGCCATATGGTTTTCATCCTGTTTCTATTTAGAGACTGAAGGTGAAATCTACGCAAAATATCTTGGTCTTATCTTTTTAGGGACACTTTTATGGCATAAAATCAATTCTTCCCCAAGATTCTTGGATTCATACACACAACCTCTGTATAATCTTTTATAATTATACATTTTTTCGTTTGATATTAGACATAAATATTAGCTTAAGATTGAACAAAAATATAAAATAGTAGCACTTATAATGTATTACAAAAATATAAAATAGTAACATTTATAGAAAAATTAGGCATCTTTTGAATTTCATGCTTTTTTTTAAATTATGTCTACCAAATGAATATGTTAAATGTGGTCTATACTTTTAAAACATTTAATACCTTTTAATTAACCAGCTTGATAAGCCTCAACCCTGCTAAGCGTTCGCGGTTCTACAGAAAAAAAATACGATTTTACTCATTACTGATTACCCTTATCTTGCTTAATTTAAATATACATAATTTTAGATATTTTAATAAAATATACATTGTGTAAATTTAAGTAGGACTTTTTTCATTTAACATTCATTTTTCATTTAACATTATACTGAATTTAGATTTTCAATAAAAGGTTCGAAAATTTTAATATTTTGCATATAATGTTATGTTTTCATATTTCCTAAGACATACAAGATAAGGGGCTTCAAAAATAGAGTGAATAGGTATCTGCTAGGCAAGCCGTGCACCACCGTAGATCGTATCAACGCTCACCAGACTTGACAATATAAAAAAAATTATAATAATGTTATAAAATAGTAAAAAAAAGTATTTGCTAATGTAACTTAATTTTGAAGAATGATGAACGAAGAATAATCGAGAATTGAGTTGAAATTATTATTATAAAAGTTTTCTTTGGCGATTATAACTATAAACAGTTTAGAGGTGTCATATATTTTGATTGTTGACAATATTCCAACACTTCGTATTTCTAACTTAAGTATTCTATAGTCACATTAGACTCACAGAAACTATAACCTTACCTAAGTGTCTCTATCGTATAGACCTCTTTTCGCTTTATTTTTAGCTTCATGTTGTGTCCCGCATAGAGTGAGGCCTGCTCTACTCTGATCTAACACTAGGTTCTTTCTCCCTAAAGAGGGAATCTAGTGTTAAGACACTTCATTCCCCACTTCCCGCCAAGACTAGACTTGTTCCTAGGAAATGAAAATTGAAAAAAAACTTTTCACCGAATGGAAATGGAACTCACGAGGGTCACAATCAAACCGGTACAGGCATTAAAAAGAAATAAAAAAAACGAAAATAGATTTCTTAATTGATAACCTAAAGCAAATTACGTTTTAAATTACAACTAAATCAAAACTCGAATTTATTAATGTTGACAGCAGAATGGCGATTATACAATAATCCGTGTGGTTTGGAGCGTTTTATTCAGTTCCATTCAACGCTCGACCTTGACCACTAATCTCGATGAAGTCTACACCTAATTGTGTATACGTAATATTGTATATTACAGATTGTTATTTGAGAGATGAACATAAAAATAAATGGCGTTGAAGTTTTTTTATTAAGCTTTAAATTTTAATATTTTATTATGGAATTTGTAGTCACTATACAGGGTATGACCGTTCGACTATATAAAAGTGTTGGGTTTCGCTATAATACGTAATGTGTCAAAATTCGGCGGAAAGCGGAGAACAGAATATTTAAAAATATTTTTTATATGCCTAATTGCCTTGATGGGGGAGGGGGGGGTGTGCTGTTCACATCATAACATGGGCATTTTATATGGTTTTTTATAGGGGAAGTTGTATTATTTCCTAAGTACATATTTACGCTAATGGAACAATAATCGCTTTTTGAAATAAACGACGTTTAAATTGACAATTTTGTTGCCAATGACACCTTAATTTATATTTATTTATTTTTTTACATGTCATATTTTTTGTATTTAGATGGAGGAAATTTGGTATTTATATTTATTTCAATTTTTTTGTATTTTTCGAAATCTTCTAAATGTTACAGTGAGTCGTATTTCATTGGCGGATAAAAATGTTCATTCGTTAAAAAGTTGTGTATTCCTGAATTATGGTTTTTATAGATTATATATTATATTATATTTAATATTTTCTATATTAATTGAAGAACATCACTTCGTAATTACGTGAAAGGAGAAACAATAAGGATTTAAATAACTCTTAACTGTGAATAAATTGCATGTCAAATTAATAAGTATTTTAATATATTGATATATATATCGAAAATAATACAAATATGAGAAAAAAAAGTAGTCCTATGTTCATCCCGAGACCCTCAAGTATCTCTATATGGGTTTTTATCATAATTAAATTAGCGGTTTGGCTCTGATTGCGTAAAAGACAGACAGACAGAGTTATTTTCGAATTTATAATATAGGTATGGATTTGATTATTGTCATCAAAATCTCAATAATTATACTAGGTGACAATAAAAGTTGTAAAATAACGAACACAACAGTAAATCAACATATTGTCTCATCACAATTAACGTTCCTCCCACAATTCAAATGAATCATAGAGTCACTACACTTACATCACGTTCAGTATCGTTCGCCTCATTCAAGCGCGCGTTTCAAATGGTCATATAATAATTTGTAGTTTAAGCAATTTTTTTTTAACCATATTTCAACTTTACAAAGCAAATTTTATAAATTAGGTACTTGTGCGATTTTAAGTCCCGTGATGAACTTATAAATGGTGTTTGGGTCCTTTTGTGTGGAAATCTTAAAGTTTGTCAATTTTCTCATCAATGGACGATATTATGTGGACTTGACAGATGAAGGTTATTTGCTTTTTTGTTTTTTTTTTTATCTTTGAAATCGATTAGTTTTGCTTATATAATATTGTCATTAGGAACCATAAGGGTGGCAGCTACTATCTGAAGTGTTGCCCGAAATGATAAAATTGAAAGTATATTGTGTTGTTAATTAACCGCGAATTTTTTTTATAGTTTCCATTCTTTTATAGAGATGTCTCTTAAATATATCCTATTCGTATAGATATCGACTCAACACTTTATTTAATTTTGATGATAAACTAGTTATTTAAAACGATGTAAAGAGCAGTAAATAAGTAGTAATATTTTAATATTAGAAATTTTATCAGATAGCATCATAACAATTATATTGATATTCCAACAATGAATTAGAGTAGTATTTAATATTATTTACGACTTATTTTCACATCACGTCTTCAGTCGACCATCTAAAATATTTTGATGGTCGCATATAACGCATTGTTGCTCTTTTTCGCGGAAAAAAAACTTGAATATAAATATTTATGTCCAACCGTCTATCATTGTTGTACTGTTGAACAAGAATATTCAAATTTATTTTGTATATTTTCGTATATTCATATGCAAAAGCTAAATGAAATATATTAATAAGAGATATAAAATTACTATTATTTTTTACTTAACTTTATAAAAATAAATAGTTTTAAATATATATTCTATTATTAGATCTATTTATATATTAGATATTAGTAGATGATCGTCGATGTATTTTTACTATAAAATACTTTGTTGTTTTACCGGTACATTTTCCTGCTTACATATTGCTGCGTTTTCCTCGAGGTAATTAAACAAGTTATATATTATTAATTGCCATAATATTGTAATGGTTAATTGAACTTCAGTCATGCATGGGTTTCAAGTGCATTCGTAGAATATTTTAGTGTGGACGCGTCTTAGTTGACATGCTTTGTAGTTTTTATGTACTGGGTGTTAGACTTGATTTGAATAGGATATTATTTTAATATGAGTTTGTTTATAGTGTAAGGTTAGGAGTGATGGGTGATGTGACGATTTTTTTTCCTATTTCTGTGTGACCTATTTCTTTTTAATAAGACTTTTGTGTTTACTGAGATACTATTTTTTCTTATTAAATACTACTATACTATAAATTGAAGTTTTAATATGTTTAAATTTTTCATTGTACAAAGCAAACATGTGATACATCTATATCGCTGTAAATGACATAATTTCCTAGATTGTCTCAATAAAATAGCGTCAGCTTGGATTTAAAGTGTGAACGTAGTCTCGTCTAAACAATGCATATAATATGATTTAACCACAAAGTATTAAAGTACATTTGTTTGCATTATAAATTTAGACTAAAAATTTGAAATTGATTTTGTAAAAGAAATGTGTATGAATATGAATTTACTTAGTTCAGTGAATGCCGCTTTACTAAGCTTTACTTCCAAAATAAACTGCTAACGGCGCTTCTTTAATACCACTAATTTATGACTAGTACGCTAAAATTGAAACCAACGTGAAAATAAATCTCCATAATAGGGTTTCATTATTTATCAGTGTATAGCATTCGATTTCTGCTAGTCATATTTAAGCGGTATTTTAGTTTAGCCGACATAATGTTTTTATATTATAATATATAATCACATCAAATAGAAGGTAGTCGATGGAAGGACTGGTTGCTGGCCTCCCTGCTCCTGGGCGCGGTCGTCGGGAGCTGGGCGGCGTTGCGCGCCGGACGCGCGAGCCGTCATCAGGTGCAAAGGATGCTCAGAGACATGGAACAGCTGAGGAAAGCTGAAGTGGCGCTTGATAATATGCAGAAGGAGCTCGATAAGGCTAAGTTGGAACAGGTATATAATTATGTTTGTGTTTGGGTGCTTATAACATTTGATTAAGGGAAGTTATAGGAATTGAATTATTCAAATTTCCATCATATTCGTTATTAGTTGAGAATTGTTTTCATAGAGTATTAACATTTGGTTTTAAAAGAAATTTACATAAACAGTAATTAATATAATCATTGTATCGACGCGGTCGGTACAGTTTTTTGTAATAAATGAATAATGATTTAATTAAGAACAATAGAATTAGAAATAAACATTGTGTAAATAATAAAAAGTTCTTGATGGCTAACTATAATTTATGTTTCTTTATCATAAATAAGTTATCTGCATTTTCAGGAAAATGTAGCGACGGAAAAGAAAAATTTAGAAAAGAAATTACGTGAAGCTGGCGACACTCCACTATTGAATTCCGCGTCTTCCGACCTTGAAGTTACACAGTTGAAAGCAGAAGTTGAAGTGAGTATAAGGAAACATTTTAATTGACATTTTTATACTTTGATACAGTTTTAGTTTTTTGTAACCGAATTTAATAAATAATTTTACTAAAAATAGTGGTAGAAGTAATATCACTGAAAGTTTTTAGTACGTAATTTCATTAACCAAAAAATTATTGACTATAATCTACACGTATATTTTTATCGTAATATTATTTATACATTTTTTTTAAATTATATTTTAACAAGTTATGATCTTCACGATTCGATTTCATGATGAAACAATCGTGTATGCTATTATTTGTAATTATTTTCATATTTACTTTTCTCAAGTAGTAGGTACTTTACTTTACAAACTAATATTGAATTTGATTATCAATATCTTATTTGATTTGGATTTTTTTGTATAATTCATATTTAAAAAATAAAATTTAAAACATTTAAATTAAATATTTCAATATATGTAAGAAAAGAAATCGCAGCGTTGATTTCCACCATTCAACAATTTTTGAAATAAACAAATTGTCTTAATACTTAGGTTCTCTCTACATAATATATTATTTTTTAATACGCTGGCTATAGTTATAAAAAATAAGACTTACAAACACATAACTGAACAGATAAATCAGTTACATATGTTTTTTCTTCAATTCCAGATGCTCCGAGCAGAGCTTCGTCGTGCAGAAGGCGAACTAGAAGACAGATGTTGGGCGCCGCCCGCCGGACTCCAGCAATGGCTGCAGCTGACACACGAAGTGGAAAATAGAGCATATATACGGAAAAAGCAACAGGCTGATCTGCAACTGCAACAGGCTAGAGACGCGGTGAGTTTCATATGTTTCTTAGCTTTACACGCACGGCAAACTGTTAATAATCCGTTTCCTCACGCACTGGTTAATTTTGATACGCAGTGTGTGTCATGAGTGGTTGAACTCTATGCCGCGCTTTATACATAAAAAAATCTTCCAATTTTAAATTACAGTGTGAAAAATTGCGTAAGAAACGTTCGAGCTTGGTCGGTGCGTTTGTATCGACGCACGGCAAGTCCATAGACGATGTGGACCGGTCTATAGTAGAAGCGAGGACCGCTTTGAATGAAGTCACGCAGGAATTGCAGGTATTTCTTTTGAATTTTATATTCAAAAATACTGTTTACTTAAAAATATTTATACATATTTGCACTAAGAATTAATTAATTTTTCTTCATATTATAATTTCATTTGCATTTAGTGTTTTTATCGTGACTCCGTAGTGATTTCTAGGGCTAATTTCTTAAAATGACCTATTTTTCAAAAACCATATAGTAATCAATTTATTTTAATAAAATTTGAATTATTTGTCTCTGCAACAATATAAGAAACATAAGGATTCTTTGTGGGTAAGATTGTAGTATACTGTGTCTTATAGAAATATTTTATATCTTTTTACTTTAATGCCACTTATTTTTGCAAAAGGCTCATACAAATCATACTATTATCTTAATGGTAAGTAAACAAATTAAAACAAAATGGACGACCACTTGTTTTATATTTCTTTTATAAAGCTGGATTACTGCTACTTGATTTAGAATTCGGTATTATAAAAGAAAATATGGAACAAACGCCAACGTCATCTTACAAGGATTATTTAATACGTCATCAAAAAGATCGTCATACACAGTAAGGTCATCCAGTTGTGGCCTGAAGTTAACTGGTATCTCTCGACTTTTTAAGTTTTGGGTGTTCCAAACTCGCGCGTACAGTCGTGTGCATAATATTCAATATGCGGAGTTCGGTGCTACTGTGTGTCATATATACAAATATAAATAGTAAATGACAATTAGTTGCTTTCTATTGTACTTAGTGTAGTGATCGAGCTGTCGGGGTAATAGGGGCACTCTGCATAAGTGTCCGCGCCAACCTAGTATCTAAACCCGACATATCATAAAGTTCTTGTCGGATTGTCGCTGCGTAGATTTAATTTTAGAATTTTTCTTACTTTTTACTCTTTTCTTCCCCGGTGAACAATGCGCAAACGTTCTGAAAACTCAGTTCACGACTCGTCGACCGTACTGTATTTTATGTTATATTATTCAAAGACAATTGACCATTATTAAGGAAAACGTATTAGTATTGTATTGCACGACTAGTATTTTTGTTATAGATAAAACTGTGAATTCTATAATCTATTGTAATAAATTGTGACTATCTGAATATATTGCATTTTCCTGTAAGATTCTTAGAGAAACAACTATAATAAATATAAAATTTTCCGATAAAACAAAACATTGACTGATGTATATGTTAAAATGTATAAGATATTTTTAAAATGTCATATAAAGATAATTTATTTTTGCTAAATAACAGAAAATATTTTTTTTTATTATAGCATAGCAGTCCAAAGCAACTTTTTTAATAAAATGCATGTAAATGTCGCTTTGTTTAAAAGTATTCACACAATTTTAACTAATAGTAGGACTTTTGTATAAAATATGAGAAATTATATTTATTTCTTCGCTCTGGTAAACCAAAGCGCAGCACTGAGTTGAGCAGACTGAGCCACCACTCATTATTTAATGTCTCGAAAATTGTGCAGTACGTGGAGAGCGTAGTGTCTTAAGTAGTCTGCCTCTGTCTATCTTGTTCTTTGCAGGATACAGCGTGAACATAAAATGTTTTAAATTGTTTTAATTATTCCTAGGAGCGTATGCATAGGTGGAAGCAGATTGAGCGTCTCTGCGGTTTCAATATAATAAACAACAACGGTCTACAGTTCCTTGAGAGCACTTTGTATAGAACCGCTAATGGGCGACAAGGGAGAGGTAATTAAGAATTGTAATATAATTTTTTTTTTAATATTTTGATGTCCCAGCAAAACAATACGTGGCGTTGAGCAACTCCATTAAACTGAAAACTAAAAGATGGACTAAAATGTGTGACATACACTTTAGTCTTGAAGTTACGTTCTCTGAAGTATTTATATAAATTAAAATTTAAACAAAAATAAATTAAAATTTTAATTACAAATATACATAGTATACATATAATAAACATTATACAACTAATTAAGTAATACTATAAACCCTAGCTATGTGATTAATATATATTTTTGTCCTTCCCAGTCCGCATGAGCAGTTCTCAAGATGACCTCAGCGTGGGCGACGATACCTCCCTCTGCGGCTCCGGTAAGTTGGACGATGGGGTTTTCCACGAACATATTGATTGAACATTGATATACTTTTTTATGTTCGTATAATTATGTAGATTTTATAATATATTATTGTTTTTGCATTATTTCTTTAGGATAAATAGATTGAAATATTTAAATACAATATAGGAAATTGAATTTCATTTAAAATGTAAATGAGTTTAATTCATTTAAAATTATTACAACTGGAATGGAAATAATTATTAGTAATCATTTATTAAAGCAATAATTTAGTACACGCAAGAAATCTACATAATTGTACATACATTTAAATTATATACAAAAAGACATGTAGATTTTTTTAATATAACATTATAAGTATGCTATTTTTATATAAACCGATATATCGTGCATGAAGTTGCGGATTCATATGCATTTTGATCTTGTGATATAAAGTTAATCATTGTATTTATAGCATCTTGTATATTCAATATTGATACAGTTATTTAAATTTATATAAAAATAAGTAATAATTTTGTGGCAGACATGTTTCATATTAATAAATATTCTGCTATACGAGGGATGCAGCGTGAAACTAAAAAAAACGATATATTTTATTATAATAAAGGAAATTGAATTATCACCACATGCAGGTTTCATGTTGGTAATAACTTTTTACTTAAAATATTTTTACGTACTTAGTGTCTTATTTCAAGTTAGTACTTAAATAAAATAAATACTATTATTTAAATTTGTCAAGACTTGAATGCAGCGAATTATATATTTTTTTATTATAAATCAATTAATATTTTTTATTTTTTGCGTGGCTTTATCTATATTATTTAGTGTTTATTTTAAATAATATTTTTTAATAAAAAAAGTGTATAAAAGACATTTTTAAATAATCTATTAATTACTTAAACTAATGTGTGTCTATTTAGATATATAAAAAAAATATATTGAGCTCAAAACGTGTTTAAACTAACCTAGTATAGATATTTTTCACTTTTACTTTACGTTAATAAATTATATAATTGTGTGAAAAAAATATTATAAATAATAGAAAAAAAAGTTTAATAATATAAAAAAATTATAAGAGGCTCACAGTTTTATAAAAAATATTAATATACTTATTATGTTGAGTACTACTAGTTAATGTATAAATCTGTTGGATATTTAATTCTATGTTTTAATCATTGTAGACAATATTTAAAAAAAAAAATAATGGCAACTATGGCAAAAAAAATATAGAAATAAATTAACACGCAGTGTCTAAAAAATTTGGTTGTGAGTGGGGAACAGAGTGTCTTAAAACTAAGTTCCCTCTGCCTACCTTACTATTTGTCAGATACAGCGTAAAGCTAAAAAGACATTATTTTTAATATCATTTCGTGTCTGAATTTTGTATATTGTTTTTGTTAAGCATATTTTATTATCTGTGTTTTCATTTGATGGAATAAATGATTTGTCATGGATACTCCAGTCATCACAATCGGTATGAAGCTTTCAGGCTTGTATCTATTTCTTATTGTCATATTATATAGAAAAGCATGTATGAAATATTTTTTCTACATTTCTGTATATAATTTAGCTATGGGTTTGGGCTTTTTATACTTTTGCATGATTAGTAACTTTTAGTATTATTTTCTTTATAGCTGACACTAGTGACGTACACCTATCGCTTTGCATTATAGTCACAAAATTAATACGCACAGTTTATTTTTTTACTACAGTTGCATTTGGGGCCCGCCCCCCAGGTACCTTGATGTCACAGGGCCCCAATGGCCTGTGACTCAAACCAATGTACCATCTAATAGTTTGTTATTTATTAGGTACTTTAAAACTGTTTTTCAAATTCATTTGTCCTAAAACAAAGATTCTAAAACACTGCGCACTGCGTTTGCGATATTTAAAACTATTTCGTTATTTGTTGAATAACGTGGCAAAATATTATTCGATCTTATCTATATTTCGAATTATAGTTCCTCAATAAGTAACTTCAAACTTGCAACATGAACATAATGAATTGCACCAAACTTTTACAAGTCATGTCACTTTTGCAAAAATGTACAATTTCCTTAATTATTTCATAACATGTGAATCAGAACAAACTAAATCTTCACTCTCAAATATTTTTCTTTGCACGTTTGAAAGCTTTTGAACGATTGTGATTTTGTTTTATTTTTGCCTTTCCCGGCTTTTTAGTAAATGCAAGTTTTTACAATTCTTATAGTATGGCAACATTGGAAGGTAAGAAACTATTTTTTGTATTATTTGTTGGTGGCGTCGCTTTATATTTTGGGGATAATTTATTTCATACATGCTTTTAATATCGGGGCATTATTATAATAATACTTTAAGAAAAATATGAGTGTTTAGAGAAATGTAGTAGTATTTATAAACAAAAATTACATTACATATAATTATGTAGCATGGTGTAGCATTAAAACTTTAAAACTGTAATTATTTTAATTACTGATAAAAGCTAATCAATAAAATGTTTGTAACAGAATAACATAAAAATAATACCATTAACGTGAATGTTGTGAATGTCCAATATACTATATATTTAATATGGTTACATAGTGTGATTTTTTAAATTATACAGTTCAATATTATTTAAAATAAAACATCTAATATCAAGATTTAATAATATTAACATAAAACATATAATATAACGTTGACCGTTTATTATCTATTCTTGTAATAATTTATAATTTGTCTAGTTCTGTTCTGTCCTTCAATTATGGCGTGCCAAAAGTGTTGTCTTTGTCTGTGGTTAATTTATAAAAAATAATAATCGTCAATCACATTCAGTGACAGATAACTTTGGATGGCGGGAAGATTCCTCTGGAAGCGAAGAGCCTGATGCTCCACATTATCCACTAGACCTTAGATTGGCCGAAGCTAGGTAAGGATTTTATTTATACACATTTTCTTTAAAAAATCACTTTATATACATAAAATGTCCGAAGCAATAAAAATTATAGCAACAGTAATTAATAAAAAAAAAAAAATTTAAAAACTGTTCTCGAGGTTCAGATTAATAATCTCCCTATTATCCCTTAATTACGTTATACTTGTAAATCCCTTGTTGTTATACCTAAAATATTAAGGTTTGATTTTATTTTTGCTATATTTACACACTTTCAATAAAACTCTTAATTATCATGATTGTTTAGTGGTAGTCATGTTTCACTTTCAAGTCAACGTTTCACTTTACTGTAGTCCGTGGTCACGTGTAGACTGCGATGGCATTCGTTAGTATAGAAAATACCGTATTTTTATCAAAGTACCGTCAACGATTTATTGATTGCTTCGCATGCCGTCCTAGATCCTAGTCCTAGAAAAATGAGATGACTGTACTAAATACAGTCTTCCCTTTCCCAGTCCTTTGGTTCAGTCTTAAACCCACCACACTTTGCGATTGATCCTGGTTGAGTTTCATTTAAAAAAACATATATTGTTATAGACTTTACGGACATATTGTCAATTATATATGTTTAAATAAACATCGTAATCATTTGCTTTACAGATTACAATTAGAAGAAAGATTAGCTCAAGAGGCGCGCGAGAAAAGAGTAGATGATAAAAAAGGGTTTGAGGAAAGATCTAGAGGTTCATTCAATGATATAAGGAAGAGTCCTACAGAGGACCGAAGGAGGGGAGACCCCGTGCAGTTTATACTGGGAGGAGATAAGTAAGTTATAATTATTTATAACTAACTATATTGGTATATAGAGACCCACGTGTGACTGTAAAAGCGACATTTGTAGGCTCGATTAATTCATATTTCTTCCAAGGGAATTGATATTTCTATTCGTCGCTTTAGTAACAAGACACAGCGCTGATTTAAACTCCGTTACTCTACGTCTAGTAAATTCGGTGGAAATTGGTGAACGATGTTTCTCAACAGTAGGTCCCTCTACCTGCCCTGCAATTTGCAGTATCTAACGTGACACTTTTTTAGTTTCACGCTATACATCGCATATTATATTCAATATTCAATTTTATATTTGAGTTTATTTGAAATTACTTTATCAAATGACGCTTGTACATTGGCATACCAATGTAGTTATTATCGTTACAGAATGTTTAAAGTCAATCACTCAACTGTATATAACGTCTATATTTTTTGTTTAACATTTCCAGTGTAAACTGGACAGGGGAGCCCCTGCGACCGCGCATGCCGCTGCCTCCGCCGCGCCGCGCCCCGCTGCAGCGGTCCCGCAGTGACATTGTAGTTTGTGATGAACCGAGGGCACCGCCGAGAATACTGTCTAAACCTAGAGTGCCGGGTGAAGGTATTTATGTGGGAAATTTTGAGTGCCTTACTTTAAACGCGACGGCTGTGTGATGATAGACATTTATATTTTCCTGGTCTGATATAATGTGCGGCGTTGAGATTCGCCATTCAACACAAGTTGTTTTGAATTGAGACGCAAAGTAAAAAGAACGAGTTTAGTGAGTGTAGTTTCAGTCTCAAGACTAAGTTCTCTCTGTCAACCCTGCTATCGTGGGATACAGGGTTAAGTTGGAAAAGAACAATTAATATATAATAATTAGATGAGGTTTATTTGTTTAATAAAATAATACAATCTCTGCTTTTACTATAAAAAGATAATATGGCAATAAATAAGCTAATTATAATTCTAGTATTTACTACATATAAATATAATAAAATAAATAAGAATAAAAAACGCAATATAATTTTTAGGTAATGGATTGCCAAAAATCTAAGACGCTAATTTTTCAACATGATAGAAATTTCTCATAACATGTAGCCGGTAATTCAGAATGCAAATGGCATGCATTTTTTTTCAATATTTTACCCCTTCTATTTAATGGTTGGTTTGTGTTTTGTTGGTTTAGCGATTTCTCCTTTTCGTTACTAATTACTGTGTTGAAGTTCTAAAAAGCATTCAAAACTTTTAATTATACAAGAATATAATATAAAGATTAAATAAATAATTTATAATGTAGGACCTAAAATGCATTATATATATATATATATATATTTGACATTTAAATTAAATTACCTAATTTTCTGACATTTTAAACTTTATAACTACAGGAAATGAAAATTCAGAAACTCCATCAAGTAACACGCCGCCTGAAGAAGAATCAACGGACTCTTCTCTAATGGAGGACGAAAACGTACCGAAAGCGAGAAAACGACGCATTCACTTGCCATTCGGCAAGAAGACAAAAACACCCGCGTGACAGAAGACGTTAGAAGTTTAAAGAAGAATAGATAGAATAAAGATTTAATTCAGTATTTGTAGAAGGCTTAACATTTTTATTAATTATATATAAAGAAGGTTGTATTTGGATTGTTAGTTGTCAGTTTTTTTTAGTATATTATATAAGCATATCATCATTTTTTAGTTTGGCATTTGTTATTAAAAATAATCTGAGATTTGCCATTTAAAAATACCCTACTTTTAGGTTAAATTTTATTTTTATAGAATTATTTGCACCAATAACATACTTATTTTTTATTTATTCTTCTTTACTAGTTAAATTAGTTTTATTTATTAACAGTGTGAATGTTGCCACATTTATTACCCCACAGTAGTTTTTGAATTAAATATTTTGCACGTTTATGATTTTCAATATGCAAAATTTTACAAATTATACAAAGTTTAAATAAATAGCTCAGTTTATTTTTCTTTTAATATTAATTTCAAGTTCGAAAAGAGGCCATTGTGTGATATTGAAATATTATTAGGAATATTAATAAATTTCTAGTTTCATTGTATTTTAAATTACCTATAAATCATCCCGTAAAGTTCTTGGAATGTTTTGAACCTTTTTTTGGCTTTTATTGTATATGAAGAAATTATTTATCAATGTAATAATTTTTATATTTATATATAAACAATTCAATTTTAAGGTTGCTAATTGGTCAATATATGTCTGTATTTATTATACGGAAAAGCAATATTTTGAATAAAATTTATATATTTATAAAACATCCTATATTAGGGTAAGTTTAAATTAAGGTTAATAAATATCCTAAAAGGCTAAACGAGTTTAGATAATAAAAATAATTATTTCATATTAGATAAATTATAGTAAGTAGTTGAAACTGATTAAAAGATGAAAATATATAATTTTTTGGCTCTTTTATGGAAAAAACAAATGGCGTTGAGAATATTCGCGACTTTTTTACAAAGATCTGATTAGAACTAGATCAATTAATAACAAGTTAAAAAAATATGAATTTTCAAATGACCTAACTATTTAGCTCCATGGTCATTTAAATGTGACATTATCTATGCCAGGATATTATTTTAAAAAAAATATTACAAATATTTAATTGCCTTATTTTAAAGTTGTCAATAGTTTTATTTCCGCATCCGAATTTTAAAGGTTGTTTTATTCTACATATTAATATTAGAATATTTGATTGTAATATATATATACATACATATACATGCTATGTCGCGTCATTCCCTGAGTTTGTAGTATGATGGCGATAAAGTTGCCCCGTAGCTGTGTTGTAGATTAATTTAAGACAATTTGGTGCTAAACGAATATGTTCAGACTGAAACCTGTGTTGGTTTTACCGTGTCAGCGTTTTTGTAACAATTTTGAATATTCAATTGTTTCCTCAAACGGCCCATATATGATCAATATTATTATGCAAATATATATAGTACGGTCGACAAGTCGTGGCTGTCTTGATATTGGCTGCGCAAACTTGATTTTAGGGACTTTTTTACCAGAGTGCCCAATGCGCAAAAGTTTAGAATGCAAATTTCATAACGGCCACTTGTTGACGACTCCTACTTGTAGGCATTATTTCTATTGTATGAACCACGTTCTACACTATATTTAACAATATATTTCTATATTGGGTATTGGTTGTTTTAGTTAAACAGATTATATGTGAGTATAATATAAATGAAGTACATTGATTACTAATATGCTCATTTAAAAATATAAATCTTATGTATTTAATGCTTGTTTAATGTTTAGGTAACGAACGCTTCACATATTATATCTATATGTACCTATATATCTGTATGACAAACAACTGGAATTGTATCCAAAAAAGTACTTAATTTAAAGTATGAAAAAATTAATTAATACACTATCATGCACTAGAAATAATATTGAAGTTACGATTCATCATAAATTTATATTATTTATATAAACAAGCTGAGGAAATACTACTTAAAATATATTATACATTGTACTTATATTAATTATTCAGTATAAAACAGCAAGAGCTAATAATAATTAGTATTTATTGAAATACTTAGTTAATTTGTCACAATCCTGCAAATGTGTTGCAGTAAGGACAATATTCACGAGTTTTTTAAGTTACTCATAAAGATTACGAGAACTAAAATCCCAAAATATACTGTCATTTTAACTGTACTTAACAATGAGATTAACATTGTAAATATATTTAATAAATTATCGGCCAAAGTCAAAGGCGATTTTTATCCGACTTGAACAAAACTGATTACACTAAAGCGTAATTACTTATAAGCAATTTATAAAATAAGAGTCCGTAGTTCTTCCATAAAATGCTTTTCGACTTGCCGATTAATTTTAATTAAATTTATTTTTTTACACAAGGTTATGTTACACGAGTATTTCTTTTGTATTTCGAATAAAGCATTTGTATCGACGACCTGCTTAAGCTATTATTAAACAAAATGAACTAAATGCCAACAAAGTGTCTCCCATTTCTGACAGTTGTGTATCAAAAAGACAAATCGTGATAAAGTTGTTAATTATTAAAATAAATGCCATTTTAAAACGACTTTTCTTTTTATGACCCATGCTACTTAGCTTAACCCATATAGACCCGCCGTGGCCAAATGGGTACACCTACAATAGTACCCTTGTTTTTTTTATATTATTATTTTATGCAGTTTATGCCTAGAATTGTAAAGATAAGCAGTATATCCTTATGTTGTAGCCGTAAAATCCAATTAAAAATTTTTTACAATCGTTCATTTCGTGCCTTTTGTAATGCTGTTTCACGAAATCTGTAAATGCAAAATGTAAGTATTTTTATTTTTAAATTTTTCCTCTAAATACATTTGTTTTGGTACAAAACATACTTTAGTACTTAGTATTCTATGTAATATAATTATATTTGATTAGAAAAGAAGAGTCGTAATAGGACAAATTCAACTTTTACGATGCTGTCCCCAATTGGGGCCAATGGGCACATCAAAGGTAAATTTTTATATTTTTATACGCATGTCCATCCAAAGTTCATAATGACTCTTAGGATATTTAGCGGTCGCAATGAATATTAGGGTCTTCAAGAAGCAATCGCAGTTGTAATTAGTAGTTAGTATTAGTGTTAATTGTAATTAGTATTAGAAAAAGTCTTCGGAGAGGTATATTTAGTTGCGCTGCCTCTAGAACCAGGTGTGGTAATCGACGAAGAAGATGTAGATATACAGAGCACTGCTAATCTGCCTGCTTACTAAAAGAAGCAATTATCAACCTTTTGCTAAGAGACGTAGAGGAACCGTAATCTTGAGCAACCCAGTATGTGTAAAAGTGATCCAACTACGACTAATAAACAAGGTCGTCTTGAGAAATTTAAGAATTGTTAAGAGATGAAACTCAGCAGCAAAGGATTTTGATTACTGCTTTTACCAAGTTAACCAAATTTTATTAGTGAGGTTTTACAGTGTGGTATGGGCGGGGTTGATCAGGCTGATCAATCTTTTTACCTATATAGCATTGCTGTACATGGCAAAAAATGGTGGTGGGTTTTATCCACACATACATAGGATCTTGCTGTTGCAAATTCGCGGCACTTGCACTTGCTAACCAATATGAGAGTATTTATGCGACCAGCAGCTTCTGCAGTACCAAGTCTGCAGCACCACGGGGTAGACCACTACTCCCAAAAATTTTTCTAGCAACTGAAACGTGCAATTTCGGTTCGAAAAATAATTTCGAAATTTTACATACTATATGTACCCATTGGCCCCATTTAAGGATGGCATTTTTTTTATATTTAAATATAAAAAAATATATATTTTTACGTTTTTTATTCTCTTATATCGATATCTATCAATTATTACCTAAAGAACCTTTTATTTACTGCTAGTTTCAGTATGGGTCTAAATGGGTCAATTTACCCAAACAAAATAAATGCTCTTATTTCTCGAGGAGTCTCAATGAGGTGTCTATTAATTTCTCCGATTGTCTTCTGAAGCCAATTCTCAATAGTATACTCTCGTAGCCAAAATAAAACTTACTGATAAATTGGCAATTTTTTCACCTAACCTAACTAGTAATTCAATGTTCTAGTTTATTATAATACTAAGAAATTATGTGCAAAGGGAAACAAATAATACAAGAACAAGAACAATTTCATATTTATTTTAACAAGATTTTAAGATGGGGAACGGAATGGGAACCCCAAAGCTCTCTCTGCCTACTCTATTATGATAGTCATCAAACAGACACGAGGAAAAATTGAAACAAAAAAGCTTTTTAAAATTAAATTTATTTAAAAAACTGTAGTGTACAAATATAGTGCCTACTAGCCGGTGTACTTCTGTAATACAACTGTCAATTTTGATTCTAGTCCTCCAGTGGAGGACTAAAATCATAACATTGACTCTTACATTTATAACTAGTACAGTCTTAGAGACAGTTAAACTTAGCCGCTTGTACAGCCATTATCATCACATTATTCTTGCAAATAAACAAAAAAGGGAAAATGGGGGAAAAGAAAAGGCGGCCTGTTCGTTTTGTCGAAGGAATGTCAATTTCATTTTCTAAGGGTACTTCGTGAAACTTTTCAACAGAGAAATGAACATTGGGACGGACAAAACAACAGCTATTACACATATTGAAAAATAATACGCATTAATGTTATACAGATTGAATTTCATAGCACCAAGATGCGATTTTATATAATTATAATAACTAGCTAGGTGCATCCTCGAGCGCCGTACCTTTCTAGTTTTTATAGAACAGTCTGAATTCAGTGACAAGCATTACATTTTTTATAGCTTCACGCATATAGCAAGTCCTTATTACTTTTCATTTTACAAAGGTCTAAAAAGCTAAAAAATCCAATTGTTTCTATAAAAACATTATTCTAGAAAACTTGCGACGCGTCTTTACATATGGCGTAATCCATACAAAATCTCAATAATAATAATGAATACAAAGATTGCCTTCATTTTCCGTGACATCGTTTAATTCTCGAACATTCTTTTATAGGGAAGAGGAGCATATCACAAATGATAGTGTGAACTTTTCATAACGTCACTCGATTTAGTGTCAAAATATATGTCGAAATTGCGTTTGTTTTTAACAGATTTATGTAATAGTTTATCAATTCGACTGTATTTTTTGTGTTTGTTACTTCAGAACTTTCGACTGGGTGGACTGATTTTGATTATTCTTTTTTATTTGAAAGCTAATGCTTCCCACTGTGTGGTCCCATTTTAATTTGGTCCATTTCGGACAAAACCATCCCTGAGAAAATCACACGTCTTAAACGTGCATTAAGTATGAGCGCGACAAATAATTCAATATCCCATCAACCGATTTCGATATTTTTCATATTTAATTTTGATTATTGGCATCGGCTGAAATTGAAGAAATTGTTTTTTTTTTGTATTTTGTTAGGGATTATATAAGGGTTATATTAAAATAGTGTATAAGCATACAAGCAACCAAATATGCGCAACCCTAGTGACGTTATACCAAGTTCAAACTGTTCAACAAGCATCAGATGTCTAATACAAGGTTATCCTGTATACAACAGTGGTATGCGGTTCGATATCCGCGTGTTATTGTTGCTTGCACTCTGCGGGGTTCTCGTGTGTGAGCTTGGCCGGTTTCTTACCGCGTCGTCGCGGCGCTGGTTCCTCGTCCTCGCTCTCTTCCGTCGAACACTCTTCGTCTTCCTGATTTTATATAAAGAGAGAGAGAGATAGTATCAAATAGGTTACAGTAAAAAGTGTTTCTTTTATTTTTCCCGCATAGTGAGATAAGAAGTGGAGAGCTAATGTCAAAACTTAATTTGGACATTGCGTTTTGCATAGAGGAACTCGACGCTGTTCACTGTCTTTCAAAAGAGGGTAATGAAATAATTATAAAATAATTATTAAATTATTAGTAAATATTAAAGTCGTATTATGTCAGAGTTATCACATCCATTATATTTACCATTGAAATCAATAATTATGTAAATAGTACATAAAATATTGAATTAACTTTAAGTCAATTTCATTAGTACTAATATAAGTAGAAACTTCAATTTCTTCATACTTCGTAATAACACTCACTAAAAAAGGGAATATGAAGTAACGCGCCATAATACATTGTAATACTGAAGTATACTAGAATAAACTCTATACTAGAATAAAAAACCACAATAAAACAAAATAAAAAGAAACCAACACTTACATAATAAAACACAAGGTAAACTCTTCAACCATCTGCTCGCCTTCAACTTATCGAAACAAATTCTCATGCAAAGGTAAAATAAATAGTATTCTCCAACAATAACTTTATGATATATCGGGTACAGGCAGACACTCGCGCAGAAAGCGTATTTTAAAATCCACACAGGGGGGACCCGATAAAAACACTAAAATACAGTACAACGAGGCACTAAGGCAGGATTCACACTATGGTACCGACCACGGTTATTCTTCGGTACAATGTTAGTCCCAACTCAACATTCATATATGACAAAACAATGATAGCATTTTTCCTATCAATCCGGTCAAGTTCCAGTTAAACACGCATATAAGAAAAGTTCTCATACAAGGTGAGATCGGACCGAGGAAGAACCGTAACCGACGTCATATAGGGTAAATCCTGCTTAAGCTATCTTTACTGCTCCAGTTTGTATATTGAATGAACAGCAAATTGTATTTCAGACTCAGACCTGTGTTCATAAAGTATTTGTCGGATTATAAAATAAATAGTAAATATAGAAAGAAACAAAATGAAACACAATAATAAAAAAGCTTACAATTTTTAATGTCCTGGGATATCGACACATGCCAAAACGTAAAAGCCACGAGCAAATATACTATTAGAAAACTAGCGTCGAGCTGCACGAATATATGGTTTGCGATAGTTACATAAATAAAATACAACTATACGCGTATATTTTACTACTACAGTCTGACATTGAACAAATTAATCATATATGATTATTAAAAAAAACCAAATTCGGCAATGTTTATTTTTAATAAGCGGTCTCGTACCCCCCAAAAAGAAAAAACGAAATCCTTATAGAACTGCTTTGTTGTCAGTCTGTCTGCCTCCGTGTGTCAAGATGTGTTTTTTAATTTAAAAGCGATATCCAATAATGTTTCAATGTATTTCACATTTGTTTATAATATCTCGATAACATTTATTCGAAAATTACAAGAATAATAACAAACATCGATCAAAATGCAGTTTGGCACTAAGAGATTCAAAAGACGCCCGTCGGAATGACACATTTCATCAATAGGAAACATCGAATAATAGCCTTAGAGAACAATAATATCACATGAAATTTAGTACGTAAAAAATTGTAAACAACATACACACTATTACAATAATGTACATAATAATAAATCAAATAAATAAAAACAAACGATCGTACAACTAGTCTAAAAATGCAATCGTTGCACCGTAACATGCATTATCGTAAGGCACCTCATCTACAAAAAAATATAACCCACGTAGAGCTGCTCTATAAAAAAACGCGTCTAAAACATATTTATCTGTGGATAAACCATGCATAAACGGAGTAAAAATGCAATCTTAATTAAAATCTAGCGCGAAAATACTAACAATTTTAATATGTATATATGACTGACTATGTAAATATAACGAGTATCATGTTCACCTATACATGGACATCGGCATAGTATGCGCTGTTATATAGTTAATACTAGTATGGAATTGCAATTTCTAAGAACCACTTCTCTATAGAAAATACCTTAAAAATGCAATACACTATTCAAGCACCATTTTAATTTCAATGTTTAGTGTTCATTTAAAATGAGCAATATGTGTAATGTATAATTTTATATGGCAATGTATTAAATGCACAAGTATCTAAGGCATTTAGACAGCATTGCATAGGAACCGATGTCTAATGTGTATAACATGTATAATTTGGACAGTAACTTGTGTTGATATGGGATAGATATGACCGTAGAGACCTTCGAGGCTCATTAAATTAGGGTTGCCAACTCACTACTATGTTCAATTTTATAATAATTGTTACATTATAAAATACGATTAAAATTAAATGATTATAAATATGGTAATATACAAGCTGTGTTATACAATAAAAGACAGGACATAAAGAGTTGCAATCAAAAATAATGCACTATATATTTAATCTTTGCTAATTAATTTACGCTTGTATAACACAACTTCTATAGACTATATAACAGGGAGGGGGGGTGTAACAGTTGGCAACATTGTGTTCGGGAGGTCGGGGATGTTCCCTCAGTCGTCAACGTCCGAGACCTCCTCAGTGCCGGAGTCCTCATCGGAGAACGAATCCTCCTGAAAGCAAAGACACCGCTGGAGACTCGCCCGACGCCATATACTGACACCCCGTGCGTGAGCCCTAAATACACTTTAGTTTTTTGACTTTTACATCACAAACTTAGTTTGTCCGCTTTTCTGGTTATCTCTTTATGGTGGTTGTGAATATTGAAGAGGCTGAAAGAGTCCATACAAGTCAATAACAGACCTCTCTTCATTCACTCAAGAGAACAAAAATTTCGTCACACATTAAGAGAGATGTGACAAGATACGTAGGGGGGACTATATTTCTGAATTTTTTTAATTCCATTATTTTTTTTATAAAAACCATAAAATGTGACATCAGACTATGTTAAGAGGGAACCATAAAAAAGTCAAATTCATATTATGTAATTTATGGACGGACCTTTACTAACATATAATTAATAGGTTAAAACATTCACACTTCTGCAATCAAATCTAAAGTATAATTTGACAATATAATACAAGTTACTTTCATTGTTACTACCTAAAATATAAAGGCATCTAAGGGCCCTTCTGAGGTGCGACATTCTAATATATGATAATAATGACATGTAAAATATCGATCATTTTCCAAAATCGATATATTATCGCATCGCCACTGCGATTTTATGATATTATTATTAGAAAATAATCGATTAACTTTTTACAAATAGAAACGCAATCCACTTTCTTCTGTTACAACAAATGCAGCATGAAAATATAAGAGAAAAATAATCTTTTAATTTTACTTCATACATTGGCTATTGAAAGACTGTCACAATAATTTTCACATAATTTATGGGTAGCATTTAGTGGACAAAATAAGAATATATTAAATGTCGTGTATTTAATTTATATAAATAATTATAAACAACACTTTACTAACAAATTTATATCTAAAGATCTCACGCACGAGTTGCCTCTCGGCCATCTTGTTTCACTCTGTACTTAATTGTAAACAAAAGTAGCTTAACATATATTAGTTAAAACTTTCTTATTATTACCACTATATTATTAAACTACTTTACTTATCATTAGCCGGTAACTGATCAGATAATTGTGTTTCAATATAAATGTATCTTCATAAAAAATAATAATTAAAAACTATAAGCACAAACTACCATGCGTGTAAAAAGCGAGACTAACAGATGGCTGTAGAATTTACTCGGTACAAACCATGCTTTATTATAACAATTTAAAAGACAGTGCTATTATTTAAATAATAATAGAAAAAGTTTTCTATCACGTGTGATCAAGGGAGATTTTGTACAAAATAAATTTATGTTTAGAATTAAAAAAATATTTTCTATCCAAAATCTTGAAACATAAAATGCCACATTTAGAATGAAAGTGATGTACCTCAAAATTTCTGCCCATAAAAACCGATTTGTGAAATTCTATGGCAAATCAAGTCACTTTCATTCCACGGATGCTATACATAATATATGTAGGTAAAAATAACAAGTCTACATACCTCTTCTTCATAATCATCATCGTCATCCTCGTCGAGGCCCTCTCCCGTGTAGAGGAGCACGGCGCGGGAGACCACACGCTCGCGGATATAATGGCCGACCTCGAAATCAGCGGTCAGCAGCGCCTGAAATGTGACGTGTTTCGTGTTTAATTAGGAATTTGCTTCACCCATTTTCCCAAGCAGGGTGAACAAAGAGAAACTAGTGTTAAGTGAATGTGTAAGCATGCTATATTTCAAATTGTAATTTCAGACAAAAAAGTTACAATAAATTGTTGACCCAGATTATATTTTTTTATACAATATACATTTAGACTGAAGCTAGCATGCTAAATATCGTAAGTGCAATGTTTGTCCATAATTAATCGGAAGCTAAGACATACATAGTTTGCATTTTTTTTGAGATAAAGGATATTTATGTATCTCTTGGCAGGACATGTACCAAATACAAAACTATGTGGATGGTAAATAAAATGTTGAAATAATAGATATTTTTAGTTGTTTGCATATTGTCAGTTGTCAGTTTTGATTTTTTTTTTATTGTTGATAGGCAAGCATTTGTCTGCTATCTCACCTGGTGGTAAGTGACGATGCGAATGAAGGTGGAGCATGCTTGCCTAGGCCTATTGCCTATTCCTATTAGCTAGGCCTATTACCTATTCACCTATTTCCACAGAATGTTATGGACGAAAGAGAGAAAAAATGACCAAATATAACTATATCATATACATAATAAAAATCACCTGAGTATCAGAAGCCAGGGTTGAGTTGGGGTCATCAGGCATGAGGGGTGGGGAGAAGAAGTTGAAGAATGAATCAGCCTGCACAGACTTGGTGATGGTGCGCACAGACCCACGCGACTTGTGCTTTTGCTTCTTCTTTATTGTCTTCACCGTTACGTTCTTGTCTTTCTTCCAGTTTATTTCACAACCCTATGAGTAATGTCAATACATGTTTACAATATATATTTTTCATTTTTTTTTTAACTGTTATCCCATACTTTGCAAAAATCACTTTTAGAATTTGGACGTAGCACAAATTAAACCCGCGCCTCTTAGAAGCAATCCAAATATAGTTTTTTCAATATTGCCTAACATTTTCGCAGTAACAAACTGGCATTACGATAATTTCAATCAATCTTCATTTTTTACTTATATTTTTTAACATTATGTATTAAGTGGCAGAAGATCAATATAAATGTTTTGTCTTAGCAGATCAGAGAAATTAAAACATTTTTTTTAGCGTGGATCAAACCCACTGTCATTTTTTGTACTGTTAGCCCCACTTTAATAAAAAGGCATCATATTTTATTAGTTTCACTCTTTATCCTGCATATAAAAGGGAAGTAAATAGAAATTAGTGTTGAAACATTGCGTGTTAAGTAGCAGACTGCTATGATTTTTTTTTTCAATTGTAACATACAGTAGGGCCTACTAATTGTGGCAGCTCTAAATTAAGTTTAGAGTTTTAGAGTGTTGAACTTCAGCCATCTACAGCTAACTTCAGGAAGGTCACAGTTCAAGAGCTGTCCTATAAAAAAAAATTACACTATGTCTTACAAGACCAAACAAACCTTGCATGAATAAATCTCGGGTCCCTCAAACTCCAGGGGGCTCTCCTCATCAGGTTTACACTTCATGGAGTATTCTTTAGTGAGAATTGTGTTGGTAAAGTAGTCGTTTGGCGCGAAGTGGAACTCTAATGTAAAACCACAGGGGTCTTCATACATTTGCACTGTAACACAATTACATCACTTTTGAGCGTTTATCTAATAACGTGAAATTAAAAGAAAATTAAGTTTATTGTGAAATACATTATTAACCACCTTCAACACTAATTTTTCTTTACTATGAAGATTTAGAAACATGGGTAAAGCTGTCTCTAATATAAAGATGCTTTATTTATTTTAAGTAAAATAAGTGACATATCACATATTTTTTTCTTAGATATTTATAGAACTCTAGGATATTATCTTTGTTGATGTGGATGATAAAAAAAAACTTACAACTGACCTTTGATATCTTGCAAAGATTTAATAATAGGTTCATCATGTTCCTGCATCATTTCACATAACATTGATACATTTTTGAATATGTTGTACCAAAAGTCGGGAATTCCTTTGACGTTGGGGTCCATGGGTGGCCTAAAAGTAAAAAAAAAAACTTGTTAAAATAAATAATGAACACTATAAAGTTTCATTATTTAAAAGATAGGCAGCCTCAGTTGGTGATGCATGTTAAAGAAATCAGTCATGGTGATTTCAGTAAGTGGTGAAATGTGTCATCATTTAATTTTAATATCTAATACTTCAAAAAAGCATTTTTTTTCTTAATTTTAATGTATATATTCTATATATTCAGTATAATACATAATATTCAGTAATATAACTAAAATCGTATAATAATATAAAAAGTTATTAATTAACACAAATTTTTGGTAAGGCCTAAATTTGTATAAATACTAACTCGACAAGTTTATTTTCCTCCTCCTTCTTATCACCTTCAGTGATAGCCGCACTTTGTACGGCACGAGCGAGTTCCTCTTCCTCGGCGTCATCCCGCCATGGGTTTTGACATTCATCATCTGTTGGTTCATACCCACCATTCACTATGTGAGCACGCTGAAAGAAGCCAATACATTTAATATAAAGGAAAAATGTGTTATTTGAATAATAATGTAATTTAATAAGCCTCAGTTGGTGATGCATGTGAAAAATCATTCACGGTGATTTCAGTATATGGTGAAAGGTGTCATCATTTACAGACAAAAAATACTTTAAAAATTTAGTTATTTATCAATTTTAGAAAAATATTACAATGTTAAAGATTTTAATATTAAATCTTATATTTTTGTTGCTGCTGAAGAAATAAATTGTAATTCATTCTGCTGAAGAAATATTTTTGTTGCTGCTGAAGAAATAAATTGTAATTCCTTAGATAAAATACATAAAAGTTACCTTTTCAAATAAGGGCTTGTACAGTTTCTCGTACTTGCATTCTAACGCATGTACTTCAGAATAGAACTTGGCTTCAATTTCTACAAACTCTTTCTGTAAGGATCTTAAAGCGCGGATTCTTCGACGAACATTGGGTGGTAGGGACGCAATTGCCTCGGCATGGATTTGGTTTGTGATAGCAGTTATCATTTCATTGTGGGTGATACCACTATAAAATGGAAAAAAAAATGTTATTACTATTTGTAATGATATGTATAGCTTAGTCTACTGAAAAATTTCGAAACAATGAGTGTCGCGTGGCGATACTAAACGCTCTATCTCTCCCTTTAGAACAGGTTAATGAAATTCATATAATGATCCTCCCAAATAGGAATCAGAACCCATAACCGTCAACACATGTCCTACTGCATTACAATGCCTAGGCCTAAGCAACAGTGCTTAAAAATAATTTTACAAACATATTTAAATAAAACAGTAACTAAATACGTTACGTTAGGCAATCATGCGTAAACATGTGAAAAAAAAATGTTTAAATCAGTCTGAGTAACGTAAACATGCATGTTAATTTATCGCACGCCCTAGTTCCACGGCCGGTGATGATTCCATCGCGATTCAACGCGTGTATTTTAGTTGTACGATTACGTTTTATTAGGTAGTTCCATGTGGAACTTGTGACGTACGTTATTAAAAACATACAAAAATATATATATATTCATTTTAGCTTTATTCAATACTAACTTTTAGTACGGCGGCAGCTTTGGTAACAAAGCCTTTATAAAGACGTCATATATAAATAGACTATTCTGTACAAACATATTTTTCCAATCCTAACCAATAGTTCCTGAGATAAGAGAGTTGAACTAACTCTGCAGATTTATAATACAATTTAGAGTGGAAGTATGACTAGGTATTAAACAGGCATAATAATTTTTGTAAGAAACTATTTTCACAAATACAAATGTCTTATAGATTTTTCTAAGGTTTATACTATCTTAATCACATCTTTGTAATTTATCATCTGATAAATCACTAAGATGTCTTTGTAAGGATGTAAACAGTTATTTAACATTGTATATTGGGGTCTGCAGATCTTAGCACTGCACTTTATCGAACTAGGGTATTTTTTATTTTAAACGTTAGTGCCTACTGGAATTGCACCTCAACAATTGTATCAATAAAAGATTCTTACGCCACATATACTTACGATGTCACTTTATTTTTATATGTATAATTAAATCAAAAAAATATAAAGATAACATTCACAAATTATTTTATTATAAAGCCAAGTGTATATATCAATTAGTAGTACGCATCCAAGGTCAAGAACAAAATTTGAACCTACCTGCACTAGTAAAATTTGATTTTTATTAGTGCAGGTAGGTTGAGACAGTGACTGTAAACTCGACAGGTTGTGGGTTCAATTCCCATTCAAGGAAATGACATTTAATATTTTTATTTCTTTGCTCTGATGTCGAGGGCAAAGCGCGCCGTCGAGTTCCGTCATTCAACACGCAATGCCTCCAGAATTCAGTGGAAAATGGGGAAAAGAGGTTCCCAATTTCCCTCTACCTACTTAGTTGTTATGATCGGGATTCAGCGTGAAGGTAAAAAATATATTTATATTATAGATTTAAAAAAAAAAACCATAAATTAGATTGTTCCTAAGTACGCTATCGTTGTCAGGCACAAGGCGTCCAGACGATCGTGCCGCCTTGCGGACCAAGTAGAGCGTTAAGTGACTCATTGGTTCAATGACCCGTAATCTCAGTCGGGACATACTTTTTATAAGCAATATAGATCGCATGATACTAGTTTCTTTTGTGCTAGATGATATCAAATTTTCCTACATTTTTTATTCAGTTTTTTAAGATTTAATGACGCGTCATTTTGTTGTCCACTTCCTGGTTATTTAGAGATTAACGGTGGGACCCATCGTCAATTTTGTTTTTTGCAGAAAACGAAAAGTTATCAATATATTTTTACCCGATTGCGGCGATTCCCAAAAATAGGGTAATGTTTTTAGCGCGTATGTATGTCCGTTCCTTTGTTTCCTTGTAACTGTTGAACCAGCGATGTTGCAGGTGTGTTCCTGAATACATTAATTTATTTTGTTCAGGCTTTGTTTTCTTATTTCACTTGTTCTCAATGTGACTTAATAAGATTACTTTTACTTTCATAATACTAACAACTAATATGTAGTTATTATTTCTTTTTACCTATATTTAAAAATGTTAAATACACTTACATATGCATGTATTTAAAGTTATATTAAGCAGAAAAAATTTCAAATACACGAAACATATTGAATTTACAACAGCAACAAACAGCTATTTTCGCAAATAATATTTTTACTGTCACAAATTAGCACTTAAAAGCATTTAATGTGTTTCCATGGTAACCAAATTAAATATTTAAAAATTGCTATTTATTCCTTAGATTCAAGTATCACTTAAATATATTTTATAATGTAAAAATTTTAATTAAACAATTACAATAATAAATAGAATAGGCCCTTAAGTGACACATCGGACTTAATAAATCTTCCGGCTTTGCTCTATGGCAACAGGGAATGTCTATAATTGAATAATTAGGATGACTCAATTGGAACTTGTGTTTTAATTTTCTCAATCGTACATAATTTAAGCACCCGGTTACATGAATCCCTAACCAGCACCACCAATATAGGTCTTAATATGTACTTGGTTTTCAGTTAATATCACACGTTTTTAGCTAAAAATTCAATCATTTGTATACACTTGAACACGTGCTTTCCTTTATTCACCGACACTTAACAAGAAGTGTATTTTAAGGCGCATATTAATGTTAACTTCTTACCTTTTCATAAACTGTGCTGCCAATTCCTCGCCACCTACGATTCTTTCCTCATCTCCAGACTCTGCCTCTGACGTCGCATCACCGGCACGTTCCACGGTACTCATGTTTTCACTACAAAAAAATGAAAAAATCTTAGCGGTTTTTGCGCCACGTTGCCCCTAGCCGGCTGGCTTCATTTAAATATCACTAAAAAGCGGTATACATTTCAGAAAATCCGTAGGAGAGTCACTGAATCATATAAATCAAGATTTATTAGTGTACTTCAAGTTTTAAATCACAAAACATAATGCGCAGTTCCCATCAATTCCTTTTTGAACGCCGACCACATGGTCCTCTCATTGTATTCCGAAAACTGCGATATAATCATGTATAATATTTAATAATGTAAGAATTTCCCAAATAACATAAACCGATTTATAATATTTGTGAAGCATTACAACTTAACATAAGGTAATTATATAAATTTTTCCAACTTACCTCTCTGCCGACAAGCAAGATTAGAAAAGAAAGATGGCGATGGCGATGTAAAATAAGAATGAGCGGCAGCGAACGAAAACGAACAGCGCACTGGCAGCACAATGGTTTCGTTTCCGGAAAAAAATGCTGCCATTTAAAAATATATAATTAACGGCTAAAAACTCACTGACAATTATTTATTTTTCGTTTAAAATAAATTTACTTTAATACAAAGATTAGTGTTAGTATTAAATTAAAAGTATTCGATTTTATTTTTTACTTTATATGTTATCTTTACATAAAAAACAAGAAGTATATTACAAATATTTTGTCATATTTATTTAATGCGGCGTTTTACTAGCGTTTTTGCTTGCCGAGCGTCTATTAAAACAAGCTTGTGAACGGGATGTTTGGCTTGGCTTATCCAGACCAGTCTCGGATTTTCAACAATAATCGAAGGGAGTTTACGGCAAACGATTTTATTCTAACGACGACATTATTCTTAGTGTATTATTTTCTTATTGATTCAAAATAAACAAAGATTAAAAGTCATTTTAAGTTAAAAATAAATAATTTTGACATGCAAATTGATTTATTTTATATTACATTTAACTCAGTAATATTTTTGTATTACTTCTTTGATACTTTTTTTAATACTCTGCCAAACTTTTCCCTTTCCTGTGATTTTTTTTTATATAAAAATATATAAAACTTATTACAATAAGTGAAATAACTTCCTACAACGGACAAATGCAATACTATCGATACTATCGATTGTATCGATATTTTTCTGACTGGGAGATACGATATATCGGTAGTATTGCATTTGTCCGATAGTATTGTACCCTTTTGAACTATCGATAGTTTCGATACTATCTATTTAATCGATATTATCGATTATAATATCGATAGTCCACTATCGATCGGCAACACTACTAGTAGCAGTAGCATTACAACAAAACACACTCTTGACCAGTAAGAGCTTCGCTTCACTCAGCTCAATAAGATGTTTTTAAAGTTAAAATGACAAATTTAATACATTTACATATAATTTTAAAACTATATGACTTTATAGATTTTATAGTAAGTTTTATATTATAAAATTTGAAATTTTATTCAACCATATCGATAAAATAAGAAACATTTCAGGAACCTTTACATTCCAGGAACGTGAAATATTTAAGTATATTATGATACGATATCGTACCGTATAAGTAAAAAAAAACATCAAAGAGAGTAAAAAATAAACATAATGCACATTTTTTTTCTCTGTGATATTTTTCTGTGTATTAAACATTGCATATGTCATATGTCAAAATATTTTTACGTTCCTAGCGCCTAGCGTTAAATTTAATAAATGTTTCGTGTGTATTAGTGTAGTTTTGTGAACAAATGTATAATTTAAGAAAAAATTGACTTGATATCAGCAAAAATGCCTCCAACAGTTCAAACTAATGAGCCGGAGAGGGAGAAACGTCCACAAAGGACAGGAGAGAGGAGGTTAGTTTGTATTTATTTGCTTTCAAACTTTTGCTGATATTTGATGATTTTATTTATGATTACACTTTTATTTCAGGTCGGATCTAGTTACTCGAGTAAAATATTGCAACACACTTCCAGATATACCTTTTGATTTAAAATTTATTACATATCCATTTCCGTCTACTCGTTTTATTCAATATAATCCGACGTCTTTGGAAAAAAGTTATCGTTATGAAATATTAACAGAGCATGATTTGGGTGTACATATTGACTTAATAAACCGGGATATATATCAAGGCGACGGTAATGCACAGCTAGACCCAGCAGATGAAAAACTGTTAGAAGATGATGTGCTTACTCCTCAAGATTCGAAGCGATCTCGACATCATGCCAAAAGTGTATCATGGTTACGACGTTCTGAATATATTTCTACCGAACAAACTCGTTTCCAACCTCAGTCCATGGAAAAGGTTTGTATTAGAAACATTTATTTTATTTTTTTATAAGAAAATGTATATAAATTTGAGTGAAGTTCTTGTCTAAGTGCTTGTTGCCGATTAACCCATACATGAACAATATTATAGAGCTACTTAGAAATTCTTGTATGCATTGTGCAACATAAAATTTGTTGGTAGCTTCTCTGTAGACAATTTTTAAAATTTTTCCTTTCTCTTCCTAAAAATGATTGTATGGCAAAAGAAAATGGTATTTGTTACCTCTGAACCTGTTATTCAACATCAAAGAAATCAGCCTCTTGGGCAGTGTTCATTGTTGAATGAGTGTGACCATTTAAGATAATTCTTATCGAACTACCTTGAAATTCTTATATATTTGTTAGAACTTCCCTAAAAGTAGTGTGAAATTGATAAAAAAAAAATCAATAAACCTACAATTTATTACAGGTTGAAGCAAAAGTGGGTTACAATGTCAAGAAAATATTTAGTGAAGAAACCCTATACATGGACAGAGATAGCCAAATTAAAGCCATTGAAAAGACATTTGAAGACAATAAAAAGCCTATTGAGAAGCATTACAGTAAGCCTGGTGTAACACCTGTTGAGGTTATGCCAGTGTTTCCTGACTTCGATATGTGGAAGTACCCATGTGCTCAGGTCATATTTGATTCGGATCCGGCACCGGTAGATAAAAATATTGCTGGACAGATTGAAGCTATGTCTCAAGCTATGATCAGGTAAAAATAAGTAATATTTTTTACAGGCAGGCTAGGCAGAGAATTTGTCATGTCATTTAATTTTCTTATATTAAAATAATATGTTCCCTTATTGGAGATGGAACTTATGTCCTGTTTCACATTATCACATTGTTTAAATATTTCTTTTGTGAATTTTCTTTTATTTTTTGTTATATCATATTATTTTTAAAAAGCGACATTTTTGTTTACCTAAGGGCGAAAATGGTATTAGTTTACATATAATCATTTTCTCAAGTGGAGATTGAACTAACAAATATTGCATTTAAAGTCAGATGCTTATTAAATTTTAAGTAATTGTACAAAATTTTTAATATAAAATATTAATACTCTTGCTCAGGGGTGTGATGGATGAAAGTGGAGAACAATTTGTAGCATACTGTTTACCAACTGAAGACACAATACAAAAAAGACGTCGTGATATAGCAGAGAACATACCCTACATGGATGAAGATACATATGAATATAAAATGGCTAGAGAATACAACTGGAATGTCAAAAGTAAAGCTTCTAAGGGTTACGAGGAAAATTACTTTTTGGTGAGGATTTGCTTAATAACATGGATTCCTAATTAACTTGCTACATTTTTGTAAAGCAATTTTTATGATTGCAACTTTACTGGCATGCTTAAGACGTTCTGCCATTCTACTAGCAATATTTATAAAAATGAAAATTAGATAATATATAATTTTTCAATAGTAAGTCCCACTGAATCTGACTTCTTCCTGTCATGAGATGTAATGTGCGAAAACCTCCAATCTATCTACAAATGGATGAATATTTTTGAAATTATAGTGTTATTAGAACACAAAAGTAATTCAGATTATTAAATAAATAGTTGTATAGCTTAAGTGGGTGAATCTGCCATATTATTTTTATACATTAATTTATATTTATTTCCAGGTGGTACGCAATCATTGCATATACTACAATGAGCTTGAAACAAGAGTGCGCTTATCTAAACGTCGCGCTCGAGCAGGAGCTGCGGCTCAGGCCCTAACCCGCTTAGTGGTAACCCATAGGCCATTAAGTGCAAGTGAACATAGGATGTTGAGATTGAGGGAGAAACAGTTGGAGCCACCACAGGTGAATAAGCTTTGAGTTTATAATTCCGCGGCGTTGGGCTCCGCCCCCCAACACGCAATCTCTTGAAAATTGTACAAAAAATGTCTCGAAAATTGGGCAGTACTTGGGAAATGGAATGAATTAACACTAAGTTGCCTTTTCTTAGGCAGAGGCCTAGCTTGCTCTTTGTGGTATATTGTGTGAATATGAAAATACTTTATAGTTACATTTTACATTTGCGGTAGATAGTTTTTTTTTTGTATTTAATAATGTAAATATTTATTTGGCTTATCCCTTATTTCGTACTGGTTGTACTCTATTCACCACAGATAACAAGAAAGGTGTTAAATCTTAATAGTAATCTTTGAAATATAAAATATTTACTTATAAATAATGCAAAGAAATAATAATCTTTATTATAAATATTTGCCTTTTTATTGTTTTAGGAAGAAGATGAGGAGGAGGAGGAAGAAGATGATGAAGAAGAAGAGGAAGAGAAACAGACTCAAAATGATAAAGAAAGGTTGGTACTTTAAGTATATGTATGTAAAAAGAGGCACATATGTGTGAGACTATAAACACAATGAGTGAATGGGGTCTTTTTTAACTCAAGGAAATGAAATATTTAATATTTTCCCCCGCTCACTTTGGTAACAAGGCAAATCGCGGCGTTGAGTCCCGCGACTCAACACGCACTGCCTCCAGAATTCGGCGGAAAGTGGGGAATGAAGTTGTCTTAATGAGAAGGTTGTCTTGACACTTACATTTCCAAGTTCCCTCTGCCTACACTGCTACACTGTTATGTACGGGATTAAATCAAGTTTGAAACTAAAGTAAAGGCTTCCCCTGGAAAATATCTCATGGATGTTCCGGGTCGTTACAATTTTAATTCGCAGATACGGAAACGATTACGTATTCTTAGTGTTTACTACAAAGTGCGGGGTTGAATCACCGTTCAACAAGCAATGTCTCGAGAATTGGGCGGAAACTTGGAAATGAAATGTTATAACTTGGACCATCATCTACACTATTATTAAGTAATGTAAATGATAAGATAAAAAATATGCATTTCGAATTATTTTTGCTTATATTTCTTTATTCCAGATCCCGTTCCCGTTCAAAATCTGGCTCTAAGTCTCCCCAAGGTTCAGAAAAGTCAAAGGGTTCGAACAGATCAAGGTCAGGCTCTAGAGAAGGCTCCAAGTCAAAATCAAAGTCCAAATCTAAGTCCAGGAGTCGTTCCCGGTCTGGATCTGGGTCTAGGAAGTCCAGGTCTAGATCTGGATCTGCCCATTCTGGGTCTGCCAGGTATGTAGGACTTTTATCAGCTCCACGCTGCATCCCATACTCGGCAAGTTATTTTCATTTCTCGCTATATTGACCAGACAAAGCGCAGCGTTGAGTTCCACTACTCAACGCGCAATGTTTGACGTTTCCGCAATATCACAAATATTCGTGAGAAAATTAGGAACAGTCTTAAACATTAGGTTTCCTATGCCTATCCCTCTCCTGCTATGTGCAGGATACAGCGTAAAGCTAAATAAATAAATAATTAAACTTTTGTCAACTTAAATGTCTTAAGAATTCCATCCATTCTATCCTTAAATTGAGTTTTTACAACCCCTCACATCCTTGTAACACTTGCCTCCTAACCCTACATTGTGGCACAATAAAGATTGTCTTGAATTCAGGGTTACTATGACTTTAGTGTCAAGACATTGATTTCTCCACATTCAGGTAGAGCAAAATTTTATATATATTACAGCATTTTCTCTACAAAAATGATCAATTTCCAGGTCAGTATCCCGTTCAAGGTCAGGATCCCGTGCATCATCACGCGCATCCCGCGCCAGCTCCAAGAGTAAAGGGTCCAGGAATAGTTCGGCAAGTGAAAGATCTAGGTCTAGGTCTAGGGCCAGTTCTAAAGGCAGTGGAAAGGTATGTTAGGTTTAGGTGTCCTTTTTTTTTTAAATAATATGATGATTAATGAATTCTCCAGTAGCTAAAGCCTAGAATTTTTTCTTATTATTGTACTGATTAATGAACCGAGATTGGAGAAGTGACACGGATTCAAATACTGCTACGTAAAATTTTTATACGTTCTTTTTAATAATAAGTGGGGAATAAAACATTTAAACTATTTTTTTGTTTTTTTTTTAAATTTATATAACGTCTATCTAAATAAGGAAGTTATTATTGTTTTGATGAGTGATAAAGTAATTAATAATTACCTTTAGTGACCGTTTACATAAGGTGTGTATTTATTTTTTGTGTAAATTTATTAATAATTATAACTTATTAAATTGTAATGTTTTAGGGTTCCAAGGCCTCATCGAAGGCAAGTTCTCGCGCTTCGTCCCGAGCTTCAAGAGCTTCTCGGGCCTCTTCACGAGCCTCCCGCGCTTCTTCAAAGGGAACAGCTTCAAAGGCATCGTCTAGAGCCAGTTCCAGACGCAATTCTGGGTCTGGATCTGGGTCAGATAGATCTAAGAGTCGGTCTCCTAGTGGGTCTAGACAAGTGAGTATATTTATTGTTTCACTTTATTAAGATTTTTAATTTTATTTTTGTGTGAAATTTTAATGATTGTATATTTGTTAGTTATTAAGTAATGGAAGTAAAGTAACATTAAAATTATTATTTATGATAGTTCTACATATTATTTGATTTTATGAAACTTCTTCGAGTGAGAATCGAACCTACAACCTGTCGCGTTTACAGTCGCAGTCGCAACAACAGCGACAAACAGAGCTAACGTTGTTTTCCTTACTACACGGGAAAACGCGTGAAACTAAAAATTTTTTTTTTTTTGTAGCTTCACGTTGTATTCCGTATATACGGGGATTAAAAGACACACCGTTCCCCACTTTCTAAAATTTTCGAGACATTGCGTGTTGAGCGGCGGAATTCAACGCCCCAATAAAGAGATATAAGAAAGAAGTTTAATATATTTTTTACGTATCGCAGGGTTCACGCAGTGGGTCCGCATCAAGCGCGTCTTCGCGTCGCAGCGGCTCGGATTAGATTATTTTACGCTGACATGTTATTATGAAAATGACTTCAATAAACAATTTTATTTACTGTTTTGTTTTATTTTAATTAGATATATTACGTTTTGATGAATATCATTATTATAAAAAATATATTTTGAAAATTTAATTTTTTGTTTGTTAACCAAATCGAATTTAGTAGTATATTTTCAATAATCAATTTTGCTTATTATAATTCATCGATACAAAAACAATTTCATATCTCTTCTCTTTCATAGCGGCAAAATTCAATAAACTATAAATTTATTTTATATTTGCTCCCGTTGTTTGATACATCCCGAATAAATCAGAGTAATTATTGAATTGCTTGATTTAACGCCGCGTTTAACGTTTGCGCTTTGTTTTGTTACCAAAAGGAACAAAGTGAAAATAATTGTTAATTTTTAAATGGAACAAGAAAACTGGTAAACAAAACAAACATTGATAAAACTATTTTTTATGCATGTAGATTTAGTTTACAGTGTTACAGTTAAGTTGCAAGTCGCAACTGAAATGAATAACCGGACTTTCTTTAGGAGATATTGTATAAATATAGAAATATATTTAGTATATAATAATATAAGTCGAGTTCTAGGTAATATCTAACCACAAAAAAAATATTTAAAGAAATGTATAAGATGACAAAAGGTACGGACCAAAAGTAAGTAGGAATTAAATAATTAAAAAAAAACAAACATATGCGCACAATATATTAATCTTTATTCTGTATAAATACAAAATTTTACAATACATTGATCCATTATTTAAAACATTGATCCTTTGAATTAAAAATGCTTATATTTTCATTTAAGACATAAATGCATCTAGTTTTTTATAAAATTTTAAAACAATATTTTTGTGTTAGTAAGGAAGCATTTTGTATAAGATTAATTTAAATAATAAAGACAATTTCATTCAAGTAAATTTTAAAATATAAAACATTGCACTTATATTTAAATTTTCATACACAATAATGTTGATTTTCTTCTAATGCTCCTGGTGACATGGAAATGGCAAATTGAAATACCGAAATAATTTTGTATACGTTTAAAATTTTTTTGTATATTTATACTTTTAAAAATAAAAAAAAATCCGATTGATGAATTTTAAAAATAAAAAAGAATACAGGGATTTGTATAAAACAATTTCATTTAATAATATTGTCACTTTGTACGTATTGTTACAGTCCTTATTCTCAGGCTAAACATTATAATAAAAGTTAATATTATTCCTTGTTATTTTTCATAGCTTTTATTGCATTTCCTTGTATTGAATATAAAGTAATAAAGACCACACAAACATTATCTTGGTACATCATAACCACCCATTGTAATTCATTAGTATTTTGTTTTTTTCCTGAATAGTAGTAGGTTTTTTTTTAAATAGGATTGCATACTAGTATATTTGGGTTCATTCTAATTTTATGTTTTATGTAACTGTAAAATTTTAAATACCATTAGTACTATAATATATTTTATGAATTCATGACTAAAATATTTAGATTTGACTATTACTCTATACACCATTAAAATTATTTCTTTATTAAAATGTCTTTTTCCCTATATGAAAGTACAAAATTAGCAAATTCTAGGCGGATTATAATTTGTTATATGGAGATGGCTAATTATATTAAATATTTTAAGTATATAAATACTAGAAATACTGGAATTGTAATCCGCATACATTGAAACAGTCGAAATTCACCCGAGTGGGAATCGAATCAACAGTCGTCGTCAATCAATCAACGTCGCGTTTATAGTCGCACGTTTGTGGTACTGCGCCATTACGACCTCTGATGGATATTGAAATTATTTATAAAAAATCTAAGTAGAAGAATTTTGTCTATTGTTTTCTTGATGAGTTTTGTTTAAAAAAATACCTCTAGCTAGATTGACAATTGTCAATAAATTTATAATGCACTTATTTTAACTGTACTTGCGACAAAAAGTTAAAAATTACTTTAAATAAGTTTGTTTGAAATCTATAGGACATTTTAGTTAGTTTTCTGATAATGTTTCTTATACTTACTTTACTATATATAAATTTAAGTTACAAAATTGAGTTAGATAATGTTTAGTTCACTAATTTCTAAGCAACCAAAAACTCACTGATAATTAACTTGGAGATTTTATATCAATTATATGTAGCAAGAGTCAATAAAATATTGTTAAAAAATGTATGCCTTCACAGAAGTCGATGCTGCAACTTTCAAAGGTATACATTAAAGTTGAACTTACAAGCTATAACTATTTAAGTTAGCTTTTTCTTCAAATTTATTGCAAAAAAATAAGAATAAGCATTTAACGAGACTATAACAATTGTCGATTACTTCATAATATTTAAAAATTTTCATCCTAGTAATATTATAAATATAAAAATTTATGAGGATGGATATTTGTCCCGCTTTCACACAAAAACTACTGAACTGATTTAGATGAAACAACAGTAACATAGCTTATACATCAATAGCACATAGGCCGCAATACAAACAGATTTTTTTATAATTTGGGTATAACCAACAACAAATTATAGCGGGCGAAGCCTCATTTGGGTCGCCAGTTCAATTATATCGAAATTTAACTTAATCAAAAAAATCCTAAACAACCCAAAAGCACGTCAAGGTCTACTTAATTCCTCTTCAACAATATTCATATAATGTTTAGTAAATACCGCTTTATTATGCATGACATAGCGTAAAAGGGTTCCGGACACGTGGGTCAGTTCCTTGGTGAAGGCGGATAGACCAACGGGTATCTGTCTTGAACCGCCAGCGCATACAAGTATCATTTTGAGGAACTCTAGGATCCTTTGGCCTGGGAAAAAAATTAAAATTTCTTTAAATTCACATAATAAAGACAGAAAATATTGTCAGGCCGTCGTGACTTAGAGGCACAAGTGTGTGACTATAAAGCGACGCTAGTGGATAGAATTATCATTTATTAATATTTTAATTTCTTCACTCTGACACCAAAGAAAAAACCCGGCGTCGAGTTCCGTCACTCAAGACGCAAATCGCAATGCCTCGAAAAATTCGGCGGAAAATGGTGAACGAAATGCTTTAACACTAGTTTCTCTCTGTTGTTGACAAGATGTAAGTTGTTTAATATAATAGGTGTCATTCCCCATTATATGAACAGGACAGAAAAATATTTTTTTGGAAATGTATGTAACAATTTTAATGTAGCGGCACTTGAACCCGCGCCTCTTAGAAGCCTCCAGTAAACACCACTGTTATAATTTTCATATTTAAGTATTTGTACGTCGTTTGATAGAACGTGAACTTTTTGGCTTGATTGCTTGGACGGCTCCCAAGAGACTCGGGGTTGAGTCTCAAATCCCAAATTTTTATACATGTTTAATTATTCAAGCACTGTGTTCCATTTAACCTAACTATTCTCATTTTTTTATAAAAACATTTTTTTCAATGTTAATAATAATAATAAGTAATATAAGTAAAAACCATGTATAAACAGGAATATTTTTACATATACCATGTACATAGTTAATTTAATACTCACGAACTATTTGTCTAACTCTATGTTCAGGGTCTCTAAGAGACAAAATCTGGCTTCTTATAACTTCTTTAGTTTCACTTGGCAATGGGTCTTGATTGAGACCTTCCAGAACTTGCTCTGTTACAAGAACTACTTCTTCCGCAATAGAAGGTAATATGGCTTTCAGTTCTCTAAAATAAAAATAGTTGTTTTGGAGAGGGAAAAGCTTAAAAAATTATACTATCGTCAAATGAAAAAAAAAAAATGGATAGTAGAAAAAATACTCACATATCATTACTAGCATTGTCCAAAATAATAAATATCTTGTCTTTAAGATTTTGTTTATGTTGCATTTGTGAGTCACCGGCAAAGGAGGGGCTGACTAGCAAGATTGAGGCCACGGAAATTAGGCGGTATACTTGTATACCTAGTTCCGTAAACCGAGGCTTGTCTAATAGGATTGTCTGTGGATATAATAAAGATAATTATATTTTATGGAAAAATATTTTAAATTTTTGAACGTAATGGGAAAAGAAGCCATAACCGTTATATTTACAATCCGAAGCTCTTGAAAATTTGTTGGCGTTACGTGGGGAACAGAGCGTCTCAGCACTAGTTTTCCACTCTACACTGCTATATTCGGGATACAGCTAAGACACACGATAGAAAAGAATAAAATAGAAAAAAAAAACGGACCTCAGGATATTTCTTATTATCATCCCACTCCAACAATTCAAGGTATGCTTTAGCTAAACTTTGAGCTGTGACATTCCTTATAACGATCGCGTCGGTCACTGGAAGACTTAGTTCAGATTTATCTATGTGACTTAGAAGCCATGCTTTAGTATGTTGAAGACCATCTGTAACAGATTATATTTTTTTTTTGTATATATTTTTCGTTCCGTGTCCGTTGTGAAACTCAATGTATTATATATAATTAGATCAGAGAAAATATATTCATATTCTCCTATATGTTAAACAAAAAAGGCAAGCTAAAAAAATTTTAAAAACTACCTTCAGTAATCTTTAACATTTCATCGAACTTGGCTCTCTCGTATTCCACACTCTCCTGCTGTACGTGCGGTCTTATCATGGCTATTAGTGTATTTGCTAGATCTAGCTTTAGAACTTCGAGAGTTTCCAAGATCGCGCGGAATATGTCCACCTGGAAAATATTTTTTAATGATGATATGTTATATTTATTAATGATATTTATCGTATTTTATATTTATTAATGATATTTATTGTTTTTTTGGAAAAGGTAGAAAAATATTAAATGTACCAGGATTTGAATACGAAATTTTTGGAAACTGTCACACCGTGACCGCAGCGACCATTAGGCCATTATTTTTTTTATAATCATATGTTATAAGTATTGACGATGTATGCAAATAAATTAGATCATGTGAATTACATTTATGATCAGCAAGTAAATGTGCGATTCATATTCAAGTTCAAAGACTTTATATTACCAAATGAGTCAGACATATGCAAAGGTTTTAACATTTGCTTTCTTACCCATATTAACTGTATAACATGATGTCATGTAAGTTCTTTTTGAAAAAAAAACCAAATATTCTGTTTTAGCTGTATTCCACATAGAGCGGGGCCGAAAGAAGGAACGTAGTGTTAAGACATTCCATTCCACATTTTCCATCGAATTTTTGAGACATTGCGTCTGAAGTGGCGGAGATCAACGCCGTGCTTTGTCTTGTCCCCAGAGCGAGGAAATAAAAATAATTAATTGTTCAGAGTCTACAATAGTCACAGTCAGATACCCCTTACTGCAAACCTCAAAATTTTGAAAAATAATTGAAATTAAGCGTTTTGGCTTCAATTTATATAAGCGACATTTATTATATAACGCATAAATAAATCAAAATTTACACTTACAGTATCAGTCATTGCAGTAATATTTTGTATCATTTCATCTCTAGCAGGTGCGGCAAGCTTGGCCATCAAATCTATAACAAATGTTGCATATTTTTGGAAATCCAAACTATTATTTTCAGCTTGTTGCTTTATAAAATCTGCATCAAGTACTTCTTCTATCATGTCTTTGATACGGGTGTGTCGTGGAAGTAGAATAGAGAAGAGACCCTGAAAGTAAATACATAGCTAAAAATGTTATACATAATTGTGTCTATACTATAATGTTAAAGCTAAAAGAGTTTGTTTGAACATACTAATCTCAGGAATTACAGTTTGCATTGAAAAAAAATTTTTTATTGGAGAGTTCATGTGTAGTGTTAAGTGATAGAACTTAATTTAAAAATTGAGTGAAAATAGACACTGTCGGAATAAGTCACAGCTGTGAATACCTTCATGTTATTAATAAAATAAAAAAAAATAAGTTCATGTTATCAATTATTTTTAGTAGCTAAGATTATAATATAGTTTAAAAAGTAGGCCACCTAATATGTCCCAATTTAACCAGATAATGGCCTTTAACCTTATTGAAAATGTTATATTTTGCAGTATACATTATTATGTATCAAGAGGCTGTTATCATGATGCAGCAAAATGTTAGACTGCACAACACAAAGGTTGTTGATTCGATAAACATTCACAGGATTATTTTTTTAATTTCCTTGCTTTAGTAACAAGACAAAGCAGGTTGTTGAATTCTGCCCCTCAACATGCAATCTTTAAAAATTTCAGTGTTTTGTGGGGAATGAAGTGACATTAGGTTCTCTTTGCCTACCTTCCTATATGCAGGATATAGCATAAACCCAAAAAGAAAATATACACTTACAATGTTATAATATAAATAATAATAAAAAAAAATTGAAGGATAGTATTAAAAAAATATTTAAAATAAACTTACTTGTTTCACATCTTCTAATAATACAATAGCTTGCTTGTATTCAGGTGGATCTGAATTCAGCTGCTCTCTTAGGATATCAAAATAGGCTCTATGCATTGTTTCTTTAACTAACTTTTGGTAGCTACAAAAATATTTTAAAAAGAAAGATCTGTTAACATTACACACTACAGAAATTAACAAAAGAAGAATAATATTCAGATATAGCAGCAGAAACAAATATTATAATGCCATTACTCAATATTTTATTAAATATCCATCTTAAAGAACTAAACATTTGAATAATATTTTGTATGGTATGTATCATCAATTGAAACAAAAATCAAGAGGACACAAATATATCAAAGAAATATTTAAATACCTATTGTCTGGAGGTTCAAATGGTTCCAACTTGAAGTCCTGATCAACAGCAATTTCATGAGCCAAAGCCATATTCTGCATGCCATGGGCAGCTTTCATAATGTCTTCTAAAGTAACAAAGTTAGGTGGTGATGCACCAGTAATGGTTGAACCCCTAACCCTAAATTGAAACGGTTCATTGGCAAAATAGCTACGGTTACTGTAAAAAAGACATAAAACATAAATGTATAATTAAAATAAAAAGTGGATTATGAAAAAAATATTAAAAAATAACTTTATTGTAATCCTCTTTTTCGTGCAGTTTATTATAATTTGGTAAATCTTTTTTGTAATAAAAAGAAACTAAAATACTATTCACCTAGACCCTGTAGGCACTGGATGCGAAGGAATCTTCATATTTTTGCCTCCTTTGTTTTCTTCAGATCCGGACTCACTAGGCTTCTCGCGGTCACTCATGATGAAATCTTTGTGTAAACTGACTAAGGAAGTTAACTTGCCCCTTTTTCATCCCATATACGGATGACCACTCAATGGAACCACGTCAAAATATTATTACTTTGTGTAGAATCACCTTGATGTGCATAACCTTACTTTACCAACTAAGAAACAATGATATTGAAGCATATATTGGATAAAAGTGCTATAAATGGTTACAAGGCACATTAACATTAGATTGTTCTGTTTTAACTGATCTTAATCTAAAATATTTATAAGATATTTTGTTTACTTATCGTTCGCAACTGTTTTCATTCACTTGTCAATTTCATTTTCGCAAATGTACAGCAACTGTCAATTGTATAAATGTCTCATCTCATGGCAACATTGAAACTATTTGTATTTTAATTTGATTTGGCATGCTCGAAGATCGAAGCGTCATAAATTAAAAACTGAACTGAATTTAATTTGTTGTGTTTTAATGTTTTTTAAATGGAATCCAATTTTTTTTAAAAATAGTAGCTTACTCTTTTTTATAAAAACTCGTTCTCAAAAACGAGCTTAATTATTTTTTTTATCATTGATGTGTATTTATAAGATAGTATAGTGTATGAAAAAGTTTAATTGAAAAAAGTTATAAAGTGAATGGAACTCTCTATTTATCCAAGGTCCTGACGAGGTCCAAATGGATCGTGCGTCTCTAGTTTATTAAACAGGTGCTTTAGGGGAACGTATTATAGTGCCGGCAGGTTTCTTTCTGGATTGGATCTCGATCTGTTAAAATATTCTTATTTGAGAAATATTCTTATCCGACTGTTAATCCTAATAAACTATTGGTCTTGTTTAATTTCTTTTTAGTTTTATGCAGTCGGGGTTTTTTGTTTTTTTTAATATTTTTTTATTTTTCACTTTTTTGTTAGGATTCACTATGGCAATGATAATCATGATATACCTTTTGGAAATCATCGTATTGAGTTCATGAATTTGATACCCATATTACGGTATTCGAATTTTTTTACTAAGTCCAATGGCGTCCCACACTCGGCATGATAATTTTGTTTAACGTCCCTATCTAAGAACACAGGTTATAAAGAATATTACATACATTACCTACAAAACATAACCCTTCCTTAGCAGTCGGGAAAAAATATATCTAATATTTTTGCAATCAAAATCATAATATTCCTTATTTAATTAGGCTTTTACAAGCGCTTTTGTATCGTCAAATTACATAAAAACCTCATTCCTAGAGGAACCTGTCCTTCCACCGACTCTAGAGGTTCTTCTCAATAAAACTACTGAGAAGAATCGGAAAGAAATCAAACAGTTGCCCTTTAACAATATAATTTAAAATAAATGTATAACCTTCCTTCTTCCAGAAGTAACATCATCAACAGCATTTAATTGCACACATTATTATATTTGTCTTGGATTGAATAGTAAGCTTGGTAATCAATAAGTATAACAAAACCTTTTTTTAAACAATATTTAGTAAACAATTTTTTTATTGCAGCTAAACTAAAGCTTCTACTAGCTATTAAAACAAAAATCCATGATAATTCCCAATCCCTACGTATAAACTTAATCAATGTAAAAGGTAACTTTTTTTATACAACCACAGAGATTGATTTGCTTTTAAGCTTCTAAATTTCTATTTTCTGAATCTACCTATATATTTGAACGTTTAATCAAATTACTAAAAACGCGTTGTTATTTCGTCACAAATGATTGCAATTTGCATTGATTCTAATGCCCTTCCAGTACTCACTTCAATGACGGTAGCGACAAAAAAAATCACATTTTGAAACGTTTTTCAAAGCATCCATCAAAAAGATTTCGCGCAAACGAAAACGAGGGTCCTTTATATCGGACGAGTCTCACCCACATCATGGACACAATACATTGCATGTTGGAAAAATCACGTCAAATCCTCGTGACAAATGAAATAAGATTTTTCTTTTTGAATTAAATTATATAAGCGAAATATGAAATGATAAAATGTACGTATTTGATTTGGGTCCTCTAACAAATTGACACGTTCCACAAACGTGATTTAAATAAGGTAGAAACGAGTAGATAGTAGAGAATAAACTACAAAGCTGTGATTGGGATTTTTAAATTCTACAATTTATTTATTTTTACGTTTCTAATATGCTATATATACTATTTTCATTACTTATTGGGGTCAGTGAATTTTTATGTTGCAAACGCAATGAAATATATTTATTGTCTTGTATTTTTAAAATGTAATATATGTTGATTTTGAAGTTTTGATTCGACATCCAGAAACTATATAATTATTATTATTAAAACTTTACAAGCCACTTCAATTACTTTTAAATAAAAAAAGTATGTTATAAAGTTATAAAACGGCAGTCAGAATTGTAGTATGTTGCTATATTTTCCAAAGTCATATCACACTACCTACGGCGCCGTGGCTTAGTTGGTTAAAGCGCCTGTCTAGTAAACAGGAGATCGCGAGTTCGAATCTCGCCGGGGCCTTGTGGAAATGATTTTTTTTATCAGAATTAAAACAAAATTGAGCATATATTTTTAAGTACCTAGTATTTTTTATATATTTATTTATACATATTTTTTAGCTTCCTGTACCCCGCATATAGCAGTATAGGCAGAAGGAACCAGGGACTCTAGTGTTAAGATACTTCGTTCCCATTGTGACACTCCCTTTCCAATCTTTCAACCAATTTCTGGAGGCATTGTGTGTGTGACTGTGTGTGGTGGAACTCAAGACTGCGCCTTCACCAGAAGGAAGAAATGAAAATATTATAAAGTGAATTTAAATGGAAATATAAACACAAAATATAATAAGCTATATTTTATTTTTTCTTGCCAAATAAATAAAAAGGAAACTAATTTTCTGGATGAACTCGTTCAAACTGTATTCGAAGGTAACCAGGCGGCGCCGTTAAACATTTTCACAAGACGTCGCCGCTACCCTAGTGGATGCTTTGACGGCTACATTTTAATTTGGAACTTACATTTTTCCTATTTTTAAGCTTTTAGACTAGATTTTTGGCTTGATTTTAGCTAAGTAATTAGTCAGGTGAAATAAAATAGATATCTGCCTATAACTATAATATTTACTTAGATTTAATATAAGTAAGTATTGTATTTAAAGCAACAACTCTAGATATAATATTAGAAATATTTCCCTTTCATTTTTTTAGGCAATATTGTAACATTTTGGTTACATCGAAGGTTTTCTCGGATGTACTAATAAGTGATGGAGCGTACTCCGTATATTATAATTTACAATTTGTAGGATAATTTCCAATAAGTAACTTCGGTGGATAAACAAATTTCCTAGTAAGGCCGCTTTTCAAATAATAAGTTTCGAAATTATAAATTATATTATACTTTATTAAAAAAATCATAAATTTAAATAAATTGTAATAAATAGTAAACGGTATATGTAAGCATTTTGCCTTTAATTAAAAGCAAATTATTAATCTTGATTTGCACAAAGAAACAGGTATCAAAATGAACGGTAGCTAAATGAAAGCTTAGTCAGTAATGACAATATTAGCACGACAGAGGCGTTCAGATGATTAGAAATTTAGATTGTCCCGAATGCCGGGATCTGGGAGTCAACAAAAACTAGACTTACGAGTGGAGCGCACTTAGCATAGCAATTAACTGTATGTTTTATTATCATATTTGGTTGAGGGGATATCTTAGAAACGTTGCATCTTGGCATATTTCAGCGTCGAAATTTTTAATTAATTCATTAATATGTATATGTACTCTGTTACATTTGTGAAAGAAGACTTTACTATAGCACAATTTGACAATGTTAATAAAAGTTAACCTGTATTTATAGATTGATTTCTCAATATATGGCGTCCTGTATTTATATGAACACAATTTATTTTGAACAGGAATACTAAATTTAATGGTGTCAAGTAAATGGCTTATATATGATTTTATAAGATATCTACTAAAACGATTACTTAATACATAAAACAATATTTTTTAACATTAAAGTAATTATACCTTTTAAATTTATTTTGGGCGAAATTAGGTAAAAATAAAATTTAATTTTAATTGAATACTTATTCAATAAGACGTCCATCAATAATCCGTATGCCATTGTATGCTATTGTAATGAGATTACCGAGTTGTGTGTATGTTATACATATCTTAGAAGATTACTTCTAAGAAAATCTCAGAATAATATTCAGTTGTGAGAAGAATCTGGTAATACAATGTCTCGTATATTAAATTTAGTCAAAAGTCATGTTGTGGTGTTCCTAATAGTAACTCATTTGGCTCTATTAAAATATAATAAAAGAGTTTCAGTTTTTAGAATAAATCGTTTCATTCCCGACATGAAGCATATTCTTCTGTGGACTAAAATACATAATTTGGATGGCGAAGGTCAAAATTACTTTCTTAACCACAAATGTGATTATATAAACTGTTATTTTACAATGAACAGAAGCTTGCTTGGGGATGTGAGATATTTTGATGCAGTTCTTTTTAATTTACAAGATATTAGTGAAGATAGAACGCTTCTGCCATCGCTACGTAGCTGGAACCAAAAGTATGTTTTCGTAGCTAATGATTCGTCAGATAATTTTCCGATATGTAATGCTCTTTACGACGATTTCTTCAACTGGACTTGGACGTATAGGTTTGTTTTATATGATTTTTTTAATCAAATTTCCATATCATGTAAGATCTAAATAGAAATTTCAATACAAAGTTTAAAATACAGTAAATTGAAACGCATATACTAGTTACTCCATTTGCACTAACTATCCAAAATTTTTAAAATATTTCTCTCTTTCTAATACAGATATGATTCTACAATAACGTATCGTTTCTTCACAATATTTAATTCTGATTATCAAGAACTTGGTAACCATTTCCAATGGAACTATAACATGAAGCCCATAGATTTGGCCTTAAAATCTCAGTTCGTTACGAAATCGAAAGCAGCTGTAATTTTTTTGGACAAATGCATCACTAAAAGTAAGAGAGAGATACTAATTGAAAAATTAAACGTGCATTTACTTAAGTTTAACTTATCTATTGATATATTCGGTAAATGTGGCTCGAAACAATGTAAAAGGAAAACAATGAACCCATGTTTTTGGAGATTGAAGAAGAATTATTACTTTTACTTGGCACTGGAGGATTCTGTGTCATATGATTATGTGACAGATATTGTTTTGTATGGTTACAAACATAATGCAGTGCCAATTGTATATGGAGGAGCCAGATATGACCAGTAAGTACTACGATAAATAGGTAACAAATAGATTTTAATTGTAAAATGATTTTAAAGCTAATGAAAATCTTTAAAATGTTTCGATCAAGTCGAATAATTATTAATAGTTTTAAAGTATTATTCAATACTTAGGAAAAAAACGTATAAAAATTTGAACGTAGCTGGATGTGAACCCCCGCCTCTTAATAACCGTCCAAGAGGCGAGACATTGCGTATTGAGTCCGTGAACTCTACGCTGCAGCCCATTTAGAACCAAAGATAAGGAGCGAGGAAATATAAGATATAAAAATAACCTCCGACTTGGAATCGAAACCACAACCATCAGATTTACAGTCAGACGCTGTTCCACTGCGTCAAGGTTACTAATAATAGTAATACATATAAGTAGAAATAGTAAAAATATTCTTTTTTCTTCAGATATCTTCCTCCAGGTTCCTACTTAAACGTTCAGAACATGACTGTTAAAAATTTAGCTAACACAATCTACGACATAATTTCCCACAAGGACAAGTATTTGGATTTCTTCAGATGGAGAAATTACTACAGTATCACGAAAACGCCAATATTAAACGCATGTTCTTTATGTTCAACGCTGAATAATCCTGGTCGTTTAACCCAAAGAAATATTTATAACGATTTTAGAAGGTGGTGGAATCCTTTTTACAAGTCGCGATGTGAAGATGGGAATAAGATATTAGGACTATAAAATTAATTATATTTACAAATAAAGAGATTATTCAAGAATAATTTAGATTTTAAATTTTTATATTTATTTTAAAGTTTAAATAATGTTAGAAAGTCCCTGTAACTTATATAGACTTTTGGACATACGAGTATGAATGTTAATATTTTTATGGTGTTTCTCTTTCTTCGAAGTAAATAGTAAACAGGTAGTGTGTAATTGAATGGTAATATCAATGAAATGCCTACAATTTTTAGAAATAGTCCAATTAAAGTGAATGTATACAAAAATATCTGGTTCTTTTTAGTATTACTTGCGGTGATCTTGTTCTTCCTGTTTTCATTTGTTAATTAAGCTGCAAAATACATATATATTTGATATATTTTTTCTTATTAACCAACTTCTGTAAGAAAAGGAGGTTATCAATTCGTTTTTTTTATATGTTTGTTACCTCATAACTTTTAACTGGGTGAACTTATTTTGATATTTTTTTTTTATTTGAAAGGTGAAGCTTCCCGAGTGATCCCATTTTTTTTTGGTCCATGTCTGATAATGGTATCTATAAGAAAATCACATAAGTCTTAAATTTGCATTAGGTATGTGTGCGACAAATAGACGAATAACTCAATGTCGCGACAACCGATTTTGATGATTCTCAACCATCGCTACCATGTACCACCACGCGCCTACCACTCATAATATAATGACAGCGTCAAATGAAATTATTAAAATGCAATTTAAATCTGGATTATAACAAGAACTACCATTGTAATATAATATAAGTTAAACAAATCAGCAAATTTTCGCTAGTATCCCATACAATCCACAAACAAGGATTAAAAGTTTAAATGATTATATCGGATTAACGTATGTGTTGCCAGTAGGTGTACCGTCGCCAGTGTTGCCCGTGTTTGGGCCTTCGTAATTAAACTTTAAAACCCATGTTACCATTTATTGCTGTTAAATATTTGCACAATAGCCTTTGTGTATATTCGAGGGCGATATGAATTGGTTATTTTGATTATATTTTAATTTTTATACCTTTGGTGTTGTTTTTGATTTTTCCGACAGGTCAGTTATGGTATGCCTTTCTATAAATAATTGGTAGTGTTTTTTGTTTTTTAATATTATATAATAAGATAAAAATAAAAAAAAACACGGTTTTATGTAAAAAAAACTGGTTTAAAGATAAAATAAAGTTTCCCCCAGTCTAGTCAGACAAGGGGAGGGATTTGGCTCCATTACTATATTTTGTTTTTTTTTCTAAGTAGGAATTGGAAAATGTCACTGCAACAGCATTCTTGTAGCAGGTAAATTTACCTGGAGATTTAAAAGATAAAAATAAAGGGATCATGTTAACTATTATGTAATAAACTAAATTTATAACATTATAAGTAACTATTGTGTAATATTTATAACAAGCTCCCAATATAATCTTATCTAGAAAGCAAATCAAATGAATTTGCAAACTGAAGATGGCAAGGTAAAAGGTAAACTCAGTTTAAAATGGAATACCTAGTCTAGAAAAAGTAATCTACTTCGCCGACGGCAAGTACGTTTGCGTAGGTAAATTAGTTGCTAGTTCTGCCTGGGAAGTTAGATTGCCTTGACTCCTTTAATTTTTGTCTGGATGTTTGTTATTTTCCTTCGTCTATGTTCTGTGCCGAGTATTTTTATTGCTTCTGCAGTAGGTAAAGTTATTAAACAGATTCCTTCCATTTATTTCAGAACAAGATGGAGTTTGAAGAACTTTGTGTATTCATTTTCATGTTCAATAAAATTGATGCTGTTTATGCTTATTTTGTAAGGAAATTTCTGAAGTTAAATATTGCAACTCGTTTTCTTAATTATGAAAACAGTTTAAGGGCATCGCAAATTTATTTAAGTAAGCAATCAAAATAATGCACGTTGGATTCTCCTTAATCACATTAAAATATCAAAAGATGATTTTTATATGTAAAATATTAATAAATTTAAAATTACACAAAGAATTCAATTTTGCTTTTGTATTAAAATTTCAATATAATATTATTGAAAAATTACGCACCATTCGTACTTTATAAATTTATCATTATCTACTTCATAATCATTATACAAAATACAGACTATAAATATAATTATTAAAAAAAAAAGAAGTATATGAACTTGTCTTAGTCTACTGATGTAGGCTATATTTAACAAAATACAGATTATGCTAAAAATAAGAAGAAAACAAATGAAATTATTATTTTATCCTGTAAGAATGTTTAGCCACATTCAGTTACCTTACGGTATTTACATTCGGTATGCTCCGACTCCGAGCACTGTCTCCAACCCGACCCTATTTAGTATGCAGTGGACGACAGTGATTTTCCAATGAGCGGGTGCGTGCCATTGCAAAGACGCGATGTCTTCACTGTGGCGGTGTTATTCTGTTACAGATGTTATGAAAAAAGGGAGTAATATATTGTTTACTTATTATTTTTATCATGTGTAAAGCTATTGTAGCTAGTAGCTATTGTAATGTAGAATTTCCATTTCTAGACTCTGGCTGATCATTATTCGATTCGCAATGTCTCGAAAATTGGAGGAAAATAGGGAACGGAGTGTCTCGATAGGTTCCCACTGCCTACCAAAAAAGTGTAAAGTTGTTTCTTTTCCTTCTTTATTTATTTTCATCACCGTTTTTTTTTTCATAATTTTATTGGTTTCACTTCACAGATTTTTTTAACTAACTAAGCTAACGCTAACTAAGCTAACGCTAACTAATTTCTGGACAACCAGGACTTGTAATACCAAAAAAAAAATGTAATAGCTAATGTACTTCAAATAAAATTCAAATAAATCAGCACACCGCAGGGTCGGCTTAGGGATCCTAGTGTTAAGACGCTCGGTTCCCCACTTCAAATTGTTACAAATAAAAATAATTAATTATATTGTAAATAATTTCGTGATAAATAAATAATTTTCATAGTCAAATTAATAGTAAGTATTTTATTTATCGCTTTGATAATTTAATTCTCTAATTTTTAAAATATTTAACCCTTAGGTACAAGTGTTACAGAATACGACTCCCAGTGGAGGGGAGTTCGCTAATGAGATTCTTTGGCTCGCGGTTTGCATTTCAGATCAGATTTGCCAGCTGAACGCTGTACCACTGAACTCGTTTTCCTAATAATGAGACTTCAGTTGGGCGGCGCACCTTTGAACGACTCTCTTAGCTATAACTACTTGAGAAAATGCAGATAGTATTTAGAAATATATTATTAGTTTATACTTACCGAGTGTTTTTTTTTCCTTTTTTAGATTGTTTTATGTATGTTAAGAGAGATTAATTATTTTCATTTTCTCGTTTGGCTATGACAAAATGGGGCGTTGAGTTCTGTCAGTCGTTGTCACAACACGCAATGTTTCGAATTTTGACGGAAAACTGAGAATTTAGGTGGAAGTCCTCTCTGGTAAAACAGTAAATAAATATGTTCTTCTTAGCCATCCAGCACACGCGTTCTACGATCACGATTTAATTTTTTTCGGTATATTAAAATCAGCTTCACGCTGTATCCCGCACACAGTGGGGTAGGCAGAGGGAATGTAGTGTAAAGGCACTCCATTCCCCACTTCGTGCCGTATTCTGGGGGGATTGCGTGTTGAGTGGCAGAACTCAACGCTTCGCTGTAGGTATTGTTTTTTCTTATCTTGTAATAATTTTTGTGTTCGTAACAAAGCTAATTCATATTTAATTATGAAAAACTGCAGCTATACCATAAAACACGTAACTAAACCACGAAATGTATAATAAAATAGGTATAAAACAATTATAATATTACCTACAAGTTACCTAGCTCCCAATATGGTGATAAAAAGGTAACTCGACAAGCAAATGTATTCAAGGGCCCATTTGAGATTCAGTCCCACGCATGTGTCATAGACAGTGGGTCTCCAGGGACGAGGTAGACAGACAAAAAGTGAATATTGGAGATATGCTCGCATTATTGTCGCATGTTCCCAATGTTTTAGCACGATACGAACGGTTTTTTTTGTTATCTTTTATATCACTGATTTTGAATTGACTTTGACTTTGACTTCGAATGTGTAGGTTAAGGCAGGTTATTTAGGAAGAAGATTCCCATTTAAAGAATATTAATCTTATAATACATTACGGCTTGCAAACTATGCCGCTACTAATCTAATAATCCGCCAAGCGCCTAATACATTTTCCTTTAAATGTATTCCCTCTTATGCTATTAGTATGGCTTAGTGGTCAGAGTGCTTGGATGGTTCTCAAGAGGCGGAGGTTCAAAAATCTCAATACGTTTAATTTTTGATATGTGTATTTTTGATAACGAAGTGTTTTAATACTAGGTTTTCTGTGCGGTATACTCTGCGGAACAATTTATCTTCTGTAAATTACAACATGGTATCCCGCAATATATCCCGCATAAAACAAGGTAGGTACGGAACTTGAGAAACCAATGTTAAAACACTCCGTTCTCCATTAAGACAATTCCATTCCTCACTTTCCATCGATTATTGAGACACTACGTATTGAGTGGCGGAATTCAACGCCGCGCTTTGGCACATTACCAGAGCGAGCGAGCTTTTTTAACATTACTTTTTATGTAACTTGTTTAACATCAATTCAGTACCATCGCGTATATAGGTGAACTTGAATGTTCAGTTAATGTTTATTTACCTTTGAAATATTTTCTTAGCTCTATTCTTTATATTCTGAAATATTTTTTTAGCTCTATTCTTTGTCCTGCATGTAGCAGGTACGTAGATCTAATATTAAAAATCTCCGTTTTCTGCTTTTTGTCACCATCCGAGACTTGGCATTTCATGCCCCGCTTTGGCTACCTGATCTTGAAAAAAAAATAATAAATTTCCCCGAAGGAGAAAAGAATCCTCAACCACACTTTGGCAGTTCAATGCTGCCCTACCTGCCACGGGTTTATTTAATAATCAAAACCTTTTTACGCGTAACATAAATTTTAATAGTAAAATATAGCAAAAAGTGAACAATGGATACCAAGTCCCAAGCGCCTAATACATTATGTATAGCAGCCGGGCTAGTTTCAATGAAGGATTTTTTGCATGCTCCTTACATTCTGTTATATTGTAACATCGTTTTCCTTTAAATGTATTCCCTTTTACGCTAGTTTTTTTACAATATTTGTGAAATAAGTTTATTATATTTTCTATCCTTTTTTGATAAATTGTAATTGGAATGTTTTTTTTGTAGTGTCACGCTGTATCCGGAATATACGAGCAGTAGATAGAGCGGAGCAATTTTCCGCCTAAGTTGAGTAGCGGAACTCAACGGCGACAAATTTGATTAATATTTTGATGTTAATTTAGGAGTACAATCCATTTTAAATCATTTTCCATTGCACTTTTTAATATAAGCTTATTTTCTTGGTTAATAGGGAAGGGAAGTGTCTTAAGTTGAACGTAGTGTAGGTTCCAGTTTCCCAGGCTCCCTCTGGGACATAGCGAATAGCTAAAATGTTAATAATAATATTGTAACTATTACACAGATAAACCTGAGCCTAGTGCTAAGATACTCAGTTTTCCACGCACTGCCAAATATTGAGACATTTCTTGTTGAATGGTAGAACCCAACGTCAAGCTTTGTCGTTTACCAGAGTTCGTCGAGCGGAAATCGAACACATCATAACCGTCGCTTTTACAGGCGTTGCCTCCTCTAATTTAGGCCTTAAAATATGATATAAATACCACATTTAACTTAAAATAGTTTCCGATATTAATTTTATTACAAAAAGAAGTATTTATGTGTAAAATAATAACTTATCTTGCTATAGTGAGTACCGCGGATAGGTGACCACGCGTTTCGGAAACAATCTATCTTCATCTCAACTAGTACCGCCCGCTGGAGCATTTCCATTGTCGATTTTCTTTTATTTGTATTTGCTACCACTGTTTGTTGCTTTGTGTTCTTTCGAAAGGGGGCAGTTGGTAAAAAATATGGAAAATTCTTTTTTGAAAAATAGCTCGTAGTTGAAGTTTTTCAATTTTGTTAATGAATTAATTTTCGTCTTCAAAAGAATGATACTATAAAGTATTCGATTTTCGATTCGATTTATTAGATTTGGTTTTAATGTTAATAGAATCTTCTATTAACATTGGAATGAAAATGAAATTAAATATTTATTTACATTTATATTTTCATCTCTTCGCTCTGGTATCGAGGCAAAGCGCGGCGTTGAGTTGTGCCACTCAACACACAATGACTCCAGAATTCGGTGGAAATTGGAGTACGAAATGTCTCAATACTGGTTTCCCTCTGCCTATCCTGCTGTGTGCGGGACACAGCGTGAAGCTGATTTGATTTGATTTATTTGAAATTTATAAAATAGAAAACATTTTACGATTACACAAAAATATTTCCCGTTATTAATGAATACACCACAAATTTATATAAAAGTAAAAATACCGTGTCGTCCATACAAAAGGCGACAAGCACAAATTGACGGATAGTCTTCGCGTAATGGGGGGATTGAGTGATCACCCCCAATCCGACAAGTTAGTTCATGTGATGGATGGTACGTACAGACCTACAGACGTAATACGTGCTCGATTCATTATTGATTGGCTTTTTGTACGCTGTTGTGATTTTACGCTAATTGGTATAAGATGTATGGGTATGGGTATGGTGGGATTGATAATAAACGTCAATTAAGTATTTATGGTTTTTTTGGTAATATTATTGTTTTGGTTTCGTAACTACATTATACAATAGGATAAAACCAAAAATAAATGTATTTCCTGCCTTAAGCTATCACCATACAAAAGTTGATCCATTTCTGCCTGTGAGTAAAATTGCCTTATTCGCTAGTAAACTAACAGACCGACAAACTTGTAATAAATAAGCTTCTAAGGCCGATACGTCGAGCGGTCTGGCGCTGTGCAAGATCTATGTTGTACTTCTTCATCTTTGTAGCTGAGAAGTCGTTGGCCATGCTCTTGCTTACTCTCTCCAAGTGGACTGTGCATCCGCTGGTCTGATCACGTGCGGAACACTGAACCGTTACGCAGAGCTAATGTAAGTGGCTTTGAGGCTTATTTGATGCGACCACAGCTTCGATGGAGTGGTCACGTATCACAAATGGCAGAACAACCTGTTGCAAAAGCGCATCTTCCAGTGCTTATACCTTACAGCGTTAGGATGCCCTATAATAAAATATGCTCTCAAATTTAAATAAACGAATAGTGAAGAACAGATTCACTTAAATTTTATTCTTTATTCATTATGTATTCTGCTTAATCACAAAAAAACTCATCGTAGTGTTGTATGCATTTAATTTTAATCTGAATAATATACAAAAACATTAATTAATTGTAAACTATCAATATTTTTTAACTGATTCCACCTAACATCCATAATATATTATAAAAACAAAATTGGAAATAAAAGAACTACTTCCATTGTATATAAAAACGAAAAGCGCTATGAAATATATTAATATGAAATTCACAAGAATTGAAGTTTTCATAAAACATTGCTTTATTATTATTTGCGAGAGGGAAATAAATTAAAATCCATTTCATTTATCTAGATTATCTGTAGCATGTCTATATTTCAATAAATGTTTGAAATGTTGTACATAGACGCCATCGAGAGGAATTTTTCATAATTGAATATTTTAAACAACGTTCACAGCATCAAATTCTCTTCAAAAGAATAAAATTGCAATAAAAATGTTTTGATGTTGCTTATGATAATTTGAACCCTATTCGCGAACAGCAGAGGTGTCCAGTAAAAATGAGAACTAAAAATATATTTGTTGGACTCTTACCGTTAGAGCAATTTACTAGCTTGTAATGTTATGTAGCTTGGTTCTGACTGGAGACGTGATGGTAGTTGGGTCGATTTACATTTGTCCGCTCTGGTAGACAAAGTCTCCGTCGCTTTACATGTACAAAAGTGGATAACGAAGTGTTTTAATACTAGGTTTTCTCTGACTACCCTGCGGAACAAGCGTGGGCTTAAAAAGCTATGAAAGTGTAACATTAAATTATCTTTTAACTATTATTTTGATGAATTCGAGAACAAAATATAAGATAACATAATATATATTTTAAGTTTAGTATGAAACTTTGCATAAATTATGTAAGTATAGATGAGATGATGATGAGAGATATAATAGAGGCTGATGAGAACGTACGACTTAGTGGTCAGAGTGCTTGGAAGGCGCGGGGGGGGGGGGGGGGGGANGGGGGGGGGGGGGGGGGGGGGGGGGGGCAAATCTTTTCTAATTAGATATTTTTATTTCCTAATTGTGGAATAATACATGTGTAATAATAATACATCAGTTTGGATAAGTGGAAGGGTTCAATTTTTTATAGAATCAATATCAAAACTACTTGTGTTACAAGACTGGTTATAATTCTCAAGGTTTTAGTATCTACACTCTAGAGTTAGTTGAAGTGCATAAAAAAATTAAATATTATATCGAAAAAGTGAATGAAATTAATTTTAGTTTTTTTTTTTTACATGGCCTTTGTATTTCGTTGTTTGCCCTAAACAGGTAATGAGATACGATGTATTAGAGCGGTTATAATTTATATCAAAATATCAAACTCGCCGGTCGCAAGTTATAATTTTGATATGCATCTCGTACGCTTTGTTAGCTTAAATTAATTTTAACGTTTAAATGACTAACATTTTGTGTTAGATATTAGTTATGTATTGATGACGATACTTTTCAATTTTACTCTTTACGGTAATGGGAAGTAAAAATAAGTGTCAAGACACTTTGTTCTCTATTTGGCTTTAAAGATCATTAAAAAATCATGTTATAAATATTACAAGTATTCTTTATTTTACAATAACGTACCTACAGGTATAATTCATAGGTAATAAATGATTGTTATAATTTTTTTTAAATATATATATTTTTTTTATGGAAAAAGGACAAGGCAAACGAGCGTTCGGGTCACCTGATGATGATCACCGCCGCCAACGACCCCGTGCAGCACCAGAGGAGCAAAAGGTGCGTTGCCGGCCTTTGAGGTGGAGATAGACGCGCTTTTTAAGGTACCCATATCGTACCGACCTGGAAACACTGCCGCGGGTAGGCTATTCCACAGTTCGGTGGTGCGTGGAAAGAAATTTTTACGAAACCGGACAGTAGTGGTGTGCCACGTATCCAGATGGTGTGGATGATATTTAAGTTTGTGACGTGCTGTACGGTTAGAAAATTCGGCGGCAGGTAACAGGTCAAACAGTTCCTCAGAACACTCACCATGATAAATGCGATAAAGAACGCACAGCGAGGAGACGTCTCTACGCCGAGCCAAAGTGTCAAGCCTTTCACAGCTTACTGGGTCCTTAATGATTCGACAGCTCTACGTTGTATGCGATCAAATGGGTCAAGCTGTAGTGAGTAGCTGAGTAAACAAAGTCCACCGTGCTATCATCTGCATAGCACTGAATGCTAGAATCTTCCAGCACGTCATTAATATGCAAAAGAAACAGCGTGGGGGACAGCACGCAGCCTTGGGGAACGCCTGCGTTCACGGGCATATGATTGGAGCAAAAACCGTCGACAGCGACCTTGATGTTGCGCCCAGTGAGAAAGCTGCGATCCACCTGCGTAAGTTCTCGGGAATCCCATAGGATGGAAGTTTAGCAAGGAGCGCCCCATGCCACACTCGATCAAAGGCCTTCGCCATGTCCAAACTAACTGCCAGACCCTCTCCCTTGCTTTCGATAGCCGCAGCCCAACGGTGGGTTAGGTAAACCAGAAGATCACCGGTTGAGCGAGCATGGCGGAAGCCATATTGGCGGTCATTAATCAATCGGTGATCCTCTAGATAAACCAAGAGCTGGCTATTGATGATGCTCTCCATGACCTTTGAGAGTAGGGAGGTGATGGCAATTGGCCTGTAGTTAGATGGATCGGAACCATCGCCCTTCTGCGGGATCGGGTGGATAAGAGCGCTCTTCCATGAATCTGGGACTACGCCGACTGAGTATGAGTGCCGAAACAAACGCGTAAGCACCGGTGTCAGCTCAGGAGCACAAGAACGAAGCACTAAGGGGGAGATGCCATTTGGCCCGCTCGACTTGTGGATGTCCAAAGAGGACAGAGCTCGCCCTACAGCTTTTTGGCTGAACTTAATCTCAGGCATTGAGCTCTGGCACCGCAGGATGGTCGATGGCGTTGATCCACGGTCATCTAAAGTCGAGTTCGAGGCAAAGAGAGCGCCCAGGAGATCGGCTTTCTCTTTCGCCGTATGGACCAAGATGTCATTCCCCTTGCGTAAAGGCGGAAGCGAAGGCTGGCTGAAGTTGCCGAGTGCCGCCTTTGAGAGCGCCCAAAACTGGTGAGTTCCGGACGGGTAGCTCTCAAGCTTCTCGCCGATTTTGGCGATATGCTCGGACCTTGCTTTGGCAATTTGCAGCTTAAAGGATCTAGAGGCCCGGTTATATTCTCTTTTTGAGGCTTTCACCTTCGGATCCTTACAAACCAGTGCCTCGGCGCAGATCTGATATGCCTCGCGTTTGCTAAAGGCAGCCAGTTTGCAAGACGTATCAAACTAAGGCTGTGATTTGCCACCGATAGGCACTACAGTGCTAGGAATATAAAGTTCCATGCCCTGCAAAACCACGTCGGCAACAGCAGCGGCACAGGTACTAGGATCATCAGAAGAGAAGCAAACCGGCCCCCAGGGATAAGATGAGTAAAATGTACGCATCCCATCCCAATCTGCTGACTTGTAGTGCCAGACGCGACGAGTTACGGGTGTTCTGCGACTGCCGCGCTTAATGGGCACGACACTCCGTACCAAGCAGTGGTCAGAAGACCCCAAAGGAGCATCGACGACAACCTGGTACTGTCCCGGGTGCGAAGTCAGCAGAAGGTCCAATAAGGAGGCATTGTGGTTTTCCACGTCCGGGAGTCGCGTAGGCGACTCAACCAATTGGGACAATCCGTTCGCCATAGCAAGGTCAAAAGCGGCCCTCCCCGCGTGGTCGGTGGTGCGTGAACCAAGCCAACTGGCATTGTGCGCGTTAAAATCGCCAAGTATCACGACCTCAGCGGAGGGGATCTGTGAGAGCATATCGTCGATGGCCGATTGCATGTGCTCCATGAGCCGATCGGTCTCCGCATTACCACTGTGGGACCTGTAAAGGCATGCGTAGACTCGGGTTCGATCGTCCGAGTCTACACGGAGCCAGATAGTAGACAGGTCCCGACCTTCAAAATTTGCAAGACGACGGAAACTCAGGTCCTCCCTTACGAACACAGCGACCCCGGCATGAGGCATAAAGTTATGTTCTATTTTGTAGCCGGGGTATTGGAGGTAGGCTGTGTCGCTCGGTCGGACAATTTGAGTCTCCGTCAGAAATAACAAGGCCGGCCGTGCCGTCTCAAGATGGTGGTGGACGGCATTCAGGTTGGAGTGAAGACCCCTGATATTGCAAAAGTCCACGTTTAGTGTGGTAGGGGTTGCCGTGGGGCGTACGTCACGTTTGCCTTGTTTGAAATTTTGTCCTGTGCGCGGTACTTTGCCCTCCCCAGAATTCGAAGGGCAGCCTGAGTTTGAGAACTCAGGGAGGGATTCTCCAGCACCGGAGGTGCTGGTACCCTCCTGGGGTAGTTTCTCTTTATGTGCCGCTTTCATATTCCAGGGAGGGGTGGGGGTTGGGCTCCGGAGCCCGGCATTACCTAATGCGAAACGCAGTGGCATTAAGCCACTACTTAACGCCGGTTTTAAATGCCGGGGGTGGTAATGATCCGGGCGAGTCTGCCCATGCGTGTTGCCATTGCTGGCGACGTGACTCTACCACACGTACTTTAGTCGCCTCTTAGGACACCATCAGTACCAGGGTGATCCCATTCTAGGCCGGGATCACACGCCAAACACCACCGAAATAGCGTAATTTTAAGTCACTCCACCCATAATACTACACTAATACCATTCAATTTAAAACACGATTCACAATAATTTATTCGGCAAACGAACCCAAAAACAGATGCCGACGCCATACTTGTACAATTCTCAAAGTTTAGAGGTTTTGACATGGAAATAGAGTCGCCCGACCCGATGCAAATTACAGAATAATCCGCCTATTGAAATGCCATGACAATGAGCGTCTGTTGTTGATATCCGCGCTTACGTTTGCTCTCTGTACCTGCGGTGGCTGTAGATCTTATTCTTCTAGCACAACTCTTAAGAATGTATAATAGATTTTAAATCGTTTGTTGTTTTCTCGATAACAAATAATTTATGGTATAATAAATGTTTTCTTTGATATTTCTACTAGAAAATGTTTTATTTTTAAGTAATTCAAAGTTAGTTGACTTCTGAATGAGAATGAGACCCTTTGTAAATATGTAAATGAAGTGCTATGATTGTTGTGATGCTTGTTTAAGTGGTTTATGCGAAGCCTTTAAATACCATGTTTAAATATGGAAGATAGAATTAAAAAAGATAGAATAAAAGATAGAATCAAAAATATATATATATATATATATATATATATATATATATATATATATATATACTTATATAATAATAATATTAACTTATCGTTTCGGGGGGACAGAGAGAATCTAGTGTTAAAAGATTCCATTCTCAGCCTTCCACCCGATTACGAGATATTCAGATTTATTTTAATTTAAACATAGTTTATTTTAAACGAATATAAAAAAGAATACAAAATTTAAAGAAGAAAGTATATTTTATTTATTTTATGAATATATACAGTAATTCAGTATGAATTTTAATATAAAATGAAACACTTTGTCTTAATAGTGGAGCTTTAAAGTCAGCCAAATCCTATCGAGTTAAGTTTTCAAGGCGATTTTAAAAAATAAAACGTCTACAGATTCTAAAACTTTTGCGGGGGATTTCCAGTCGCCGAACTTCTATCCGGGAGAGGCTTAGCGGCAAACTTTGAGAACGTTTTGAAAACTGAACTTTATTCAATATATAGACCGTTTCAGCGAGACTATTAGATGCTCACGTCTAATACTGTGCGAGGATTTTAATATCGGATACCATATTTGAATATTATATTTCACGCCAATCGTTGAAAATCTAAAGAAAATTTTTCCTTTGGAAATTGTCATTTTTACCACATGTATTTTGTAGATCAGTTGAACTTTAATATAGTTTGAAAAAGACTAATATGGCTTATAATAACACAGAAAAGGAAGCCATATAAAGATTTATATGGCTTCCTTTTCTGTGTTATTTAATTTTAACTGAAAGTGTCATATCTTCATAATGTGCCCTTGGTAAACAGTTGTATTAGAAACTGTCATAATCGATAGATAAATATTTAATTATATTTTAATTCCATTTAATGAACTTCAATGTATATCATATTAAACTTTGAGAATTAGAAATATTAACTGATTATGTTATATTATTAAACTAGGCTTTTAATCCGGTAGTTAAAATCTTTGCCGTAACAAACACACAAACAAATGGATTTTAAATATACATCATCAATAGCTATCAATATCTCGGCGAGCGTTGCTTGCGACTACCGATAGACAGCAATTACAATAATTCAAGAGACAACGCCTGACCTATCTCTGTGAATCCATTAGCTGTTCGTATTATACTCGTACGTATAGGGTTGTATAACGTTCATTTTCATTATATTTTTATTATATTTGTCCGAAAAAATATGTAAAAATATAATAATTTAAATAAAATAAAATAAAGTCCAACATTCATTTACAGTTAAAGTGGAATTCACTATTAATATGTTATTTTATGAGTGATTTATTATTTAATAGTTTGTTATTAGTTCTTCTAGTCCGTGGTATTCAATTCAATTTCGAAGTAATATTATAAGTTTCAATTAATAAATAGTACAGCGTATAGTTCAGCGTTGAGTTGTGACACTCAACACACAGTGTCTCAAATTTGGGCGGAAAGCGTAGAACACAGTGGCTAATTAGTAACTTAAAATTAGTTTATTAAGTTTAGTTTTTACTATAATGTTTAGGGTTCCGGAAAGAGCGGAAAAAATCCTTATATTATGATCTTATAGAAATATCAAGTTACTATAAAATATATTAAATTCTATTCTATTGAAATATATAAATCATGCATATTAAATAAACTATAAATATAAATAATAGTTCCCTACAATATATTTTTAGACTGATACCAAATTCTCTTATTTAAAAAAAATCTTTTTTGCATTCTCTTGTATATTCGTAACACATGAATAGATAGTAAGGTAGGATACAAGCAAAAGTATGCAATAGCGAATATCAACGGTCGTGGCGGCCCTATCGACGAGTGATTCAAACGTCCTTTACAGTGACGAATGTTTGTCACGGGCATCGTCTATTGATTGTTTTGGGTACACATCGCTGCTGGAACCAAGTGGTAGTGGTGGTATTTAGACCATCTTTTTTTAAAAGCGGTTAACAGGTTTTTTTTTAATGTGAAAAAGGACAAGGCAAACGAGCGTTCGGGTCACCTGATGATGATCACCGCCGCCCACGACCCCGTGCAGCATCAGAGGAGCTACAGATGCATTGCCGGCCTTTAAAAGGTTGTTGTTATTTTTATGGTTATAATTTTTTCATATCACAAGTGTCTTGTTTTATTAGCTTCTCACCTGTACAAAGGTGTAGTTATAATATTAAAAATTAAAAATAATTAACCATATTCATCAATGTCGTTTTTCACATTTTTTTGGCGTCATCTTGTATCCCGTATATATGATGGGAGGGTAGACAGAGGGAACCTGGCGGTAAAACATTTCCTTTCCCACGAACCGATAAATTTTCAGGACGTTGCGGGGTGGGTGGTGGAATCAACGCCATGCCTGTTGCTAGAGTAAAGTAATGATAATAATTGTACGCCTGAGTGGGAATCGAACTCACAGCCGCCGTTTATGCTATATCATTTTTATATTAACATTAGAAATACATATAAGTGGTGCCTTGTAACCGCTCTTCCATGAACCAAGTAAGGTCGCATTTAAAGTAAATTGGGACGGTGATTCAACAAATACGGAGTACCGCGGAAATCACTTACCATATGACAAATAGTGCTTGAGTGACATGCTTTTAAGATATTCATGTTCCACACGAGTTGTGTTTGAGGAAGAAAAATGAATTTTTCATACTAATATTATATGAATATATTTTTATCTTCACGCATCTTTCTATTTATCGGGATAAGTGAAAAGATAATACTTTTTTTAGGTTCTCGCTGTACCCTGCGCATAGCAGAGTAGGCCTTGGAATCCTGGGAATATAATGTTAAAACACTCCTTTCCTATTAAGATACATTCATTCTCCACTTTCCGCCGAATATTGGAGACGTTGTGAATTTCTGCCGCCATACTTATTTGGCGGTGGAACTTAACGCCACGTGTTGTCTACCAGAGCAGGAAAGTGAAAATAATTTAAATACATTCTTCGAGTGGGAAATGATGACGACCTACAATCATGACGTTTACATATGCTATCTATATATAGTTCTATTAATTAATTTCTATATGCGATCAACGTCGAAAACCAAAGTTAAAATCAACTATCAGCTCAGAGTAATAAATGAAAGTACGTGTTTAAACCAAAAACTCTACTTCCATTATTTATTTGAAAGGTTTCTACGTCCCGTACATAAGAATCGCTATCAAAAGGCTTATCGCACTGCTTTTGGTCTGCTTTCAAAGAGATTAAGCTCAGCGGAACACCGTAAATACGTTCTGTTTACGGCATATTTTGTCGAAATCACAAAAACGTATTCAAGAAGTAAGATAAAAATGCAAATGAAATGCATAAAACAATAGCATGGCATAGATTAACAAATATTAGTACCTATATACATAATATATATTTACTTTTGCACATGTTAGGTTATTGCTGGTAGAGATCTCTATTTATTGGTGACTCTATTCTCCGATTTTTTTGCTTGCTTAGTGACATAAGGTGCAGTGTGGCTCAGCACTGTTACTCATATCGTTATCCGAATTATAGATATGATTGTCATTTGAAATTCAATATTATCCATATATTTTGAACAATCAGAACAAGAAGCCACTGTGAGACAGTGTCTGGCTTCAACGTTTTATACGCAATGTCTGAAATATGACTTAAAGTAAAGAACGAAGTTAACGCCAGGATGTTGGTATTGGTGGGATGTTGGTTGTTATATATATATATATATATATATACGCTACATGTATGTATATATATATATATAGTACGCTTAACTAAATATCGTAAAACATATTTCACTTAAAGAACTGTGATATGGCATAACGCCAAACTTGTGTATTCATGGTTGCAGATATTACCTACTATCATTTCATCTATTAAAGTTTATTTATAAGTCATAATGTTATTTGCAAATATTTTTATTTTTTTCTATAGATGACTATCATTTAGAAGTAATATAGGTGTTGCTGTATTTTGAAGCAGCAATGCGTGGCGTTAGGTTTTTCTTTTTATAATGCGATGTTTTGTCTTTGCTTGGATGAATAAGTAAAAATGGAGGCTGAAAATTTAAAAAATTAAAAGTATTTTTACAATATTTAACTTCCATTAATTGTACCTCTGTCATGAGTTCACTATGGTATAAAACCGTACCAAAACGGGTTACTCGATGTATTTGTTTATATAATTCTATACATTATTTATTAATTCCGTTCTCTTTTCTGTTGCAATATAATATTATATGTTCTATAAATTTGAAAAAGGTATGTTAATCTTCCTGTAAAGATAAAATGTTTGAAAGAATTTAATTGAGTACTAATATAATAATTGATTGATGCTGTATGCTGATTATTAATGAATATACACTGTACAGATTTATAAATTAATTTTCACGGGATTTTAAAAAAATATATCATATACATAATTACTGAAAATAAAATTGAAAAAAAAAACAACGGAAGGAGGTTTTACCACACTTTTTTTTTTTTTTTTTTTTTTTTTTTCGCTGGGAAATGCATTTACGCAGACCGCCCATACGGAAGGCGTGCCTTACGGATGAGCGGTACTGTGGGACTCATCGGTAAAACCGATCCTACCCACTAAAACCCAGCGGAAACCCTCTCCACCAAAATGAGACGCCGCAGGATCGCTCGCGCATGCTACTACGACGCCTCGGTGGGAAGCCTTTTGCAGGCCATCGTCGCTTTTTGGGTGCCCTGGGGTTTCTCCTAGAGCATCCGCAGCCTTGATAACCTGCAGGAAGATCACCCTGACCCTCCCGCGGTAACACCTCTAGGGTAGGGGGAATAGAAGATGCGCATACCGCCTTCTTCTACCCCCTGGCCTACGGCGGCGGAGCGAATCTGCGTTCGAGCTGGACTCGCGCACCCGCTCCGCGGCCTCCTTCAATGCGATTACTGATTCGCAGAAGGAGACCATTGCAGACCAGTTCCTCTCACAGTCCAGCATAGCCCCTACTACACTGGCCAGTGAGAGGTCCCTTCCCACTACCGCCATTAAGGCATGGCGTTGTGGGGCCCAAGCGGGGCATTCAGCCAGAGTGTGATGCGCCGAATCCACGGAGGCATCACACTCATGGCACACCGGCGACATCTCCCGACGTGCAACCTGATGCAGGTACTTACCGAAACAACCGTGCCCCGTCAGAACCTGCACCAGTCTGAACGTCAGGACACCAAACCTCCTTTTAACCCAGCGATCCAAGTGTGGGCGAACTGCCTCCACTGTCGCTAGGCCTGCCGCCGGAGACCCCAGGTCCCCCCTCCATCGCCGGATCAGGGCTTCATCCGCTCTCCTCCTGATCCGTGCGACATCCTCACACGATGGTTGTACGCCTCGCGACCGCTCGCTTGTGCGGAAAGCATGAACTCTGGCAAGCACTTCCGCCTGTAATTCCCAAGGCGGATCGCTCGCCAAGAGAGTTGCCGCCGTCCAGGACACCGTACGGTACCCCCGAATTGCTCTCACCGCTATGAGACGCTGCGCTTTCCGCAATTGGGTCTTATTGCGAACGGTGAGAGAATCTGCCCACACAGGGGCACCGTACAGAGCCATGGATCTCAACACGCCGACATAAAGCTGTCGGCATGGAGAATCTGGCCCTCCGACATTCGGCAGGAGCCTGCCGAGGGCCCCAGCAGCGTTTACTAGCTTCGGCGCAAGCTGAGCGAAGTGCGAAGCGAATGACCACCGTCCATCCAGGGTCAGACCCAGATACTTCATCTGAGTCCGAACCTCCACGTCCTGTCCCTGGATGCGCAGAGTAGCCCTACGGGGGGGACCCCTACGCGGGCCGTGGAATAGGAGGGCCTCAGTCTTGGGCATAGAGACTCTCAGACCCAGAGCTTCGATACGGTCGACGACAAGGCAGATGCCGATTTCAGCCAAGTGTGCCGCCTCCTGGTAAGACGTTCCCCTGGCCGTGACTAGAGTGTCATCCGCATAACATATGACACTCATTCCAGGAGGAAGACGACCACGCAGGAGCCAATCATAGCCGAGATTCCAAAGCATCGGGCCCAAAACCGACCCCTGTGGAACCCCGCAACCGACGCTTCGTCGACCGATCTGGCCATTTCCCCCAATTCATAAGACTACTCTGTCTTGGAGGTAGTCATTTAACAGCCGCCGGAGATAGAAAGGCACCCCATTGGTTTTACCACACTACTCCAAGTGTGGTAAAACGTGATCGGCTCCTGAAATTAGATAAATAATGAGTTAGCAAGTTTGTATGAGTTCGGCCCCTATCGGGTGACCGCCTAACTAGCCAGGAGCCTCCCAATATACGTTATTTGTTTACTTTCTTTTGTACCAAACTTTGTCTGTTGCTTTAGGCTCGTATGTGGGTTTTTAACTAACTTTCAATTTACATTTCACTCGATTCTGTTAGTCTAAAATATCGTATCGTATGTTTCCTTGAACTTTGTGCCTTTTATAATATATGTGTTGACATCACCGACGAGTGGTCGACAGTGGTGTAACTTTAAAAAATATTTAACTTTTAATAATTGAAAAACGTGCATATATTTTAGCTTTTGGAACTTTGGATTTCAACTACACATGATCAAACTGCATTGCTTAAAATATAATGTATTAAAGTGTTAAATTATATGTCGTCGTTTTCCACTAATTTGTTTGCGTTAACTTTTTCCCTTCTTTAAGAGACTTTTTCTCGTTCCCAGAAACCAGAAACTCGTTCTTTTCCTCTTTAGCTCTCTAATCTTTAGCTACATGCCAAATTTCAACTCCCTGTAGTTTTGGCTGTGTTGCCTGTCACTAAGTAATAAATAATACAATTTAGCGTATATAAAAATATTAGTAGGTACGACGAACATGGCTATTCTATTCAAATAAAACTCACGGGCCAGCTCAATACAAAATGACAAGTTTCGCTTTTCGCTCGACAAAATAGTGGAAAGTCAGATAAGGCCCGTCACACTGGACGGCCGACGGACGCGACACAAGAGGAAAGAGAAACATTCAAAAGAAATATTCGAAAAGAATATTGTTGAATTATATTATATTTTGTCGATATTAAATATTTCCATAGAATGAGTTCTATAGAGTTAACTTGACAAGTGCTTTTTTTTGCCATTTAGAGTTAGAGTATTTTTTTTTGTTATTGTCCTTACTATTTAATATGTAAAAAAAATGCTAAAACAACTAACTATTTTTATTTTTTTTTATACGTATATTTTAATGTTATTATAGTTAAATATTTCGACATAGTTTATTCTTAAGTCGTTTAGTCTAATTAATTTCTTTTAAGACACTCCGTTCCCCACTTTCTACTGAATTCTGGAAGCATTGTGTGGTGAGTAGCAGAACTCGCGCGCTTGGCCTCGACGCCAGAGCGAAGAAATAGAATTATAAATTTAAATAAATATTTCATCTACTCGAGTGGGGATCGAACCCACAATCAATCGGTTTTACAGTCACATTTTGTGCGACTGCGCTACGATGCCTTAATTTACTTTATTATATTAATGAATACAAATGACCTACTAAATGGCCAGAGCGTCCAAAGTGCGTAATATTTATACGACAGTCCAGAAAGTAATTTCATGAAGGATCAAAACGGTCAGTTAAAGCTTGTATCGTTCGAACAAAAGCTATTAACGGAACTATTTAGGAGTTATGAAGTGTCTATTCGTGCTTTAATAAGTGCTGGTTTTATGTAAGAGTTTCTTGCTAGTATAACATATGTAGATACTTATAATATTGAGGCCACCTTGGTGTAATGAGAGAGCTTGAGCTTACTGTTTAAGTGATAGTTCTAGGTTCGGTTCCCACTCGAAGAAATTAATAATATTAATTTACTCGCTCCATTAACCAAAAAGGTGGATAACGAAGTGTTTTGACACAAAATGTTTGCCTACAACTGATTTTGTTTAGGGTGAAGTTGAAAAATATGTTATTTAAGTTGTTATGAATGACCGACTCTTATGAGTGAGAAAGCTGTCTGCCAAATGACATATTAGTCTAGGAAATCTCGTTTCTAGACTGCCTAAAATACTTCCAAAATAGATATAACGATAGATGATTATGAGTTAAAAAGAAGTCAGCAACAATATTAATATTATTTTAATAAATTTATCATAATATCCATACCTATATTATAAATTCGAAAGTAACTCTGTCTGTCTGTCTGTCTGTCTTTTACGCAATCAGGCCTAAACCGCTAATTTAATTGTGATAAAATACTCATATAGAGATACTTGAGGGTACCGGGATGAACATAGGATACTTTTTTTTCTTATATTTGTAATATTGTCGATATANCTTCTTCCTTTCCACGTTTCTTTTCTACATATTACAAAAATAATTTTTAAAACCTACGGTACTAGTAGCACATGCAAATTTTGCAAATAGCACCGTCTTAGTTCGATTCCGTCAAATTGGAATCAAACCCACAATCGTCGCGTCTAAAGTCAAACGTCAATTAGATATGCCGCTGAGCTACGATAATCTCAATTAACGTATATATTTTAATAATTAACCACTTAATTATAACACAGTCTTACATAGAGAGCAGACCGCAGGAGCACAAGTATGTGACTGCAAACGCGACGGGTCTTGGGTTCGGTTCCCCGGAACTGAAATATTTAATATTCTCATTTTTATTTTCACTTTGGTTTAAATCTCCAGAATTCGTCCCAAAGTGGGGAACACAGGTGTGTTAACAAGAGGTGCCCAGGTTCCTTCTGCCTACCCCGCTACGTGCTTATTAAACTAAACAATATATAGAATAAAATTTTATTCAGCTTCAAAATGAGTGTTATCCTTAGGTTCACTAGAGAGTGTACTTACTGTATACACACTCAAGTGAAGAGCGGAGAGCGTTTTAAAATGAAACGTCCGAATCATGTGAGATCTTCGCAAATATGGAAGACCCTAGAAGTGAATATCTTTGTACAAACACTGGCCAATGTTTGAAGCAGAGTTTTGAAGAAATTTTTAATTGAAGAAAAATCGTTAATTCTGTCTTATATTTTTTATATAAGTACTTCAAAATTAAATAGCAGGGTTAGGCACAGAAAACCTATCGTTGAGACACTCCGTTCTCCACTTTCCGCCGAATTTTCGAAGCATTACGTGTTGAGTGGCGGAACTCTGGGCTTTCGCCTTGGCACCGGTGCGAAAAAATGAAAATATTATTATATAAATAACAATTCACAGCCCCGAGTGGAGATCGAACCCACAACCGTCGCGTTACGAGACATCTCCAACACGACACAAGGTTGCGCATTAATTAGCGACGGAGAAGGCAAGGCTGGATGCACTTCAACTTCACCTGAGCAGCAGCACTCCGCATACCCGGCCGCCCGAGGTCAGACGTCTTCTTCCGAGGGACTTTCTATCCTCCTCCCAATCCCACTCATGAGCAGTCTCCTTGGTCGTTTAATCAACGCCTCCCTCATGAAACCGAGGGCCCAATTCTGATCATCTCCCGCATCCCCTTCCATGTATCTGCTCTAAAGCAGGTTTTCGCCTGAGACCACGGTCAGAGAACCAAGGCCCTGATGTCGTTCAGAGCTAGTACGGAGATGGCCGAGAGAATGTTTTGCGCCTGGCAAAGTAAATTTAGAAGTGATTGCACGTATTTTGGAGTTATCCAATAATTATAATGTATTTCCACGCGACATAATTGGATACATCTTTCGTTTAAGTATTTTTGAGTCAGAGAATAGTAGGTGGTCTGTTGTTTATAATTTCTTTCGCTTAAGTTTTCTGTTATTTGTGTTATTTATTTGTGTTTAATTTAAAACAATTGGAAAATCCTTCTTGGAATTACGAAAATGCAGGTTGCATTAGGGTTTAATTAATTTTCACATTATCTTAAGTGCTTTGCAAACATACATTATATGAATAATACAGTAGTTAAGGCGGGCGAAGCCGCGAGCGGGTCGCTAGTATTATATATAAGTACACGTCTATGCTCCTATACAACTTCAGTTAGGTAAATTGTGTTGCTTAAGTACCCTAATAGAGACTCGTTGAAAGAGGAAGTTTGGTCATAAAATTAGATTAACTGTGAGATCATTCAAACTTGGGAAGTGTTATATTTTATGACGAAAAACTGTAAGTCATAACGATTTTACTATATAGATATTTTTATGACAATGAAGCAACGGCGCTGCTTCGAGGATATTTTTTTTTGTTTTTTAAAGATTTTCATTTCTTATATTTTTATTGTTTATGTGAAAATAGCAGTCAATTGCAGGTTAGACTGGTCCATCGAGCGTTTCATACTATGCATGTAATTTGTAAAAGTTGATCAAGTTAAGTTTATGGGCGTATGTGTGTGAATCCTGAAAAAGTTGCGCTAGTTATTTAATCTGTGGTCTTTATGGATAGAAAATGGAGAAAGATTCGGAGTTTCCATAAAGTAATTTATTCTAAACCATAAATTACTCACTGCACTCTAACAGTTACCATACTAAATGTCTTTAATAAGTAACTATATGCAAAATGCACATAAAAATTAGCTACTTATAGAACTTAAGAAGCCAGCCGTGGTGAAGGGCACAAAGTGTTCAAACACTCGATATTTTCATTACTTAATTTCCGCTATTCAACTCGCAATGCCTAAAAAATGTAAACAAAAATCTAAAATAAACTAATTAAACGATGTACAACGGGCGGCGTCGTATCTAATATGTTTGCTTCGTAAATCAATTATGAAAACATGTAAGTACATACATAGTTCACAGTATATCGTGAACGCGGCAAACTATGTGAGGAAATTATAACGCAATATCGCAAATAGCACGTAATATTGCATACTTTGCGGGGGAAAGGGGAAAGAATATGAATAAAATGAGGCTCTATAGCCTCTATATGAAGTGTATTTTTATATTGAAGAGGTGAATTAGATACAATTGCAGGTTTTTATTTTTTTATTATTATTTATGCGAGTACAAAAATACCATATATGAAGAAGTACAGCTGTAAGAACGAAAAATGTACTGCACTGTAAGAGTTGGATTTCGAGTAGTTCCCCTAGTTAGAAATAAATAGTATATATTAATGAAACTATTACTAAAATTAGATATAAATTAGTTAATCTATACCTATTGTGTTCATGGTCAAATAATGTAAATATAAATCAAGATAATTTACATCTAAAATTACGTTTTAAAGCAAAATCTCACATGCATAATGTTTACTAAAGTTAAGTTTCCAAGTGCACGCAGTACGTACATAGCTGTATAAAATGGTTGACGTACGAATAGCAATTTGCATAAAATAAGTTTTGTAGTGGAATGTTTAACTCCTAATCTGAACAATGGTTATGAGTTTAAATCTAATGTAAAAGTAACACTATTAAATAGTATTAAGCCATATTGTCAGGAGGGCCGACAACCGATGGGGATGAAAGGTCCTCGAATGGCGACCCCGTCTCGGCAAAAGAAGCACAGACCGCCCTCCAATCAGGTGGACCGACGACCTTAAAAAGACAGCGGGAATTCGCTGGTTTCAAAGGGCGCAGGACCGGACGGAGTGGCGAGTATTAGGGGAGGCCTATGTCCAACAGTGGACGTTGAAAGGCTGATGGATGGATGGATGGAAGCTAAACTAAATAAAACATAAGGCGACAATTTATTCAATGAACGTGCGTGTCCGACCAAAGAATTTCTTCAGCCTTATAATTGTTAACCATTATTACGAGGAGAATATAGTGATGATCGAGATCTCTCTTTTTCTTAATGTAAGGAATATAAAAAAATATATATCCGCTGATGCTGTAATAGAGATCTTGTCAGATCCGTGCATTTGTGAGATTTTTCAGTCTTTAGCATTGGAACGACGCCAAGTACGATTGCTGCGTTCATATTCCTACGATAAATGTCATATTATCATCTGAGATTGTTTCAAATTGCATAATGTTATATATTTTTCACACTAATGTGGTAATTTTGTACGGGTACTGTCATTGAGTAGCTTACATGAGCTAGCTTAGGTCTTTTACACTGGTTCATTGGAAAATGTTGAAATGCCCGAAGGTCGAAGGTCTGGTAACAAGATGAAACGCAGCGTTGAGCTCCTCAAAACGCAATGTCTCGAATATTCGGTGGAATGGGGAACGGATTTCCTTAACACTAGGTTCCCTCTACCTACCCCGCTCGAAGCAGGATACAACGTGAACCTGAAAAAAAGATACGTAATGGATGGGTGTGGGGTAGTTGGTAGCGACGCAGTAACTAAGTCTAAACCAGCTCGGTTGATATCTAATTATAATATTCGCCGCGTAAATCCCACGTTATAGATTCGCATTGCAATTAGATGTGCGAAGCCGCGCTTGCCAAACCAACTTCTTGACTTGATTACGCAATACTGAACCAACTTCTTTACAGGATTATCTACCTTCGTGTAGACGTCCGCTTCGAGAAAAATTATTTAGGCCATTGCCGAAATACTGAAGCTTAAAACTATTTTGGCTTTATGAGGACATCGTGGCGCAGCGGCACAAGGGTGTGACTGTAACGCGACGGTTTTGGGTTCGATCCCCACTCGAGGAAGTGAAATATTTATTTACGTTTATATTTCTTTTTCTAAGCTCTGGTGTCGAGGCAAAGCGCGGCGTTGATTTCTGCCACTCAATACGCAATGCCTGCAGAAAATGGCGAAAAAGTGAGGAACGGAGTGGTTAGGTCCCCTCTGCCTATCTTGCTGTGTGCGGGATACAGCGTGAAGTTGATTTATATAACATAAAAATATATTAAAATTGTTTACTCTAATAATACAGCAATCACAGCAGATTATTGTACGAAAGATTATTATGTCTTAATTACTCTGAATATTTTAATTACGAAAAGGTCGGGAGAGTTAAATGTTTTCATAATTGCGAACAATAATAAGAGAATCATGAGTTATTAAAATTTGAAACCGTTTCTTCTTTGGATTTAAATTTCTTAGAAACAACAAATGTGGAAGTGTTTTGTGAGGATATTTAGTCTTGTGGAATAATACGAGTATATTACATATGTACTTCGTATGTTTAATCTACGGATAAAATGGCTTAAAGTATTAATCCACACTCAGGAGAGAAAAACACTTTTAGAAAACGGAACGTATGGCTTTGTGGTCAGAGTGCTTGAACGTTTTCTAAGATGCGCAGTTTCAAATCCGGCTACGTTAAAATTTTTATACGTTTACTATTTATTTATTTTTTTATAAAAAAAACTTTTCTGTTAGTGATTTAAAAAAACAAACATTGTTATTTGCGGTGTTTTCTTTTAACTGCAAACGCTTACCCTATATTCCTATTAAGATACCTTTAGGCCTTTTTCTCCACTTCAGGCGGAAATCATTATTAGCTATGTGGAATCAAAAATATCGTAGGTATATGGGGATTCTGAACTGTCTTGGTATACAATAAACAAATGAAATTGTTGTCCTTTTTAAAGAATTTTATAGATTAGTAGAATAGCGAGCGAAAAATTGGTGAGCAGAAGACGATAACAAGGAACTTAGCAGATTATAGGGCCATACATATGTAGAAAGAAAATAATGATAACATAATGATGTTTTTCATTATCTTAACGCTCCCAATGTTGAAAACTAACAAAAAAGAAAAGATAACTAAAACAAAAGCAACAGAAAAATTTAGATATTCGGACCAACTGTGACATACTGTTTAATATCGTCCGCAAAGCATATGACGCTACTTTAATGAGCTCGGCTCTAAATATAATAGGCTCTGTGACTAACATTACATGCTCCCGTTGTGTACTGTGAATTATGTTTTTATTAAGATATTTCGTATCTGTTTGTTTATTGTTCATGGAACATGCTTAATATAAGCATACAATTATGAATGTATTGAAATAAAGTATAATGGAAGTTTCTTTTTCCCCCCATTTTTATATGTATGTGTTTTTAATTAATGCACATAGTTAGGACGTATTTCACTGAATTGGGTTAAATTCAGTTTAAAATTTTGGGGTTCTGACTTGTGTGCCTTAAAAGATAAAACTAGAGCCTTATAGAATCACTATGCTGTTCGTCTATCTGTTTGTCCGTTGATACTTCCGTTCCCCACTGTTGAATGGCGGGACTCAACGCCGCGATGTGCCTATTGGAAGTAAAAATATTAAATATTTTTTTCTTCGAAACAAATTGATCCTACAACAACTGTGCTACGACTGACCTCAATTATTACAGTATTATCTATATATATAAAAGAACTTGTCCTCACTGACTGAGGTAAAACGCACGCACAGCTGTAACTGCTGATGGTAGAAACGTGGAATTTGAACAGATGTTTCCTTTCGTAATCTGGACATCCACTAAGAAGGGATTTTGAAAAATTTTAACCCAAAGGGGGTGAAATAGGGGTTGAAAGTTTGTATGGAAAAAAATTTAAATCGGCACCGATTTTCATAAAATTTTAAATTTAGATTTTTAAAAGTATTTAATTTAACAGGTGTTTCATAGTTTTCTAGAATTTACCCCCTAAGGGTGCAAATAAGGAGTTGAAAGTTTGTATGGAAAAATCTTTAAATGGCCACCGATTTTTACAAAATTAGAAATTTAGACTCTTAAAAATATTTCATTGAACGAATGTTTCATGGCTTATTAGAATTCACCCCCAAAATAATGCGTGCGTCCGCTAGTCTATTATAATAATTATTATATATCTGATAGATATTTGAATGTAGATACTCTGGGAAGTGCTCTAAGTGTACTTAGAAGCTTGATGTGAAAACTTGGTGTCTTTGAAAACGTTCCAAGCCATTTGGCTTCGCGACACGTTCAGACATTCTATGATATGAGTGTTTCGTTTAATCGTTTTATTATATAGATATATAAAATAAATATTATAGATTATTATATATTTCTTACTTGTATTATGTCAGCATATGACTTTTTGATGTAAATGTTAAGACAAGTAACCCTAACCTTAACTAAGATTCAGATAAATCACGCTTTCCGTATCTAAAATATTAAACATATATTTTTATTCAAATAGGTATTTTATTATATTTTGTATAATTATTGAGATTAGCACGTTTAAACATATAATCTTTTAATTTTAATAATAATTTATATGGATTGGGCGTTTAATTACAACGCAGTATATACAAAATAAGGAAAAAAAACTACATTCATAAGTAATGATAATCATTCCTTAATTAAATAATATTGTCTTAGCCAAACACTAAGTCTTTAGTATTAAGATAACCGTCTTTAAACAAACCAAGAATTGCTTCAAGAGACTGTTTAGATCCTTCAGTCAGCTTTCTCTCTTTAAATATTTTACCCATTCCTGATTGCAGCTCGTTCACACTATCTAAAAGCACACATACATATAAAGAACAAATTTTTTGCTATTTATTATAATTTATTAAACTAATAGATTTTTGATTTTATCATAATCATGCTACTATCCAATTTCTTTCAGCTTCACGCTTTATCATTCACTAGTGGACCCGGACGCGGCTACGCCTGCTTAAAATATAAGATTATTTATTAAATATATTTATGAAATTATTTTCAGTTTTCTACAGAATTAATAAGAAAATATAAGCTTAAATTATCAAAACGAATAATAAGTAGAGACATATTATTAGAAAAAAATATCTGAGTTATTGAAATGAATCAACAAAAGAGTAAAAGTAACTAAAAGAAAATTCTTGATATTAGAAAAAGTACCTAAAGTTTTCCGTGCGTGCGTACATACTCGTAGATATCGACTCTATGAAATAACTAAACATTTTTCTATATTAAATACGTTAATTTTTGCGAGCAATATCAAATAAAATAAGAAGAGAACCAAAGTGTAGTTTGAATAAATTATAAAAAGCAAATAATTATATAAATATTAACAATAGTTCGAAAATGTATGAAATTTGCAAAACCGTCAACATCATCTGCCCGTTCGCGTAGGTCATACTATATCGCCCGAAGGCAATCAATAATTGTCTAAAAATGATCGCTCTTATTTATTGATTAGAATGTTATACAGTAAACTATAATTTGAATCTAGATGAAATGCTAAAAGTGACTTTTATATTTATTTTTATAAGGAATTCATCCATCAAAATATAAGTTCATTTTGGGTGACGTTTTCTTAAAACAACAAACAAACTTTGCAAACCGTTGCCTAGCAACGACGGTTATTATTAACATGGCAGAATAAATTGCATGTCAAATTAGAAAGTATTTTAATTTATTAGTACATATGTGTAATGTAATGTTATGTAGCCTATAGCACTTCTGAAGAGTACAGCTTTCATACAAAAAAAAAACATAATAAATCGGACCAGTAGATCCAGAGATCTTAGCGTTCAAACAAACAAACTCTTCCACTTTATTATATTAGTAAAGATTGTAGAGTAGGCGGAGAACCTAGTGTCTCATCACTACTAGAACAGGAAAACTCTATAGGCTTATACATATAAGGCTTTTACGGCTTATACTTGTAGATGTCATATTAAAAGTTTTCTTTCCGAGATGTGAAAAAAGCTATTGTAACAGTAGCATTAACTACATTTAAGTATCTACGCAAGATTATTTAATAAGTTAAAAACATACAAATTATTTTATAAAAACAATACTTACTATATAATGAAATCAGCGCTTTCGCTGGCAACTTTTTCAATTTTTCATTGAAAGTAGCTTTACTTGCACTATTGTCGATTTGTGGGTGAATGTTTTCGAGAATATTTTCATCATAGAAACTAATACCATCTATTTCATCGTCATAGTCATCGTCCGCAGATACTTTGGGTTTATGGCTCATTGTATTTAATTTATCTCTAAGCATTTCCTCAATTCTGCCAGACTCACTATAAGTAACCTAGAATGGGATTAAGTAAATAAAAAAAAACAGTATATTCAATAAAAAATAAAGAAAAATGATAAAGAAAAATAATTTATTTCCTCGCTCTGGTAACAAGACAAAGCGCAGCGCGGTATTCCGTCACTCAGCAGATAATGTCTTGGAAATTCGACCGAAACTGGAGAACGGACTGTTTCAACACTAGGAGCTTGCCCTGTTATAATAATTAAACTCACATCAGCCGCCTGCGCTGCGGTATTTCGCTATTCCCTTTTAATTCATATTAAAATAGTTATAAATAAAAAAAATAACATACCATAATAAATAATATGAGCGCCTTAATAATAGGATTCATTTTTAAATTGCAATATAATTAATATTGGCTAACAAAAGCGATTAAGTATTCTTTATATTTAATTTACAATATTAAACATTTTATTTTATGACAAAACTAAAGAGAGACGACACTAGGGAAAAAAATGCGTTATTTTTCAACCCTATTAGCCTTTTTATAAGTAATTATTTATTAAGACAATGAGGTAAAACCAAGATGGTAAAAACAAATTATATTAGAAAAACACGATTTAATTTCATTGTTAATTCGTCGCGCCTTTTCTTAAATGATTAAACAATATGAGAAAATTATACATTTGATTTAATTAATTATAACCACGTATTTACGCGGTTTGTGGTTAGGAATTATAATTTACTTATTAATATCTTTATAGTAAATTATCATTTCTAACCACAGTGGCATTCATTTCCGCAACGAGACATTGAGTGTTGAGTTATTCCGCAATTTAACATTCAATGTCTCGTTGCGGATTTTGGTAGTGTCTTGGCGCTAGGTTCTCTCTATTTATTCTATAATGCGGGAAAAACTGGAAGTAAAATCGTACTATATCTGAATATTTATCTGTACTTTCCACCCGGACTTGAGACATTACGTATTAGATATTACAAGGTAAATATTTAGAAACTATACCCTATCGTTTATATTAATATACATATTTATAAATTAACTAGCGACCCCCTCGCGGCTTCGCCCGCTTTAACTACTAAATTATTCATATAATATATGTTCGCAAACCACTTAAGATAATGTGAAAATTAATTAAACCCTAATGCAACCCGTATTTTCGTAGTTCCAATAAGGAGTTTCCAATTGTTTTAAAATAAACACAAATAAATAACACAAACAACAGAAAACTTAAAGGAAAGAAATTATAAACAACAGACTACCTACTATTCTCTTACTCAAAAATACTTAAACGAAAGATGTAACCAACTATGTCGCGTGGAAATACATTATAATTATTGGATAACTCCAAAGTACGTGCAATCACTTCTAAATTTACTTTGCCAGTAGTAGCTCCGAACGACATCAGGGCCTTGGTTCTCTGACGGTTAATGCTGTTAGCCCTATTGGCTTTTACAGCGACACCGGTTGGGTAGGGAAGAGGGTACTCTGTCCCTGATGAAAAGCAAGCACTACGTGGCTGCCTGTGAGGAAAATTAAATAGAATGCATCGGCCGGGAATCGAACCCGGGCCGCCCGCGTGGCAGGCGAGCATTCTACCACTGAACCACCGATGCGTGTAAGGCTATTTATAGTGTTAGGCGGGCGCAGGGGACGCGCTTGTATAAGCCGTTTCGCAGCAAGGATTTTTTGATATTGTAACAACTTCTAAAGTACTTATTAAAATGAAAAACAGTAAAAGACAGTTTTGATCTTCATTAAATGGCCAACGTAACTAATATACTTATTTATATGCTGAGAGTAAGGGATAAGTAAAACTTGAGTCGATACAGCAAATGTAAAAAGCAAATTTTATCTTCGTTTAACGTAGAAAATTAATAAAGTATTTTAAACGATAAGGATTAATACCATTATGGAAAAATATCCCTCAAAATAAAAAATATATTAAAATTAATAGTAATTTCGTACGTGTAGTGATCATTTTTCTGTCTAAAAATAGTTTTAGACAGAAAAATGATCACTACACGTTATCCTTAAAAGATACTGTATAGAATATGCTGTCGCGGACTTTTTTGTAGATCTTATTAAGAGAAACAATACTCCAGTACATTATTTTCATGTAGTACTTACCATTAAAGCAGCGCATGCGCGAAAGTGTACCAACGGGTAGGACTTTATACACATTTATCTTATTTATGTTAACTTACATAAGAATGTACAAATAATAAACTATATATAAACCTTCCCTGAGAAATACTCGACCTAATGGTGAAAACCGCATCAAAATCCGTTGGGTGGTTTAGAAGAAGAAGAGTTAGAAAGTTCAGACAGACACGAAAAGCGACTTTGTTTTATAAGATATAGGATAAAATAGGAGAAAGAAATTTGCTTCAAGCTGTATCCCACACACAGCAGGGTAGGCAGAGGGAACCTAGTGATAAGACACTCCGTTCCACACTGTCCATTGATTTCTGGAGGCATTGTGTACACATTACTATATCAGTATTCAGTTAGAGAACTCATAAAAACATAAAGCCAAATGGAAAAGAGATATCTTTAAAATTTCGTCAATTCAATACATTTTGAATATCCAGCACTTTTTCCAACACAAATGTAAATTAAATGATGAATAGATATTCGGGCGAACGCGCTCGACTGTAACCAGAAAAACGAACAGCGCACATTAATTTAAAATGTATTTTTGTTTTTGTTACTTCTGGCATGCTTGCTGTATATAATTTTCATATCAGACGAATATTTTGGAATATTTATTTGTTTTATATTTTCATTTTCGTTAATTATAAATAATGCATAATTGTTTCATTATGCATAAAATGAATTTAATGTTATGTATTTTGTCTACAGTTTTCCCTGTAATAAAATATTTTAAAATAACACTACTACAAAAATTAACATTTGAGTTCATTCGTGAATTAAAATGTGACGCAGGCCATTGGTGTGGTTGAAAAAAGGACTTTATCTTCTTAATGAATCTTCTAGAAATGTAAATGGTCTAATTATTTATTATTACATAATTTAATAATATTAAACTATATATTTAAGAATATTCAAAACAAACAAACTTCATGTTACGTTTACATTTAAGTACGTTACGTTTACGTTATCAATTTTATATTTGCACCGGAAATTTAAATAGCGATTAATTGTTTTTGCTCCCAAAATATATGAAATTCCATCGCTTGTGTCATAATATTTTATGGGGTTTAGGAATCCGATAATAAGTGGGATTCCGTAAAACCCATATCAGCGTAAAATGTCAACAAAATTATATCCCTGAATTAAGTATTTTAATCACACCTGGTGCTGGTGGCTAAAGCTAATGTTCTTAGCCATTATCATTGAATGTTCTAAGGCCTGAGTGTGTCATAATTTCTTATGAAACGAGTGATTTTTTACATATAAGATATTTTACTGAATGGATAATTCAAATTATAAAATAATTTTTATACTCATGATAATTTAATGATGATTGAGAGGCACAAGAGTGTGATTGTAAACAGATTGTGGGTTCGATTCCCACTCGAGGAATTGACATTAATATTTTCATTTTCTTTGCTCTGGAGTCGGGGCCTAGCGCGGCGCATTCAGCGGAAAGTGAGGACCAGAGTGTCTAAGCGCTTGGCTCCCTTTGCCTACCCTGCTACATGCGGAATACGGCGTGAAGCTGGTGTAATTGATACATGCCAATTTGAAGGTCTTCTTATGCAGTTGCTGTTCTTTCTTTTGGTCAATTTATTACAAATGCAATTTTTATTTCACATATTCTTGATAGAACCTTGACGGCCTTAAATACAACAATAATAACCCAAATGTGCCAACGATGTCGCTTAAGTTCATGAAAAATAAATAAAACTCTATTTTCTTTCTATAAAATGGCAACATTCTTAGGGAGGGTCTTTGTAACATGCACGTATGTATGTCGTATAGGTTGAGTTGTAGAATCTTTCAGCATCGACACAGAAAGGGCGGGGCGGGGAGTCGATGAGTCAGTAGAAAGCTTCGATCGTGTTTTTTAAAATATTGTTTTTGAAGTCTTCTTTTCCATTTTTTATGTATTTGTGCGCTTATTTAGATTTTTTTTATCTTAAGTTTTCTGTTCGTACAAGTAAAAGTATATTTTTTTTCTGTCCATACAAGTATATAAGGATCCTGGCATTCATTCCGGCGTATATTGCCAGGGAATTCATTATATTAATAATAAATATTAATAAAAAATAGAATAATTACATTTATCATTGTTTGTTTATTTTAAAAGAATTTTATGAAATTCTTCGCGATATTAATTATAACGTAGTTAATTACAGGATCATTAATACGTACACTATATAATGTAAAGAAATAATTGGTGTTAACCAAATATCTTCATATTTGCTTAACACTCAATTATTATTTGTTATTTTTGCTTGGCTTAATTAGGCTATATTTCAGATATTTTTTTAGCTTGACACTGTATCTCGTACATAGCAGAGTAACTAGAGGGAACATTTAAGCCTGGTGTTAACACACTTCGTTCTCTATTAAGACTATTCCGTACCCTACATTCCACCAAATGATTGAGGCATTAATTGTTGAGTGGCGGAACTCAACGCCACGCTTTACCTTCGGCGTTACCAAAACAGAAATGAGGAAATGAAAATAGGAAATATTTTATTCCTTTGAGTGGGAATCGAACCCACAATAGTCGCGTTTACGCTTTCGCACGCTTATGCTTCTGCGCCACAGACCAGCACGCCAATTTCAGAGTATGAGTGTGAGTTGCGGAATTCAACCTCGGGCTTTTGCCTTGTTGCCAGAACGAAGTAATGACTAATATTAAAATTCATCACCCCGGGTAGAGATTGAACCTACAACCTTCGCGTTACAGTCACACTTGTGCCTTTGCGCCTTAGCGGCTTCATTAAGAAGTTTACAACTGTTAGCTTAAGTAATCCTTTAAACATTTATTCTTGAAAATTGCATAATAAAGCACCGTCAGTATGCAAGTATTAATGAAAGCAAATTAATTTATGATAACGATATTACAATATGTATGTATTCGCAATTTTCATAATTACCTTGAGATCTTTTACGACCATTGAACATGAAAATCGTATAAATTAAGTCCGTACTATTAAATATTATAAGTTTCATGTTGTAGCGCCTTATCTTCTTATCGGATTACTTGTAGTGCTTGTGCATACTGTATTTTAGAAATGGTTGTATTAATATTATTCATGAGGCCAGTGACTGTAAACGCCACTGGTTGTTTGGACTGGGTTCGATTTCCTCTCGATAAAATGAAATTTTTATTTAAATGTATATTTTCATTTCTTCACTCTGGTGTCAATGCAAAGGCAAAGGCGTTAAGTTCCACTCAATACACAATGCCTCCAGAATTCTAGAAAATAGGGAACGGATTGTTTGAACAGTAGGTTCCCTGTGCCTATGCTGCTATGTGCGGGATACAACGTGAAGATTTTAATATTTTTCATAACAAAGTTTTAACATTTTTTAAATTTTGAGTTTTGATAATTATTTATTGACGTTGTTAAGCGTTTGATATATGTAGATGTGAATATGATAATATTATTGAACAAAATACGAATATTATATGGAATCATTTAAAATATTTACTTTTAAACCTTTTGTAATCGCAATACGATGAATGGAATTGGGGTCAAATTCCACTTATGGGAATATTTTTATTTATAGATCTCTTGTTCTGGAAACACAGTGCGCCGTTGTTTAATTTTTTTCTATTAAAATATTTGCGCAAGCAAAAACTTCATCACCCAAAGCTATGTTAATACGGAAAACAAACGTAATCCGTACACACAGAAAGTAGAAACGAAACTAATTAACAAGTTGAAGCGGAGAGATTTCGTTAGGCGAACAGTTATTTTTGCCAACTCCACCACAACTACTTATTTATATAAGGGATCTCGTGGTACCATTAGGCTTAACGGAACTTCCGTTTAATGTAGAGTTAGGAAACTATTGTGTATACCGATAAAGCATAGTACTATCTAAAAGTAAAGTTCATAGCTTTTAAGTCTAGATAAGCTGTTATTGAATCATTTTATGAAAACTGTTTAATTATTGTACATAGAAATCGTTGATAATACAAAAAATAGATGAGGCATGTAACGTTTGTACATATTTTTTAAGACACTCCATTCCCATTAAGTCAATTCCGTTCCCAACTTTTCGCCGAATTCTGGAGCCATTGTCTGTTGAGTGGCGGGGTCCAAAGCGAGGAAATGAAAATGTTAAATATTTAATTTGGCATTACCTCTGAAAGGGCTCCACTTTCAAGTTAGTAAGTACGCACACCGACTCAATTACATATTAGACTAATAATATTCAAAATTTTAGCTTTGCTTAAATGACGTAGGTCTGTGGGCCCTGGGATCTTGGGCTGTAACGAAAGTTCAGCGTTGAGCTCCGCCATTTAACGAACGGTATCTCGAAAATCACTGCATGGGGTACGCGTAGTGTCTTAACTTACACTGCTTTATAGTGAATAGAGCAAAAAAAATGACGCAAGTTCTATTCCACACGGATCTCATTCTCAATCATCAATCATCACATTTTTGAATGGAATCATCTAACAACAATTAGTCTAGATGGCGATCAATTATAGTTAAAACTCTTTTTTTCCAAAAAAAAACACAAATTTTAGGCAAATCTAGATAAGCTAGTAATTAGACTAATGTATCTCTAAATAAGATTAACTAAAACAGTAAACCCTAGTTGTCAGTATCACATGAATGTTTGTTAAAGCATTGTGATCGATATCTCAAGAAGGGGAACTCTAAGACAATGTTTACATTGCTAAGTGAATACTACGAGACAAATGCTACTAGTTAAAGAAAATTGAAACGTTTGAAGGGAATTCTCAAAAGAGTTGGACGCGCCTGTTTATTTTCGAGGCACAGTATAGTCTACTTAAGTTATGCTTTTCATCGTCTCTGATATATGTGTTGGTGATATATGGATTTTTATGATTAATTTAGAATGTATGTATTTGTACTTTTATTTCTGATTATGAATAAATGGTTTGTATAATGATTATAATATTAAGCTTTTGGTGCTACATGGAATTTATATTGGCCTGGTTTATTTAGGCAGCCGTAGAATGGAACCTAGTACTAAGATACTCCGTTTCCTACTTTTAGCGAAAAAATTGCCATTGCAAAATTTGTCATTGTCGAGTTGCAAATCAGAACACTGCCTTTCTGCAAGAGCGAAGAAATGAATATAATAAATTCTCGCGAGTGAGAATCGAACGCACAACCGTCGTGCATCCATTCAGACACCCTTTTTAGTTTAAAATTAAGAATCTAAATTATATATAATTTGTACATCAATATTTTATAGGAATGTCCACACACAGTAGACGTCCACTCGTTTAGTTGCGAAAGCGAAGTTAAATAAACTTGTGCATGTATTTGCGTCTAATGACGTATGTTGCGAGCGGACGCGCACTTCGGCGAATTCAACTTAAACACATTTAAACTTCATCTGAAGTGAAGTCCGTATGAAGAAATTATTAGAGTGCATTCAATTATACTGTAATAGTAGGTGTACCTACTGTACTGAATACGTTGATGCTTTTGTTCAGTTAACCGGTGTATTAAAATGTTTACTGTAAGGTATAGTTTCTGATTTACTTTGAAATTATTTTGCAGAACTGAATTGAAGTTTACAAGACTTGTGAATAAGGTTCATAGATGTTGATTTTTCCCATTGACACCAGGGTAGGCAGAGAGAACTTGGGAACCAGAGTTAAGACTCTGTTACCCATTAAGACACTTGCATTCCTCACTTTCCGCCGAATTCTCCAACAATTTTCTATTATTTATTGCCGTCGTAGTGCAGTGGTGTAACTTGTGACTGTAAACGCGATATAGAAGACGAAGCGCAGCGTTTAGTTCCGCTACTACATATACAATATCTCAAGAATTCAGCAGAACGTGGCGACACAGAATCTATTATATATTACGGTTCCTTTACCTACCCTGCTATGCTTAATAAATAATAATATTTACTATTTATTTTGCAACTCGAGAGCAGCTCTAATTAATACGATATTATTAATTGGAAGTAGACATACTTTGGTCTTCCTTTGATTCGATCTATAGATTTAATAGTGCACTTAAAAATGGGTGGCATACTGTTGATAGGAAAATAAAAGTCTTATTAAAATACTATTCTAAGTGAAAATGTAATTATTACGAGGGAAAAAATATCAATTCTTAAGCATTTTAACAAAAAATAACTGGTACTAAAGACAAAATGTCTTTAACAGATGAAATCAGCAAAATTTTAATAGTGAGTATAATTGGAATTATCCTGAAAAGGCGATTTAAGTAAAACGGTCCTTGCTAAGTGAATTTGGAAAGGATTGAGTTGATTGCATGGCCTTCAGTCTCTATTTGGAAATGTGAAAGTCTTGTGAACTTAATGCTGTAGAAGTCTGATTTTAGATTAGTATATTATTTTTTTATGCTTCACGTTTCAACCTCCACATAGCATGGTAGGCATTCTGTGTTATCCGTCGGAATTTAAGACATAGCGTGTTGAGTGAAGTGAAGAGTGAGCGTGGAACTCAACACCACCATTTGTCCACCAAGGCATAGAATCTATTTCTATTTGGTCACACAGATGAAGCCGCAGGTAAGTAAAAACAAGTGAGTGGAGATAATTCTGAAATTTCTTGTGTTTTCTTCTATGGCTTTAACAATTACGACGATTATTATTTACAATTATAAATACCTTTGTCTATACTCTGTTCTGATAGTAGTATATTTAAATGGATATTATAATTATAATAATAAAAATGTCAATAGCTGTTAGTTATCAACATTGTTCCTTATAATTTGGGTTCCACCAACTTCTAATGTTTTTTATTTCTTTATAATTGGATGAAGGACTATTTAAAATTGCACATAAATCGCAGATACCGTCTTCTTCTGTTGTTTCTTTGTATCTATAATGATTATGCCACCTGAAAGTAATTTTTTTTTAACAATTTATATGTAGTTTTATAAATTAAAAATGCACAAAAATATCTTTATAATATATTTTGTATGAGACATAAATAATTTTATAGACCAACGTGGCGAGGTGAAACAGCGTTTGACTATTAAAGCGATTGCTGTGAGTTCGATTCCCATTCAAGGGAATAAATTATTGTCATTTCCCCAGTCTGGTAAGACAGAACGGGATCGAGGTCGGAGTGTACAGGTACACTAGATTCTCTCCGTCTTTCCTAGTATTTGCGGAATAAACGGTGAATCCAAATTTAATGTCTATGAATAAAGAGAGAAACAGATATATAAATAATTGAATAAATTATTTTTATGTTAAAATAATAATAAAAAGTAAAACTAAATCTTACCGAAAATATTCATAATATTTCTGTCGATTTTTGATAGACCTCAGAATTTCTGTTACAACGTCATCCGTATCTAATTTACTGGCATCTATGTAAGAACCTGGTGGTAAAAATCTATAAAAATAAAATAAATTTAGTTTTTTTTATATACATATCTATCTGTTAATAAAAAGAGCATCATCCGACCGGTTCTTTTATACGGTAGCGAATGTTAGCCAGCACTATTTCGGCACACTCAGGAGCTTCACGTCACGGAAATGAAGATGCTGAGGTGGATGTGCGGCGTAACGCGGTCTGACCGCATACGCAACACATTCATTCGAGGTAGTCTGGGGTCCGTGACGTAGCGGATAAGCTCCAAGAGCGTCGCTTGAGATGGTTTGGCCACGTTACGTGCCGGCCTAAGAGAAGCCTTGCTATATCAGTTCCTGGAGTGAGACCTCCCGGACGCCCAAGGAAGCGTTGGATGTCGTGATGCAGGACATGAGAGCCAATGGTCTAACCACCGAGGACGCAAAAAACCGTGCAAAGTGGAGTAGGTTGAGTAGGAAGGCAGACCCTGGCAATAGCCGGGATTAATGCCAGGAGGAAGATCTATCTGTTAATAAAAAATAATTGTACCTTTTATAGTCTGCACCTCCATATACAACTGGAACAGCATAATTTAATAATGGATACAACAAATCTTCTGTCACATAGTCTTCCGCACTACTACGTTCAAACGCAAAATAAAAATAATAATTCTTTTTCAAAAGCAAAAGGCATTCTTCTATACGATTTTTTGGACATTTATATTTCCCACACCAGCCATAAGAGTCGAGTGTAAGTTTAGTTTCAGATAAAGATTGATTGAGACTAATTATTAAATTGGAAGTTGGGGCACAATTGTTTGAAAACCACGCTGCGGCTATCTTCTTTTCCTTTAGTTTACTTTTCACCTCATCAGTAGTCTCTTGCATCTTGGTAATCCACAACGTGTCTTTCTTAGGTCCAATTACATTAGCATTTAAATCCATAATTTTAAATTTAGATTTTATTATATCAGAATCTAGTCGATATGTCCAAGTCAAATTGTAATAGTTATCATATTTCTCATTACATATAGGATACGTTCTTGCTGATTCAGAGGTTGTAAAAATATAATTTTGATAATAAGCTCTCAATAGAGGATGTATATCCCAATCACTTTCAACACCAAAAAGAATCGCGTCAAAATATCTAAAATCTGGTAGCAGACTCTTATCTATCGTCAAATAGCAATTAGTATATGTACAGTTGTTCATGAGAAATGGTGCTTGACCTTTAACAAAATTAGAACCTCGGTAAGTAGGCTCGTGATTCCAATTAAGTATATATTTCAAATCAGTATCAAATCTTTTCGGCCTTTTAAAATTAGAAGTTGTAATAGTTACGTTGTTTTTAAGTTTTCTTAATTTTCTCACCATTTGTTTTATTTTTCCTGGTGTTCGAAGCATATAATTTAGTTCTACTATATCATTATTTTCATAAAACAAAAGGTAATTGATGGAGTGTAAAAAAATTGCTAAATATATACCAGCGAAAACTGCTTTTAAACTTTTGCACATATCAGAATTTACGTACACAAAATTACACTAGGAAACTTTAACTTCCTTTGTTTCTTTGTGAAGTTCTTACCATTTCATCAAATACATAACAGTCTCAACAATGCAATATTTCTCTTAGTATATGTCCACAATATTTCATTAATCTCAAACAGGATGGAGAAGAATTTTCTCGTATGCTAATATAGTTTATAGCACGCGAGGGGTGGACAAAAAGCTAAATATCGCAATTACACCGACGTGAAATTAAATATGAAAATCTCTTTGTACGGACGGCCGCGTTTGTCGCCCTTCCCTTCGCGCCAGTGATATGCAAATGACAAAAAATAAGCAAGTAGTGCTCTTACCTGACAGAAAGGAATTTACGTTCATATTGTTCCATATATGTGGAATGTTTTCATACAAACTGCTGCGTTTTTAATAACCAAATGGTTAACCTGCGAATATAGTTACGAAATTGGTTGAAACATTTTTTATTGTATTTAGCTGTTGCATTTTTGTTTTTACGGTATTACTTTGACTTAATATAATAATATAATAGGTAAACGTAATCATTTCAAATTAACGTAAAACTTTACGTTTATTAATTTAAATTTTAATTCCTTACACTATTTTCTTACTATTTACCTTAATTCTTCAGCTTCACGCTGTATCTAGTAAAGATATAACTTAAAGTATTGCTCAGAGAATCCATAATTTTCGAGACATTACGTGTTGGGTGATCATAAAATGTATTGTTTTAACGTCACGCTGTATCCAGTACATTGCAAGGTAGGCAGAGGGAACCAAGGAATCCAGTGGCGGAACTCAACGCCGCGTTTTGCCTCGACACCAGAAGACGAAGAAATGAAAATATAAAACATTCAATTTCCTCGAGTGGGAATCGAACCCATACACATTATAAATATTGTTTATTACTTATATTTTGTGTGAGAATCAAACCAACACCCAACTATGTACTTACAATAAATTATCCAATTAACCTCTTCCAAATTGGCCTAAAATGGCGTCTAGCAATTTATGCGTACCAGCCTAAGATATAACATAAACATAATGTATCTTTTTCGTTAATCGCTACCAAATTTTCGCGGCTTGCAAAACTTTTTTTTTCGCCTCAAAAGCGAATCTCTGAATATTAGCAAAAAGTCATTAAAAGTAAGGACGCTGTTCATCATGGCGGCGAAACCTCAAAGTCGGTATTAAATCGGTGAGTTGGTAGGACCTTAAGTTATAAAAGTTCATTCATTTAACGGTTGTGCGCGTTCGGGCCGGGGCTCAAATTCAAATTATATCGTAGTTAGGTATGTGTGTTATGTAAGATTCTACTTGTTTAAATGAGAAGTAGGGAGAGTATTAGGGAGTTTTTATATTTTTTTCTGGATTTAGATGATTTAGGTGTCGTAATAGCTAATAATGCAAAGATCATATACATTTAGGTCGTCTAACTATTTTTGTTTACAGGAAAATTGAATACTATTACAACAAAAATATTTAAAAAAAAAACAAAAAGTAATATTTGTAGGTCTACTCCTCCAACTCCTGCTGTTCCGGATATGCCAGTGAGAACGCCAACATGAGCTTGGCCAACAACACTTTGATGACACGAAAAATTTAATTGAACGAATAAAAACAATTATTTTACATAGGTGAATCTATTGTGGTGTTCGAGTATCGATGAACTTGTAATTTATAAAGGCTTAATGATGAAAATAATTTACTTCACCGAGTTAGAATCGAACCTACTACAGTCACGTTTACAGCGAGGCGCTGCGTCATGAATGCTTTCTCTTCGCTTAAGAAGAAGCAAAAAGGCTGACCAAATATTAATTTACTTAGAATTATATAGGTTTCTTAGATATTTTTTTCTTAGTTTATGATTAATCTATTGTATTTTGTAGTTAGATTCATTATAGAGCTACTCTTTTCTCCATTTTCCGTTAATTAAAGAAATGTCAGTGTCAATTTCTTTAAATTTCATTACTTTAGACTAGTTTATATGAATTACCTACATATGGTATTTTAAATAGCACATCCGAACGTCGGTGTTATATGACATCGACAGCTAAATGACGGCTATTTCCATATTTGACCTTTGCCAGCTAAAAATAAATTTAACCTACAAAGAGAAGAAAAATTATGCTTCATTATTATTATTTTTTAGTTTCACACTGTTATCCCACATAGCAGAGAGAACTTGGATCTAGTATTAATACACTCCCTTCCCATTGAGACACTTTCATTCCCTAATTTTCGCCCAATTCTCGAAATATTTAATTTATCTTTCATCATCATCATCATCATAAACAGCCATCTTTTGTCCACCACAGTCCACCACACTCGATCCTCAGCTTCGGACCCATCCGCTTTCCCCCAACTTCTTTATGTCGTCGGTCCATCTGGCAGGGGGTCGTCCCATTTATCTTTAAGCTTTATAAATACTAGAATAAATGGAGAGAATCTAATGTTAAGAAACTCCGTTCTTCATTTTCCGCCCGAATTCAAAATCCTGTGTATTGGGCCGCTGTTATTATTATTTATTATACTAGTCTGAATTGTCCCTTGCGCAAAAGTCTCTCTCCAGTTTAACAAACAAAAAAAAAGATAAATATAATTAACTTATTATATTACATTATACAATCGTATAGCGGTTTGAATATTCGAACAAAGCCTACATTGTACTGAACAAACTTTTAAACTTTTGGACTCTTTCGCAACTTTCGTTTCAGTCGGTTTCCGCGCCATCGGCCGCCATCCTATTAGTGATAATTAAATCCAATGGATTTGGCGGTTTTAATTTCATTATCACGTTAACCCTTTAAGTTTTCAACGTTTTAAGCCGACCCGTGTAATTCGGACCATAATTTCGAGGATTGACTTAAGTCGATGGCACATTGATTTTGGTCCAGCAATGAATGTGAATTATTTAAATTTTGGTGAATTTTGTCTTTTCTCATAATTTTTAAGGGTTGTAGCTTTTTAGGGCTGCTTATATAATAGCTAAAATATAAATTAAACAAGTTATTAATAAAATAGAGAAAATCTTGATTTGATCTTTAAGCATTTGTCCTTTAAAACATTGAAACTTAATAAATGTAAGAGTAACCATATACCTAATTTTAACAAAAAATACGTTATTCAAATATAAATATATCTTATATTACGCCTTCAATTCTAATTCTGCTCATGTTAAAAGTGAATTATCATAATTTCCCAAACAGACTCAACCTAAAACTAACTAGCTTTGGGAATATTGTACCAAGATTCACAATGTTTAAGGAGACAGGCACGAGATCATTATAAAGTAAAGTTCCAAAGCTGAAGCGCAGCCCTGAATATAAAATTATCACCTCCCTTAGTCAGCCGGTTTAACTTCATTTTAATAAAAACGAGAGGAAAAAATTACGCCGCCAATGTCTAGCGCTGAGCGAGGTTTTTACGTTCGACGGAGTTCCGGATTTTATTTGATTGCTGTATTACCAGAGAAATGAATAATATATTATACTATGAAATTGCTGATTTTAATTTTAATAATTTTCAAGAATATATAACATAACATCTTTAACGTTAACGAATAGAACAAAAATAAAATAAAAGATACAGTTAATTTAAAGATACACAGATGTGCAATGGCGGCCTTATCACTAAAAGCAATTTCTTACAGGCAACCAGGCCAGGTTATATATTGAGGCCAGTCGTGGTGTAGGGCCACAGAGTGTTGTTTTTGTGGTACGATTTGACCGGTTGACAATTAGATATCCGTTCCTTTCCTCGCTCTGGTACAAGATTAAGCAAGGAGTTGGGAAAGGAGTGTCCTAACACGAAGTTTTCGCTTTCTACATTGGTTTATGCAGGATGCAGCGTGCAGCTAGAAAAAAGCCTTTAATGTTGTATACGTAAATGTATTTTATTATTCAATTTTTTAAAAATATTTTTCGTTACAACGATTATCATTACAATGTGTTTAATTAATTAAAATGATTACTCTAGCAATAAGTAATATTAAACAATGCACATCTAATTTCATCTCGGTGCTGCAGTAGTTCAAAAGTGCCAGAAATTTCATTATAACATTCACGGCGTGAAGGCTCTCAAAGCCCAAAGCCGAAATAATATAAAGCTTATTCTAACGATGGTGTGTATTCCTCGATGTTATGTAAAATTTTTAATGACTACCCTCCAAGTTATGTTGTAATGTGAAATATAGTATAGTCTCTTATTGCAGAAGTCTTTACTAAATTAAAAAATATATAATTAATAATAAAAAAATACAGTTAAGTACACATAATAGAAACACAGTATAAACTATAATTGTTTTATTAGTTTTGGGGGACAACTCAGTGCAGTTATAAACTAAATATATTATACAGGGGTTAAGTATTATGTAATGAAGAACCAAGACGACAGCCTCTATATAGAAAAAAAATAGAAATTGTAGGTTCAATTCCCACACGGAAGAATAAATTATTTTCCTCGCTCTTGTAACGAGTTAAACTACTGCTTTTAATTCCACCACTCAACAATGAATGTCTCTAAAAATGGGGGAATTCTTCGGGCGAAAATCTTTTGCCATAACAAATGTGGTTCTAAAGAGAAAATTATAAAATTATGCGACAAAATCAACTTTTCGAAGTCCACATTTGGCTGTAGCCCAAAAAATTAATTGGAGACAAGAGGCCGATGTTTCAGCGCTCGCACTGGCTGTAATTAGAGCAATCGGCCTGAGTCACGTCTAGCCGAGTGCCGCTAAGTGTGCTCCAGCTCCAGCGTCTATTGTCGTTCAGTTAGGACTTTAGTAAACGCTTGTAGATATACAAATTAAATGGTTTGCTGGTATGTTCGTGTATTGATGGAATATTATGGTATAATATTAAGTAAGCTGTGAAAGGCTTGACACTTTGGCTCTGCGTAGAGACGTCTCCTCGCTGTGCGTTCTCTATCGCATTTATCATGGTGAGTGTTCTGAGGAACTGTTTGACCTGTTACCTGCCGCCGAATTTTCTAACCGCACAGCACGTCACAAACTTAAATATCATCCACACCATCTGGATATGTGGCACTCCACTACTGTGCGGTTTCGTAGAAATTTCCTTCCACGCGCCACCGAACTGTGGAATGGCCTACCCGCGTCAGTGTTTCCAGGTCGGTACGATATGGGTGCCTTCAAGAAGCGCGTCTATCTCCACTTCAAAGGCCGGCAACGCACCTGTAGCACCTCTGGTGCTGCACGGGGTCGTGGGTGGCGGTGATCACCGCCAGGTGACCTGTACGCTCGTTTGCCTTGTCCTTCTTCCATAAAAAAAAATAGCTATTTGTCTGTGTGCTTTACAATATACTATGGTAGGTTTGGATATTTTTCAAGAACACTCTTAAGACATTCCCTTCTCCCTTTTCCGCCGAATTCTGGAAGCCTTACGCAGTTTGCCTCAACACCAGAGTTAAGAAATGAAAATATTGAATATTTCATTTCCTCGGGTGGGAATCGAACCCACAACCTGTGTCGTTTATAGGACACTTTTAAGCATGACTTGCCGCACTATACAAATGTATATTTAAGAATATTAAAAAGTCATACAAATATATGGTAACTATTCACATTTGGCTTTTAACCAAAAAAATAATTGGAGACTTGTAATGTAAGTTCTCTGCTAATAGCAGCACATTCATGTGTAATTAGTGCAATCAGTGGGAATCACGTACAGTCAATCAAAAGCATTGGTTAAGTGACGTCAAAGCAATCGCCATGTATATATGTTATGCAAGGTAGATAGATATACAGAGGCCTTTCTTGATACTGAAAATCTAAAATAAAGAAATTACATTTGTCAGATTATTGTACACAATAATTGTGGGTTCAACTGTTTTTGGTGGTTTCGACCACCAGTGATGGAATTTTCGTTAGAAGCTCCTTGGTTGGAACTACAAATTCGGATAGATCATTTCCTGTAATAAAGACATAGTTTCACTTTTTTACATTTTGCAGGTTATGTAAAGAAAATTGTTAATAGTATTTTCACAAACTTGCTTGAAAAAACTGCAATTACGTTATTATTGAACCAGATTACCAACATAGGGATGCTATTAATATAAAAGTCAATAAAAGATTTTTGCATTCATATTGTCTATTTTCTAATGGTAACAAAATTTTATTGCAAGTAACTGATTACATTTGAAAATAAAAATAAACTATTAAAAAATACAGAATAATTGCAGTGACATGAATAAAAATAGGAACTTTAATATACCTACGATAAAGAAATATAAATTGAATATTAAAATATTTTTCCTCGTTTTAGGTATTTATATAAGTACACATGTATATACAATTTTTCTTAAAAAGATTTATAGTCTAGTATTGAGCAAAAGGGAGAGTAGGCTAAGTCTGAATTAAGATTTTGTGAAAAACTCTGAGGTCCAATACATTTCTTATCTTATCTCACTTTCGTTTATATCAATATCCTTTAAAATTATTTACACAACTTTTGGGTTATAGACCTGTGAACACAAGTATTATTTTCAAAAAGTATATGAGAGTATTCGTCTGAAGGAATCAAACATATTTTTAAACATCTTGACTCTATTCGGAGGAAGTAAAATATCCAGGACTCCCCTTTCAGATTGTCTTATAGGAATGACTTCTATAGGCTCATTTAGATCCTCTTCAACATTCCTTGTGGAAGGCGTTGTAGTATCTCCATTTTTTATATCTAATAGTGTAGAACTACTAATGTTTAATGAACTATTTGATATTGACGGAGATGTCGTCATTTCAACATTTTTTGGGTTGAATTCACTAAATTCAGGTGGTACATTATTAACTGGTACGTCGGTCTCTTCACTTATTGCAGAATCAGCCTGTTTGCTCAAAACATTAGTGTATATATCCTGAAAATTGATAGAGGATGGCATGTAAGCATTTGTGTACGGCTGGTCATCTTCAGTGGACTGAGCTTCAATCTGCACCTGAAATGTGTTTTTTTAATATTTTAAACGTATTTGGGTGAAATAAAATATATACATATAATCTGTTATTGCCAATTTAAGAGAGAAGATATGTTAAGTTCACACTCTCTACAACAGCGGACGCGAAGTGTGGCGTTGAGTTTCACCACTTAACACGCAATCACACTCTGCTTGCTCTGCTATATGCAGGATTTTCACTAACACACATGGTAATCTTATTTTAGTGAAAGCAAAAAATACACTTATATTATTTATATTATAACATTTACAAAATTATACTCACTAAGTAATACGTATATAAGACCACTATAATATTAGCTATCAATCCCATATTAACGTCTGATTCTTTTAACAATTGGCGTTATAATAAAAATTATGGACACTGTTCCTCCATTCACTTCTCACTGTGAGAAACTTTTTGTTTTAAATATAACTACAATAGTGTTTATCGAGTTCAAAAGAAAACGGTATTGTCTACTCGGTGAATGAAATTATTAACGAACTGTGAACTAAATAATATATTGTTAGATGATTAAGATACTCGGGAGTTTTCAATACATTTAAATTTTTGTTAACATGTAGATATAAGTTGCAGTGGATTCCACTGAAACGCTATAGTTGTGGGTTCCATTCCCACTTGAAGCATCATTTAAATATATATGTAAGTATTGGTTTTTTTAAACTCGTGGCAAATTTTTACTTTACACCAATACCACCAAGTTAACTTACATTCTTATTTACCTGAAACAGGCGAATACATGTTATAATAAAATAATAAGAATAATAAAAATATCTGTAGTGTTTTGTCGTGATATTGCGTTAGAGCAAGCCGTCGCGCTTTATCTTGTTACCAGAGTGAGGAATAAAAATAATTTATTCCATTGAGTCAGATTCGAATTCAGAATAAACGTGTTGGCAGTCAGATACTGTACTACAACGTCAAGATTTTATTAGGAAAAAATATATAGTGAAAACCTGGTTATTACATATTATGATAAGATTTTAACTATTACATTGAAATGGCGGTACGTAAAATATAAATGGAATTTAGATTACATTTGTTAGTGGCGCCTGAATAGTTAACGCTATTTTCGGTGTAAACGCGTATTGTTAAATTTTACTCGTATACAACATTGAGTGAACATGATTTATTGGCTTCAGTTAGAACTCCCGATTGTTATGATTTGGTATGTTGGAAGTTAAATTTATAATTTCATATAAAAAAAAATCAGCTTCACGCTGTATCCCGCACACGTCAAGGTGGTCAGAGGGAACCTATTGTTAAGACCCTCCGTTCCTCACTTTCTGCCGAATTCAGCAAGCATTGCATCTTGACCGGTGGAATTCAACGCCGCGCTTTGCTTCAACGACACCAGAGCAAAGAATTGGAAATATAAATTTATATTTCCTCGAGTGGGAATCGAACTCACAAACAGTTACGTTTACTACCCACGGCCCACTGGCCTCAATGTATATAGTCTATGATTTCTGAATCTAAAACCGAAAACAAAATATTTCTATTTAGTGAGAAACTATAGTCTCTATTACTCATTTGTTTCGTGTCACCCGGAGGCATTTCTCGCACTGTAATGAAATATCATTCTTAACAGATAGGGTGACCAGATATGTCAACCCGAAATAATCTTTAATTACGGTGGGAAATTTGTAAACACATAAAAAAAAGTGTCCTTTGTAAATACAAATCTAACTTCATCTAATAATCCTTAATATACAAAACTTAGCCTTTCAAAGGCAAATAATATAAAAAGAATAAAACATACACTATATTTCTTTTATAGTGAAAGTGAACATAAGGCATAGGGAAACTGCTTTATCCTGGGACTTGAACCGAGGTCCCGTGAGTGCAGCACTTTATTTTACACAAAGCGATGAATATACGGGGTTAAAATCGTATTTGCCCCTAAATAAAAGGAAGCGAGACAACCGTACAGCGAGCTCCGATATGAAATGCTTGTTTCCATTGTTCTTCTATTTATAATATGTTGGCATTTGTGTATAATATTCTAAATAATATTGTGAATTGTTGTAACGATCTGGTAAGTTCATTTTTATTTGGGGGATGAATTATTATTTATGAATATTTTCAATTATTCACTATGGTATAAAGGCAAAAGTGCGGAATTGAGTTACGCCACTCTACAAACAATACCTTGAAAATTCGGCGGAAGGTGTGGAAGTGTCTTGTTACTAGGTTCCCTGTACCCTACTATATGCTATCCTTCTATGTACGGGACACAGCGCAAAGCTGAAATAAAAAATTAAGTTTAAGAGATAAGAAAAAAAAATTATTATCATAAGAAAAGGGGGGAATATTTTAGGTTACATAACGCATAATTTTAGCCCGAGGTAGTGAATAGGATTAAATAACTACAAGAAGCCTATCTACACATCGGTAAATGAACATTTGAAGAAAAAGAAAACAAACGTACATACATACACTTTTCTACAATTTTTGTTAAAAAACCAATTATTTATTATTATATTTGTTTCAGAATCATATGCATGTTATAAATAATGGAGCCGAGCATTCTGGTGCGCCAGTAAGGATGCTTATGATGCGGTGTTGCAGTTTATTTAATTTCCTCAAAGGCATTACGTGGAAAAAGCATGTTTTCAAGTGCAGCACGGAACTCTTTTCCAACCTTTTATCCAGAAAATATATTTAGATTTGTGAGTGCAACACACTTTTTAATAAACTCTCTTGTATTTGCAATTTCGACACTTTCTGCCTTTTCATAGTAGAAAGTAACAACGAAATGAGAAACTTTGCCAAAGTTCATAATCAAGGCCCGAATGTGCTTAAAATTTTTGGTTTTCATTAATGCTCTTTCATCTGTTCCGAGATTGCGGTTGGCAATAACATTTTATGCTTTATAAATATAATGATTTTCAGAAAATTCTGTACAGTTTTTTATTGCATTTAAATTTGTATTTAATATTTTGGATATATATAAGTTTTCTTTTGCATCTTCAAGTGTGAAGTTCCCCCATAGCAGGAATTTAGTATCAAAATCCTTATTCTCTTCCTATCGTCATTTTCCTTCACTTTTTTATATAATGCAGAACTTAGAATCCTTCCTTAGAATCCTTAGACTTAACACCATATTTTGTCTACTATAGCGAGGATATGTATGAAAATGACTTCAAAATATTCATTTCCCGAATGGGGATAGAACCCACAATCGATGCCTTAACAGTCGACACTGCCAGGAACGTCCTAAATTCTATTAAATATCTATTCATACTTATTCTACGGCTTCCACATCACAGATGCAGCTATAGCCCAAACTGCCGGTTGGGTCAACATAATCGGAGACACCTTTGTCCTGGGGCTTCGATTCACCGACAATGCAGCAATGCATCAAGTTGATAGCTCACGGCTAATCCCCGTATATATAGTGTTTGGGCATAATGGCCCTGGTAGCTAATCAATCAAGGCTTCGACTAAGATCTAGGTTGTATTTGTTACTTTATTTATGAGTATATTTTTTTTAAGTACACTCTGTGTCCTGCATATAGCAGGGTAGGCAGAGGGAACCTAGGAACCTAGTGTGAAGATACTCCGTTCCCATTAAGACATTTCTATTTCCCATTTTCCGTATTGCGTATTAAGAGCCTCAGTTTTTTGTGAGTTTTTTATTAATTTATGTTATTTATCTTATTTTATTCATTATTTATGTTCACACTGATATGATTTCGTGGATTATTGTGCGGGTGGAGTCGTGAACGAAATGCTAGATAGCATTTAGCACAATTGATTTTATTGTTGCCTATTTGTGTATATAGTGGAGAACGGAGTGTTTTAACACTAGGTACCCTCTGCTTACCCTGCTATGTGCGGGATACAGCGTGAAGCTGATTTAATTTTAATATCTACCTACAGCATTTAGGAAAATTTACATGTATCAACAATGTGGATGTATCAAGAGAATGGCGCACGGCTAATCTCGATATATGTGTGTGCTTGTGTGTAATTACCGTGCTAGCGAATCAATCTATTTGATTACGATTTAGGATTCATTGGCTAAATTCAATTTTGAAATTGGGAGCACTTTTTAACATTATTTATTAGATTTCACTAGAAAAGAAAAAGAAATAGAATATGTATAATTGAAGTTCGGTAAAAGAGGTACAAGCGTACGGCTGTGAACGCGATAGGTTGTGAGTTCGATTCTCACATTTCATTTCGTACATAAAATAATAATTAAATATTTATACAATATGTTCACGTAAAATCCACTTTTATTTACGTATAAAACCTGGGCCCTTTTAGCAGATGTTTTAATCGTTAATTACCGTTGAAGCAATTAACGCTTTCACAGTATTCGTTAAAAAGAAGAGTCTCCGTCCGCGGTTCTAGACTTTTGAACAGGACTATGCAATACTGGAGCAAATATATTTTGTTATGTCAGCATAGTCTTAACACTAGTCGGAGTGTCTTAACACTAGGTTTCCTCCGTCTACCTTGCTATAAACGGAATAAAGCCTGAAGCTAAAAAAATAATTAAAAAGAGGTGGTATTAAAATAATTTATTGAGTGACTGACATGAGTGACAATAAGGCAAGAACATTTAAAGTTTATAAATTAATTAAAAAAAAAAGAAAAACCGACTTCTAACAACGAATTAAAAAGTGAAAAATAATTTTACAAAGACTTTATAATTGTCAGACATGGACAAAAAAAAATGGGACCTAATGGGAAGCTTCACCTTTCAAATAAAAAAAATATATCAAAATCGGTACACCCTGTCAAAAGTTATGAGGTAACAAACATAAAAAAAAAATAAAAAAAAAATACAGTCAGTAATAAAAAAAGAGTCGTAGCCCGAATTATAAAAATTGAATTGTAGTCTTTCGGGAAATCTCTCTCTACTATGATGCCAGGATAATTGATATGCCAGGGAACCCAAATGCCAAGTTTCAGAGTTTGAACAACGCACTTGCGGTTCTGCATAGTCCGTCAGGCACTCAGTGACTGAAGACTTTTATATTTGTATATCGAAAAGCAAATAACTTATAAGAACACAGCACGGAAAAATAAAATATTATTTATTTATACTAAAGAAAAAATAAGGATGAATAATGAATATATCCGTTGATCTTGTTTAAAGCAGTCCGCGAGCGAGGGAAGGCGGCAACATCTTGTACTAATTGGTCTACGGCGCGAAGATGTTCCGCGATTTATAGCTTTACTCACCTACACATATATTGTGCACTCTAAGTTCTACGTTAAATATGAAAAACTTTTAAATTAAAAAAAATATAGAAAAAGAAGTGTGTTCCCTCTGCCTACTCTGGTCTATGCGGGATACAGCGTGAAGCTGATTTGATTTGATTCTGCCGAATTCTGGAGCCTACAACTAGTTGGCTTTAAAGTCACACTTGGTGCCATTAAATTTATATATTTATATCAGCTTAACACACATTTACATACATTATGTATAGAATAATTTTATATAGTAAATACATGTACGACGTTGTAATCTTGTACTCCGGGGAATGCATTACCGGGCGGCGCGGGTGCTTACGTCAGATATACTACCCTTAAATTACTTTGAGACATTTCTACTTTAGAGTTTGTAAATGATTATGATTTGCTGAATTTTAAGAAAAAAAATACAAATAAAAATAGGTTCGGTTTCTACTTGAGCTAAATGAAATAATTAATATTTTCATTTTGATCTGGTAATAAGGCAGCGGCGTTGAGTTCCGCCATTCAAATGCTTCCAGAATACGGCGGAAAAAGTTTAAGTGAAGTGGCTTAATGGGAACAGAATGTCTTAGCACTAAGTTTCAAGTTTCCCCGTGCCTACCCTGCTATGTGCGGGAGCTGAAAAAATTCTTTTTAAACTTTTTTTTTTGCTTTCCTAAAAGATTGCTATAAGTTCTAACGCCTACTTAAACATAGCGAATTGAATGTACTTACATAAAATTATAGGACAATTAAGACAAATATGGCTAAAATAGACAACAATTTTGTCGTTTATAATTTTATTTATTCAACAACATTGCTTATAAACTTATTTTCGATAAAAAAATATATAATTTTAATTTATGTCTTTTTAGATTGTATTCTGACACTTCCATTCTAATATATCACACTATTACTGAGCCAGGGAACCTATTTAATACATCACATAAATACTATCTTAATTGGAATATGATGCCACAATCATCGAGGGAATCCAGTTACTTTACAACTAATCTCTTTCAAACCCTATAATATTTAGAACCTTAATAAAAAACATCATCCGATATGAAGATGTGAAGCTGCATTCGATAGTAATAGTAATAAATGTAAATTTTATTTATTTTTCCTTTTTCTAATAAACTTATGATTGGAGCTACTGCAATCGCCAACTTTGCCTTATTATACTATCGCACGATGTCGGAATTTCTCAAGCTCTACGCTATTTTACTATGGATATGAAAACCTTGTTACAATATTTTACGTTCAAGTAAAATTATTTTTTAATATAAAATAGCTTTAAAAATGTTTTTGTTCAGTTAGTGTTTTAATATTATATAACATAGATTGAAATATATAACTTTTACAAAATTTGTCATATAAAATTTAAAAAAAAAATCGTTTTAGGTCTTTGGAGTGCATGTTCAGTGGCATAATTTACTTGAAAACGTTTTACTTTAAATTTTATGAAGTATTTCAAAGTTTAAAATAGTTAGATAAATTATATTTTCTTATAGTTATATCTCAATTAGTATGTAGTCTGTGTGTAAAGTACTGTTTCAATTTTAAATACCACCACGACTCCTCTAGTCATACCTATATTATTCTTTCAAACCCAAGTTCGCCTGTTGGCTCCCACTCGAGTCGCGTATGAAGGCAAAATTAGACTTTTTAAAGTTCCCGGCAACTTCGATTTTACCTCCGTCCCTCCGTCCGAGATTATTTCGCGGCCTCAGGTGGGCTACATGTTTATTACACTTTTTATAACGAACAACCAACTTTTACCTAATTTATATGTATATGATATAAGAGTGGACGTATTGGATACGATGTATGGAAAATTTAAAGATTACGTGGTCATAATAAAGTTTTTTTATAAGCTTCACGGTTATACCTTGAACTTAGGGTTTGCCATTGGCAAAGTCAGTCCGCGTTTACCTTAGATATTAAGTGACAGATCTCTACAAAGTGCTATGTCGTTTCAGAGCAGAGGAAAGAAAATAATGTAAATACCCGTTGTCCAAATGCGCCGCTACATGTTTTTCATGAAAATATTTGTTGTTTTTATCGTCCTGACATTCAGTCTCGTATTGAGACAGCTTATTTACATTTAATTTCATATTTATGTTTTGTTTCATATGGGGACCCTACTTATTCCACACTTTGTCTAACAAAACCGAAGAAATGTATTTTTTAAAATATTTTTTATATATTACTCAGCGTGGAATCGAATTCATAACCAAAGTATAATCATGACTACTCTTGACGTTTAAATCTTTAAAGAAAATGTCCACTAGAGGTAAATATACTTCTATTATAGTAGCTTAAATGCATTCAAATTAATACAGATAATTATAAATTCATGTTATTTACAATAGTAAAACGTCATTGATTGTTGTTTCAGTTCATTTTAATCTTTTTATTCATTATATTGGTTAAAATATTTAAATTTCATGAATAAAAGTTTATTTATGGACGTTATCGGTAATAATAATATATATAATATTATCGATTAGTGATCGCTGATAATCCTGACCATTTATAACACGTCTGTGTAAAAATATATGCAAACTGAAAACAACTGAAACGCTTATAACTTCCTATCGTGTGTAATTTTGTTGAAAAATGGCACTTTGTTTCCAAATTGTGAATGTTTTTTTTATTTTAAAAGGTTTAAAGATATTTATAAGCAGGTGTTACAGGTCTGTCGGTCATTATATGATTGTTAGTCTTGTATTTAGTTGATAGGAGGGGTGTGTGGGGTCTTTATATATAGCGACAATACGAAAATATTGCATTTTTGACCCAAAATATATTTATTTAAGCGTTTTAATGAATCCACAGATATGTCCGTCTGTCCCATTTTGCTTAAACAATAGAATTTATGTACCGATTTCGAGTTTATTTATCCATATAGGCCAAATGCAATCACATTCATCATAAATACCAAATGCGATATCGATGTTTGGAATGTCGATGAAGGCAGTCTTGTGTTAACAAAGCATAGTTTAAATCATCCAGTGTTTTTATTTTTGTGGTCAATAACTTATGAAGGCTGTAGATAATGGTTAATTAAATTTCCAATTTTATAGAAGTCTTATTCTTTACATATAAACAACTTTTTAAGGAAAAAAAAACTATTTGAGAAAACGGTTAAACAATTTAAACGGAAAGTGGCTTACAGCGTATAATAACTTCTTAATAATAACGTATGTCTTGTTGATCGGGGAGCTTGCATGAGTTATATGAGGCGCATGTTCCAATACGTTTATACGTTTCCCAAAAAAGTAGTTTAGAGTTCATCAAAGCACAATCTATTGCTAAATTAATAAGAAACAATTAATAGAAGAATATTACTAACTACAGCCATTTACAGCTCATCAATTTCAGCTTAAATGACAAGTAATCAGCCCTAGGGAATGACGAACAACAAACCGTTGGAATGATATCGGAATGCTACAAGCACTGTTGGATGCCCTAAATATCTGCGACGCGACATACCAATGCCTGTGGCTGCCTCTGACTGACAGATATTTGATAGGCTATTCATTGTTCATGTTTAGGTGCCCGTTTGTCTAAGAATAGCTTGTATAGTCGAATATATGGGATGTATGTATATGGACAATATATCATAAATTATTGTATTATAATTTATTTTTTAACATTTTTTTATTGAATTGTGTATATACTTAGTGCGGCGTTAAATTGTGTGTCGTGAAACTGAGAAAAAAAAACTTAGCTTTGTAATATATGTAAATACTGAAATTTTATATGAAAAATTGAATTTGGCAATGCAAGACATGGTTATTAGATAAAATATTTAAACGCTCTAATTATGATATTTTTAAGCATTTAATTTATATAGAAAATTATGTTACTAAAATTTGTTAGAAAAAAGAATTTGTCCCCATTAATTTAACCAATCCACAAGAAATATAAAAAATCTACTATGACAGAACTTAATAAAGCATTTATTATGATTAATGCATACTGCTTACATGAATACATACTAGGTACGTACTATAATAGCGTAGGTACTATAAGGGAATCCCGCAAATCTCCCGGACATGGCTAAGTCGGGCAGGTGTAGCAACTAATTATCTAGTTTGACTAATGAACTGCCTAATAACATTGGATCTGTGGTTTATTCATGAGATACAAATACATACTCATACATACATACAACTATTAGAATAGTTATGTTCGGATCGTTCTGTTGTGAGAATGACGTAAAAATGGAAATTATATTTTTATTATCTTGTTAATATAATACACTGAAAAAAATGATTGGTTGAACACGCTAATCTTCAGAACTATTGGCTCGAAGTGTAAAAATCTTTATGTGATAGCCCATTTATGAGGGCCTATGTAACTCTCAGTATCTGCGATCAAAATATCTTCGAATATAGCTTAGAATGTATTTCGTTTAATACACAAAATATAGATGAATATTGCCATTTGGCTGATCGGGCGAAGCCGCAAAGAACTCTCTCTCTCTCACATGTCTCGTATGTTTCTCGGGTAAGCAGAAAAAATCTAGTAGTAAGTTTTATTGTATGTAAATTTACAACATATCAAAGTGTTATTCAATATTTAGAATATTAAGCATATTGAAATTCCATGCAAATAGTCGAACGTATCGAGATATGTGCTCATACAATTCCTTTTGTGTTTAATTTTTCTTATAAATGTAAATGGATAGGATAGATTAATTCTAATTTTCAAGGATATGAAATGTGAAAAATGATGCGAATACACATTCCCTTAAATGTAAAATGTTATATTTAGATGGAATATATGAAATCACAAAGAGAGAGATAGAGAGAGAGAGGATTGACCAAATATGACATAAATACAAACAAAATGTTATATATATTTTATTGTCAACCACCACATATTCTATTTGTATTTTAGTACGGCGCGAGTGTCGCGTTAATGCTGAACCAACGATGCATAGTACGTCATAATTGAAAATAATCCCAGTTTTATATCGGAAATTGGAAACCAAAAGCTCTGACAGCCGCGAGTGTTCGCCAAATGATAAGTTCCTTTGGTGCTTTATATTAATTGCAATATTAATTGGCTAGTTTGCTTGACTAACTTTTATTATTTTTATATAAATATCGTGTATTTTGATATGATTAAATTAATTAATTAATTAATAGAAATGCAGTGGCTGTGACTTAGAAATCGATTTAGTCTGTGTCTGTCTATATTTAAAATGTGTTGATAACACGAAAACGACTTGTAGTCAATGTTTTAGTGATATTGGTATAATGTTATGATTTTAAATATTTTAGGAGCAAAGTTGTATATAGTAGAAAAGAATATATTGGATTGGATTTTAATAATCAAATTTTTAACTAATCTTCATATATTTTTTCTGCTTCACGCTTTATCGCTAGCTAGAGAGGACAGCCAACGAAGAGGTTCTTATATTGTTTACATGACCTTTCATCCTATGATCGAAACAAAGGGGCAAATAAATAGTGTAGGTAAACTCGATTGATTGTGAGTTCGATTTCCATTTAAGGAAATAGAATATTTATTTAAATTTATATTTCCATTTCTTTGCTCTGGTGTCGAGGAAAAACGCGGCATTGACTTCCGCCACTTAACACGCAATGTCTTCAGAATTCGGAGTGTCTTAACACTACGTTCCCTGTGCCTGCCCTGCCGTATGCGTATACAGCGCGAAGCTGATATATAGATTTTATTTATATTATATTAAAAAAGAGTAACAAATCTAACTTTAACAAATCACAAAAGGTGGTAAAGCCAATATGAAAGATTTCTCCATACATGTCATGTTTACAGGAAATGATTACAAATTCACCGTACATAACTATACGACGCGTCGTCACGTGCCGCAAAAGGGGTATATTTTTATGGAATACGTAATTCTGTTTGACTTCATACGCGATGTCCATATTTGCTGAAGACTCTACGTCCTACATGTAAAGAGTGTCGACTGTTTCCAATTTCTTATATGTTTATTTGTTATAATAGATTAGTAAATAAAATAGTCAACAGTGAGGCTGATGGCCCAGTGGTAATAGCGTGTAAACGCGACAGGTTTTTGGTTCGATTGCTACTCGAGGAAACGAAATATATAATATTTTCGTTTCTTTGTTTTGATGTTGACACAAAGTGTAGCATTCAGTCCTTCACTCAGTCTTAATAGAAATAGAGAATCTTAACTGTAGGTTCCCAAGTTCCCTTTTCCTGCTTTGTGCAGGATACGGCGTGAAGCTGATAAAATATCATTAGTCCTAACGCAGTGAAACTGAAAAAAAATGTAACAATGGAAACACGCTAGTCTATAACGAAACAGGTCTTAGCAAATAGAGGGCGACATCGACTGATAGAAAAATTCTCTCGAGAGCTTTTCAACTGAGAATAGGTATTGCTCTTTTAAAAGTCGTAAACTTACATTATTTCATATAATAACTTATATGATTATTTGGCTGTTTTTCATGTTTTGCAAGATATGTAAAAATAAATTTTGCGATGATCGCTTTAATTTTCTTGAATCAACAATTTTAACCTATTTCGAGACAACGAGTGTTCTTAAAGAAATAACAAATAACTTGTAATAATTGTATGAGTATCCTATGAAGTAAATGTAAATTTCCTAAGCTAATAGAAAAAAATGTGGCAGCGCTGGCACTGTACCAATTAACCAAGAGGCACTCGATACTTTTAAAATTTTACACATTTTTTAATATACTTTATTTATTTTATATAATGTTAATTAATTATTCTAGTATAGGATCCAGAAAGCCGCTCGGTATAGAGACGACGGCCACCGCTGGATACAGACCAATCGGCATGGCGTGGGCTTTGTCCAAGAGTGGACGTCAAATGCTTTGATGATGATTCCACCGAGTGGAAATCGAATCCACGATCATTGTTTGACGCGTTAAGTCCATATACTACAATTGCAGGTTTGTGAGCTTATATAATTAAATATACAAGCTGGTTCGCAGTACTGAACCTATGTAGTGTTATTATAGGTATAGGTTTCTCAGTCAATAACAAATTAACAATTTGTGGCATTTGCCAGTTTCCAGACCTTAATGGTTACAGATTTAGCTGTATTTGTGTTAGGGTAAGGCTTTAGTACTGAATTTATAAAATAATTCTCTAGACGAAGATTGTTTTTCTTATATTCTAACCAGTTAGCAGTTGTTATTAGATAGTTCTACAAAGTTTTATACTAAAATTTTGAACAGTTTTATTCAGCTTTACGCGTGTAGTGTTTGTGATGTATATAGCAATGAAGGTAGAGGGAAATTAGTGTTAAGACACTTCGTTTTCTACGTACCGTTTAATGTTTGAGACATTGCGTGTTGGAAAATAAAATTAATTTGTATATAAATATTATTACCCTGAGTGGGGATCAAACCCACAATCATCAAGTATCAGTCACAGGTTTTCTTAACACGGCTTTACACAATTTTAAAGCAAAGTAAAAAATATTTTTCAACGCTTCAAGAACTGTTAGATATATATCTAAATATACGTACTTACATATACACATTTATTTAGCGTGTTGTCTTATTCAATAAACTATGTGTGGATTCCAATGAGTTGTTTGTTTTGCATTTCTCTCTTATTGTTATCAAATACTCCGGTTTTTTACCTCTGCTATACGCTTTAGTTCTTTATTATAAAGTGAAAAGTAAACGTTAGAAATGTACGTGCCCTCCAAAACAGAGGCCGTTGCAAGACTATTTTTTATAGTGAGTTGCGCTGGTTTATTAATGTATATTATGCTAGCCTTTTATACTTTTCATACGGCGTATTCGTCTATGTATCGTTTGCAAAATTATCAAGAACCCATCCAAGGTCTTCCTCATCTGGACATCGAAATAAAAAATGATAAATATCAGGACATGAAATACATTTTATTATGGACTAGTGAAAATAATTCATTAAAGCTTATCGGTGAAGGTCAGATACCTTTTATTACACGTAACTGTGTGCATACAAATTGTTATATAGCAAATGATCAATCTTTCCTACCGGACTACACAGATTATGATTCAATTGTCTTCGATAGTATAGATTTGCGTAATTGGAAAGAAATGAAATTACCTGAAAGAAGATCGGCACGCCAAAAATATGTTTTCCACAGTGAAATATCGTCTGATTTTGCTCCTGTCTGTAATATATCAGCAGATAATTATTTTAATTGGACCTGGTCATATAAACTAGATTCTGATTTTGTCAGCCCTTTTATGGAAGTAAAAGACTTAGAAGGAAATGTTGTAGCTCCAAGAGTATCCGTAGCTTGGGAATCTAGTATGAAAGATTTACCAGAAGACAAATTAGAATTAATTGGAGGGAAGAAAAAGGCAATAGCATGGATAGTTACGAAATGCATAACACATAACGATAGAATAATGTTCGCTAAAATACTACGAAGTATGTTTAGAAAGAATTCATTAGTTTTTGATATTTACGGATGTGGTAATCTCCAATGTCCTAATAAAGGATGTTTGGATGTCGTAAAGGAATATTATTTTTATTTTGCTGCTGAGGATTCTAATTCTGTAGATTATGTAACGCAGGAAGTTTTAACAGCCGTCGATAATTATGCTGTACCAATTGTATTCGGAGGCGCGAATTATACAAGGTAAGAATATTTATATTTCATAAAGAATAATTAATAAAAAAAATCATTTTGAAATATATTTAACGTTAAACATTGTTAATTATTTCACTCATGATAGTATTATGTGTATTTTTAGATTTCTTCCTGAGGGCTCTTACTTAAATGCGAGAAGCATGGCTGTAGAGCAATTAGTTGTATTAGTGCAGTATATCATAAATAATCCTAGAATATACAATAATTATCACCGTTGGAGAAACTACTATGTTATTACAAAAACTGAGACATTTAAAGGCATTTGTGAAATATGTTCTTATCTTAACGATGACAGTAAATTGAACATTGTAAGCGTCAAGAAAGATTTAAGAAAATGGTGGTATCCTGGTCAACTATTGCAGCGATGCATTCCAAAAGGTAAAAATATGAATACACAAGTAACCCGAGATCCGCCACTCAACTCGAGATTAAAAGTTTAAGTTTCTTAACACTACGTTTTCTCACGCTGTATGTAGGGTATAGCTTTAAGATGAAAAAGACGTCGTTATCACTTATACATATACATTAAGTTAAAATTAATATGTACAAACTTCCTAGAACCATCACAATGGTACTAGGAAAGTGGCAATACTATATGTATTTTAAGCTTACGAAATAAATGAATTGTATTTTTTGCTTAGACGATGAAGATGAGCCGCTCGATGTGAAAAATTCAAATCAAGCTATCAATAAAGATAAGCGAGAAGAACAAAACAAAAGTGATATGGACAATAAATTTATAAAAAAATAGTAAATAAATAGTAAATTAAGTATTTGTGATATGTATACTAGTAGGAATTTTTACTTGTAACTTGGAAATGTCTATTTTAGTGTCCCCATACATTTAGGAAGGAAGACATGCCGACTGTACGTCCAGTTCCAGCTCAGATGGAGCTAAGAGCTCATTGCATTATGTGTCGAATTGATGTTTTAATTATAAAACTAATTACATATTATATGAAACATATAAAATATAGTAATTTTGTAAGCTTTTATAATTTAAACATCAATGAGTCTTATTTTTAACCGACTTCTGTAAGAAAAGGAGGTTATTAATTCGACTGTATTTTTTTAATTTTTTTTTTATGTTTGTTACCTCATAACTTTTGACTGGGTGAACCGATTTTGAATTTTTTTTTTGTTTGAAAGGTGAAGCTTCCCGAATGGTCCCATTTTTTTTTTTGGTTCATGTCTGACAATGGTATCTATGAGAAAATCACATAAGTCTTAAATTTGCATTAGGTATGTGCGCGACAAATAGACGAATAAGTCAATGTCGCGCAAACCGATTTTGATGATTCTTTTTTTATTTGAAAGGATATACTTCAAGGATAATTTAGTGAAAGTTTGGTTAGGTTCCGATTATGGGATCCGGTGAAAATTTAGAAAGTTTGTTTTTTTTGGTAAAAAATTGATTATACTGTAATAGTTACAAGCAAAAACTTTTTAAATTGATGTCAGAGGTGAGATTCCTGATCGTTGCATTTCTTTTCAACCAACCTCAAAAAAGAGGATGTTCTCATTTTCAACCAACTTCAAAAAAGGGAGATTCTTCATTCGCCCGAATACATTTTATGTATTTTCTTGTCAATATACCAAAATGTAACTTTGCACAAAAATAATACCTAATTAAATAAAGTTTTACTTAGGACAACCACAACCACTCGTTGACAACCACTACCACCACCATCACCACTCGTTTAAGAAGCATCATTTTAAGATCTACCCATCACTAAAAATCGTAAAATAAATTAATTTTTAACAAAAACAAAAACCGACTTCTAACAACGAACTAAAAAGTGAAAAATAATTATACAAAGATTTTATAATTTTGAAGTCGGTGCCAAGTAAAACAAACAGGCTTAGTAATTAGATATTGTAGTAAAGGTGTTGTAGCATTAGCTTGACACCGACTTCATAATTATAAAATCTTTGTATAATTATTTTTCACTTTTTAGTTCGTTATTAGAAGTCGGTTTTTGTTTTTGTTAAAAATTAATTTATGTAATATTAATTTGAAAAGCCAATATTTATAATACCTTACCGAGTTATAAATAGCTTTTGATAGAATAAACAAAAGTAGCGCTGACATTTTTATAACATTTACCTAATTTCACTTTAGTTTAATACAACAATAACACTGGAAGTCCTTTATTAAAGTAAAGGTTAAGAAAAATAACAAAAATAATATTATTTCAGCCATATTTATAGATAAGATTTTAGATCCAGAGGTCTATGTTCCATATAATATGTATGAACATAAAAAAATTATCCTTACATGTATTTTTTTTGAGTGTAAATATGAGAAATATTTTAAATATTATACATGTATAATTTGTTACTTATAATTATATTATTTATTTTGTAATTTTTTTTATATGTATGTAATTGTGTAGAGTAGGCAGAGGGAACCCATGCAACCTAAAAACGCTTAACCCTATTATTAAGTTAGTCTATTTTCAATTTTCGAATCATTGAGGTTGAGTGACGGAACTCAACGCCGCGCTCTGCAAGAGCCGGGAAATAATAAAAAAATCCCCCCCCTTCATTCCCCCGAATCAAAACCACTTCCTTTGCGTATAAACTCCAACGCTGGCCCACAGCGCCATAACGGCCTCGTAATCTTCATCAGAGATTTACACAAATGCCAACAGAAACGTAAACAGACGACAAATTCCACAACAAACATAAGAATAAGATATAACAATCAGAATTCAGTATGGAAGGGGATTCGAGTGACTGCTTAGCATATCGCAGAGATCGCCCGCTCGCATATTCACGAGGTCGCTCGTTGTCCTGACCCCACTTCTCTCCTTCGCTATGCAAAGTACGTCTGTATTGGCGATTGTGAGCTACCAACTTCTTTAAGAGGAATAGTTGAAGTTTAAGAGGCTTAATATGTTTGGAGACCTTTGATATGGTGATGAGTTTAATTGATTAATGTTTATTTCATTTTTTAAATTATTTGTCGTTAGGTATAAGGTTCTTGATTGTATTCATTAGTCTAATTAAATAACTGATATTGATGATAAGTGGGAGGTTTTTGTGGTGCGCCGGCACAGCGTTGCCTTTAAGCATGACAATTGTGGGTTCGATCCCCACTTGAGAAAATGTATTATTTTCATCTGGTAAAGAAAGGCAAGCGCAAGACATGGCGCGGCATTAAGTTCCGTTACTAAACAAGCAATGTTTTCATAATTAGGCAGAAAGCGGAAAGAGGAGAGTGGAGGACGTCTTAATACTAGTTTCTTTCTGCCTACTCCTATTTTATTTTACTCGTATTACCTATGTAATAATAAATAGTATATTAAATTAGAAAACCTTGTTACGAACTGGATTTTTCTCTTCGATATGCAAAACAGCTACGTATAATGAAGAGGTCTTGAAACTTCTTAGAGGCTTGGAAGTTAAATCTTTGAAGTTGAAGACTTTTAATATGTAATGAGTTAAGAGGTGACATAATTCATTGGAAAATTGTAATTTATATTCTATACATGATCTTCAGGCCATCAAAATGCCACCGTAGCGCAATGGTCGTTGTGGGTTCGATTTCCCCTCGGAGGTTCAATTATTATAATTATACCGTTAAAATAGTCTGAATGTGATGTAGAGTTCCGCCTCCCAATTGAATCCTACTTATATTTTTACAAGATTTTACTTGCAGCTTCGCCAAAAGTTCAAGTGGAACTAAAAATTATGACACTCTGACTGTATGAGGTAACTCTGACCGTAGGTACTGTATTACGTCGTATCGATAGACATGTTCCTTTTATAGAAACCTAATGTTAAGAGTTAAGACACTCCGTTTCCATTGCCTTATTACCAAAGCGAGGAAATGAAAATATTAAATACTAGCGGCCCACCCGCGGCTTCGCCCGCTTGAACTACATGATTGTTAATTTAATAAACAGTATTGACTGACAGTCAAATGTGTTGATAAATAGAGATATCATATACTCAAGTGGGAATCGAACCTACAAACGTCGCTTTTACAAACACAGGCCCATTGCGTCACGATGGCCTCATACATACATACATTCACGTATATTTTGCATAATTTCAAATATTCACACAGGCTAATGTGTATCAACGCTTAATCTGTACTGGGGCTGGCGTACCTGATGTTCTATTCACAAATTCTATTTGCAAAATCATTAGAGATAGCTATACCCACTACGTACTTGTAATCAAGTCTGCTGATGAATATTCTAGAGGCTTGACGACACTTCGCAGAGGGCGCTACTGAACGAAATTTGAATTATGCCTGGTCAGGGTCTCAGCTGAGATGGTGATTATGTATATTCATGGATAATTTTTCCGTTCCGTTCCGTTGGCACAGATTTGAGTGTAGTATAGTGGGGTATTGCTCGTGACACAGTTTTCAGGAATTGTATATTTTTGTTTTATGGATTTGTATATATATTTTGGTTAATTTTAAGCAATTATGGAAGGAGGTTAAGTTATTTTATGTTAATATTTATAAGCTTTCAGGTGACCTTGATGAAAATCTTAACCTTATTATTCGAATTTGAAAGAGATGCTGGTTTTATTTATTAAAATTATATGCTAGATGATTAAATATTACTAACATAAATATTAAGCAATTTTCTAAAAAAAAATTTAAACGCATGAGACGGTAAAGTTGTTATTCGGCAAACCATGTAAGTTTAGCTTTAGTAAAGCGTAAATATACGTTACAACAAATTGTCACGTATTATTATTGTTTAAGAATGAACGTAACGTATATATATTTGTTGTACCTATAAAGATAAAACAAAAATGTATACAATAAAGGCTCAAAGGATCAAAAGTTTAAATTGTAAGATGTTACCTCTGTAGAAATTCCATCTAACAATTTAACAAAATTTCCAAAATAAAATCCGAAAACAAATATACCATATGAAATAAAGTGATATCTCCGTAAAACAACTCAATAAAGCCTTCCCGTTAAATAAAACAGAATGTAACCGAAACTACCAGTAAAGTGCAATCAGGGCGCAATTGGATCCCGACACGCGATATATCGGCCGCTGTGCGTTAACACACCTGATGCAGCTGCATTATACTGCTGTGCCGCTACTAATTGTGCTTCTGTAAAATATTGTTTAGAATACGGCGTTAAGTAACGCCGCTCAACACGCAATGCCTTTACAATTTGGTGGAAAGTTAGCTGAAAAAATATGGACTTGATTCCAACTTTGAGTTAATATTTTCATGTATTTTTAAAATTTTTGACTATTATTTTTATTAGTAAAATTTCTAGGATTCACTATTTTCTGTGGGTCCAGCCAACTTAACCATGCATGTTTCGAAAATATTTTATAAATTTAAAGATACGAATTAATAATAAGAATTACTAAGTGAAATTCATAATTAAAAGAAGCATTTTCATAATTTTGATACAAAACGCTACATTTTATATTTGAAATTACAAATTAATTAATTTAGCGCAGATTTGATTTAAGATTTATTTCTTAGGAGAAATTTTAAATCTTATATGAAGAAAGAAATTACAATTTACCTATGACCTATTTAAGTTCATGAAATTAATATGGGCATTATATAATAGTAATAAAATCGGTATATTGTATAAGACTTAAATATTTATGAAAAATAATCTCCAGTATTGAATTGTCCTTTCAATAATTTGATTTTCATTTTAAATCAATTTCTTGTAAGAAAATTTCCAAAGATTTCCACCTAAAAACAAGGGTAGGGGTAACGTTCAGTGTTTACTGTGCCTACAAAACCAATACGCACCTGAGACTGGTATTTCGGATGTTCAACTGCATGGCTTATTTGTGTAATAGCTGTCATTTTACATCGCTAAATAACATTGAAAAAAGTTAACTCTATTAAATATAGAGCTAAATTAGATATAAGCTTATTCATTTATTATTTTTTGATATATCAGGCCTATATAACCTATTGTAAGGTTAGGAGAGAACAGTTAAGAGAACACATAGTGCTATATGCTATATAGATACACCCCCCCCCCCCGAAAATCCCCATTCCTCCGAATTTTTCGAGGCATTGCTGTTGAGGGGCGGAACTCAACATCAGTGAGGCCTGATTGTGACGAGTAAGTGAGAATGATTTTAGTTTCTTTTTCTTACTTGTAATTATTTTATTTATGTTCAAAAATTCAGAAAGTCCAACTTCAAGGCGGCCACGACACACCAATCGTACTGTACATACTCGTACATAGGTTTTTTTATCAAAGCTAGTTATCTATTTACATAACAATCCTATACATCACACGGCTACAGCATAGTTATATCCAGTAGTTGCAGCTGTAGGTGTAGGTGCAGCTGTAGGTGTAGGTGTACAATCACGCGCGTGGGACGCCATCAATTATTTAGCCATGTCAGCGCTTGCCGCTCGCGAATAAAACGCTTCGATATTTTCATTTGCATTTATTTGTATGGGTACGTTTTGTTATGTATTGATAATGTTTTATCTATTGTAAGCTGTAAATATTGAATGTATTCTAATAATATTATATATATTTTTTTAATTTATAGTTTAACGCATGTAGCGTAGCACAACCTGTCGCGCTTAAAGTCATACACGATTGGCCAATCACGACTGGCCTTAAATATTTTTTTGTTATTTTAATATTCTTGTACAATGTTTTATTTTTTTTCTATATGCAATAAAGATATAGATTTATTTATCTACTTTGCCTTTTTTTCTCTCAGCCTGTCTAAATAAAAATAACTCGAATATATATATATATATGAATTTGGAATGACCTGATATCCTGGTAATAAATGTTTTTGTTTAATATACAGCGATGTCAAGAATTTGCTTGAGTTAAATAATTGATAGTCCCCAGGTAAATTCTAATAGACGGTTAATTTGCTGCCATAATGGATAGGTCCTAAGCTAAATTTAATAAGACGAACGATTATAATACCCTTAAGAGATAAACAAATATTCGAAAATTTGATATTTTCTTTATCTGTTCTTACGTGCGGCTGTGTCTGCATAGTCAATTTGTTTCTCTTTTGTAATGTTTAAGGTGTTTCTTAAGGACGACGTCATGTAAGGAAATATTAAAAGTGTTAGTACAAAAGAATTATTCAATGAACTTACAAAAGGAATGGATATCGATGTAAGGATATTGAGAGGGATGAAAAAATCCCGAATTTTGTGTCTTCAATTTTCAAGCGAAAGGAAATTTTTTCAAAGGAAAATTGAAACTTTAAAAATTTTTTCGAAGTTTCCTATTCCAGAATTCAATTTCAGTATGTTTTTAGTGGAAAATTCGTAGGTATAGGAATAATACCTTGTATTGGAATTATTTATTTAAATAATTCAAATAACAATACCAAAAGCCCACTAATAAAAATACAACTTCTTTAAGAAGATTGATAGCGTATCACTGCATTGTCAGCCAGATAAAAAACGTATTCAATAATAAATCTAAGTCAAGACGTCGATCACAGATGTGCCCGAGATTATATTGAAATCTTTTAATAACAAGAAAACGTGAATATAAACCGACTGATATTGATATCTATGTTTGTATACAAAAGTTGGCAAGGATCGTACAGCTTGTTATTTTATAAACTAATGATTATGTAAGAGTTTTTATTTATTTTTTTTCATTTTTCTCTAATTCACATGTAAATCCTTCAAAGATAGCATTAGGAGATTCACTTTTTGTAATTGTAATTATTTTAATACAATCCTATATTAATCAATTTTTAAGCATATTGTGAAGTGTTCTTTGTTGACAAACGTCCTTATAACTAGGGTTCCACCATTCTCTGAAATTTCTGTACATTTTCGGTTCCAAGTCACTGTTTAATTTTGTGCATAAATCACACACGTGGTTTCTTGCTCTAGTCGTATAGTAGTAGTGATTCTTCCAATCAAAAAAATATTTGTATGTAACTGGATATTTAATGAGGAAGTCGATGATGGCTCCAAGTTTCTTCATATCAAAGATGTGGGCATTTATGTACGAGCCTGGAGGCAGGAAGCTGAAATATAAAATTGTTTAACGCTTTAAATAATTTGAATTTTACAAAAAAATACGTTAATGTATTAGATACTAATCAAATGTACAATATTTTTTTGAGTTGTCAAAAGTCATTAACTATTTGAAAAACTGTTCTTTACTTCGTTAGAATATAAGATTCTCTTAGATTACAGAACTATTTTGTAGAAATTAGAGAGTAATACTTTTTGCACACAATCATACAAGTTATTGTATATATTTGCGCTCAGGTGTGATTTAAATAATATGAAGCTAAATAAATTCTATCGAACTTAGCATAGAACTAAAATATAAAACTTACTTTTTGTAACTTGACGATCCTAAAACTATAGGAACGGTTAAATGCGACATCGCATACACCATTAAATCAGAAACGTAATCATCAACGAATGCATCCTCTAGAATCATTTGAAAGAAATATCTTTTTTCTATAAATTTTAAGCAATTTATGATATGCCCTTTTGGGCATCGTCTGTCTCCACAAGGGCCGTATACGTCTATAGTATAGTTATAGCCCAATAATTCTTTTTTCATTTCATTAACAAACTCTTGATATTTCAGCCTCGTCTTGCATTTTGTAACAATCCACGCAACTGCTTTGGTTTTATTTGTTTTCATTGTAATCAATTCATTGTGTTTGAATCCCGATATCCATTTGATCCCCTTTCTTGGTCCCACTAAGTTATTTTGAGAATCATAAAGATTAATAAATGGATTTGGTATATCAGAGTCAAGTTTATATGTCCATGTCCAATTGAAAAAATTGTCAAAGAAAACGTTACATACAGGATGGCTTTCGGAAGAACGTAAAGAGTGGAATATGTACCTTTGATCAGAAGATCGAGTTAAATTGACATCTTTTGGTGATAAATATGCAATATCGCGCACTTTAAATATAATTGCATTTATTTGTCCATTAGTTTGCAACAAATCATTGTCATAAGTTATAAAGCAATTTGTAAATTTGCAGTTTTGTTTTACAAATAAGCTTCGACCTTCAGGCAGCTTGGATCCATCATTGTGATATTTCTTTGGCGGCTTCCATATAAGAATATACTTCATGTCAGATGGATGCTTAGTGAAATCGATTTTGCTAATCGATTTATTTCTAATATCATAGTGATATTTCAAAAACTGTATCATTGTTAATGTTACAAGAGCAATCATTACACACGACAAATATAAAGTAAATTTAATTAGAATTTTTCTAAAAGTGCTAATAAAAACCATCTCCCTGACGTAATACATGGTGGTAATCTTAATTATTTTCACGAATTTCATATCAAACATCAAAAAAATAGACGCTTCAATAAGTTACATTTTATTTTCTTTGTTGTGAATTCTTAACAGTAGTTGCAAGAGCATTGTTCCAACGCTTACTACCATTCCATTTCAGATTTCGTAATTAAAAGCAAATTAATAACAAACCGAATGAAATATGCAAATATTGAAGTTTAGTATTCTGAAAACAATTTGGTGGCAGTTTATGATATACAATCGTAGTTCTACAGGGTGGTTCGTATGTAATTTATGCGTTTCATTTCGCTATATAAAGTAGAAAGTTAACCAAGTGTCGTATGAAAAACTCGTAACGTATCCGACGTTTAATTTATAGCGAAAATATACACCTACTGCGGTATTAACGTTTGGGAGAGCACAGCGGGAAATATTACAATTTCAATAGCCACGTTGCATGTGAAGTGCTGACTGCTGGTATATTTGTCTAAATTTAATTATATTTATTTGAATGCATATCTTAAAAAATAAATATATAAATAAAATAATTAATTTCCTTTTTTTTTTTACTTTTTTTCTCCATATATATAGGTAAAGTAAATCAAACTTTCCCCCGAGTAGGAAGCAAACCCACAATGGTCGCATTTATAACCAGACGCTACACCGATGTACCACCATTGCATTGTTACTTACGTTACTGTCATAGTTTATTACCTAAATTATTAATTATATAAATTATTATTGCAGCTTTGAGTTCTGCCACTCAGCACAATACCTCCAGAATTCGGAAAAAAGTAGAGAAAAGAGTGTCTTAACACTAGGTACCCTCTGCTGTGTGCGGGATACAGCGTGAGGCTAAATAAATGATTAAGTTAAAAAATATTCCATTTGACTTCCAGAATAAAATAATAAAGAATTGAATATTACAAAATCCAAAGAACACAATTTTGTATTATTCAAAGATCGATAAGAAAATTTCAACAAATTTCCTTCACTATCGAATCAATTTAAAGCACTGTATTAAATCGTTTCATCTCAACACACAACTGAAAAATAATGACATCGCTTTAAAACAGGAATAGAAGAGGAGAGAGAAGAGAGATGATTACAGGCGTTTATCGTGGATTAAGAATGGGTCTTGCTTATTTTCCGTTGTTAGTGTTGTTACGCCTCAAATTGTCGACACTGGAGTACAGATTAGCTTCGTTACCCCGCGGCGGAGCGTACCTGTTAGAGGGGTGGGCGGGTGAGATATCGATATTTTCAATTTATTTTATTTAAGACTTATTTGTAGAATGCATATGTTTTTTGCTGATTAAAAACCATGAAATTTTTAATATGAACAATTATTGTTAAATAATGGCTTAAAAAGAGTCATGGTACATTGTCACTTGACTGTAAATGGTCGTGGGTTCGATCCTCTCTCCGGGGAACGATAAAATTTTAACTATTATCATTTCTCCGCTCCGGTAGACAAATCACGGCGTTAAGTTCCACCGCTCAATACTCACTGACTTGAAATGAAAATTGAATGGGAGTAAAGTGAAGAATGAAGTTTCTAAACCCTCTGCCTACACTGCTATGACAGATAAAGCGTGAGGAACAGTACTACAGTACAGTACTCAAAATGTAAATTGCAAAGGACTTAATATAGCCAAATTATGTATTACATACATTATTCTTATTAACACAAAAATTCGATTGTACTCCCATCACTAAATTTCCGAGTGGTCGCGCGAGGAAGTCCTCAGAATAATGATTTCTTTGAATCCCCCTACTGTTTGAAGTGCTGCCATTACTGGCTCAGATACGTTTGTGCAGTACTTAATAGCAGATCTCGATGTCAAATTTTCTAATTGTTTTCCTTGCCTTTATAAAATGCTTGATCAGTTCAAATGTATGTTTTGTGGCATTATGTTTTTTTTATTATTTAAATTTTTCTGTCGTTATAGTAAATAAATAAACGAATTAGATTTTTACAGTTACACAGTGTAGAATTTGATATAATGGAGGATGAAATGATATATAACTAGGATCCCTCTGTCTTAAAGAGTGGATAATATCTGTGGTTAAATATAGAAGTGTTCTTGAAGAAAGGCTTTATTTTTGCTTGCCTACTCCTGAAATAGTTTATGTATTTGTATAAAGTTGATTAAAAATAAAAAGTCCCACTGAGTTTCTTGCGCCGGTTCTTCTTAGGTCTGAGGCGTTAACGTTAGTGAGCTGGTGGTAAATTATTTGACGTTCAAAAATTATTTGAATAAAATTTGAATAAAATTATTTGAATTTGAATGTATTTTTTGAATAATTTATATGTAATTTTTTCCGTAATCCGAGTAAGTTCTTTTATTTTCAGCATTATTTTAAACTTGCCCTAGTGTTAACCACATTTACTGATACCACATCTACAATGCAATGCACCCAGCATTCAATCAATGTACTCTCCCTCTGTCTACGAGCTGTCTGATCGTTTTAAACCAACACAAAGGTGTAGATGAACTCAATCAAATTGCAGCGTGTAAAGAGAAAAACGTGCATCGTCGCAGTTCCAATTCCATTTGCCGGGCGACGGTTTTTGTCTATCTTGTGTAGCCTTGCAGGTAAAGGTTTTACCTCTATATAAGATACTGAATGTAATTTTTTTACAGTATTTGTAATATTGTGGCATTTTCTTAATTTTCAATGAAAAAAAATATATTAAAAGACTTAATTATTCATTATAGAACATGTTTAAATTAAATTAACTAATAAGCTATTAAAAATCAAAACAATTTTTGATTGTTAAAAGTGTGGGGAAGAGTGTTAAATATTTTTACAAGATTACATTAATTTATAATATACTACATACATACGAGTATCTTATGTGATTCCATATATTTTACTTGCTTATTTTCAAGAGTTGGGTACTGTTCATAGAAAACCAAGAAATATATTTTTTAATAAACATACTTTATCTTAATATAAATCACTGTAAATAGGTGACTTGGATTTAGTCGTTCTAGTGATTTAACACCTAATTAGTGGTTTGCGGTCGCTTCAACGATGCGAAGATGTAGCGTCGTGGCTTTAGTGTGCGGAGTTAAGAAATATGGACGGTACTGTTGCTATTCAAAATACCTAAGGTATTTAATATAAGTACCTTATTAAATCTCTCGAGGAAACGAAATATTTATTTTTAATTTATATTTCCATTTCTTTGCTCTGGTGTCGAGGCAATGCGCGGCGTTGAGTTCCGCCTCTCAACACGCAAAGCTTAAATAAATGCTTCTTGTTCAATAATGTGAGATTATTTTTAAAAAAGCTAAAAACTAAAGTCGGTCTGACAAAACTATCTCGAGCAGATGAATATAATGATGAAAATAGAGAATCGAACCCACTAATGTCGCGTTCACAGACAGACACTGTAACATCAAAATGACCTTTAGTAAAAAATATATATGAAAGTTTATTATTCTAGTAAAATGTTTAACTATTAATAGTACTATGTTAGCTCTAACCGAGTTGTATGAACAGTAAGTGGTGCATTACGCTGTCAATGATCGGTAACGAAGTTTGTCTCTATATAGAGTACGAGTATAGAGCGCAGTCCACAACTTTACAGTGTTCCCTGATAATATTATATGGGCAGAACGTTTATTTACAAATATAAGATTAAATATTGGGCTTGTAAGTTTGTATGAAGATAAATTTAAAATTTTTCAAACACTAACAGAAATTTTAATTGTGTAGAAGTTATTAATTTTTTAATTAAATTGAGGCTAGTCAGTGTCAGTTAGTGGCAGTGTACTAATACGTTACTGGCTGTGGGTTCGATACACACTCGAGGAAATGAAATATTTATTTACATTCATATTTTCATTTCTTTGCTCTGGTGCCGAGAAAAAAGCGCGGCGTTGATTTCCGCTACTTAACATGTAATGCCTCCAGGCGGCGGAAATGGGAAATTTTCAAAGTTTCTTCAGAAACAGCTCAGTTTTTTCTGATTGTATAAATATTATATACTTGAATAAAATAAAAATTACCTAGCAAAAAACATTTACAATTAAAACAAACAAAATTTAACGAAAACATCCGTTAATATAGTGATGTATAAAAATACTTTAAAAGAGTCCAATCCACGGGCACCGCAGCTGGGAAACGGAAGTTCGGCTGCAGACAACATGCCTGCTGGCCACTTCCGCCGCACTGGTTCCTGTCTCAGTAACCGACAGTTTAAAAATCTATTTCTGGTCAAAATTACTTCAAATACATTCTAAAATGAAATGATTTATATGTCGTTTATTTAAAGAAAAATATCAACTAACTTTATTATTGTATTTTACCTAGTATGAGAAGTATTTTTTTTCTTTTCTCTAAATACATAAGGGAACTTTATAAATTAATATAGGCAAGGGAATTTAAAAATTAGAGTTTTAAATATGTTTGTAAAGTGTTTACATGCAGGAACTGCTAAACGGAAGTTTGGCCGCAGACAACATGGCTGCCGGCCACTTCCGCCGTAGAGCTTCCGGTCTGAGTGTTGTGGACAGTTTAAAAAGGCTTAGTGAATCTGTTACACATTATTCTAAGCCATTATTGCTTGTTATTTTTAATTTATTTATTTATAAGGAGCGGTATTTATAAAATCTCAATTTTACAAATTTTATATATGATATTTTTGATCAAATAAATGTTATTTTTCTCCATTTCAAGGAATGGAATTATTTAGGATATAGGATATTTCTTAGATAGAAACCATTCTGGCACAACAGCATAGCTGACTATTATTCTCATTTGGAAGGATATTTATTATATGATTTATTTATTTTCATTTTTATTTTCATTAATGATATATTTATTTTCGTTTCGTCGCTCCGCAAGCAAAAAAGGCTACATTTAGCCTATTCGTAATATCTTGTAAATTGGCCAGAAAGCGGGGACTAAATAAAGTGTCTTAATTAAACTTACCTAAACTGCTTACGAGAAAAAACATGAAGCTGTGTTTTTTTTCAGAGATCATATTTAAATAATAATACATAGCACGGTGTTGTGTTTCGTAAGTCAACGAAAAAATCTCGTTAATTTGCCAAAAATGGAGAGCAAAGTGAGCGGAATTAAAGCTATTTTCTTTCAAACTATTAAGAAATTAGTTTCAAGAATATTAAAAACATTATCAAAAAAATATTTTATAGTAAAAACTACTAAATAATGTATTAAAACATAGCCGTTCCAAAAAACCAGTGAACCCACTGATATAAATATTAGTTTTGAAGCATAACTTTACATGTGAACCAGAAAATAAATGTATTCTGGGCCACTACAAAGTCAGCTGAGTCAAATTTATGTGCATATTTTAATACATAAACGCAAGCTAAACTTCAATAATGCTCCATAACATATTGTGGTTGCCTACTAAATGTATTAAACAGTTTTGATGAGTTATTACATTCGTTTAGTAATTATTTTCTTAACTTTTATTTAGGTTCACGCAATTTTTTCTGTATTCATGGGTAAGTAGAGGGAACCTAGTTTGGGAACACTCTATTCACCACTTTTTGCCTTATTTTCATCTGTTGTGTGACGGAACTCACTCCTGCGTTTCGTTTTATCATTTCTTCGTGTCGAAACGTTTTGAGTGTTGAAAATCTCTGGGTATAGATGCAAAGCGTGGCAAAGAGTTCCGCCACTAAACACGCAATGTCACCATAATTCAGCGGAAAGTGAGGATCGAAGTGTCTTGACGTTAGGTTCCCTCTGCCTATACTACTGTGTGCGGGATATAGTGTGAAGTTAAAAAATCATAGATTTCAATAATTGTTATAACAAATACTTCCATATAATTTATTTATCACAAGACCAAGTCCAGCCGGAAGCTGCTACGAAAGATAGTGCATTACATATTTATATTTGTACATATATAATATCATTTTATTATGATAAAATAATATGTAATATAATGTTTGATAGATGCATAATATAATGTATTTTTATTTATTTCTACATATTTCTTTACAGTTATATACTTTATCCTACAAAGAAGTGTAGACAGAGATGTAGTCTAGTGGGGAGACAGTCCCTTATCCACTTTTTGTGAATTTGAAGAATTTGAGACATTGCGAGCTGAATAACGGTAATAAACGCTGCGCCTTAAGTTGTCAAATTGGTGAAATACAAATGATTTATATATTGCTTGAACAACAATTGAACTCACCACCAACATGCTTATAGTCATACGCTTCCCCACTGTGCGGTGATATCGAAGGTTAAATTTTACAGAGTAGACAAAGATAATTTATTATTATTATCTTATTTTTTGGCTCACACTGTATCCACAAAGGCCTCTACGTTTTAACGGATGTTAAATGTTGTCAATTAAAATTACCTATTTTAAAAATGAAAATGGTAGGTAATAAACTCAAACGATTTGTCATATTTTGTTTAAATTTCAAATATGTTTGTAGAGACGAAACGCATGTGCCAAATATTTTGTCGATATGTTTATTTGTTAATATTTTATGCTAGACGTTACTTAGTTAATATTTGCTAATGGAAAATTTGTACAGATGTTATAATCTTTTATAATGCTTTGAAATTCTCACATAACGACTATATCAACCACTTAAATCTACTAATATCCTAAGCCACACTATCTCTTCTAGATATTGCTATCTGTAAAATGTAAATTTGTATTTTATATAACAAATAGGATTATCAGTGACTTTATTAACCATCGGTTAAACCCTAACTATCCTAGTATAGAAACTTACGTCGTAGATTTGCACGTATCTACGGCGTAGTGCGAAGCGTAGTTCCGAAGGAAACCGTACACCATGGCCGAAAGCATCCGGCTTGGCCTTCTGCCGCATATATTATATGAGTTACGACTGGAGATATAAATGTAGCGGTAAATAGTTACTCGTATAGAGAGATATATTGTGTTGTTCCTTTTTTTTATTAATTATTCTTTTATTACTAGATTGTGGTTATGAATTTGGATTCTAGGAAAGTTACAAAAGTTTTTGACGAATAATATACCTTTTTTATAACTCGGCTCTAACCTGCATTGTTGGGATCCTGGAACGTAGTGTTATGACACTTCGTTTCCATTAAAACACTTCTGTTTCCCACTTTAGCTTTAACGTAGGTTCATTTTGGAATATTTGTGCCTTTTTATAGGTTATGTTGTATAAGCAAAGTTAGGCAATTGTGAACTGAGTGCTCATGTCCATACTTTATAGAGAAACTTAGGCTTGGTTTGACATCTAAGTAGTCGTAGCGTAGACGACTCGGATTATAATAAAGAGAATATATTTTATAATACTTTGAGTCGTATGAAATAATAAGCAATTAGCTTTTCATAGTGACTTCAGATATGATAAGAAAATTAAATATTTTCATTTCCTAGCTCTAGCAAGGTAAAGCACATCGTTTTAGTCCGCTAATGAATTTCAAAAAGCTAATTGCGTTCTCAAATATAAATTAACGATTAACTAATATTAAATTTGTATAAATGTAAATATATATTTATATTCTTTATTAATGTAATTGTTATTATAATAAAAAAGTATGACATATCTAAATAAGGTAAAAATTAAAATAATATATTAATTTAAATAAAACAGTAAATAAATACACAATAAGTCGATAAATATTTTATTTCCATAACCTTTTATGCGGTAATAACACGACTATTTGCTATAACATTAAGTTTATTACATACATTTAAGTATTACACTATACATTCCGCACCACCCAAAGCTTTTAACTTTAAACTTAAAAAAAAAACTAAAAAGTTCAAACTTTAACCGGAGTTTTGATACAAACAGTTCTATAATAACACCATAGTCTATTCATAAGCTTCATTTGTATACTTCTTGCCTATTTTTAAATATAATTTCTTATCAATTGACAAATATAATATGATAAGTATGAAGAAACTATTTCTATTTTACATAATAAGTGTATTACGTATACTATTAATTTATTATACACAGAAAACAATTACCTTATTGTAGTTTAATTTAACTTAACTTGAAGCTTTTTTTAAAATTTTACTGCTAATTCTATAGCTATGATGGCATAAATACATTCCAAGTGGACGAATCACGATATTATCTTTTAACTATTTAATCTATATTTTACATTTATATACATTTTTTTGGTTGAATATTGGTTAATATATTACATTTAGGATTATTTGTTAATATTCAATGAAAATATGGAATAACAGAATAAATAAAGATATAGGTCTAAGCAATTGACATTTTATATTAACTAGAAAGCGAACAATAGGATATAAACATTTAAGTAGGCTTCGAACATTTGTAAGAAATGTTTAGTTGTTTTTTCAAATTCATTTTTTTATTTTATGTAAGTAGGTTAATGTCGGTTAAATTAACCATTTTGGGTTTAGTGGCTTAGAAAGCGTTTTAAAGTGAACTCTTTACAAATTTTATATTTTTTTATGTTACATTATTTGATTAGAGCGAATATCAAACTTGTTTGTTGTTCTCAACTAAGGCATTATTTTGAACAATTTCTTTTTTTTTTAATAAAAGAAATAAATTGAATGAAATACCAAATCGTTCTCCTAAATCGAACAAATATTTTCCTCACAAACCGAAAGAAAATCGGTTCAGCCAAACGCAAGGTAATCGCGAACAAACAAACATACGATCAAACATTCAGGTCAAACTGAGAACCTTCTCTTTAGCAGACGGTTAATAGGTCTGAAACTAAAACTAATTTCCATATATTAAGCATTCGTTACTTAGTTACGAATAGTTAGTTCAGAGAGAGCATCGCCAAGTCTTCAGCGCTCCTGTACCGCATACTGTGCTCTCTGGGCCATTGTGTTGCTGGAAAATAAATTAAATTGTGCAATATTCCAAATTATTGTATCTTTAGTTTGTTTACTAATTCTTTAAAGGTGGTAAAAAAGATGATAGATTATCTTATCGTACTAATGAAACATCTATGTCGGTATATTATATAAAAAAATTATACGCGTTAAACATAGAACCTCTTTTTTATGAAGTCAATTTAAAAGTAGGTGTTACCCCAGTCTAAGTGTAGTAAATAGAGGATACGAAAACGAACGGAACGTGAAGAATGAGTTAAATTCTCCAGAACCTGTAATCTGTGATTGCAAGATATCAGCTTTGAACTAAATTAGCAGTAGATTGTAGATTTAACTAAATAGCATGCTTCGTGCAAAATATGAGTATCATATACATATTATAATTAAGTCAGATGCTGTTGACTGTAAAAGCTAAGGTCGGGGCTTCGATTACCACTCGAGGGAATAAAAATTTCAAATAAGTTTTTTTAATTAGCAGAGGCTTGCTAATTAAAAAAACTTACTCAAAAACATATTTACATGGAAGCAAAAAATACGAATAAACAAATAAATAGAACTCTTGTCCTTATTATTTCACAAATTTTCTTAGAATAACATGCAAAAAAAAAAAATATTATAAATAAATTATATAAATAAATAAATTTTCATATATTATTTATTCATATGCTGACGCGTAATTATATTTTGACAGGCACGACAATTTTGCTAAAAAAGCAAAGCCGACAAGCGATATTTTATTTGTATACCTACATAATTGAACATTAAATTAAACAAAACAAAGGATTACTATAGCAGCAGGTAGATTAATTTATTATACTATCATATGTATGAATATGATTTATTATTGAAACTCATAATAAGACTTTTACTGTCAATCTGTAGCTAAAAAACAAAAAGCTTTAGTTCTCCATTCAACGTGACACTGGCGAAGTGATTTTGTGCTCGACTGGCACGCTCGGAACGCCATATTAGAAAGAACAGAACAGAACAAAACAGAACAAAAAGCGAAAAAAAACAACATTTTAATAGTAACATATATGTATGTAAAATTTAACAAAATTTATCTGATTGCAATTACATTGTAGGAAACCACAATGCAATTGTAGGAAACTGCAATTGGTAAGCCAATTGATCAATTTCAGTCTTATTTTTTCTAAATAAAAAAAATATATATAAAAATATGCACACATATCTTAACTACGCCCAAAAAAAACACAAAAAATACAGCCGAATTGATAACCTCCTTTTCTTACAGAAGTCGGTTAAAAATAGAAGTACATTAAAAATATTATTCCATGCTTTCACCTATTTCTTGAGACATGCTTTCTTTGACACAGCCTTTCGTTTGCATGCAATACTTTTTTTCGAACGTGCTTTACGGGAATAACGTGCTGAAATATAAAATTGTGTAAGTACAATGGAAAAACGACAATTGACTCTCAATTTGTAGTTTACGGTGGTTTTGAGTTCATTTCCTATTAAAAAGGTAGAGTTAATAATTAACATATTATACATATTTTACATCTACAACGTATGAAAAGAAAGAGGGGAAAAGAGTATTGTGTCATTAGAGTCATTCTAGTATATTCTGCTACATGCCGTATAAACATAATATGATAAGTGTATACAGGATGGAATTGTCAGCACCACTTTAAATAAAACCACAGTTTTAACTACTTTATAAAAGCCTAATATAACTCAGAAAACATTAAATACCAAAAATGAAAAATATATTTTTTCACACAAAATAAATAATAAAATTATCGTTTTAAAATATAACGCCATTTGCTAAGTATAACATAGGCACGCACACACTTACCTGTCAAATCGGCAACGTCGCATACGTATGTGTGCGTCACACGAAATACAGGTATGGATAATAATCGTGAAATGGAAAAAAAATCCTACGTCCAAACCGTTGAGGTACCTGGAATAATTTCTTTAGTTCTGGATTTGAAATATTTTACCCTATATACAGTTTCAGTAAAAGGAGCACTGCCTCTTCCATCCTGTATACATTTAAGTTTGATATTAAAATGTTTAATAGAGAATATTTGTTTACATTCTGTGCAATTTTTAAAAAAATAAACATTCCACTTGTATGCTTAAAACGTGCTGTACGTAAGTATATTAGTAAATGAAATTATGGTTCTCTTGTATACCTGTATAGTGCATGTTTCGATACATGTCGGGGCAGTTGCTAGATACCTGAAAAAAATAGAAAATTATATTAAAAGAATATCACAGCTCCGTGTGGGTCCCTTCTAATTAAATTATTCTTTAGTAGAGGACCATATATTGACTTTATTCGGTCAGTAACAGAATAAAATTATTCTTAAGCTTCTCGTTACACACCATACATAGCGGGGTAAAGGGAGCCTAGTGTTAAAACACTCCGTTCCCTACATACCGAATAATTTTCGAGATATTGCATGAGTAAATACATATTAACCTTTAATTATATACATCTTTTGTAATATAATCTAGTACCAAAACATTAAATTCCTCAACCAAAGTCAAAGCGGCAACTAGTATTAAATACAAAATTAATTAAAATAAAATATCACGAGAATACGAGTAGAATGCAAATAATTTTGTATTTCTACTTCAATACGTACAAATAGTGACTAGAACCGCAGAGACTCGCGTTAAATTAATTAATTGAGCCAGACAAATTATATTTTGTACTGCAACTGGTAAGTCACTGGCACCAAGCTGTTTGTCATTTATATGGAAGACGAAACAGGTCAAAAATACCATTACAAAGACTTCTTCGTTAAATGAAGTTTTCAAGTGTAATATAATTTAGAGGCGCAGCGCAGGAGCTCAAGCGTATGATTGTAAACAAGACAGGTTATGGGTTTGATTTCCACTCGAGGTAATAAAATATTTAGCGTTGAGTTACGCCACTCAACATGTAATGCCTCTAGAATGCGACGAAAAGGGGGAGCGGATTGTCTCTCTTAAGGTACGGACTGTAAGTCTGTAATAAAAATATAGTAATTATAAAAAAAAAAAAAATGATTCCGCTTAACCCATTTAGACCCATGCTCAAACTAGCTGTAAATAAAAGGTTTTTTAGGTAATAATTGATAGATATCGATGTAAGAAAATAAAAAACGAAAAATTTTTTTTTTAAATTTAAATATAAAAAAATGCCGTCCTTAAATGGGGCCAATGTAGTATGTGAATTTTCGAAACTTTTTTTGCGACACGAAATGTTTTATAACACTTTTTACACTATCAACGTGTTTTTTTATGGCACATCGCACGTCTCAGTTGCTAGCAAAATTTTTGGGAGTTATGGCCTCCCCCTCGGTGCTGCAGACTTGGTACTGCAGAAGCTGCTAGTCACATAAATACGTTGATGTTTTCGTCTCTTAAATCGTGACGAGCGATGTAACAAAAAAATCAAGCTAATCTATCCTGTTTATATTGGTTAGCAAGTGCAGGTGCTGCGAATTTGCAACAGCAAGATCCTATGTATGTGTGAATAAAACCCACCACCATTTTTTGCCACGTACAGCATTGCTATTAGCAGACAGCTCTACTAAATATACCTCTCCAAAGTCTTTTTCTTTAATAATTACAACTGCGATTGCTTCTTGAAGACCCTTATATTCATTGCGACTGCTAAATATCCTAAGAGCCTTTATGAACTTTGGATGTACATGCGTACATCCAAAGTATCCAAAAATACATTAAAATTTACCTCTGATGTGCTCATTGGCCCCAATTGGCGATAGCCTCGTAAAAGTTGAATTTATCCTATTACGACTCTTCTTTTCTAATCAAATGTATTTATATTACTTAGAATACTAAGTACTTAAGTATGTTTTGTACCAAAACAATGTTTTTAGAAGAAAAAGTTAAAAATAAAATACTTACATTTTGCTTTCACAGATTTCGTGAAACAGTTTTACAAAAGGCACGAAATGAACGATTGTAAACATTTTTTAATTGGATTTTACGGCTCCAACATAAGGATATACAACTTATCTTTACAATTCTAGACATAAACTGCATAAAAATAAAAATATAAATAAAACAAGGGTACTATTGTAGGTGTACCCATTTGGGCACGGCGGGTCTATATGGGTTAAGAAATTATGATATCAAATACGATATCACATATACTCGTATGTATATAAATTAGACTAACCTAGAGAACAAACACGCTTAGTTTATTAAGCAAAATAATATAGAAAATTTAGTATTCACGATAGCTTCTTGAACTCCATATAATTTCTCAAAACACCACCTTATCACCCATTGTAGGTGTAAAACAAACCGTAGATTCGTAGTCTTTACAACTGATAAGCCAAGAAGTTTTTATGGTCCATCAATCTTGTAAACAACGAGTGTGGGAGGTGGCTAACTTGGTTTAGCCGGTTGAATTTACTTACGATTAGAATCGGTTGGTATGGGTTATAAAGAAAAAGTTTTTCTTCTTCTTTTAAAATATAATGGAAATTTCATTTATATATCATTTAAAAATAACTAAAAATTATTAAAATACAAACCGGTATCCCTTGCTTGTTAAAGTTAATGTTAGTCCGCACGGTGCGGTGGTGTAGCGGCTGGACTGGGCGGGCGTTGTTACCGAGCGGCGCTTTCGGGGTCAACTGCGATCCTTGCATGAGGCGACGAATTGCATACATCTATAGACAAATATTTTAAATATAAGAGACATTAAAGATATTAATATTTATACTTAGATGACTTGAAAATATCAATTACAGGCATAACAGATTTTGCTTTAGCTTTACGATGTATCCCGTACATAGCAGGGTAGGCAGAGGGAACTTGGGAACTTAGTTATTCGTCCAAATAAGATGGAATGGGAAATCGGTTCCCCATTATCCACCGAATTCTCTATGCAATGCGTGGTGACTGGTGGAACTCAACGACGCGCTTTGCCTCGTTACCAGATCAAGAAATATTTCATTCACCCGTGTGGGAATCGAACCCACAACCATAGCGTCTGCATTCGCACGCTTGTTCTCCTGCATCATAATGGCCTCAAATTCATGAATATTCCAAAAAATTGTAAATACGTAATTGCTGAATTAAATAAGCTAATAAGATATAGTATAAAAAATTACCTCTTGCTTAGATATATAAATAGGCTTATTAAATATAATCCACACAGCTGTCTCCCAGCACCCTGGGTGGGTGGTGGAGCCCTCGTACGTCAAGTACTGCAGAGTGGTCGGCAGTAAAGAGCTTAGTGGCAGATGCTTTATGGGATAGGAACTACCTAAAAGGGAAATAGATTTTATATATACCTTTTTGGGTACTTTGCGGCAGTTCTTATAAGTATTGCGAACAGCTTTTTGAAAGTAATAGTTGTTTATACTTGTTACCAAAGTGAAAAAATGAAATTATTAATAAATAATAATTAATTCCCCTCGAGTGGGAATCGAGCCCACAACATACGCTAATACAAATTTAAGCAAATTGTCTCACCTCTATACATTACTTTGTTGAATGCGCTTGTTATCAACCTCAATTCTTTGTTAGTAGGCTCTCCAATCTAAGACAAAAGTATTATTTAAGAAACATAAATAAACATTATTCATACAAACTATAATATAATGTTTAGATTACATATTCATTTTACAATTTTCAAAAGCATACATCTATAATATCTAGAGCCTATAATATATAGGGTTAACTAAAAATATTTCATAAACATTTACTTACTTGGACCATTAGCGAGATGCCTACAACGCCTTGTGACTTATGCTGTGCTTCTGACATATTGTGGTACAGTTCTTTATTGAACCCATATAGTTGGATCTGTATAGGACAATAAATAAAGATTAAGATACATTTGAATAAATTATATGAATTAATTTTTCGCTAGGTCCGCCTGTCAACGTGTAATGCCTCGAAAACTAAGCGGTTCATGGGGAATGGAGCGTTAGCACTAAGTTCCTTTTGCCTACCCTGCTATATGTAAGAAACAACGAGAAGCTAAAAAAATAATTATTGTTATAATCTATTGTGGGAATAACTAAAAGAGACGTTATTTTCAGTTGAGATTCACTCAAGACAAAACCAATGACGTACAATTTATGAAAATCAGCTCACTTTTTTAACAGTTACAAGGGAACAAATGAATAGACGTACATTCATACATCCTAAAAATCTAACCGCCATTTTTGACTAATTACGATTATCTGATGAAATAGATGCAAGTTTTTCGTTTTTTATAACACTATTAACAAAGTAATACGATTATAAGCTAAATAAATATTTTAATAAATTTAATGAATCCTGGTATAAAGAGTATTAATATTCTATAATACGGATTTGTCGACCGCTTTTAGTTTATAATATTTTTATCATAAAAAGATTATTTGTTCGGTTGGCATTTGTTATTTATTACTTTTCATTGTAATTGAATCATTATTGGAATAGTTTTATATTTATTTATTTTTTGGACGCATTTTATTAATGATGCCGAGTTTACCAACTTAGATATAGGACTATTTAGACATATACAATATGTACTATATAAAGGGAAATTAAATGCCGCTCTTTTTAAGTATACTGAATATATATTTGAATTAATATTTTAAATCTGAAGGAACTAGGTATACTGGTTCAAATAGAAAAAAAATTCTTCGACTCGGATAGTATATTTATCAAGACAGGCTATAAGGCTGTATTATAATACGTTTATTGTTTTGATATAAATTACTGTACTAGTGGAGTTTTGGCTTCACACTGTATCCCGCACAGAGCAGGATAGGCAGAAGCGAGATAAATTAAAATATTAAATATTTCGTTTCCTCGAGTCGAGGGAGGGAGGGAGTCGTACCGCAACTTGTCGCATTTACAGTGCCTCTGCGCCACGACTGGCCTCCTTACTATATTATCTCACATAATAATAATAATTATTTTTTAATATAATAATTACATAATAATTATTAATTAATTAATGCGCTAGCAACTTTATAAAGCACATTATAACAATATAACTTAACGTATCTAAAATTAGATTTCTCAAGAGCAATTGTGAAACAAGTTTGTTTAAATAGAGTTAATTCTCAAGTTCGCCCCAAGAGACCAATAACGGCTTGATAATGATAGCGACTTTGAAGTGTTAATTTGTCGACGAAACAGTTTAGGGATTTGTGTTAACTGTTAGTTTTTACAGTTTTTATTTCATCTATCGCTTGCAAGCATATGAGAATGCAAATATTCTACAAGAATATCTTGAATTGGAAAAGAATAACGTTTTTTAAGAAACGTATAAAAAATTATAACGTAGGGATTTGAACCTGCACCTCTTGGAAGCCACTCAGTCGGCCTGATAAGGCTGATAAGGTAAGCTACGTCGAAATTTTATTATACTGAGGTTAATAAAAAAAAGTACTATAAATACTTACTTCACCAGGAAACGTATGGTGGTCTATCTGATGTTCAGATCCTCTATTATCGTCAAGTCCATAGTGGAAGTATATTTCTTCAAATTGATATCGGTAGGAAAGCGGGCCCCCGCTGATATTCACTTGGTGCTTACTGTCTTTCTCCACACGAAATACTAGTGATTGCCCAGTATTTTGAAGGACACCACTGACCTGCCAAAAAAAAAAAATACTATGAAATAAAGTAAACAATAGTTATTAAAGATTACAATAAAATTTTGTTAAATGTTGTAATTTATAGATAAGTATAGATATAAATGATAATTGATAATTTCTAACAATAAAAGTTGTAACCAAAATCAAAAAATGTATGCGTATATAGGGTATTTTACTTTTATATATCCCGCGAATCACACGGTAGGCAGAGGGAATCTTGTGTGAAGGAACTCCGTTGCCCACATTTCGCTCGATTATCGTTACATTGCCTGCCTTTTGTTTTCTTCTCAGAGCGAAGAATTGCAGTTAATTGGTAGGTACTAGTAATTTCCAACAAAAAATATACATTTACGTTACCAGAAGACATTTGTATCGTCATCATCTATAATAATAATTTGTATCCATTCTAAAATTGAATTTGTATCGAGATCGCCGCCACCCCTCGCTGGGAGATCCTATCAATCAATGGGCACGCCTTGATTAAAACCTGGCAACTTTTGCGCTTTGAACGAGATGACATATTGCCTGATAACACGCGATCAGTGGTTTTTGTGAACTGTTACTTGCTAGAAGTGACAAGGAAGTCATATTTTCTGGTTACCATAGCCAGAATTACTTTATTTTATTGCTGAAGCTCGCTTTATTCTCTGTTTTATAGCGAAGGAACGGAGAGTGTTAACTGACACATCACTACATCTGATTACGCTTAATTTTTTTTTACTTTTATAGCCATTAATAAAAGCATAATTTATTAAATGATAGAATCCACTGCAGTTTCTTGTCTTATCAGCACGGTGCAAATAATATATAGCAGTACACCAGTTCAATGCTGCATTTTATCTTTCTGGAGCAATAGCAATAAGGTTAGGTTTCCCCAAATTAAACCCACAACCATTCCATTAGCAGTCAGATACTCTACCACTGTGCTAGGATTACTTTTTTTAATAACAAAAAAAAATCTTATTACTTCTATAATTTCTAAGTCCACGTTGTTAGAACAGGCGTGGTAGCCTTGTGTAACTCTGAAACTGTTTATGTTTAACGTTGTTGATAACTGATAGTACATTAGTCTAACTAGATACAAACGTAGATATTATGAAATGTTTAAATTACTTCCTTTTTTGTTTTTATTGTTTTTGTGTTTCTTTAATATTATGGGGATTTTTAAGGTGGATTTTTACGGAACGGCTTATATTTTATGTAGTGTATATTTTTTATTATTTTTCAATTATGAATTATATGTAGAGGATATAAAAGGTTATTAAATTTATAAAAGGCCGTCGTAGCGTCATGAGAATGATGTGTGTGGGTTCTATCTTTTGTTTGAGAAATTTAATGAAAGTCCCCAAGAAAGGACTCATAGATTATTTTTCTCACGCTACGATGAGTTCCTTCACTTAACATGCAATGCCTTGAGAATTTAGCCGAAACTGGGAAGCTTAGTGTCATAACATTAGGTTCCCTCATGCTACTTTATGCGTGAAAAAACTTTAAGCTAAAAATATAAGCAAAAGTAATAAAAAATAACAACAATTCATTATTCAATTAAAACAAGAAAACATTACATTAGCCCTAAATTAAATCTAATTTATATAACCATTTGAACTAAGCTAAACTTTAGTTTCGAACATGGCGGTCTTGTGTCGTAATATGAATATTATGAGCATGTAAATTCATTTAGTTTGTGCGCTACGTAATATATTCTGCGATAGGCTATCTGCTTCCGGTTACTTTTTGCTCCTGCAAAGCTACTTTTGGCTGGTTTATAACGTTAGTAAATTGTATGTAACTTGCTTACGAATATATGTGGCTTGGTGAAATTATGCTTTTTATGAAGCCTTGCTGGGTAGGTAGAGGGAACCTAGTGCTTTTTTTAAGTTGGTGTACGCCACAGACTTTGATCGTCCGTGTTTGTTGATTAAAACGTAATAGGTTGATCGGTTGAAACCCTTGTCTATGCCAATAAGAGATTTTGGTTTTGTTTACTATGGGAACCTAGTGTTAAAACACTTTACGTCGAATTTTCAAAAAAGAGCGTGTTGAGTGGCGCAACTCAACGCTGCGCAAAGTTATCAGAAACAGTATTTGATCATACATTATAATTTAGTATTACAAATATGGAGCTCGATTTATAAATGTTCAGGTTTCATATTCGGGCAAACTCCGTTATACAAACAAGATGTTAAAACTCAAAAAGTTTTCGTATAGCGTATATGATAACGCTTATTATAATAGGAAACCACTACTGTAGAGTTTTACAGATTTTTTGGATATTTATATTATAATAATTTTTACATGCTAAATATTTTTGCTTCTTGAACAAATAAAGGTTTCACTGTAAACGCAACAGATGTGGGCTTGATTCCTACTTGAGGAAATTAATTTTTGCTTCTTACAAATTAAAATTTAGCAGATAATAGGGATCGTAGGTATCCTATCAGAAGAATTTTTCAATAATATTTTTTATATGCTATTGCTAATACAAATGTTATTATGAATATTTTTTTAAATTATAAAGTAATATTTTATCATTTTACTTTCGTCAATCAGCTAAAAGCTTACACAATAAGTTGCAAGTCGGCTGTTCAGTCTAGTAGTTAACTAGTACAAATATTGTAGTTATAGTGCCATCATAAAAATAATTCTGACAAATCAATTTTACCTAATAGTCTTTTAGTTAATGTGAACTTCTGAACTAAAATTCATAGATTCGAGTCGCGGCTACTAAAACACTTATCAATATATCTTGATCCCTTAATAATTCCGTAGTATTTTATAGTATAGGTACTTGTAGGAAGAATTTTCCAAAGAAAAATCTTTAATGCAGTAGTATTCGAGATGAGGCTGAGAACAGCACTTCCAATAAAGCTGCACGTTTACATTCAGCTACGATGAAATTTCCACACCGTTGTTACACAACTTGTGTTGTTAACATAACTAGTTTTGTTGCTCAACTAAAAATACTATAAAAATTTAAAAATACTAAATTTGTTACAAAAAAAATGTATGTTTATTAATTTATATATATAGTTTATGCAATAACAATAGTATACTCCATGCAAACGAAACCGCAAGCAGAGCACTAGTTTTTTGTATTCAAAAAACTGCATCTCACATACATTTTATATTATGTTAATTTTTGTCAGCGAATTCGTTTCAAGCTTAGATACTTAGAATTGAATAGAATACGACGAAGGTAGGTATACCTTAACAAATGGACTAAACGATACAAAAATAGCCATACGGCTTTATAATTCCTGAGATTAGCGCCTGCCTTCAACAAAACAAACTTCCACTATATAAAAGCAAATCTGATATAACAGCAGTATAAAACAAGTTAACATCGATCATCCGCGATATCTTTCTCTTTATCATAATAAAGTTCATTTATGTATGCAAAGTTGTCGCATAAAGCGTAGACTATCGCAGCTTACCGCGCTACGGCGGGATTAAAGTCGTTGCAATGTTAATATGTTACTGATTCTGTGAATACTAAGAACAAAAACAATATAGTTTTGTATTTACTTGTTTTACTTGTAGATTGAACTTTGGCTTAGCTTCACCTAACATATAAGGGTAACTAGAGGGAACCTGGTGTTCCAAAAGCACAGGAACCGATCCGAGATTCGAATACTGGAGGAAAGTGACGTTAAAAAACATGCGGACCTATGTAAGAAGGTAGGTATGTATGTATGAAGAGGTTGATGACAGTAGACGAGGCGAAAGAGGTATGCAGAGATCGTAGCGTTTGGCCCAACTGTGTTTGGCGGCTACGCCGCTGGGGAACGTGATATGAGTCATGTTTTTTGTGCATGCAACTGACGATGATCGACGTTACCACGAACATATCTGTTCAAAAGTCAAACAGTTCAGCCCCCCCCCCCCCCCGAAAATATCTCTAGATGCGCCCTCGAGTATATATTGTAAGCTATAATTTACCTTATGCTTATCAAACTGTATCTCTCGTAACCACGGGTCGAACAACAGTTTGTCTGGTTCGATGTTGACTGGGCTCTGTCGTCGTCCCTTGTTGCACATACTCCATTGCGGGTTGATGAGACCCCAGAATCCTGGACCTGGGAAGTTAAAATTTCATTTTATTTATGTTCTAATGAGTAGAGAAAAGAACAGAGAAAAAGTTACAAAAAATGGCATTTTAATTTTTTATAATTAGAAATTTAACCAGAAATAATAAATATAATATGAATTTACTTATAAAAAAACACCTTGCACTTTCCTACGTTCGTTCACTATTTTTTATAATTCATTGGTTGAGTGAAACGCCTATTAATGTCATGTTAATAATAATAGTAACCTATTAATTGAGGCGCAACGACCCGCCTGAGAGTTTGATTCCCACACAAGGGAATGAATTTATTTTGTCAGCATCACCAATCAGTATGCAATGTTCCGCAAATTTGGCAATTCATGAGGAACGAAGTACAACTAAGTTAACTCTCTCACAGGTTCCCTCTGCTCACTTATTTCCTGCATAGCATGTAGGAAAAAAGAAGTGTGAATCCAAATAAGATTAATATTTCAACCTACTCAGTAACTTCTGACATATACGACAATTTTTTTTCATTTTCCCTACTGCAGCCTTGAGTTGAGTGGATCATACATGCACACACACATGGTATGCATGTATCATACAAACAACCAATACATTAGTATAACGACACAGATATAACAAATGGTGTGTGAAGTGAGGCGGTCGTTAGTCTACTAGTGAGTAATGATTGCGATAAAATCTTAACCTACACAATCATTAGTGCGGTATTAACATGACTCTCGATGATACAGCACCTCCGTCGGTCTGTTAATAATTCATTAGCCACTCCAGTATGGCACTCCAGTGTTATTGGAAATTACTTATGCTGTAGGTTCCTAGGGGGAACCTAATGTGGTAGATGGGGGTCCAATTAGTACAGTTACAGGTGATTGAGTTCGGCAGAGTTTAACTTTTCTTTTTAGATAGTGGATAATGGACTAAAACTTCTCGAACAACTTTTAGCCTAAGAGTCAACATTGCTCTTTTGCTAAGGAAATTGTGGAAATCGAATATACGAACGTCGCGGTCGGGGACTATCTCCTAGAGGGCCTTTAAAGGGTTTTTTTATTAATTAAGACGATTTAATGAAATTTTCGATGATCGGAAGTGACTGAATTGCAGTATTTGTAGTATAGAATATACTTAACTTAACGTAAATAAAAAAAACGAACTAAAACTCAAATTATATTGGATAATATATCTAATTTTATCATTAAATAACCTTACAATATTAAATTTCATATACTAAAAGTCAGCTCAGTCAACCGTCATACAACATAATACAACAATACATATGAAATTTCATAGCCGAGTGACTTGCTATGGGGGATAGTTTTAAGCGATGACGAGTCGAAATTCCCGTTACTCAAATATAAAAGGCTATTGAATACTGTCAGTGATAGTATTGAATGGTAGTTTGGGAGACCGCAAAATTTGCCCATCGCTGCGCACTGGGTCGTGCGTAATGTAATGTTGGTTCGTTCTCGTTGGGCCGCTTCAGCGAAGTTCATTGTTATTTTTGTATTAATATTTATTTAATAATACAAAAAGGGCTCAGCAGAGGGAATGTAATGTTAAGACACTCAGTTGCGCACTTTCCGCCCAATATTCCCGATATTGCGTATTTTCAAAGAAGCTGTTCCAATTTTTGGGATTGACAGAAAACCTAACTAATACTTATTTTTTATTAATCCTCAATTTCCTGAATTAATAAATGCTTGTTATGACACACCGTTCCAATCAATTTTATGGAATGTCAATAATGTGACCGTTCCTAGCGCAATGGGTACAGTATCAAATTGTAATCGCCATTTTAGTTAGCAAGTTTTAGTTTTCATTTCCACCTTGAGAAATAATTGAATTCAAATTCAAAATAAAATTCAATTTTATTTTTCTGTTTTGATTTGAAATTGCCACGTTGAGATCCGGAACTCAATTCGCAATGGCTTGTAAAATTAGATCTTAATAATAACTTAAAAATGAGGCGTTATTTCCGCCATTCAACATCCAATGTCTTGAAGCAATAAGTGAAGAGTGGAGAATAGAATGTCTCAACCATTTCCTCTACCTACCCTGCACTGAAAAAATTGAATTTTCTATATAAATAATTAAATATATCACAGATATATCTACGACAATGGAAACGCGCCTCCAGCGTAATGTTAGGGTACCATTGCTACTATCGGGTACGCCGGTCGGTCGTTACCGTTACATTAGCTGAATTTTTGTCATTCTATGTAATGAGTATTGGTTGTTATAATAGAGTTCAACTATTTTGATTAAGTCGTTATAGAAAATTGCGTTGATTATTACTTATTAGATAATATGTTGTAAATCATGCTGATAATGTCTTTGTCGTAAAGTGGGGAGTGGGTTTAAATTCAAATTGGATTTTTTTTCTATATTAAGGGTAATGAGAGCGGCGCAGAATTTAATACACAGAAAGCTACTTTTCATTTTTTTTAATTACATACGAAAATAAAGAGAAGCTACATTTGGATTAATGAGATTTTTACTATGTACCAATTTAAGTGTGTCGAAAATATTTTAGGCTATTTTAACTTTTACTTATGTAGTTTTTTTATTTCTTTACAAATATTTCGATACTTCACCGTTTTCCCTAAAAATCTCGTTTGTGGGTGGTAAATTTAAAAAAAATAGATAGTAAAGTGGGGTCGAATCATTGGCACCAGCTATTCTATATAATGATGCGGGCGAGCGTATCATTAAGATGGTATCGGTATCATTGCAGTATCATTACCCAGTTGTTGATCGGTTTTTCGAACAGCTATGTAAACCAAATGACTGTATTTAAGGTTTTTATAGTGTTATAATTTGTAGACTAGTAGGTGAAATTAGAAGAAGAATTAGTTCTTGTATATTAAAGTGATAGTTGATCCTAGAAGGACAAAACATAAATTATTTATTTTTTATTCATATTGCTTAAATGAATAATAAATGAATAATAATGTTCTCAATATATATAAATAAAATGAACAACTTATTATCAGATCTGTAACAACTTTGCGAACTTAGAACGTAACATAAAGGTAATAAATGTGTATTATTAATATATGTTAGAGTAAGCCATAGCCAAGTAAAGAATATTATATAAGTGTACCTGATATGCCATCGTACGTCCACCATTCCTCCCAGCTACCTGATATATCTGAAACGACAATTTATAATTAAGTACTTACTAGCTTTGAAATAAAAAAAAATGTTTTTGTAGAAAACAATAATTTACACATATATCGCCGTTACCAGAGCGAGGAGATTTAATTTCCTCAAGTGGGAATCGAACTCACAATCTGTCACGTTTATAGTCGTATGTTTCTGCTCATTCGCCAAAACTGGCCCCCCGAAAAGAAAATACAATATTTATTTACCTTTGACTGTTATACAGAGAAGGGTCAGCGTAAATAGACATTGGTGCATCGTGGAGATGCTGTCACGCAGTCCCCCGCATTTGGAGGTTTACACCTGTAACAAAATGTTATATTGTATATTATATTAAATATTTTATTTCTTTCATAATTTAATGATGAACTAAAATCATAATTATAATTATACACTTTATACACCGCTTAATAAAAAAAAATTAGACAATTAATTTTGAAGTGATATACATTTTTACAGAAAACTTAAAAAAAGCCAATTACAGTAATAGTAGGTATCTGTCTGTCTATATGTTAGTCACGCTGCACGCATAAAATAATGGACGGTTTTTGACAAAACTTTTTTGTTAAGTATCTATTTTAGTCGGTAATATAAATGAGGTAGAATTGATAGAAATTTATTTCGTAGCTTTGACCACCAAATGTGAAAAAAATAGCTTGTCTAATCTAATTTTGATGAACTCTTCCTATTGACCTAAACAGGAAGGCATGATGTAGAACCTTAGGGGTTAAGCTAAACTAAAAAGATATGAAATATAACGCCTTAAGAAAAAGTGCTCCGCTTTGAAGTGGCACCCTAAGAATTCGAAGGCAACTATGGCAAGTTGCTGATTTATTGAAACCGTTATCTAAGTATATAAATATTAATTGAAAATGTTTCTTATATATATTTCACAAGCATTTTTTGAAAACTGTACGTTTAATAACAAAAAAACGACAAGACTTATACAACAAAAAAAAAAACCAGTAATTATCCCGAATTACCGTATCTCAGATTGTGTTGGTTTTCAGATAAGACTTTCTTTCGGGGATCCCTGCTTTATGGCGCTTGTTGGTAGTTAGCTTATCTTTCCAACGATAGGCATTTACTCCGGTTTTTGCGAAGTTTGCAAATAAATTGCAATTGCTAGTCGCATTGTTTCTGGAGGTGAAACGTAATTATGTGGCTTTTAAGAGGACTCAATTATTTATTTTATTTACTCTTCTGTACTAAGGCCATATGCTTAGTACTCTTAAGTAATTTAGGTAACTCATAAATATTTTAATTAAAATGACCTTTTTATTATTTTTTTAGCGTCAAGCTGTTTCCCGCAGATAACAGGGTAGGCAGAGAGAACCTCGGAATCTAATGTTAAGACACTCCGTCCTCATTAAGATACTTCCGTTCCCCATTTCCCGCTGTGTTACGGGCTTTAGTTCAACACCGCGCTTTGCCTCGTTACGGTAACTTAGGCTTAGCTTGTTTCTTTGTGCTTCTAAGAACCGTAGCCCCAAATAATTGATATTAATCTCAGCTTGATATATTCACGTGATCTCGAAATCAATGGTTTTACAGACAAAACAAAGTGACCATATAAAGTTCCTGTTTTTTTAAATTCATTCATCATAGGATAATTAACATTTTAAAAATTTAATTTTAAAATTAAATGTTCAAAACTAACAAAAAATCATAGTAAGTCGTAATAGTTAATTTTGTTTCTTAATTTTAGTTTCTCCACCCCATACCTATTTGGGTCCCCTCGGCTCCGCGCTGGCGGGCGTCGCGATGTCTGCATCCACTGACTTGTGTTCACAACTTAGTTTATTTATCACAATAAAGTTATTGGCACTTGTTTTGGGTTTTAAGATATTTCATCTAATTTTTATTTAGCTGTATCATGGTAGAACTCTAAGCCGCGCTGTCCTGTTACCAGAGAGAAGAAATCAATATGTCTGAATCCCTAAATGTGAATCGAACCCACAATCGTAACGTTTATAGTTACACCCCGTGCCATTGCTATTATTTTTTGTATAATATTTAGTTTTTTACTTTTACGGGATACACAGACTTATGCTTTTTTTTTCAAGCTTCTTTCTTTATACGTCACAGGTTCTCTGTATTATATTAGCAATATGTACGTTAATCCGAACGTATAGGCAGAATACAAATAATCCTTCTACTGGATCTCGAACTCACTACCTCATACAATAATACAGTAACAACTATACTACAATAGCGCGATTGCTTTTTCTCCCTCGAAATCAATCGTAACCGATCTCCCCAGGCGCCAGTTAGTCGGGCGCTGGGGGCTGGTCTACCCTGAGATAGTTATATTTTTATATGCTACTATATAAGAAGACTTTTATACAGGTACTTCAGATATAATAAACTACTTTGTTATATATAATTTTTATTGCCACTTAAGTTAGTAGGTATGTCGAAAACAGGTGGAGAGGATTTCCTGTCGTTGTATGTGACTATGAAAGCGACGATTATAAGTTTAATTCCCACTCGGAAGAATTATATCAGTTTGCTTCCTCTAGTAACAGCACAGAGCGCGTTGTTAGGTTACGCCACTTGTAACACTTGAAAGTGGATAACTTCACTGTTTGCCCTAGCTCTGTCTAACCTTCGTATGTGCCGGACTCAACGTGAAGCTAAGAGAGAAAACAGAGAATAGAGTGTCTTCATAATAGATTATCTTAGCCCATCTTGCCTTGCTAAAAAGGCATGCAGCAAATAATATATAATTCTCAATTGATACGAGTATAAAATGATTATTCTAATATTTATAGTCCATGCTCTATATGATTTGCCACGAATTGTAAATTCTTGAGTAAGTCCACTTTAATTCCTAGGGTGCCATATTAACCTCACACATTTGTCCAATGCATCGCTCAAAGCCTCATGGTTGAGGTAGACCCCAATGCCACACCATACGCAACATTCACTTAGTGGTATATGACCCTACCACTATCATGTACGCATTTGGTCGAAGCGGTCCTATAAGTATGTCAACTTGTCAATTGAAATTATCTTTCAGTATTATTCATTATAAAAAAATAAGAAAATATACATAAACATTTCATTATTTTAAGGCCAAACGTGGCACAGGCAGGTGGATTGGTCGAAGTGAGTGAGTTTGATTCCCATTTTAGGAAATGTAATGAAACATTTATTATATTAATTTCCTCGCTTGGGGGACGACACGGACACGAGGCAATGGACGGTGTTAAGTTCCGAAAGAAAAAGAAACAAAATGACATTTAAAAATCTACTTTCATCGGATAAGATTTAAGACTAAGGATTTTGAAATCGTCTCTACTCTAATAATAGAAGACAAAATGTAAATCTCATATTTCTTTTAACATATTCAAAATAATATTGAGTTTCATATTTCATTTTAACAACATAACAAATGGCTCATTAAAAGAGACTTTTACATAACAGAAAAGTATTGTGGAAGGCATAAATAAAAAAAACTATATTTACACCAAATTAGTGCTTATTAATAGGCATATAGAGCTTAAAATTGTATAATAATAAAAGTCGTTAAAAGCGTACGCATCCAAACAGGAAGTTAACAGCGGTTCGTAGACAAAGCTCGTTCTTTACCGGATGTGGGTGTATCTACAGACTGATAAGTCAGTTGTTATTTTCTCAGTATTAATGGATTTTTTAGCTGTGGGTATTTTTTTTTGTTTATGGTAATTTTAAATATAGTGGATAGGTGAAATATATTTTTTGGAGTCGTTGTCTAATATATAATGAAAAAAAAATATAGATAGTAGATATAAAAGATATGATAATATTTAAGAACGAAGTTGTGAATGTCAACCGATTTTTATTTAAAAAAAATTATAAATTAAACTAACTATTCGACATATCTTTTGCATATCTTTGCATTGCACTCAACAGAGTGATGATACTCAACGCTTAACCTTATCATAAAAATTAACTATAATAACGCTTATCTACTTATGAATCTTTATAATTTATTTGAATTAAATATTAGGATGAAAAATTCAGTTTGCTGGAAGCTTTCGTAATATGATATTATTTAATCTCCAAAGAAGTACTCGTATGAGACAGCGCGTCGCGTCGTAGCGGCGCCGGGGACCGACAATCTGGCAGTGTGTACTGTATACAAATTTTCTTTTGCAGAGCCTGTTATTATAAAAGGTAAAATAAAGGAATAAAGAAAATAAAGGAATAAAGGATTATCCTTATTTTTTATTATAATTGATCGTTGTTATATGAGCCATGAAAGTGTCTGACTGTAAACGCGATGGATGTAGATTCGCTTTCCGCTCGGAACAATGAAATAATTTCAAAGCGCACCGTTGATTTCTGACACTCTCCCTTAGTCTCTAAAAATGGGGTTAAAGTTGTAGGCGGTATCTAGTTGAAGTAAAAAACCAAACTATTATTTGTTTATACTTATACAAAGTAATTTAAAGATGTTTTTTATAACATTTAAGTAAAAACGTTAAAATTTAAAAAAAATCGTGTTATTTCACTTTCATCGAAGTGTCAGCCCAATGAGAAATAGAAATCTTTCATTGGGATAGAAACTCAGAGTTCTAAGTCAATCGGATTTAAGTAAAAACAAAAAATGTTTAGTTTCTTCGTTATTGAAAATTTTCCTAGATTGTCATCACCACCATATGGTATGTCACCATATTCAATCGTCACCTTTCTCTTGAAAATATAAAAAGATCGTTTCTTTTCACGTACAGCGTTTTGTTGCGCTTGCAAGGGGGTCATACTGTATTCAGTTTGTTTTTATTATGATTACGACGCTTGGAGCAAACTGACTTTCCCTCTTTGGATATCGTTCTAGGCATTAGTGATATGAGTAAATATATTGAACATGAATAATAAAACATATATAAAAAAGAAGTTATGGTATATTTTATAGATGTAGGATAAGTAATTTAATATGATTTTAGAAGTAAGCAATAATAAGTATCTTTCTTCAGGAGAATGTTCAGTACGAGAACATTTAATTATAAATAAAATTCTGTATAAACAGTTTTTAATTTCTCTCCGTTCTCTGCTTTCCGCCGAATTTTCGAGTTTGAATAATTCCCTTAGCAGTGATATAATCGTCACTTATTAGACTATTATTAATTTGATTATTTAAAATCGATTGTGCCGGAAGTAGTCAAATGTGTATTAAAAATTTTTAATTAATAATAATTAAAAAATTAATTTAAATAATTTAAAATTTATAATTTTATTGACGCTTAGCTATTGACTTGTGGTGCGGTAGAGGAAGTATCAAAGAGTGGGGTTGTATATACTTTGATTCCTGTTTTGTGTTCTGAATAGTTTAAAATAACTGGACTGGAGACTAAGTATTTTATTTTACTACAGTAGTAAGGGAGACATTTTAAAATGTTATTAAAACTTTTGATTCTATAAGTGTAAATTGTCAATGCTACTCGATTTTCACGCTATTTCTAATAACCACCCTCTCAAAAGATCCAATACATTTGTCGGCTCACACTAGAACCGTATCGGATTTCCCTATACGAAGTACAAATAAAGTATGTGGCTCTATGTCACACCGTTAAGCGATGTTTTTTTACGAAAATTTGATTAAAAATTATATGTAGAAAAAAAATCATTGAATATTATTATGGAATATTATTACAACCGCAATTAAAATTGAGAATTGCTCAGAATTATGGACTTTTAAAACTTTTGTATAAATTATTCTTAATATACTGCTACTATCATTTTATAACATAATACATGAAATATTTAAAGGTTAAAAAATCTAAAAGAATTTTGATTTTTTAATTTAAAATTTTTAGATTTATTAAAATTATTATTATTTGATTAAAATAATACAACCGCTAAAGTACGCTTTTCTGTGCATATATTTTCTGTGGTACTCACTGAGTTTATTTTTCGTAAATCTATCTTCATTCTGGATCCCAAATAATAGCCGAGAAGTGGCGAAACCCCACACAACGCTTTGACTTGTTACCGTTACCTTTTTAGAGCTAAAAACTGAAACTAATTCATTCGCCTCAACGGAAATCGAACCCGCGAATCGCTTTTACAGCTACCTACTGTGCCGCTGCGCAAAGAATTTAATATATATTTATATTGTGTCTATAAAATTAAATATGTTACAAAAAAATATTATTTATTATATTATGAAATACTTTCCAAGTGTTTCTAACGCACGGTCTAATGCGGTAGCGAGTAAGTTAATTTAGTTGAGTGGATTTGCCCTGCATTGTCATCGCTTGTTTATCGTCACACGAACGTTAATGGTATTAAACTTTGGATTATTGTATTCAGTTTCCAACAATACGAGGTTTTTGGTGAATTTGTTATTTAAAACGATAATAGTTATTGTGGGATTGAAATTGGTCTTATTTTGTATTGTTTTCTAATGCAATAGAGTCGTTATTTGATTGAGAGGAGGTGGCGGCTTCGTGGCGCAATAGGCTAGTCTTTGGGTATAAACGCGACTGTTGTGGGGTCTACGCTATATTTCGAAAATTGGGCACAGCGTGGGCCCAAAATGTTTTAAAATTAGGTTCCCTCCGCCTACCTTTTTTTAAGCGGGTCCAGCGTGAAGCCATTTATTATCATTGGCATTGAGTTCCGCCACTCAACATGTAGGTAGTACCTACCTCCAAAATTTGGCGAAGAGTGGGGAACGGAGTGTCTTAACAAAAGGTTCCCTCTGCCTGCCCTACAATGTAAAGCTAAAAAAATAATTTTATAACTATATAATAAAATATAAGCTGGATACTATTTTTGGCATTATTTCTATGTCTCTATCGTCAATATTTTTTAAATTTATTTATATGTGATTTATTGACAAATAATTTGAGTAAGCTACTACTGCGCCAGTGGCCCAGAAGTAATTTGCTAAACTGGTTTTACTTAAAGCCTAAAACCGAATAAACATTTATCACGTGGTTTTGTAACGAGGCTCCATCCGGGAGACGCCGTTTAATTTCCTTTATTATAACCTACATTATACTTTTTAATGGACAATTTTTTATGTTTTTAATACTGAAAATTGAATTTATTTAGACACAGAAATGTTCTACAAGTTAATTTCAAACCATGTAATTTTTTTTATTGTTAACACTAAATGCTCCTAGCTATATTACTAAACCCGTATAGGCCATAAATCATATTGATAATCATTGGCAGTTAAAATGAATACCTGCAAAGACTGACTAAATGAAAAAGAAAGTAGCTTTATGCGTTTTCTCGCAAGAAATGAGAACCATTTGCACTCTATGTTCGGAATTTTTGGTGTAAAGTGAAAACCTACGCCGTACTTTCTCTACCAGAGCGGGAAAAAGGAAAAGATGTAAATATAACAATCACTCAATCATCCCACTGCACCTCGACGGAAAATAATAAAGAGTCCCTTCTACGATTAATAAAAACAATGACTAATATAACCAAGAATCAAACCAATAGCTACAATCAATACAACATAAATAAAACTACCCACAAAAGAAATACACTCACACACCCACACTCGTAGCAAATACAAAATGTAACTAACACAGATGACAATAGCTTGATATAATCTCTCAGCGCTAAGACGTTCCCGAGCTAATCCCGTATAATTAAGGCATTCAATATTAACTGTACAGTGTTCTACACTGTTATATTATGCAGTACGTTGGTGTAGACTATGTTTTGCTAGACTGAGGGTTTATTTTTTTTTACTTCACGCTGTATCTCGCACGTAGTAGGGTAGGTAGAGGGAAACTGGTAACCTAGGGATAAGATATCCCATTTCCTAAAAGATACTCCCGTTCCCCACTTTTCGCTGAATTCTTTAGTTAATGAATGTTGAGTTGCGGAAGTCAACGCTGTATTTTGTCTCATTAATACACACACACAAACACACACACACACACACACTATTTCTTTTTTGTGTAATAATGTGAGTGGAGGTTAAAGGTTAAAAATATTATTGACTTGTAGCAGATAGCAGATGAATTGTTGCAGACGCAGACTGTACGGTCGGTTCGGTTTACGTCTAATTGGATGATTAACAAGTTTATAAGATTAGCCCATATATATGAGTCAAAGTTAATATTATAGAAAGAAATAGATGTACAAATTCTTTTGATTGGGTACATTGCCCTTCTTACAAATTAGAGTTCACTCGCTTCTATGACTTTTAATACCATATGTGTTATTGTATTCCAAACCAATACATTAAGCTTAATAAGATTTCTATTGAAAATTTATACATACAAATAAAATCAATATACAAGTTATGCTTAGTATGCACCTACTACATATTACTTTTGAGGAACATACAAATTTATATTTGTACGTAGTTTATTTCATACAAAATGAGTGTATTAGTACCTACATTCAAATCGTACATATTATGAAATTATCCAATAATGAGAATTTACGGTACAGATAAAGGAAAAATCATAACATTACAGAAAAAACCATTACAAGCTTATATTTGTAGTTCATTCCATACAAAATGAGTGTAACTTAATTTTGTGAAATAAACAATTAAAAATATAGTTTTTTCATTTAATGGTATATTTTTGGGACAACAAATGTATTTGATATTATAAAATTCCTCTTAAATCATCAACTTCAAAGCCACATTAAAGCAAATTTCCATACTTTCAATAACTGTAAAGTTTCTAACCGCTCTACCTCACGTTTCAGCACAATAACACCACACGCTGTATCATTCGTTTGTATCAACTTTGAAATATTAACGAATTTGAAATTGTTACGTACTAGAGTAGAGGCGTACATTGTAACGTTAGAAACGAGGTTACGTTGGTAATTAGCGTTGATTATGATTAGCTGTCCTTTTTTGGTTTGATAGCTCAAATTATTATTGATTGTATTTAAACAAGTTTATAAAAAGAGGAGTGTACACGGCTGTGTAACGGCGACTGTAGGTTTCATTCTCTCGCTCTACTTACAAGTTACATATTCTATCTATATCGGAAATTGGCCAGAAAATGGAGGACGAAGTGTATTGACACTAGATTCTCTATATCTACCTGTATTCCCACACAATATGTGAGACTAAGACGTAAGGCTAAACAAAATCGCTCTAGTAAAAAAATTGCGGCGTTGATTTCCATTACTTAACGCTTAGTGTTTCAGAATTTGGGATACCTACCCTGCTATTTGCAAAAAGCACAAAACTTAATATATCCATCCTTATCACACACTTAGGAAAGAGAACATGAAAACAATTTCGTTAAATAAACAACGAAACAATCCTGCTGCAGTGGATGCGGCTTAAATAATAAATATAATAGCGCCCCGCGGCTCGGCCTCGCCGTGAGTAATCACATCACTCATTTATTCTTATCACTAGTGATAACACTATACTACCCTGCTGTTACTTACACGGTTGTAGAAAAGAATAGAATATTATTTTGAGTGCTTAGAACAAACAAGATGAAACTGTTGAACTATATTTTAAGAACACTAAAACGCGTGGGGAACGGAAGTGTCTGAATGGAAAACGGAGTGTCTTTATACTAAGTTCACTCTACTTACCCTGCTTGCCCGGGATATAACGTGAAACTAAAAAAATCTCCAATTTTTTTTTGTGTTTTTACGATAATTATCTAAGGCATTAGTGATAGAATACTTCCACATATATAATATGTGGAATATAATATGTGTAATTTTTATAAGAATTTGAATGATCTAATTGAGAGACAAAGCATCGCAAAAAAATAATAACGACATAATACTAAATTAATAACTACAAATAAAACAAAACATAATAATAATTATTATTTGAGATATCATATTTATATATTTTCTAATTAGAACAGAAATAATTATATCAGAAAAAGATAACGAAATACTAACACGACTCATGCTTTCTCGTTACCAGCTTTGTCCAGGTTAATAAGAATTAATTACTGCCACTAATTAATGCTTTGGATCTGAACCAGGCCGGACTTGCCGCGTCATTGTAGTGTTATTAATTTAAATTGTGTATATTTTAATATATAAATCCGTACGCACAGTCCAAATTATTAAATTCACGCCAGTGTTAAAATTTGTCACGTTGAATTGCAGACTTCAGCGCTGCAAGTTGATGTGGTACATTGAGAAAACGAAAATTACTTCTCTCGTTGATTTCGCACTCACTAACATCTTGTTTACAATCAGACGTTGCAATTCACGTCGATCTAAGAATAATATATTAATTTAGCCATGTATTAAAATTACCTATAATTTACCAGAGTTTGTCTGTAAGGGATTGGTTTAAGCAGTAAGACCGCCGTTGCATACATCTTGTTAATACATATTTTTATTATTTTGAATTATTTTATTCTAATTTTTTTTAAATTTTATTAAATTCTAAAAAATATTTAAAAAAATACACAAACAGAATACTCTTAGAACACATTAAGATTATCTCCAGCTAAAGGCTTAATAAAGCTAATGGGGGCAAGTCTGTCCGTGGGTGCCCGCGTCGGCGTTAGCGTTTGTTTTTATCGGTTTGCCGCAAGCGTGAAAGGCGTTGACTCGCCATGTTATTAAATCTTTTTAACTTTTCCGGTCACGGTGTGCTTTATTATTATTATTTCTTTGTGGTAATTCATTTTTATAAGAGTTGAACTTTATATTTTTGTGTCTAATTATGTGAGATATTAGAGAACTTTCAGCTTGTGCAGTTGAGGTCTTTTCGACCTCATATCCCAAACATTAAACTATATAAGTCAATATGAAGCCGATTTCAATCTCAAACCACAGTGAACGTGTTAATTGCAATTGCAAATCAATAAGACGTATTTCAATAAAATCATGACTTTTTTCAATTTATTATCTTGCTATAAAATTATGATGAAAATAATATAAAGATTGTATTTTTATATTAAATTATGATTTTTGGATATTTTTGCGATTCATTTTCAGATACTTTACTTTATTTAAACAAAAATTGTCGCAGTAACGACAACGACGACACCTACTGTAACTTGTAAACGCGACTCGCTCTTGTAAGAAGATAAAGCGCCGTGGGGAATGGAGTGTTGTAACACTACCTTTCCTATATCAATCCTGCTATAAAAAACCTAATAAAAAAACACCATATGTTTTATATAATTAGAACTACCAAAATATTGTTTGCAATTCGAAAAATATATTATATTTGTAATTCATTTTTCTGTTGTAACATAAACAAAACTCGATGTAAAGTATTAAACAAACAATAAACACAAAAGAAAGAGTGTCTCGCAATAGCTTCCAAAGATCAAACAACGTAAGTTTGTTTGTAACCTTCAATAAAGTCGCGTTGAAGTGGTGTTAAAGAAAAGCGAATTTAATCCAGAAGCCATAACTTTGTAAAAAGAGCACTCTTATACAAAGGAGGCCTCTTTGCCGTGACTGCGTCAAAAAGTTTCTCCTGTCTGTTACGTACATTTAGAAATGTAGGGAGATGTGGATGTGGTTTTATTTTTGTATTTTTATTTTACAGGTATATTTAGTTATATATGGAATGTGTTAAGATATGTTTTTCATTGTTATACTGTTTATTGTTAATTGAGTTGCGGAATCTTTCCCCATCTTTTTCTGGAAATAGCCTATAGGTTATACCTATGTAGTTTCCTTGATTTTAATAAATTTATCGCATTCACACTAAACTAAAGTAAGAGAGTATTATTTTTTTATTATATTTAAAGTATAGTTCAATTTAAAAATAATAATTTATATCATTGAAAAAATTATAATATATGTTAAAGACTTACACAATATCTAAAATTGTTATATAAATTATTTTAAACTATTAGAAAGATCAAAATGTGAAATAAATAAGCAAGTCATCTAAGCAACTTTAACCTTAAAAAAATACCTCCTCCAAAAGCACGAGCCTCAAGACTGTTAGTCATTTATAAGTTTTTTCATGAAATTGAGTGCGGCGTCCCGCGGTTTAATATAACGACGATCCATTCCCAGCAATATGCCAAACTTTCACACGTCAACTTTTTGCATTTCTGGATACATCATTTTTTATTATCCACCTTTTGCCAGTAATGGCCGTATTTTGGAGTTCTTTTAATGTTTCCTTTCCTTTTCCTGAGGAAACGATGTTATGAGATATAATGGTGAGGGTGTCTTGTTAATGTTTTTGATGTTTTTTTTTGTATAAAATTGCTGAAGAATTAAATTTCATGCTATATAAGGTTTAGTTTATAAATCCTACAAATTACAAGAGATTCTTAAAAATCTAAAAGAATAAAGTGTTTTACTGCAGCATATTTTTTGCTTTATTCTCAACGATGTTTAATATTTATCCTCTAAAATTATAATGTTTCAAAATACTGTCAACACATTGTTTACAACCATGATAGAATTAAGGTATGAATTTTTAAAATTCATGAAAAAAATAAGCATGTCCATAGACGTAGTAGTTGGCTACATACCCATATATTTAAGAAAGTTTAAGCACTTGTTTTTTTTTAATTTAATGGAACTATTATTGAGTATTTTTATTAATTACTAGGAAGGAGTAAAGGAGCCTAAAACATTTTAAAAAAAATCTTGAACTAAATTTATTTCATAATTCAGTTAGGCCTCTTTGACACAAATAATCCAATTAAATCGTAATAGGTTATAAAATTATACTTAATTAACATTCCGTTCGCAATCACCGAGCGTAGAAAGATAACTTTCAAATTAACACCTTGCGGAAAGTTAGGAGTGTTAGCAGGTGTTTTTAAAGTATGCTAATCTGAGCCCTTACCGACGCGCGGCGGGGAAGGCGGCGATACTTCTAAGTTAACTTGTATTAAACTTTACGATCTGTTTCTGTTATAATATTTAATATTTAAAGTTGTGTTTTTATAGAGAACGGAGAAATAGGTCTCTGGTTCCTTTTTCCGTAAAATGTGTAAAAAACTGAATAGGCCACATGATAGAGATGTATTGAAGAAAAAAATAGCCCATTGACTGATTTCGCACCAGAGATGATATGAGAGTTGATTAAAAAACAGGGACTAATATAACTTATTATTAATGCTGCTGTTCTGTTCACTGCAAGAATATAAAATAAAATCATATTCAATTGGTACCCTGTTACCAATACAAAAATGAAAGCAGAAGTAGTTAATTGGCGGAACTCAACGCCGTTTTTGAAGCGACTAGATTCGATTCACCTATCTATATGAAAGAGTCGGCGACCTCGCCAACGTTAAAAATGAATCTTCATTCAACTTAAGTAAAACATAATTGTTGTTTACTTATTCATTTATTCCGATTAATAAAGAATATTTCACACAACAGCGGTTTCATCAATTACATAATGTAATAACAAAGAAAAATTGCAGTAGATAACTACTTTGTATTTTTAATAGCATCTAAAACTATTACAAGTATTTGAAATAACTCTAATATTGGCTTTATGGACCGTGCTATTTTAGAAGTATCAATTAAATTTGTTTATTTTCATCTTTTATGCTTACGATTAAAAGTAAATGTTACCGTTCTCCTAGTAATTTAGGGAAGTGCTCCCTTAGAATTCCTCCCTTCAGTTTCCTACAATCTTAATAAATAATAATTTCGATGGTCTAATTGAACTAGAGAGCCTTGATCTCAAAGCGCGTGGTAGCTTTGCATAACGCATGTCAAATTAAATTTTGCAGGTATTAATAATAATATACAGGTAGTTTTTATAAAAATATTTGTTCAATTTTAAGGCTTATGTTTTATTAGTTTTTTTTTAATTCATATGAGCCTAATGAACATTATTATTTTATACCAATGTATAACAAGTGTAGTATTGCAAATTTTTGTATACGCAGATTTGCCAATTTACAAATAAAAGACATCGAAATAAAAAAAATGTAATTTTAATATATTTTTTTATATGTTATGAGAAATTCCAATTTTTATTTCATAATATTGAAAATTAGCAGTCATCACGTCAACTCTTTTCTTAGAACACATGCCGTTAATGTCAGTACTACATTAACATGGAATAATTATTCTGATTTTTTATACGATTAGTCAAGCAAACAAAATGCATATGTATAATTTTATAGTAAATATATGTAGATATTATTTCATTTACATTATAATTTAATAATCGTCATTATCGAAATTATAATTAACAAATTATTGTATTTAGTTTATGTTAAAAAAAATATTTAATTATATAATACTACATATTTTAACACATAATTAAAAAACACATCCTATATAACAAAACTAAGATTTGTTTGTATCACGCAATAAGCTGTATATATGCGAATTATCGCCTTGTTATCTACATTTAATATACAAATATGTTAAGAACGCTTTGTTTCGGTTTTTTCGTAGTTTATTGTTCAGCCAGCTACAATAAAAATGATTTGAGGATTCCCAATGGTAATTTATTCCGTTTTCTTTATACTTTCCGCTATGAGATTGGGAAACGAGAGTTTCTAGTGCCGTGATCCTCAGCTTAGTAATATTTACATTCAATATGGGAATAGAGGACGTTATGGCACAGTGGGATAGCGACTGACTGTTAAGGCGATGGTTGCGGGTTCATTTTTATGCTCTGGTGAATATAGTGCGGCGTTGAGTTCCGCAGTTGAACACGCCATGTCTCAAAAATGAAGTGTTAATTGGGGAATGGACTGTTTTAACACTTGATTTCTTCGGCCTAACTAGCTGTGCGGAAAAAGTGTGAATCTGATATAAAGAAAAACCTATAGTGAATCGTACGTAGTTACTCAAGTAGCACCAACAGAAAGTGATCTAACTCAAAACAAAGTGAAAAATCCTTTTAGGATTCCGTTTTTAGTTACGGAACCCTAAAATATAATTTTGGTAACTTATAAGTAACAATTTTTTTTATTGCATAATTTCTATTCTAAAAGTGCGATATTTATTCAATTGGATTACTTTATTGTCTCTCGTAGAATCATTAGTGAAACATGCCATTTCTGTTGTCTTTAATGCCATACTAGTTAATTCATATAAAAGACAATTTTATAAAAGCTTTGATTTGTCTTTAAGATTGTGCTATAGTCATTATCTACGGCTATTTAGGCTACGATCAATTTCATATAATAAGCAAAAAAATAAATAAATTAAATAAAACAAAATATTTTGGAAATTTATATTATAATATTCTTAGCTATATAAGAATGTTTCAAAATCAATAAATCTAATTATCATGTATATTTTTTAAACAGTTTCCGATCTTGATACATCTCAAGGGTCAATAGGAAACATTGGAAGTAACGCGTTGGGTGGTGAGTATTGTTTTTTAATTCTAATAAACGAATAATATAATAAATACACAATACTTTTAAAATAGGAAAAAAAATCAGAAATAAATTCAAAGACCAAGAGGCGCGGGTTTATTTCCCGCAATTTTTGAATGTATGTTTGTAAATATGTTTCCTTAGAGTGTGAATAACACTTTTAAAATACAAAAATGTACCTATTATAAAATGTATATTCTAGACTTATTATGGTAGGTAAAGTAACAAAAGTTTTACATTTAAAACTTGTTAGGTATCTGAAGAAAAAAACATATATTTATTATATTTACAATAATTGAATGCATGTACCGTTTTACAAATCACGCAGCTTAACAAGGTTTAAGCAGTTATAAAAATAATTAAAAAACAATTCAATTCATAAAAGTAATTAAATTCATGATTATTGAATAAATGTTCTAGAAAATATGTAGTATGTAACTATATATGTAAAACCGAGTATATAATTATTATAGTATTTTGCACGTAAAAGTATGCGTCAAAACTTTATATAATATCTTTTTTCAGGCCTTTCTTTGGGTAACTTGGGAAATTTAGGAGGTAAGTATGCGATTTTTTTTTTAATTTCGCGTGTTTTCTGTGCGCCAGGGTTGGCCAAGGAAACTTAGTATTAAGGACCTTTTATTCCATAATTTCCTTGACTTTTTTGAGATATTGCGTATTCAGAGTTGAACTCAACGCCGTGTTTTGTCTACCAGAATAGACAATGAAAATAATTTTAATGTAATCATTCCCCAGTGTGGAAATCAAACCCGTAAACCGCTATGAAGGCCTAATTTTTATACTCGAATATATTTTTTTACTCTAAGATATCATGTTTCCATCATTCTGTCTTTGTAACTTTAATGTATGAAATGTTTTTATATTGTTTTTTTCCATTTAAATTACTTTTTGTTAATATATTGAACTTGAATCTTTTAGGTGTTGGACTACCATTATTGGGCGGTGGAGAAAGTAAGTAATAAATAAATAGTATTTTTTTGCTGGGTATCCAGGGTGTTAAGACACTCAGTTCCTCGTTTTCCGCCCAATTTTGTAAACACTGGGGTCTTTTTTTAAATTTTTATTTTATTTTGAAAGCTACATCCACGCGCATAGTTGCCCGTGCCTTTTTTTATTTTAAGAAAGTTCTTTTAATGTGGCGTACTTAATTTTGGGACAATTTAAACTGTACTTATATCTAGAGCTTATACTAGAGGGGTTGGGTGAGACCCCTAGCGACAGTCTTTTTTTTTTAAACATATATTATTATAGAACATTACATATATAATTGTCTTTTATATAATTATTTTGTACATGTATATAGGTGTGGAATTTTAGATTTGGCCTGGCTTATGCAGAACGCCTTCCTGGGGCCTCCAGAAACACTGGGGTTAATGGCGGAACTCGACGGCGCACTTTGTCTCAATAAATAAAGAATCATCGAAACCGATTAGCGGGATAATCAGTTATTCGTCCATTTGTCGCACACATTCTAAATACAAATTAAAGATTTATGTAATTTTCTCTTGGATATCAAAAATACAGTCGAATTGATACGACCTCCTCGTTACGGAAGTCGGTTAAAAAGGTACCTATCATTAAATTTCATTTCAGATTCTGTTGCCAACATTGCTGCTATTCTTCAAGCGAGTGAGTAACAAAAATTAAAATTATATAAAGGGTTTTTCAGTCCAAATTCGTTCATTTCGTTCATAGCTATAAACTAAATACATTTTTGCTTTTGTTTACAGATGCTGGTTCCATTGGCGACATAGGCAATGTTCCGAATATAGCTCAAAGCAGTAAGTAGTTTATTCTTTTTTTTAACTCACCACTTTATCCCGCATATAACAGGGTAGGCAGAGGAAACCTATTGATAAGAACCTATATTTTCAATTTTCCGACAAATTTTCAAGAATTTCCGAGAAAATTTCTTTAATCTATACATTTTTTTATAATAACTATTTTTATCCTTTATTTTTGTATATATAATCAAACGACAAATCTGTATGTATATACATAATACTTTTTAAACAAACTTAGTTTCAAATTATATTGTAATTTTTTTTATACTACTCAAACAGATGTATCGGGCGCTGGAGATAACAACGGTAACAACAATGATGGCGAAAATGATAAGGGCAATAACAACAATAACCAAAATGAGCAAACCGGTAATAAACTAATATAAGAATTCCATATTTTTCTGTATTATGATTTAATAATAAAAATTAAAATATAACCTTGAAGTTACTAATGAATAAGCAGCTTCATTCTTTTACCCATAGCAAGGTAGGCAGAGGGAACCTTGTGACGAAACTCAACGCCGCATCGCGTTTTGAAATTAAAGAATATCAACATAATTATATTAACATATATACAACATATATACAAGTCTGTATATTAACTTGATATATTTAAATAAAAACTAATTGACGGATCTAAATACATTTCTTAACCTAATCTGTTCGAATTGAACCCATAACTATCGTAAAAAGACATAAATGCTTAATAAACATTCTGTTCGCACTGAAATGGCGGTCGTCAACGATAGTTTTATTTCAGGTGCATTATTGTCAATAGGAGACAGTTGTTCAAGCGAGTAAGTAACTAAAATAAGATATTATTATATTATTAATACATAACATATTAAAATTTATAATTATTTTACAGATTTAGGTTCCGGTAACAATGATCCAAATGGTGAGTATTTTTCTTGCGTCTGGTGTTTATTTATTTTAGAATACAGTTGATAAATATATAAAAATATGTTTTAATCCGGTCAATATAGACATTTGAAAAACAAAAATTGTGCATATCATGTGGATATAATATGACTCTTAGAATCGCGATATCTCAGGAATCGTAACTGTTAGGAAAAAAATCATTGATACCATTTTTGTAGATAATTTTAAGATCTACAACTTTGGTTTGAAGTGTTTTTTGATAAAACTTACCATTTTCAAGCGAAATCCAAAAAAACCTCATATTTTGACCTTTGACCTCGAATAACTTTTTAAGCACACATAGAGTCGATGGGGACTTTTAAAACTTGATATGTAATAGAAAACTATAGGTCTCCACCAATATTTGGCTCTCCGGGATTTTTTGTTATTTTACCACTTTTTTTATGTCTAAATTGACCGGAATATTAGAAACTTAGCTGATTAAACATCTAATAAACGTAAGTTTTATATTGAAGATGGATATTGCTGACATATAAACTATAAACTGACGGGTGTGGGTTAGATTCTCACTCGGGGGAATGAATTATTCTTATTTACTCGCCCTGGTCGCCTCCAAAATTTGTGAAAAAGTGTCTTAAAATAAGAAAAAACTAATACTAATAAAATAATACGAACTAATTATATAAAGCTTATATAGTAATTAAGCAGCACCCAAAACGATTTTGTTTTAAATTGTTTTGAGAAAAGTATACGTTATGCGAGAAAGAGCGTGAAGCTGAAAGTGATAAAAAAGAATTGAAAACCGTATTGATTTGTTTATTTAATACTGTTTTTTGTTAGATATCATATTTTTTTTATATAATTAAAGTAAATCTCTTGAATTTATAATTAATTGTTATTCGTCCCTTAGAAAATAACTCCGGTGGCAGTATTGGAAACGTCGCTAATATCGCACAAAGCGGTAAGTTATTCATCTTTACCTACTAGGTTTTACTTTACTACGGCTTTAACGCCATGGATTCCCATAAAGACATAATATGTGTTTCACAGCCGCATTTATTAGACAGACTACCAATACTTTTCCTGATTAATATTTTCATTTCTTCGTACCAAGTCCAAAGCTTGGCGTGGAGTTCCGCCACTCAATACGCAATACCTCGAAAATTCAGCGGAAAGTAGGGCACGGAGTTAGGTTTCCTCTGCCTATTCTTCTATGAGCGGGATACAGCATGAAGTTAAAAAAATGAGAAGACTTCCAGTATATGTAATTTTATTCTCTACTGAACCTATAATCGTCGTATAAGTCGTCGTCGTATATATTTCAATAATATTAATTATTCTTACACTCGTAGGAGGAGGAACCTCGCAAGGTAACATCGCTAATTCTGCCCAGAGCAGTGCGTTTTGTTTTTTATATCAAAAAATTAAATTAAATCAGCATCAGCTGTATCCCGCACACAGCAGGGTGACAGGGTGATATAGGTAAAGACATTCCGTTCTGGGGAACGGACACTTGTCGCACGCGGAAAGTGGGCTTCCGCCAGATTCTGGTCGCATTGTGTGTCAAGTGGCGGAATTCAACGCCGCGCTTTGCCTCGACAACAGAGCGAAGAAATGAAAATATAAATTGAAATAAATATTTCATTTTCTCGAAAATTCCTCCCAAAAATGCGATAGTACTTTAAACTCACTTTGTACAATAATTATAAAAAAGTATCGGTGGATTCATAGATCTTGGTAACTTGGGCAATTTGGCAAATTTGGCCAACATTCTCGGCAACTTAGGCAATTCTGGCTTAAGCGGTGGCGTAGTCAGTATTGGTAACGCCGCTGGAATCACACAAGCCAGTGAGTTTTTTATTTTACATACATTTTTATTTAATACTAAATTATTTACATGTATTTTAAAAAAATATTCCTTTATTACTTCTTATCTTTTATATTATGGATTTTTACACAAAATCTTTACAGATCTTGGCAGCTTAGGTAATTTGCCTAATTTGGGCAATTCACTTGGCGGCTTAGGCAACTCCGGCAACTCTGGCAATTTCGATCCAAATAGTTAGTAATAAGTTAACTATTTATATATTATTAATATATTTCATAAATGTGAAAATAAAATACATATTACGTCGAAATCTATTAAAAGATTCTAATAATTGTAGCTATTATTTTTTATCTGTGATAAAACAAAAGATTTCTAAAAACCTAGTAGTACCTATATAAAACTTTTATGTTAAATGTTAAAGTATTATGTTTTGATTATTTTAGGTGTGGGGCAAAACACGGTTGGCAACGACGCTGGTATTGCGCAGACCAGTAAGTTTTATAATTTGAACTCTCTTAAAACGAAACTCTATTTGTTTATTAACTAGTGCTTTAATTGATTGTAGACGTTGGAAACTTGGGCAACTTAGGAACCCCGGGCAATTTGGGTAATTTGGGTACCTTAGGAAATCTTTTTAATCTTGGCAGCTCAGGCAATTCTGGTTCAAATAGTAAGTTGATACTTTTTTATTAAATGAAATTTAATACTAGATTTACTTGTATAACTAACCCACACTATGTAGAAGTGATCAGATATTTAACAAACATACGAATAATCTACATTTGGGTGTTGCTTCGTTGTAGAGATTGCTTTTACTTTTTAAATTTTAAGCAATATAACCGAGCAAATAAAAAAAAATATACACCTTCATTTACTTTAATTTTATTTACAATTCATTTCAATGTGTGTAATTGTATATATTAAAATTTACGCTAAGGTCCTCGCAGGGCCACCAACGCCTGACTGTAAATGCGAAAGTTATGGGTTCTAAGGAATTAAATATATTTCTTCGTTTTGGTAACGAGGTAAAGTTCCTCCACTCTCAATGCCCCGGGATTTCACTTGAATGTAGGGAACTTAATGGGAACGGGGTATCTTAATACTAGGTCCCCAGGTCCCATCTATCCTGCCATGTAGGGGATACAGCGTGAGGTTAAAAAATGTTTGTTTTTGTATAACAGATGGTGGAGGATCGCAAGGAAATATTGGTAACATAGCGAATTTAGCCCAAAGCAGTAAGTTCCCAGTGTGTTTGTAAAATAGATTTAAGTCAGTTCAATACGTTAATTCGTTACGTATTCGTATTTATAGATGCTGCTACAGGAAACAGCGGTAACGGGGGAAGTTCAGGCGTAATAAGTAAGTTTATATTATATTGTATTATTTTTTTCAGCTTCTCGCATATTCCCGCTTAAAGTCTGACGCTGGCCTACTGCGCCACCATGGCACTATATATATCCATACCAATATTATAAATTCCAAAGTAACTCTGCCTGTCTGTGAGTCTGTCTGTCTGTCTGTCTTTTACGTAAACAGCTAATTTAATTCTGTTAAAATACTCATATAGAGATACTTGAGGGTCTCGGGATGAACATAGGATACTTTTTTTCTCATATTTGTAATATATTAAAATACTTATTAATTTGACATGCAATCTATTCTGCCATGTTAATAACAACCGTCGCTCAGCCACCGTTGCTAAGCAACGATTTGCAAAGAATCGCATCTCTCTATTGAAAACTGAAAATGAAATTATCATAAATATATTTAATTAATATTCGTATAGTTCAAGCAGGCGTAGCCGATTTCGGGTCCACTAGTTCTAATATAAAAATAATAATAGGCTCTGTAATGTTTTACTCATGAAATTAATTATTATCTAAAATACTCTTTAATAAAATATATATTGAACGTCGTCCTTTGTGAGGTTGTCGTTGGAACACCGATCCCCCGATGTAGGCCCCTTTTGAATTAGTTTTTCAGTTTGAGCTGTATTCTTCTTGTAGTCCTAACACTAAAATCCCTCTTTATACTGAGGTATGGGTGGAACACACCAAGAAGCAAAAAAAGTAAAAGTAAACCAATTTAAAGACGCATACCGATGAATTATATATTTTCAATAACATAAAATTTTAATTAATATCTTATTGTCTTCAGCTTGCTCTTATAAAAAAAGGTTGTTTGTAAATTTAAATAAATATTATTTTTAAAAAGCATTTTTCTCGCCTGCATTTAACTGGCGCAGTCGGTAGGATCGCGACGTTTGGCTATGATATAACTCTTAAAGCCATCGAACGGATTCAATCGATATTACCGCGAACGATCAGGAAGAATCTATGGAGGCGAGACCAGCGGAGCACCCTGTGCATCGGAGGTTCTGCCAAGCACTTGAGTTCCGACTGGAGATGCAGTGGTTTTTTTGGTAAGTACTCTCGTTATCCAAGTTCCTATGCTATATTTCCTTCCGTATTATTTGAATGCTTTTCTGGGGGTAGGAGTAATGTACCCTAATATTTTTATTAGGGGCTCCTAACACTAGAATTAGAATTTAGAATTTTTTTTTTAGTATTATTACTTTTACAAAAAATAAATACTTTCAAAATAGTTACAAACATCAATCTTATTGATTCAAATAAAATAGAACAGTCTATTACGTGAAAGCATTTAGTACGAATTATACATGAATTTTCATCCTAGAAATTCCTTAATAACCTCATATTATATGAATCTCTACTCCATTCCTGATAAACATACCCTAACAATTATTCTTCAATCCAAGTCTATTGTATTTGGTAACGAAGGGTACACTTACCTAAACGATGGATATAAAGGAATATCAAAAGTGATACAACTCTGCAAATCACTTGAAATTAAAAGCAAAGATAGTTCCGAGGACTGCATTATTGCTCTCATTAAACATCTAAGGGCTAACAGTACGCATGTATAAATTTTAAGCTAGGAAAGCTATAAAAGGCCACAGAGGTGTCATGGCTAGCTGTTTTGCAAGACACCAAAGCAGTAAGGACTCAATCAGGACCAAAAACGGATACCAAAGGATATCAGGAATAGTTTTAATCACCATAACAAAAATCAACTTTAGTCAAAGTCAAAGTCAAAATATCTTTATTCCATAAAAATGCTTAACATTTACTTGGACAGGTCATAAAAGAACGTGTATTAAAACTATTATTATTAATGAAAATATAACTACAGAAAATTCACACTTTATGAATGACGTTCGGTATGAGATACACTTAGAAGATACATATTTCTCGACTTCACACATCAACTAGCAAATAATATTCAAAATTTCGAAGAAGAGGAGGAAATAAATTGGTCTATCATCATGGCTGTTCCAAGCTGGCCCACAACGAATATATGTATTGCTATAATAGTTGTTCGAGGAAAGATACATTATAGTACAAATATTTGCTAAATTATCTATTTTATTTTCAAAAATATAAAATTTTAAGATTTTAAGGTATTAGTCGTGGCGCAGGGGCAGGCGGTCTGAATGTAAAATGAACTGGCTGTGGGTTCAATCCCCACTCGAGAAAATCAAATTTTTGCTTGCCATTAGTTTCTTTAAAAAATAATTAATTTTAACTCTAATGGATTTTATCTTTGTAGGTTGGGCTGATGTGATTAATTATGTAAACAGGAACCGCCAAAACAGTAAGATACAATTTTATTTATTTATAATTTTCCTCTTTTCTTCTAGTTTTTTATTTAAGATATAGAAGTTCTTCTTTTATTAATTACTAAAAGAGTAAAATGGATTATGTAAAAAAGAAAAAAGAAAAGTATTATTATTTTTTCACTGAATGAAATTTTATACAATTTTTTTTTAGATAACAATAAAAATGGAGGTGGCATCGGTAGCATTGCGAACATCGCCCAAAGTTAGTATTTATTTTTTAACCAAAAGAAAATTCTAATTTTATCAACACTTTTTTCAATATGCAAAATAAGTTAAATCAGAAATTGGTTACAGCTTTATATTTATTACATTGTTTTTACATGAGGTGTTTTCCTCAAATAATCGAAATTATCTCTATTGTACCTGTAATATTTTGCTTCAGATACTGGCGGCGTCGGCGTTGGTAACATTGCTGGCATTGCTCAATTAAGTTAGTTGATTTAAAATTATATATTATGTAAATTTTTTTTTTAATGATTTTATTTTAATGAAACTAATTAATTTCAGATGCTAATGGAGGTCTTCTTGGTCTTCTTGGTCTTAACAGTGAGCACATAATAATATATTTCTTTTATAATGAATAATAGCCTTACAAAAATAATACAAAAATTTTAAAAATATATATATTTTTAAAATAATAGTCAGAGTAGTGTATTTGGATTTTTTAAATTTATATAATTTAAAAAATATAAATATTAAATCTTATTTTACTGTTTCTGAATAAACACTTTTGTTATATTCATTAACGCCACACTTTGCCTATCACAGGCACTACAGCATCCCTTCATAGTGATCCATAGTGGGAGTCGAACCCACAGCCATTGCGTTTACAGGCAGACGTAAACACAATGGTGTATTACGCTATAATGAATTTAATATTTAATTTATCATTAAAGATATTAACGAGATCATCGAAAGGCCTTGCCAAGTATTCGATACGTACTGCATAAAGAAATATTTCGCGGAACACTCCAAATGTAAAGAAGCGCAGGGACCGGTACCAGATCCTCTGTACAGATATCAGTCCACCATGTTTTTCCCTAGAATAAACGTTACAACGACTGCAACTGACGTTTTGTATGGTGGTCTTAATGGGAGAATTGAAGATTTCTTGTAAGTGTGTACTTTTTTTTAAGTTCCCTCCTGTATCCCACTTATAGCAGAAGTAATGAAGTACTAAGACACTCCGATATCTTTATATTGAGTGGAGGAACACATCGCGCGTTTTATCTTCCTACCAGAAAAATATTCCGACTCAAGCAATTTAACACACGACCGTCGCGGGTACAGTCGACTTATTCATTAGCAATAAATAGAAAAAGTACAATACAATAAAATTTAACTCATAATTTTATAATTTTCAAGCTTTTAAAAATGATGATGTTTCAGGATTTTTATGCCCAAAACACTTAAACTGAAATCTGGTACCTTTATAGTATATTATTATTATATGATTTAATCATATTTAAAAAAATATATAATACATTTTTTTTAATTTTAGCATCGACAGAGAAACTGACAGACTAGTGCTGACTATTGAATTCAGAAATTTGAGGTTCTACTCTAAATACGCTTACTACAGATTTCACAGACGAGCCAAAGAGCCAATTGTGACTAGGGACTACTTATACTTCAGTTACCGTAATTATTTATTTAATTTTTCATTAATCTATTTAAAAGTTTTATAATATACATATTTGATGTATTAGCTGAAATAAAGTTACCAGAATACCATGAGTTCAAATCCTAAATGGTTGTTTTTTTATTGATAGTTCGAAATACGTTTAATTCTCCGTTTCCGCTGGAAATTGGTGCTAACACACTTTGTCCTCCATTTTTTGAAATATTATGTATTGAGTAGCGGCATTCAACGCTGCGCTTTGTATAAATGAAAATAATTCTCTGGAGTGGCGAGCAAGCTTCAATGTCATTTATAATTCGCTTAACTAAATGCAATTTAAAGATCCTTCGAATCCATTATCCTTAACACAATATTGTTTTTTTTTAATATAGAGTCTGTAGTATCTACTATAATAATACCAAACATAAAGGACCTGCAATTGGAAAAGAGCGAGACTTTCATATATAGCAACGATCGTATGCCAACATTCAGTATCGGCCCCAACGGATTTAATAGCCCTGGTAAGATATTTATGAAGAAGTAGTGGCATATCACTTCTATTTTATTGATCTCTAACTAAATGATGAAATACTAGGAAATTATTTTCTTTAGTAGTATAATAGAGTAGGAAGAGAGCCTAGTTTCAAGTAACTCGGATTTACTAGATCGGGGACATGAGAATAAATATTTTTTTATCCTAATGGGTTAACTATCGAGTTTATAGTTGAGCACTCCACGGTGGCTTCTATAAATTAAATTAATTTCGATACTGATAATATTTTTTCTTATATAACCTACCTGCTTAGGTAGGTTATATAAGTTGTAGCTTTACAACATTAACAATAATAAATTTCGTGTAGTATTTGAACCCATGATACATCCTGCAGCAGGGTAGGTAGAAAGAACCCAGCGTGACATTTCGTTCTCTTCTTTCAACCCAATTTTGTTGAAACAGGTTGAGTGACGGAACTCTAATTTACATTTAGTTTTTTCAACAAAGCTAAAATAACTCATTCCTTTGAGTAGTGATTGAACCCAAAACCCTTGTGTCTACAGTCGCTGAGACCTCTACGATAACATCACACGGTAATAGTTCTTAAAATGTATAAATGATGTCAATTGTTCCAGATCCTACAGTCCAGCTCGCAAGGCTCCAGCTCCTGGAAGACATTCCGACCCTTAGTCAAGAGGCCCAACTTACAGAGGGCGCGTTTTACACAGCTACGTACTTACAACATAGTATTTGTGACTTTGGTCTTAAAATACTGTGAGATTATGATTTGAAATATTGAAAAATAAATATTTTTTTAAATAAATGTTCTTTTTTTTATTTTAAATTACATTGAAGATTTTTTATTTTTTTTCATAATATATTCAATTGAAATAGTAAAGTTTGTTTTATTTTAAAAAAACATCTGTATGAGGATAATATATAAAGAGGAAGTTAGGGGAAGGGCATAACAGAGTTGTTAAGGTGAATAAGTAATAATAAAATATATATTTTTAAATAACTACAATTCCTTTTTTACTTATAACATTATTCGGCATTGAATTTACGTTTTTAATTTTAATATTATTATATTATTACACAAGTCTAGCTAGTATTCGATTAGATTTTCTATATATTTTCGCTATCAACTCTTGCATACGCTTTAAAGAAGGCTATGAGCGTTATTCACTTACAATTTTAAACTTTAACATTAAAATACTTTTTAATGTTAAAGTGAATTTTTAATAGTTTTTTTACTGTTTTTTTATTGTTTCTGAATTTGTCGCTTATTTCTCTGAATTTACCGCTTATTTTAATTTGACCATATCTTCGTCTTTTTGTAGGATATTAAAGTAAACACTATATACCACCACACCTTTCTACACCACCCCGTTATGCCCCCATTAGAGAAGTTTTATTCAAAACATATAAATACAGAATGAGAACGTTAGAAATATACAACAAAAAAATTTAGTGATAATCTATACACTCCTTTTTCGCGTATATCTTGTATGTATGTATGTAATATTTTTTGTTACCACATATCTCGGGAACCACAGAACGGATTAAGATATCGTTAGTTTTTTCTCAGTAGCCTAAGTGTTCTGGATGACGAAGGTGAAGTTAAAAAAAAACAAATATGGCGGCTGTTCCACACCATGATACTTAGTGAATAAGTTTTTTTGAATATGGGTATTAGGATTAACAATAACTTACAGGACCTATAAGAAATTTTTCAACCAATTAAATCTTTACCGGTAATCCTGCAAAATGTCAAGGGTGTTCTTGTGTCCTTTAAATTGTTGACTGGCTGCAAATCCTAGTAAACTATTGGGTTTGTTTTTGTCTTTTTAGTTTTATGCAGTCGGGGTTATTGTTTTTTTAAATTTATTTTTATTACATATATTTTCGTAGTATACTTGCTAGTGGACTAAAGACTGATGCAAAAATATTGCTTATTAACAAATACGTACGGCTAGTGGACATAGTTTTTTGTATCCACTGAGGTAATAATCTCCATTCGAGGGAATGAATTACTATTTATTAATATCTTCTGTAGACTTACAATTAAGAAATTTGAAAAATAAACGATAAAATCCAAAAAAGATCCAAATTTATGTTAGTGTTATGTGTTATTTTATACAAAAGTGCATACACCCTTAAATTTTTCCACTTTTGTAAATTGCAATTCTAGTAGACCTACAATCCTGATGGTACAGAATCGTCGTTAAGCGAGTATTTTTGTACTTGACCAGTTTTCTTAATTTTTATGGAACTCTACCAGCAGTTCTTCTAGGCAAACCAATTGAAAAATACAAAAAAAAAACTATTGAGGTTAATACATGTTAAGCATGTACAAAGTTCAAATTAAATTAATTGATATAATCAAATAGTAACTGAGATTTTTCTAACCAGCGGCAATAATTATTGTTTACACCTCAATTGCACACATAATTTAGCCCAAAAACCTAATTTTAAAAATCACGCGATAACAATCTTTATATAAGCAATGTTTATTAATTTCAAGTAATGTGTATCTTTAATTTCTGAATATGAAGGTGGTGTTATTAGTTGTTGCTTTATGCAAGCTTGTGACCGGGGAAGAGTACAGAATACCGTCAAGTATGTCATTTATTTTTTTATGTAAACCTTGGCATTGAGTACGATTGAATGTTTCTAAATCAGACGGAGAGTGGAGACCAGAGAAATTCAAAATTATAGTCACTCTGTTTCTGCTTTATGCGGTAGATGCGTGATAATAAAAAAATATATTTCATACATTTTACAATAATAACACTTATTGATATAATTAAAAGTTTAAAATACGTCAAGTTCTTTGGAATCTAGCTGAAAAGTTAATTCTAATAGTTATAATATTTTCATAATTCTACAATTACCACTCTCTTGGACTGCTGGATGTAAGCTTCTCACGGATTGACGCTTTAACGAGTTTATATCTCAGAAAGATACAAACATAATTTTCCGTGAAATTTTTAATTGTTAACAGTTTTATACCGAACACGTAAAACGATTATGAAAAGTGGTTAAAAAATATGATATTAAGTTATAATTTAGATTATATGGGTTTTTTGTGATTTTCATGCATTATTTTATATTGTTTTAGTTGAAGAACTGCCGAAAAACGGCATTGGTTTATATAATGGAGATATAAAAGATAACATAAATTATTGTAAGTACCTAGTTAATTATTTTTTTAAAATAGATAAAAAGCTTTGCGATTAGTAGCTACCTATTGTCGTTTACCTTAGAGCGAAAGTATTATTAAATTATATTTAATAATTGCTGTATTACACGACCTTTTCTACTTGGGAGCCTGGAATTGTTAGTGTTAATACACTTCAGTTCTCCACTTTTTGCCGAATTATCAAGGCATTAATGATGGAACTCAACGCCACGCTTTTCTTCATTACCAGAGCTAGGAAATCATAATGATAAACATTTCATTCCCCGAGCGGAATCGAACACGCAAACGTCGCACTTACAGTCGCAAGCTTGCGGAGGGGACCGCCACGAACGCTTCCTCTTTTTTGGAGATATTTTTTACATAAATATTAAAAATATTTAATGATTTTTTATTATTAAACATTTTTTATTTCATTTTAAAAATATTATTTCTCATTCATTATTTTTACAGACAATGAGTATGACAATAAATACGAATTGGGCAATCCTGGTAAGTACTTCAATGTTAAAAGTTAATCACTAAGTTAGTAATTATATTTTAACGATTTTATTATAGCCGTTGTAGCGCAGCGCTACGTCGTTCGACGCCGCGGTTATGAATTCGATCTCATTACTCTCATTTTCCGGTTCTTTCAAAACAATTTTTTTTTAACTTTTTTTTTTCTACCAGATGATGACCAACAATATATAGAAAAGCCCTGTAATAACTACGACGCGTTTTGCATACGACGCTTTTTTGCCCAACATTCACATTGCAAAGAATCTTATGGACCGGTGCCCACCCCACTGTATAGGGCACAAAGTATATCTTACTTGCCTAGAATAAACCTTACTGTGGTATCACTTAAACAAGAATATACTGGAGTTAATGGTCGGGTTGTTGAGTTTTAGTAAGTATCTATGTTTCTATATTTAACTAGAGATTGAACTCTACTCTCTACTCTCTCTCTTTTAATATTTTTATTAATATAATTATTTAACAATAGGTTAGATTTATTTCGCTTTTAATAATATTTTCATTTAACTATTATCAGCATCAACAAGAAGACTGACAAGTTGGTATTGGCTGTGGAGTTCACAAACTTTGGACTGGGCTCTAATGAAAATTACTTTAAATTTCATCGCCGCGGTCAAGAGCCTATAGTCAATATGGGTTCTTTAAATGTCACTTATGGTATGTATTTTTTTTACCCGTTTATTGTTTAAAAAACTTACTTTTGTCGTATAAGAACACCTTCACAAAATTATAAGTAAAAATTTTATATAAATTAAACGTCATTTTTAACTGAAATCAAAAAGGAGGTGGCATTGGTGGTGATTAGTTTACTAAGGAAAGAAAATGTATAAAATATAGTACGTAGCGAGAATCGAACCCGCGCCACGTGGAAACCCTCCACTTATGCGATTTTTTAATATAATTCTTAGATATAATTTACTATATTTTTTTTGCAGCGTCCATTGTATCTACAATTGTAATACCACATTTGAAGGATCTTCAGTACGAAAGAAGCGAAGTATTAACATACAATAACGATGTTAATCCACGATTCAGTTTTGGTCTCAGCGCTTTCGTTGGTACCGGTTAGTATAAAAAAAAAACATTATATCGCATTCATTTTGAAAATAAAGAGTAAAATTAAAATTAAATTAAATTAAAAATTTAATCAGCTTCGCGCTATTTCGCACAAAGCAGGGTAGTCAGAGGGAACCTAGTGTTAAGACACTCCGTTCCCAAGTTTTCGCCGAAATCTAGAGACATTGCTTGTTGAGTGGCGGAATGCAACGCCGCGCTTTGCTTCGACACCAGAGCGAAGAACTGAAAATATACATTTAAATAAATATTTGATTTCCTCGAGTGGGGAATCGAATCCTCAACCAGGTAACTAGGCTAAGCGCGGCGTTGAATTCCGCTACGCAATGCCGCTGCAATGTCTATCAAATACTTTAAGGTCGATATTGGTAGAATATTTTAGTATGAAATCTGCCAATATGCAATATATAGTGCTAATCTGAAATAATAGATTAAAATTGTATGTAATAGTTTGTAAGTAGGTTATCTTCACATATCCTACACACGCAAGAAATAAATGAATATAAACAGATTACATAATTCCAAAGCTCATAATATAATTTCATCATAGTTCATAATTTAATCGCTTAGGATTTTTTTCTTTTTATAGATCCTGTTCTTCTGGAAACGGCTTTAGCGTTTCTCGCTAGTTTTGCTGATAATATAAGAGAGGGCCAACTGACGGACGGACCGTTCTTCATAGCGAGCTATATTAAATACTATATATGTGACTTTGGTATTGAAGTGTTATAGGTACGATATAAAAAGGTTAACTTTAAATACAGTTTGTAACAAAAAATATGTACATTTTATTATTACAATGTATTTATAATGGCTTTTTTTGGAAAATAGTAAAAGTTACAAATATTGTTTTTAAGTTGAACTGTGATCTCCTTTTTTTTAACAAATATTTAATTTACATTTAAATAAAATAAGTTCAAAATTGAAAACACGCTTCGGGATCAAATTCCATTCCAGTCAGGTCATCTAGGACCTATACGGGTAGAAAACAAGATTCCAAGTTCCCCATTTCCCACCTTCGGACTCCATCATCAGAACAACTCGGTGATACCATATTGTTTGTATTGTTGATACATTATAAATTGGTGAAATTGAGTTTCTTATAATTTATTGTATATTTTTTAACAAAAAATATAACAGTGCATTACATTTTTTTCTGTACTATTTACTGTTCCCTATACTGAATGTTAGAATTCAACGTATGTTGAGACACTCCGGTCTCCACTTTTTGTCATATTTTCGAGACATACTGTCATACAATGAAAATAATTTAGACAGTCTCCAACCAAATCTGTCGTTAATTTTATTTAAATTATTAATAATCTTTATATATAAAAGGACTTGTCCTCACTGACTGAGGTAAGACGCGCGCACAGCTGTAACCGCTGATGGTATGAAGGTGAAATTTGGACAGATGTTTACTTTCGTAATCTGGACATCCGATAAGAAGGGATTTTGAAAAATTTTAACCCTAAAGGGGTGAAATAAGGGTTGAAAGTTTGTATGGATTTTTTTTTAAATCGGCACCGATTATATAAAATTGTAAATTTAGACTCTTAAAATGATTTAATTGAACACATATTTCACGATTTTTTAGAATTTACCCCCTAAGGGTGCCAATAAGGGGTTGAAAGTTTGTATGGAAAAATCTTTAAATCGTCACCGATTTTTATAAAATTTGAAATTGGATCAAATTAACATGTATCATTGAAAATTTCAATGATACATGTTTCGTGGTTTATTAGAATTCACCCCTAAGGGTGCAAATAAGCAGCCGAAGCTGCGCGCGTCCGCTCGTAATAATATAATAATAAAATATTTATTTCAGACATAGTCCATATAAAATTTTGTTAGTAGGCATACATTTGCTTAACCTACATTAGTATTTAATATAATTTATTATTTATATTTACATGGATATTATTCCAGTGCCTCCATAGTGGATTTTCCATTTTACATTAAAATTCCTTATTGCATCTAAAATTCCTCTTACTGACTCTAATTGAGGAATATGCCACAATTTGTAGGCGTATCTCATGGAGAAGGATTGCATGGTGAAAATTAATACAATTTGTTAGCAGTGCGTGTTTAATAATAACATTGCTTGAATTAACTGATACATTTTTAATGTTGTTGTATAACATATTTAATATATGTATAAGAATTATGATCGATATAAAATTAATCACTATTTCGCGTGAGCTAAATATATAAGTAATAATTGCTTAATAGGCAACGCCCTTGATACTTTGCATTAGTATTTATTATATCGATTATTATCTGTATATAAGATATCTTTTGTTCGGAAATTTGTAAAGATACTAAAAAGTATCAAAGTGCATCGTTTTTAAGCTTAAGCTGAAGCAGCTTAGATGAGCGAAGCTTTTTGAAAAGATTTTTTTCGTTCGCTGTAAATCCATCATTACTTTTATATGTCAAGGTGTTGTACTCTTATCCTCGTATTAGCTGCTCTTTTTAAAAAACTATAGTAGTCCAGTAGACACTGGTGATGTAAATGTGCAATGTAATACACTAGTATTGCAATAGATTTATATAACCGTGTTCTGTTTTTTTTCCCTATTTTTCCCGTTATTGTATTATATTTCGAGAAATTATTTATAGTGTTTTTCTTTCTGTTACACTCCACTCCGTCTGTGCGTCGTCTGTGAGTTACTCAGTAACGGAATTCCATTTTCCGTTTGCATAATAAACCATTAAACTTGACAAAATATATTATCAACTGACATTTGAAATAGTTAGTACGGTTCTGGTAACGAATCGCTTTTCGTTTCTTAAAGTAGAATGATTATTAGTTATTTTTTTAATTTTGAATTTAAATTTTTAGATTCAATTGAATAAGTAAGGCAAAATATGACATTAGACTGAAAAACATTTATATTTTGAACTACACTTTAACTGCTTCACCCTCATGGTTAAATAAAAATAATTAAGAGTTGAATACACATAACACATTCTAAATGTCTGAAGTAGACTTTCCAGCACACAAATATTTTTTCAACTTAAACCAGGAGTTCCTAAGATTTGCGCGTTCAATCAAACAAACTAAAGCTGTATAAAATTTATAAATATTAGTATAGAAATACATAATTCAATTTAAATAGTTCAAATCAATATAAGCCTCTTATTCATACGACCTGTAAGTCCTAGCCAGACGAACGCAGCCATAATGATGAGATTATACTTCTGTCAATGACCCTTGTTTTTTAATCAAGAATATGCGTAAGCTATTTGTCAATATATTATTAATATATATTATTATCTATAATTTGGAGTATTTTCTATTTTTTTTGCAGCTTTATGCTGTATCCTGCAAATCAGGGCAGGCAGAAGGAACCTAGTATTAAGACGCTCCGGTTTCCACTTTCCGTCAAATTCTGGAGACACTGAAGCTAAGAAAGGAAAGTATTAAATAAGTATTAAGTATTTCCTCTAGTGGAAATTGAACCCACGACCATCGCTTTTAAAATCAAACGCTGTGTCAGTAGTGTCCTAAACGTTTCAATGCAACATAATATATGTACGTACTATACTCGTATATTATAATATCCAATATCATTTTGACGTAAAATCACCTGCTGGCGGCCTTTGACACTTTAATTAACCTTTGAAATATTTTAATAATAGACAGCGAAGCTATGTACAAATTAAAAAACGTAATAAATTTGTATGAAAATATTAGTCTATGTATATGTGGCACAGTAGAACAGTGAGTGTCCTGTAAGCGAGTGAGGGTTCGATTTCCGCTCGGAGGGACTTATATTAAAATTATTTACACTCTCTTGCTCTGTTAAGTTAAAGCTCGGCGATGAGTTGTTTTTATGGATGAATCTATATAGGAAATGTTACAGGAGAGGACATGGAAAAATAAAAAAATATTATTATTTTCACCATTTATATAAATATATATTTTTTAAATAACAAACCATAATAGGTAATATGTCCTTAATAAATATAATTATATAGCACTAAATCATAAATTAATAAAAAGTTAAATAAATTATAACCAAAGGAAAAGTTCTGTACGAAAAGTGTTCAGACGGACTTGAAAGTTTTTAACTTAGCCAATTATGCGGTTACAGAAGTTGTACATATAATAATTTAAAAATAAATATTTAGTTTTTCTTTTATTTATAAATATAATATAGTAGCATATAAAAAAGTTTTTTTAAAATGAAGTTTTAAAATATTTATTAATTATTTTTACTTGTGTTTTGTTTAAAATATTTTCTTAATAATAAAAATAAATAGGAGTTAGATAATTGATAAAGGCATTATTTTATGGAATATCGTAAAACTTTACAACTTACGATTAGTGTTTACAAAATTAGTCCGGAAAGTTCAGTAGGTTCTAAAGTTTCCCAATTTATTACTCACAAAACATGTAGTGTGGAAACTCGTTATATAATATAACATGATATTTGTATTAATATAATTATAAATAGTGAATTACATAATATTATTAAAACATTTAAGTAGTATTTATAATCGTGAAAGTAAAAGGCTCAAAATGAACGCTGTAGGTATTATTGTATTTAAAATTAAATTAAAATGTTTTTAAAATTAATGGTAATGTTTTTTGTAAACAAGAAAAAGACAAAAAAGGGATTAAATTGTATAATTATGACATTAATGTCATTCTTTAAAAAGTAATATTTAAATAAATAAAATAAAATATTATTTATATAAATTATATTTTTATTTCAAAACAGATATTTTAAACGTATAACAATTAGATTACAGTTTGTTTTGTTTTTATTAAAAAGCTTTCTAATTTAAATTCGAACAATGACATCGTTGAACATTTTAATGATCAAATTAATTTAAAAATTGTCATTAAAATATTAAGTATGGATATTAATGACTACTGTCAATTAATGAAACCAAATCATTACTTACCTATTGAAATATCTTCTAGGACACCCCTAATTTAGCTGCACACAAAAAAATTAAAAACGAATAAACTATTAATATTTTCCACGACAATTAATATAAACGAAAAGTTTTACGCGATTTTTGCGAATTAACGCAAAAAGGCCCAAAGCACGACCTCCCTCGCGAAAGCTCGCGGTCAACTGACTGAATTTCACGACAGTCTGTCCTTACTTTCATGAAATGAACTGATTGTTACCAAAACGGAAATGACGTAACTCACATAACAAGTTATTATAAAAGCTATTTTACATATACGTACTAAGGTTCATATTATTAGAAAGGAAAAAGTTGTTTTTAAAGTACTCAACTGTTTGTTTGGGAGGGCCGTAGAGGCGGGAATGAGTGTGTTGAAAAAAAAATAAGCCAACCACGTCTCAGTGAAGTAAGGCTCCAGGGGCGGGTTTTGAGAATATCTTTAATTAAAATGGGAACTTTGCTTTTGTATGAATAATGTATCGAAAAATGTAAAAAGCACTCTCGAAAGCTTCAAGTATAGACAGCTCTTCGCAGCTAATTTAATTACGTCGGGTATTTTACGTTGAACAATGTTTCAAACTCGATATGAGTATGTATGATAGCACGCATCTCGCAAACTTGTGGCAATAGTTGATTGACAGTATTATGGTAGCGTAGTGTAAATTAACTTGTTGTTAATGGAATATTGTGGAAGTTACATTTCTAGGTTAAAGTTTCAGTTACAATAAAATACAATAAGATTTTTTTATTCAGTTACAATAAAGACTGTAAACCCCGCAGATTGTGGGTTCGATTCCCAGTCGAGGAAATAAAATACTTGATATTTTCTGTTCTTCGTTTGTTTGGTGTATAGGCAAAGCACGGCGTTGAGTTTCGCCACTCAAGCAATGCCTCCAGAATTAAGGGAATGTGGGAAGCAGAGTATCTTCACACCCTATACAAGGGATAACCATAAAGCTGAAAAAAAAAGAATATTTATTTGCAATAAATAATAATAATTATGTAATTATCTATTTTTTATATCGTTTTTATTACTATTTATATTTAAATTTAAGCGGCAACAGAAGCTAATATTGTTCTTGCTATTTGAAATGCAAAACACATTCAATAACAACAGAAAATATTTTTAATAATCATATGAAACAACATTTTCATAACTAACTTATCGATGCACCGATTTTGATATAACTTTACAAGGTAATTTTTGCATTATTTTTATTAATTTTCTGTACTAATATAATGAAATATAATAAACTGAAATGTGAACAAATCCGAGGTTTTGGGTAAGTTTAGAGGAAACGCATGGTAGAAATATGGGATGATGTGTCATCTCCCTCAGATATAGGCGTGGCTTGTACTGCGCACGCGTGTGATGATCTTAAGAATAAGATTTGGAAACTAAGAAATATATCATTTCTATCTAGAACATACTACAATTGAATGAGAGAAGTGCAATTTATTATGTATGTACGTGTACATTATAAGAAATAATATTAATAAGAATACATATTAATATTATTTATTGTATAATATATTGTATATGTTCAATTTTAGTAAAAAAAATTTATAGTAAAATTATCAATTAACTATTATTTGAAAAAATATTCTGAAGCTGCATTTTACATCATAGTTTATATAATTTTTATTATATTTAATGACTCTTGCGATACAATCCTTGATGAATCAAAGACTAATGTACTTCTGAACTGCTGATTTCTGCCGTAGCGTAGGTGAACTAGCGACTGTAAACACGACAGGTTATGGGTTTGATTCCCACTCAAGTAAATAAAATATTTAATATTTTCATTTCGTCGCTCTGGTAGCGAGGTAAGCGCGATGTTAAGTTCCGCCACTCAACACGCAATGCCTCGACGATTCGACAGAAAATGAGGAACGAAGTGTTTTCATAGGAACAGAAGGTCTCGACTTTTATGTGTAGTCTTATAATATTATAAAAAAAATGATTTCTGTATGCACAACAAAATGTCTTTCAAAACATTATTTTCTTCACAAATAATTGTGACAAGAATAAAAGAACGAAGAAACGCTATACAAAAGCTTAAAAAGCTGAATATTTGCAACGAATTCCAAATATATTTCAATGTAAGTGCACGTCCACGCATCCCGCATTCCGGTCACGGAGTGCCGCTCTGTTGCGCAACTCGTGCGCCGCGACGCGAGGTGGCGCTGTCAATTTGTGCAACACATTTTGGCGCCCAGTGTGGGACCTAGTTTTACTTTGACATGGCAGATATATCTATCTGTAAATGAATAGCAGTTCTTGCTAACGGTAGGATTTTAATGCTTTTTTCTTGACTGTTTACAGAAAGGTATTTAGTTTTTTTTTATTTCATTCTCAAGAAGCTCAATTCTTTCCAATTTCCCAGACATTGCATGTGGAGTGGTGGAACTCTATAACACACTTTATTTTATTAGCAGAGCGAGAAAATGAAAATAATTAATTTCCCTAATGTGGTGTGCAACTACACCGTGGCAGCCTCATTATTATTTGTTAACATTTGAAAGTCTCTGATCATTTTATGAACATGATGAAAAATATGAAAAAGTACAATAACTATATGATAAAAATAAGTAAATCGTATAACAATTACATTTTAACAATCACTTAAAAACTCATAGCACAACTGCAGTAAATCTTATTTAAAGTATCAAAACTACAAGAAAAGTGGGATTTCTCTTACATTTTTCGTAGTAATTTGAAGCAAGGCTCGGAATATCAAAGGTATATCGCAGTTTCCCCGGGGATCGGCGGTTTTGCAGCGATTAAGGCTTCGCCGCGTTTGATGTATTCATCCCGTCTCGGGTTAGCTGTGAAGAGAGATAAAAGTAGCGTTAATACCAACCTGGGATTTGAATAGATATTTAGTGAAATGTATTGATTTTTAAATCTTATTATATTTAAATTGATTTAAATAATCATGAAAAATGTTAAAATATAGATTATGTTTAATAATGCTAATGTTGTTCAAGGAATGTTCATATTTGAAAAGTGTTGTTACGGTGTGGTTAGTAATAACTAATAATAAAAATTAAAAAATGCTGCCTACATAGCGGAGAGGGTAGTGTCAGGACACTCTGTTTCCCTCAGTTACTCAGTTTTCAGGACATTGTGTGTTGAATTTCACAGCATTGTCTGGCATTACCAGAACGAGATTATAAATATAACTTACTCCCATCAGCGGGATTAAAACCCACAAACCATCGCACTTACAATTACACGCTGTTCCGCTACGACACCACGGCTTTAATAATAAAGATAAAAAAATATAATATCTATACTTATGCAATAAAATACTTTTATACACTTGTACGTCAATATGCAATTTAAAAAGTTTAAGTTCAATATAGCGATGAAAAATTCCGACAAGTGGCATAGAGAGAGTAATGTCAGTTGAGATGCACCCGGAGGAGTCGATACGAAGAATTTGCAGGAATGCGTTTCATTTAATTCACTCGCAACGGGATCAGTCTTCGGCGGAGCTATAAAATGCATTATTAAAAAATAAAAAAATACCCCATGGGCGCAGGCGTGGCTGTAAACGCGACAGGTCGTGGGTTCGATTTACACTCGAAGAAATGAAATATTTAATATTTTCAATCTTTCGCTCTGATGTCGAGGCAAAGTGTGGCGTTGAGTTTCGCCATTCAACACGCATCAATAGTTTTCTTAGCGAACCACTTGAACTTATTTTTGGATTTGATATCTGTATAGTCGTACGTAATATTTTGTTTTTTTTTAAGTTAATGTATGGTTTTAATTATAAAACTATGTAAATTAATCATAATAATTATTATGTATTAATTTTCTCCAAGAAAAAGAAGAGTGAAACCATAGAATAATATTTAGTACTGAATATCGTAAAAACATTATCAGATTACTTCCTTATTGCTTATTATTTAGGCTTCACTTTATATATGTACATGTATTTATATATATATACATTCTAAAACTTTTTTGATTAAAAATCTAGTGCTACGGCTACGCCTGCTTAAACTATAAGAATATTTATTAAATATATTGTTTTCAGTTTTCAATAGAATTAGTTAGAAAATATAAGCTTAAATAATCAAAAAGAATAATAAGTAGAGACATATTATTAGAAAAAATATCTGAGAAGTTGAAATGAACAAACATGAGAAGTAAAAGTAACTAAAGGATATTCTTAATATTAGAAAAAGTACCTAAAAACCGTACCTAAAAACTACCTAAGAGGATATTTTTTGGCAGCAATATCAAATAAAATGAGAAAAGAACCAAAGTATATTTTAAATTAATTATAAATAGCAAATAAAGTTCGAAAATGTATGAAAATTTATAAAACCGTCAACGTCATCTGCCCGTTCGCGTCGGTCATACTATGCCGCCCGAAGGCTAGGTCATTCCGAATCAGTCTTAATTACTTATTAGAATATTATACAATAAACTATAATTTCAATCTAGATGAAATGCTAAAAGTGAGCTATTATATTTATTTTCATAAGGATGAATATCAAAATGTCGCGGTAACGGTCGCGTAGCGACGCGACAGTTGTTATTAACATGGCAGAATAAATTGCTTGTCAAATTAGAAAGTTTTTTAATTTATTAGTACATATGTGTAATATAATGTTATATAGCCCATAGCACTTCTGAAGTATGCAGCTTTCATACAAAACAAAAACAAAGTAAATCGGACCGGTAGATCCAGAAATCTTCGCGTTCAAACAAACAAACAAACTCTTCCACTTTATTATATTAGTATATATATAGATACTCTGTGTATATGAAAAGGACAAACAAAAAAATATATATTACATACATAAATAATAAATAATTTCAAAGAATACGTTTCAAAGAAATTGGTATAATTTAGTTGGACGGTGGAGTAAAGTTTTCAACTAATTGAATTGACGAAACTTTTCTAAAGGTGGTAGCGACGTCGCCCGCGGACGCGGGAACTTTGAAAAATTCCCAGCTATTCGTAGTTTGTTTCACTGTAACTTAATAAAAACTAAGAAGAACTGAGTTAGGAATCAAGTTGGGGCCGCGTCGCGGTACTATTTAATCAAATAAAAAGCTTATCCTGTCTCGTATACTTTCCTAGGAGTGTATGTAGTATTTACAATAATACTTGGTATATTCTCTGAAAAATACTTTTCTTAATGGATATTTTGATGTTTCGTACCATAAACTTAGAGTTTAAATATATTTGTAGTTATATTATCGTTCGTGTACAAAATAGCGCTATAGAATGTGGGTTCGATTACCACTCGGGCAAATTAATTATTTAATATTTTCATTGCTTCGCTCTAGTAACGACGTAAAGCGCGGCGTTGAATTCCGCTATTAACTACGCAATGCCTACGAAAGTAGAAAAGGCAAAGGTAAAGCAATTGACTGTTCGAAGCACTGGTCGAACGCCCGAGAACCACACGCTGTACATACTCATAATTATAAATAAAGCAATAAACCATATATTGAAAGTTGTTATTAATAAAAGCTCAAACATTATTGCAAATACGTAAAAATGTAAATTAAACCTAAAAAAATATGGAAAAAGTTTTCAACCCTTAAAAAGTATTAAAAGAGAACAAAGTCAAGTTAACTTCAAAAGCGGAAAATTTCACCAAAATCTTTAAGCAAATAACAACAAGAAAATGCACCATTAAGTCGTTGCCTTTTTTGTCTGTCACGACATTTTTAATATTGAAATTTGAACCTAATATCAATAACCATAAAGTTATTATTAGATTGGATTTTGTACATTTCTTTTCTATAATTTGATAAAGCCAGAGTCACCGCATTAGCGGCGTCGTTTAATCCGCTTTACATTTTTAAGTAAACAAGAGTTTTTGCGTTTGCAAACACCAATATTGATTTTTGTTCTTGAATAAATAGAAAGAAGGGCAAAAATGTATATTTATCTTATTTAGATCATCGTAGCACACTGTCTAAATTTAAATGTAACGTGTGAAGTTCGATTCCTACTAGGGGGAATGAATTAATTATTACACAAAGCATGGCGTTGACTTTCGTCATTCAAACAGTATGTCAATTTCAGTCGGGAAGTGGAAAAAATAAGATCTCACTTCATAAGTTCTTGAAACCTTTTCTTTTTAAACATATTTTCCCTCTAGACGGATATTAAGAAAAGCCTTAACTAATATTAATATTGAATATTAAAGTATTACCCATAATCCTATTTATTATCTTCCCGAGCACTTAAGTTGTTGCTTGTATAGAAAAAAAAATAACAAAGCTACCGAGGCGGAGAAATTCCAAATTCAAATCAGTTCGTGAGTGGATTGCAGAGCGGGAGGACGTGCCGCGTCAACCATTTATTCCGTTACAACTCCATTCCAAATGCTAAATATATTGACGAAAACGAGATATTATGAGATTTTGCATAATTTCTATTTCAGTCGCATGTTGAGTAGCTTTGATTGTCATTTAATTATGACAAGGGTATTCCATGCATCACTGAATATGTATGTCTGTTCATACTGGCAGAACTAAAATGTATATTATGCTAATATAATTATATTATATTATTTTGTTCTATACCTTTTCGTCTAATAATATTTGAAATATTGTATAAAATATTTATTTTTTACCAACGTGGTTTGTTTTATTATACTTTTAATAAACAAAACCTAAGTAAATATAGTGAAAAATCACGAGTCTTTTTGTTCGTGCTTGTGATTAGAAACGGCTTCACACTTTAAAACCTTCAGCTCCTAACTTTAAAACTTATAATATTATCACATTTTATATTGAGTGGTGAAATAATAGAGAAAATTTAAATAAAAAAATTAAACTTACCCCAAGTAAGTTGGGGTAAGCGCGTTATAGAGTGGAGACCACGCCTCGGCAAGCGTAATGTCCTCCAGCTAGATGGGGTGACGATATTCGCAAAGTAGCGGGCAGCGGCTGGATGCGAAGAGCTGAAGATCGAGCTCAGTGGCGTGCCATTGGAGAGGCCTATGTCCAGCAGTGGACGAGGACAGGCTGATGATGATGATGATGATGAACCATATTGAGGTCGAATGTACCAGCTGAAGATATGTAAATAACGACTAGTTAGTTTGTTATTTTGAATATATTTATGAATTTAAATAAGTGTAAACTAAACTTGACAGGTTGTGGGTCCGATTCAAAGTGAAATGTTTTATCTGTTATTAAACGGAAACGGTAGGTTCCCTCTGCCTACCTTGCTGTCTGCCGCCTGTACCCTTCATGTCGCTAAAAATAGAATAAATTCCCCATTTTCCTTCAGGTAACCCCTTAAAATTATAACATTGCACATTGCAGATACAACAAATGAGAGCAAAATAAAAATTTTCAAATACATAAAATCCCTTGCTCTCAGCTCGGTCGTTAGCGAAATATTCATGTATAACATAATTTACGTTCAAGATGATGTACAGCACAATTCTTAGCAGATGCACCAACGTATCCCGACCTCCCTCATTCCTGGCTTCTTGGGAACCTAGAGAGGGAGCTGCTATGACTCGAGGGTCTTGTATAAATTGAAACATTATAAATAATGATGCAGTACCATTTCGGGCAATCCGTCATGCTGTAAACGGTTGCCTCATTACTGGATGTGGTCACTGTATTGCATATATAAGATTAATAATGTTGATTATAATATATTATTATTTACTATTTTTCGATATCATTGAGACCAGTCCAGAGCCAGGCACAAAGTGTGACTGTAAAACCAACTGGTTGTGGGTTCAATCCTCACTCGAGGAGATGAAATATTTATTTAAATTTATATTTCCATTTCTTCGCTCTGGTGTCGAGGCAAAGTGCGGCGTAGAGTTCTGCCATTCAACCAACAATGCCTCCAGAATTCGGCAGAAAGTGGGGAACTGAGTGTCTTCATTCCCATTGCATTTTGTCATACCCGTGAGACCAGGATCAAATTCACCATCAACGCATTGACAGCCACTGCGCCACTTAATCCTAATTAAGCTAATTACTTCTTTGTTTTTCAATTTAAAACCAAAATCGAAATTCTAGTCATCGGGATTTATTACAAACTAAATAGAGTGAGTATTCAATACATTGTTCTACAGAATACGAGCACCGATCGGGCACTATTGTCAATATAGTCTACATAAATCACAGTCAAGCCAGACAGGATATCTAATCCTCTTATCTGCTTATATACTGTCTTAACTTGTTAGTCCGTTTCAGTTAACTTGAATTGTTTTATTTTAAATCTATTAATATTTTCAATGGAGTTTCGATTCCCAATCGGGGGAATGAGATATCTAGCAATCTCGAGAGTTCCACGGAAATCGGGGAACAGAGGTGTCTTTATAGTAAAGTAGATAGAAAAAAATAAAAACAGAATTCTTCATGCCAATATGGCGCAGTAGGATAAAGTCTGACTGTAAATACGACGTGTTATAGGTTCGATTCCCACTTGAAAAAACTTATATATTTATTTATTTTTCATTTCCACGCTCAGGTAAAATACAGTGCGCCATTGAGTTCCACTACTTATAACATTATGTTCCAGCTTTACGTTTTGCCCGCATATAAGGTCTGAGTCTCAGGACAGTCTCCGTTCTCCGGTTTCCGTTTAAATTTATGACATTGAGTATTGTCTAGCGAAACGTCGCACGAGTACAAACATATATCTTTATTGTATTTTAATATATAACAAAATAACAAGAAAATTATGTGAATCTTTATTGTCAATATCGTATTTATATTTCTAAATTTCATATCCTCCGTCTACGTCCACCGTTAGACCTAGACTAGACGAGCATCCTCAAATCCGCTTAGTTGTTTATCTGCCATTTCAATTTGCTAACTCAATCTTTTATTCTTTCGACGCATCTAGCTTCAATAGACAACTAATAATTATTTTTGTTTATTATTGAATAGCTTTAGCACACGGTTTTGCTTGCCTTAAATGACCGTAAATAATATTGTGTTATTTTTTTTTAATAATATATATGTACAATTTTTTATCGCAAATACCCGTATGATTAATTATAAGTGTGCATCAAAGAGTTCTACAATCGACTGAAAATACAAATACGAATCTAAAATATTCGGTAAATGGAAAACAATTATTTAATAGAATCGATGCTCGATACATTATTCTTTTTTTTACAGAGCGTATTTTCCAGTCTTTTACAAACTGAAAATCATATAATATATGTTTTTCATATATAATATTTTTACATGTATAACTGAAATCTGTTTCATAAAACAATATCGATAACAATAGATAGAAAATAGCTAAAAAAATAGTTCTTTTTCCTAACAACGAAATTATAATATACTATATAAAAAAATATTTTAATCTGTTCGTTTTCATAACTATTTACGCAGTAATGTTTGATCTTTGATTCAACTTCTATTTCCGATAGTAAATTGTTCTACAATTCCGATAGTAGTATAGACGTTTATCGACAAACTTCTGTCACATGTCCCGCGAGTTTCTCGGATTTGTACCAAACTGGGTACAACCTGCGCATTGTTTATAAATTATAGAAGAGATTTTATATTTCCATACAGAATTTTGAATAAGAAACAAAAATTAAATACATAAAAACGAAAATCAAAAATTTCAATTCGATGAAACTTTTTATGTGGTGAAGCTGATGACAGTGAATGAGAATAGAGAGATATACAGAGAGGAGAGCGTTAAGCGCTAGTGATACAGCCTGAAGCTAAATAAAAACCGTTTTTCTCAGTCATATTTGCTATATATGGTAAATTGTTTGCAAAATAGTTTTATTTTCTATAAACTTGAAAAAACGTTAAATAATATAATATTGTTGGCATAATTTATATAATAGGTGTCGCTGTCATTGCGGGGACGTCGTTTGATCGGTAATGGCCAATTGTATTGGTAGAGTGCTGCGTCTGTTCCTATGGGTTTCCAATAAAAGCACAAGCGACGCGGCACCCGGCCCATTACGTTCTTAGATTTTGTCAAGACAACTTTTTGTTAGAATTAGTATTTAAATATTGTAACTACGAGTGTATATAGAATTGAATTTTGTAGAACAAGAGTAAATAAAATCATTGTAATAGCTGGATTTTGTGTCTGATTCGTTGGTTCGTCAAACAATATAAGGAATAAGTTTATATGTTAAAAAAAGTAACGTTGTTTTAATTATCAAAATCAATTGTATATTGGCATTTATAGTTTGGTACATTTATAACTTTATATGGAGTTATTTAAAAAAAATCTGTAAACTTCAGTTTTCCCTTTCAGTTATTAATTTCAAATTAATATAGACATATCTAGAACATCTACAAAGCAAATGCGGCAGGTTTGGGCCCGGGTCTGATGAGCCGACGAACTTCCTATCGCTATATAAGACACTATTGCAAGACCGTCAACTAGGACTTGGACATGCCAAATAGAACCATTGTCTGTCTTTGACTGTACCTCAGTTGGAAACTTCCCTACTATTCCAGCTTAGACGGTTAAATAATTTATCGATATGTAGATATTGGATTATAATATGCATTGCAATTTAGTTTAATTGAAATTAATAACAAAAAGTAATATTATAAAGACTGAGGCCAGTCGTAGAGCAAAGGCACATAGTGTGACTGTAAAATTGACTGGTTGTAGGTTCGATCCCCACTCGACGAGATGAATTATTCATTTAAATTTATATGTATGCCAATGCCAGAATTCGGCGGAAAGTGGGGTATGGAGTGTCTTAACACTAGGTGCCTCTGCCTTCCCAGCTGTATGCGAAAAATATAAATCTACATAAATATTTCCTTTGCTCGAGTGGGGATCGAACTCGCAGCCAGTCGATTTTACAGCCACACTTTGTGCTCCTACGCTACGACTGGCCTCTTTATACTATAAGTATAAATAAATATATAATAGTATACATGTAGCACCCACAGCGATTCCAAATACCGAAACTAGTGATCAACAACTGTCGACTAACAACTTAAACAATTAGCAACAATGCGACAGGTATGATACCGTAGACAAGTTTCAAATGCATAATTAAATTTCATATTCCAACCTCCTTTGAGACAAAGGGGTGCAATTCGGGTATGCTGTATTCTAGAATTGCATTTAGCCTTAAAGTACTAGAGGCTAGATGCACATTTTTGTTATGTAATTTAATTCAAATGAAATTATGCAGTTTTGTTATTTTTTCAGTTCGCAGCTATTTGTCATGACAAACCAAAGAAAGTCGATTTATATTAAATTTTTAATGTATTAGACATATATTAAATACACAAGCCGGATACACAGGGACACAAGCTGGCGACAGTACGAGCGACATTTGTGGGTTGGTTTCCCACTCGGGGGAATAAAATACTTATAATTTTCTATTCCTCGGGGAATTTTCTTTCTATGGAGGCAGAGTCTTATGGGGAACGGATCCAGGTTCCTTTTGCATACTCTTATATGTGTGGGATACACTGTGAAAAGCAAAAAAAAATAAAAGCCAAATCCAAGTTCAGCTTATACTCAATTGAACTCATGTTAAACTTTGAACACATACCACCAATCGCATTTACGTTTACGTTACATTCTAATAGACTAACCCACGGCCCACGACGACCTAACATACAATAAATAAGATATTAAAAAAATCAATTGTACGTACAAATAATTAATATTTCATATCACCGTATTAGCACGTTAATACCGATATTATCCCGAATCACTCATACAGAGCCGCCGACCGACGGCGCGTGAGATTTATACAAAATTTGAAATCCAATAGCAACCGCAACGCACGTGTACATCTGCCCAACAATGATTTTGGTTATGCGATATTAAATTATGCTTAATATTAATTTACAATTGTATTGACTTCTTATAATGTATCGATATTAATGGAGCTAAAAATAAAAATGCATGAATATTTTTTTTATTAAAAAGTTAATAGAAAAAAAGTACTAGAGGCTAGATGCACATTTTTGTTATGTAATTAAATTCAAATGAAATTACGCAGTTTTGCTATTTTTTCAGTTTGCAACTATTTGTCATGACAAACCAAAGAAAGTAGATTTATATTAAATATTTAATGTATTAGACATATATTAAATACACAAGCCGGAATATTTTTTTAATTGCCGGCATGAATATTTTTTTAATTAAAAAGTTAATAGAAAAAAATAATAATGATGAATGATGAGTGATGAGCTGACTTTGTTATAATTAAGCATTATCTAGACCTAGAGGTACTGATATAACGAAAAAGCAAAAATATATTAAGCAAAAAAAAACAAAAATAATTTTCACACTTTTCGTAAGTATTCTATGTTTCATGGGTCCCCGTAGACCTCACTTTCACCTATATAAATAAATCTTAAATGACTATCATATATTTTGGAATACCCAAGGAAATGTCCTTTCTCAGTGAAAAACAGCCGCGAAATGAAAAGGTATTACCTTGTGGCGACGCAGACACGCGCTAGGGAGGTATATGATGAGGCCTGATTGTGAGTTTGATTCTTGATCGGGGTAGTAAGCAGGCCGTACTGCTTATACATCATCGATTACTATATATCAATCTACGTTGAATTTCTTATACTTTGCTTGTTATAATTTATTTATGTTATTAGCATCTCTGTAGGGAAATTTTTACAAGAGGGTTGAAAATTTGAAATCCCGATGCTTTTCGTTTTGATAAATCAATACTTATATCAACATAGCGTGGAGGTATCAAGCTGAAATTTATATTAAATATTCAATTTAGTGTATGTAACACTACAATCAATGCAATCAAAAGATACGAACATTTATACATTTGGTATGAAATTAAATCCTATAGGAACTTCTCGCGGTTTTGATTATTATTTTATAACAATAAAATAACAACTAAAATCTATACATAAATTGTGGTCTGTGTTATTCTGATGTACATATATCTATAGAACTGTAAAGTTTCAAATAAAATGAAATTAGAACAAACATCCATAGTCATAAATTTTCACATTTGCAATATTAGGATTTGTCTGAAGTGTGCTCTACGCGTAAAATGTCGTGAATAGCATACAAAAATGTTACAAATTCGCGAGCACGGCGATGGATGTCGTGCGCTTGGCCGCCGGACTGCGCTATTTGTCATCACTGAATTTTTTATATGACTCGAATCTGTAAATTGCGAGGAATATTTGCGTAAGACGTTTCTTGTATACTTCTGTTATTACCTTGAGATTTATTTTCTTATGGAAGAATAAGTTAATTCTGTCAAAACTCACTCTGTCTCTCCGCTTTATTTCTATTTTAGGCTTTGCATGCTCGCTGATGAAAGAGCATACATACGCTATATTATTTATTGATGGATGTGGGTTTAATTCTCACTATGAATAATTAATTATTTTAAATTTTTCCACACCGCTACGACCGCTACGTCGTAGCACTGCTTAACACAGAGCTTTGTTTTGTTACCAGAACGAATAAACAAATATTTCCTTCCCCGATTAAGAATCAAACCCGCAACTATCGTGTTACAAAATAAGCTCTATAACAAACCACACAGTAGCGAAACTAACCTTTAGTACATACTCGTAGCAGATGAGATTAATTAGATCAACTTCAACAGTTTTTTTATTTATTTCAATAACATTCAAATTATAACGTAAGTTAAATAAGTTTAACTGTGAATTTTATACTTTTTTAATTTCCTATACAATTATTCTGTCCGCTATACTTATTCAGCATGTACTTTTAATAATAAAGACTCTACGTACTTTACTATATTTCTTTGAAAAATCTATACCAAGATAAAATATCTAATAATCTTATCGTACTACAAAATCGTTCCTTTACATTGCAACCTCTACATGAATAAGAATGAAGCCGTAAATGAAGTGTTAAACGTTGTTCGCGTTAAACCTCTATCTATTGCCTCGCGATAGCGTCTTGTTAGCAAGCACGCGAATATTACATCTATTCTGTAATCGTCTTTAAATAGCTTTTTTTTGCTTCACGCTATATCCCGCACATAGCAGGGTAAACAGAAGCAACCTAATGTTATGACATTTCGTTCCCATGAAGATACTTCCGTCCCCAACTTTTCCGAATTCTGGAAGTTTTACGTTTGGAGTTGCGGAACTCAACGCTGCAATGGGCATAGTGAGGAAATGAAAATATTAAATATATTATCCTACTCGAGGAAAGTTTAGTTTAGTATTTTAGTGTCGCTGCGCCACGAATGGCCTCAGCAATGTTTATTCTTACAAAAAAAAAATATTTTAATATTATTTTACTAAAAAAATATATAACAGCATCTAACTAATATGATTACAAATTTACACATACGTATAATATAAAACCTAAGTTTTATATTAAAATTCGTCTGTCTAAGCAATCAGTCACGGTCCAAAAGCGTATAGAATAAAATTAAAAAGCTCCCACTGCGATAGACAGACGTCATCCCGCGCGAGTGCTCCCGAACCCGTTCCGTTTTACGAGAAACCTCTATAAAGTTAATCAAACAATAAAAATTTATTTGGTTTTTATTAAATATATAAAATTTATAGTTCTTTTGTAGTGCTGAATAGATTGGAGTGTGAATTTTTTTATATCTTTATAATCTATAGTAAAATAATATTATGCATAACTTTTTACGTGGTTTGGATTTAGTAGATCTTTAGCTATATTAATAAAAGATGATATTAATAATACATTTAATTTTCTTAAAAAAATATTAAGAAAAATATGGATCAGAAAAATAATTATTATTTTGGAAATAGATTGTAGTAATTATCAGGTACTTATAATGTGAACTGAAAGTACACACAATATATTATTACTCGATATTTCCCCACTTCGTCTACCAAGGAAATTTGAAGCGGTATTCGAACCCACAATCGTCATGCTTACAAAACCGTCAAATCTTGCCCCACTGGGCCACGACGTACAACTGGTACACGACTTCAACAAACAATGACGGTAATAATTATAATAAATTAAATTAATTACTTTTTAAAATATCTGTGTAATATCAGTATATATATTATATTTATATTTTATTGCGTTACCGATCCTGCCAGTACCTACTGCAGACGGAGGCTTTTAGCCGGCTTCCGGTGGGAGTGCATCCCGTGACATCACTTCCGGAAGCTTTCGCTCACTCCTGATAGTTTCTCATTTAGACCTTTTACTTTTATTTTTTTGGTAGTAATGGATTTTGTTTACTTATTTTAAGAATATTTAATTATAAATATTTATTCAAACATTAATCTCCTTAGTAAGTATTTCAAATTCTGCATGGGAATACTTATAAGATTTTAAAATAAATGTAAATAAACTCAAGTGAACTAGAGTAGATTATAAATTTAATTACAATTGTGGGTTAGATTATCTCTCGAAAATATTACTGATTTTCATCACCTCATTTTGATAACAAGACAAAACGTGGCGTTCAGTTACGCCACTTGACGTGCAATGGTCAAAATATGCACTCCTATAAGGAAAAAATTGTGAAACTTCCTTTTTAAAACAAAATAATATCGCAAGTTCATGTTAACATTTTACTAGAAAGGGTTCTTCGTTTTCTGGTCATTACAGTATTGTGTTCGCTAAGAAATATAAAACGACGGGAAAACCTCTACTCAAGCTGTAAAAGGAGTTGTACAAGATATAAAGTTACCAAATAATTTTGCGTCATTACAAGGATTTTAGATCAAAAACATAACGAAAATCTTTTGATCATCGACTGAAATTCAAAATCATATTTGTTAATAGATATAAATACAATATTTTTTGTATTTGAAAAAGAAACACAAATATATATATTTTTATTTTAAAATAAAAAAAATCATAATATTTAATTATTTCTACTTATGTCATATAAGGATCTGAGTTAGCTGGCAGCGGTTCGTATCTAATTTTAGATGCTTTAGATTAATGCTATGGTGACATAGTGAGACGACCTCCTAATGTAAGCGTGCTAGTTGTGGGTTCATTACTCAGTAAAGGAAATAATTCAATTTAAATTATTCGAAGCATTGTTTCGAAACAGCATGGAAAGTGGAAAACATTTAATTTAAAATGTTTGTAATTGAGTTTATTGTTACTAAAAAAATGATATTATATTATAAAAAATATAATGTAAATTCACAATAAAGGTAATTATCTAAAATTTTCTAACAACCAATTAAAGTGCTCAACCAAATTTTCAACCACAACAAGTTCAATATCAAAACAATAAACAATGTATTTACGAAGACAGCTTTATTACTAAATTACAATCCTTTACCGGTTTATAAATCCGGCTCGAAGGACCAATTAGTAACTGAGATACCGTACTCGGTTTCCATAGAACAAAAGGAGTACAAATAAGCGAAAAACATCTATAAGTACGGCTTACAGTTCCGATGCTCTGTAATTGCTCAGCCTCGAGCGGTCCAGGCACAGAATAATCTTATAATTTGAGCAGATCTTGCATTGAGCGTAACTATAGTTTTGTCATACACTTATTTCTAATTATTCGTACTGGACATTTTTTTATTATAAAAATAAACGTATGTACGGAGTGAATCTAGGAAATACTTGTGTTTTCTATTATTAAACATTCGCCGAGTATGCTATCCTAGAATTTAATGTACCGTTTTTTTCAAATCAAAGCAGAAAATACAGTTATTTAACGTTTATATTAGGTTTTGAACCAACTCCACACACTGCAGTGTAATAATACTGTTGACCGTTTGATAACTTAACATTTTTTATATAGGTATTAAAAAAAAATTTTTAGATCAAATTTTCAATATTTAAGTTATGTAAAGTATAAATTATAGCGCATTTCTTAAAAACATATTCTTTGGTGTAAGAAAAGTCCGAAAGGTTTCACCAAAGTCGCCTTTAACAATCAATCAAAGTAAACCTCTACTCTTTCAAACTGAGAACACTATTTTAATTAATTTCAACAGTCTTCATTTGTATTTTGCGAATAATAAATAGTCAGTTAAAATTATTTGAATCTAGCTAACCCACATCTTTTCGATATTATTTATTAAATTTTTTAATTTATTTTATCTTATATCGATTACAGTATTTTATGCAGTCTTTTGCCGCCGTCCACTGATTCAACAATCACAATCTATATAGCGTGCCGCAGGGCCTCCTGCACTACGCTTAAAATATAAATAAAGGATAATAGGATATAATAAATTCGGACATATATTTATGATATCAAAATGAAATCATTTCGATTCCCTTTTCGTTAAAAAATATACACACTAAACACTAATAACAAATCAAATGAAAACACATTGTAAAAATTACATAAGTGCTCAACGCTGTAATTTGTCTTACAAATAGACGGAGTTGAGCTCCGCTGCCTAGTGTTCGAATTATGCGGAAACGTCGTTCGGACTATCCGGATGAAGTTAGGTAAGTAAATAAAAATATTTTAAAAAAAACTTTTACTGGCAATAATAAATATAAATTAACACCACGATAAAACTGTAAACTACTAAAGTTGTTCAAGTTAAATCGTTAATTTCTCGACCAGTTATTTCTTATCTCGCGTGAACTCAATTGGTAACTTTTAAATGTACTGTTATGTCAGTTATAAATTTTTGAAAATTTATTGTATTATATAAATAAAACTAGTGTGTTTCTCATTCTTTGTATTACTTGACAGTTTCATTTTGTGTTTTATTTTTATTTCTTCGTTCTAGTATCAAGGCAAAACGCGGCGTTGAGTTCAGCCAATCCCTACGCAATGCCTCAAGAATTCTGCGGAAAATGGGAAATGATAGTGTCTTAACACTAGTTTCCTAGGTAACCTAGGATATGCAGAAAAAATCGATGTGCAGAATAGAGCGTAAAGCTGAACAAATATATATTTAATTATGTTATGTTTAAAATTCTAATTAATCTACAATAACTAAGATTAAATATTAACACTTCCAATAAATTCTATCAACTTAACCAAATTAAATATATATATATATATATTAGTATGTAATATATTACATTTCGTCTTACTTCAACAATAATTATGTGAACCGTCCACATAAAGTACCAATTCGCTCTTTTGTAAAATCACATTTCAATATTGAACACATTTCGTACTACATACATACATATAGCAGCTAATACACTTATATTATAGCATTTAGTTTATTCGATTCGGTCGATCGTTTCTGGGTAAATAGGAGCGAGTCTATTCAAAGCGGTGCATTTGAAATAGCCAGTGCCTCTCAAACTAATCCTCTATTGAACATTGTTTAATCCTATCAATAAATACCTATACTACTGATATTATACTTGTTACTATTATATTTGGTGGAATATTTATATGAGGTAGCTTTCGTGGGGGTATAACTATGGGTTCGATTCCTATTCGGATAAATGAATGGTTTTCATTTTGTCGTAGTCGAAGCGTGATCTCGAAAATTGGGTGGAAAATAGAGAATAGTAGGTTGGTAACTGCTTATACACGGTGGCTATTAATTTAAATTTCATACGAAGAGATTATATATTTTTAACATTGCAAGCTCGTCTTAACTCAATTGACGTCAAATTAATATATTATTACAATAACAACAGAAAAAAAAAGGAAAATGAATTACTAAGTTTAAGTATAATTTCTAGCTTAGCTTCAACATACATCAGGGTAGGCAGGGGAAACTTAGTGATAAAGCACTCCGTTCCTACTTTCCGATCAAGTTTCGAGAAATTGCGTATTGAGAGGCGATACCCAACGCCATGCTTTATTTGTGAAAAAATGTGTGCTAAGTGAAAATGAAAATAATCATACCCACAGATGGGAATTGAACCCAAAACCATCACATTTACAATCTGCGCTTCGTATTGTATTATTGAGTTAATGTTTCATTGAGGAAAATTTGTTCCCATTCATATAAGTAATTATATTACATCTTACAATGTCTGCAATAGTTAGTCTGTCCTTGCCCTCTTAACTCGTAACTAAATGAATTAACGTTACTTCGTGTTATCTTGTCTCTAATACTGTTTATTTTTAGGACGCTCTATCTAAACATCTTGGTTGTGATTTATACATAGAAGAGTAAGCAAAGGAAACGTAGTGTCAACACATTCTGTTCTCCGGTTGCTTACTTTCCGTACTTTTCACAGGAATTAGAAATATATATTTTTTTATATAATGTCATAGTTAAAGTAAACACAGTTCATCTTGGATATTTTTAGCATGATAGAATGTTTTATTGTTAAGTAACATGTACAAATGAGTAAATATGAATATACTTGTGATAAATGTTTTAATAAGAACCACCTTTCTTAATTCTTTATTTTCAAAATAGTAAGCAAAAACATAAGGCTATTATTATTTTAATATTAAATTTTCATTTTTAATTTCTTGTATTTTACCACTCAACACGCAATGTCTCATAGATACAGCGATATCTGGGAAACAGTCCTGTCTCAACACTAGCTTTCATAACACTTAACACTAGGTTCCCTCTGCCTACCCTGCTATACGGTAATAAGCGTGAACCTAAAAGATTCCATATCAATTGCTGTACCAGAACGTCCACACTATTTATCCGAACCCCCGCCATATAGCTGAAGGAGTTAAAGTTTTATGTTGTTCTTGTCAACCGTACTGTCCATTAGACGCGTTCCGTTCGCCTCCGGCCATATTCTTGTCACTTCCAATAGCTCTCAGGCCAATGATGTTTTATGAGCTTATTTTGTTATATTATGTCAAATATTTCTTTGTATTTTGGTATGTTATTCTTATTGAATACTGTGGGTTCTTATATAATGTTCTCAAAGTTTTCATACAAATTTTTACAGTTTCATACTTTTTTCTATATGTAGAAAAGGCAACCGAGTGTTAGGATACTTCGTTTATCACTTTCCGTTCAATTTTCGAGATATTTCTTGTTAAGAGGCGGTACTCCACGCTGGGTTTTGTCTTGGTAATAAGATCTATATCTCCCAATTTTTAAATATAAATGTGATATCTTATCCTATATCTTATAAAACAAAGTCGCTTTTCGTGTCTGTCTGAAATCCTAACTCTTCTTCTAAACCACCCAACGGATTTTGATGCGGTTTTCACCATTAGGTCGAGTATTTCTCAGGGAAGGTTTATTTATAGTTTATTATTTGTACATTCTTATGTAAATTAAAATAAATAAGATAAATGTGTCTAAAGTCCTACCAGTTGAGACACCGCATGCGCTGCTTTAATGGTAAGTACTACATGAAATTAATGTAGTGGAGTATTGTTCCTCTTAATAAGATCTACAAAAAAGTCCGCGACAGCATATTCGTATCTTTTAAGGATAACGTGTAGTGATCATATTTCTGTCTAAAAATAGTAATTTCAATATATTTTTTATTGTGAGGGATATTTTTCCATAATGGTATTAATCCTTATCCTTTAAAATACTTTATTAATTTTCTACGTTAAACGAAGATAAAATTTGATTTTTACACTATTTTGAAATTGCGAATAGTTTTAGAGAAAAACGCATTTAATTGTTAACACATCACGCCGTTGACACCTCAGCTGTATCGAACTCTGTTTTACCTATGCCTTACTCTCAGCATATAAATAAGTATATTAGTTACGTTGGTCATTTAATGTACATCAAAACTGTCTTTTACTGTTTTTCATTTTAATAAGTACTTTAGAAGTTGTTACAATATCAAAAAATCCTTGCTGCGAAAGGCTCGCCACGCGCCATGCGTCCCTCCGCGCCCCGCGACCTTTAGCGTCCGCCGCGCCCGCCTACCTTACACGCATCGGTGGTTCAGTGGTAAAATGCTCGGCTGCTACGCCTGGCCGATGCATTCTATTTAATTTTTCTCACAGGCAGCAGATGGCCGAGAGAATGCTTCAATACTGCGCCCGGCAAAGTAAATTTAGAAGTGATTGCACGTACTTTGGAGTTATCCAATAATTATAACGTATTTCCACGCGACATAGTTGGTTATATATAATTTCTTTCGTTTAAGTTTTCTGTTGTTTGTGTTATTTATTTGGGTTTATTTTAAAACAATTGGAAAATCCTTTATTGGAACTACGAAGATGCTGGTTGCATTAGGGTTTAATTAATTTTCACATTATCTTAAGTGCTTTGCAAACATACACTATAATAATTTTATAGTTAAAACGGGTGAAGCCGCGAGGGGGTCGCTAGTATATATATATATATAAAGTCTTTGAATTAAATGCCACGTCAAATTTATACATATATAATCCAAAAATTGTACGTTAAAGTAGTTATTTCTGGAAATACTAAGCAGACCAGCTAACTTCAGACCAGCGTCTTTCAAAGCTCAATATTTCTATCACTATCCGCAAATCGCAACACAGACGACCATTACACGACTCATATAAAAAAAAGATTTTCTCGAAATAAAATCTATTGTATTTCACTGTATTCAGTTAAAATCAAGAACGTTTAACCCTCACCACAAATGTGTGGCGGTGACAGGAAAAACTGTACCCGACGTTATCTAGCTTTCATAAAATGCCTGTATTTTAGCGCAAATAAAATTCTATAGCATTTCATTTGCATAGCTCTATGTTGACGTAAAAATATCTCATGTTCAGTTTGCATGTAACTTGTAGGACATGTTTCTTTTACTTGCCAACAGAGTGGATTTAAATTTTAAATCTTGGTTAAGATAAGCTGTTGGTGTGCATGGTGTTTTTGAATAGTAAATGCCTTGGTGTGCATTCTAATTGTATTGCGTAGTTTTTCTTGGTAACTAAGCTTATTTAAGTAGAAAATATTAAAAAATAAAAATATAAATCTTACTAAGTTCCTGATTTTTTTTGTAAACAGTCACTAAAATTTAACTTACGTTAATTTATTTACATAGCTTTTTCAACTAATGTTCATATGAATGTATAATACATGCCTATAATATTACATTAAAACCAAGAAATCCATACAAAGGGCGAAGCCATGAACGAGAGACTAGTTTATCAATCCCTCACATGGTGCATTAATGGTTAAATTAATTGGATACATGGAAAAAAAATCCAACCTATCTATCCTTGTTAGAAAGTGAAATATAACGGTGTCGGGAGAAAATTGGATCAACATTGAAAATGGCTGAGACTTGAATTAAACTCGTGATTAAACATGGTCAGTCGACTAAGACCGATGGATCTTTTTAGCCCGTTGACGTGGAAGTGGGGACTGATATGGAAGATACTACTGTTGGAATTTGAAATAGCTACCACCTCTTTGGATTTAGAATTAGATTTAAATTTTGAGATACATTGTATACTTTTTTTATTTCTTACTATTTAGATCACCGTTCCAGCTTTCGAATTAGTGCCAAATACTTTAGAATGAGCGGGGTAGGTGGAAAAATCTACATTTATAGTATATATTTTTTGTATAGAACCATATAAATCACCGTCGTGGCCTTCAAATCAGTACCAACTACTTTAAGACGCCAGATCTCTAAATATTTTAAACCAACTTCTGTAAAAGGGGGATGTTATTAATTCGACTGTATTTTAATCCGAAATATAGAAGAAGTATCTAAATCAAAAGTTAATAGCCATTCACCACACTCCAACGCACTGTAGGTAGAATAGATAGGATTCATTTCCTTTTACCTCGCTACGGATATGAAATGCATGATACTACTGCATATCTGCTTAAATCGTGTAATGTACCTAAAATTCGTGCCAAAATACATTATTATTTTGTATGAAAATTATATTTTATACTGACTGTTTACGTAGCTGACGTCATTGTTGCATATTTTGCCAGCAATGTTTGTAGATTCGACGCTCATGTCATAGATTGTTTATAAAATATGTCATATAAAAATTATATTTAATATTTGTTTACAAAAACATTAATGAGTTAAGTGTTTGAGGTACAGCGCGGCGTTAAGTACCGCCACTCAACACACACGAAAGTGTCTTAATTGGAAGAGAGTGTCTTAACATTAAACTAAAAAACTGTTTTTCTTCACGTTTTATTTCCCTCAAAGCAGATGAAAAGGATATGACATGAACTAAGATGGAACAACAAGAACTAAGTCTCACTGTCGATCCAATCAATATAAAATAAACAAAGGAAATTAAAAAAACCACTGAGTAGCAAAATTTTACCTAGCAAATCTTATTTTTAAATAATTTATCCAAAAACATACTTTAGAATTAAGCTATTAAATCCTAGAACTGGTACTATAATGGAATGGACAGTCACAATGGTAGGTGTAACGTACCGCACTGATAGCCGATATCGTTCTAATATCCAGCTCAAAACGGATATTAGGCAGATAGTGTTACGTAGATGTCTACTTTAGCTGAAAATCTGTATGACACGGCCATTCATTTTGTAGAACAGTGTGGTCTCAGTGATTAAATAGCTTTATTTAAATTAATGTATTCACGCTGTATTCCACACACAGCAGGGTAGGCAGAGGGAACGTGTTAAGACCGTTCCCCACTTTAAATCGCGGAATTCAACGCCGCAAATATGGCCCTTTATTTATGATCTATACGTAAAATGATCGTAGCTGCAGGAATATACTCGTACTTTAGTATGACTTACAAACATTACTAAGTAAGTACTAAGCAAGTAATGCGGTTGAATACGTTATAGGGTAATTTAGTTCAGACTTGTGATACATTATGCAAGAGACGTCTTCTAGGGTTTAATCTAGATTTACTTGTAACATGAGATCGATCTTCGTAATCCATACTAATACTTTAATGGAAAAATAACTTGAATTATTTTTCTTTATATACTTATACGAATATATTTGTCTCTTACTTTTTAACGGTTATTCCAAAAGAGTTATTTTTATTTTCCCGCACTAATAGACACGCCAAGTTAAGTTTCGTCACTCAATACATAGTATCTTGAAAATTAAGCGTTATGCCAAATGCAATGTTCTAATTCTAAATTTCAGTAAAAAAAAATATTTATAATTTAGAAATAATGAATCAAAAAATTGTTTATAAAATCGTCAAACAACAAAAATAAATTAGAAGTACTATTCTCACATAGATATAGTGTAAAAATATTAGCTTTTAGAAATATTCCCTTTCTGACGTATTTCGCTTTCAAAGCTTTCGTAATCTACAAAGGAGTGCCAGTTTTCAATAAGGCAAATACAAACAAATCGTTATTCCGTCATGTCGATACAAAAATGCTTACTAGCCGGCCTGTTTCATTTCCGTGGCCTTATCGATAAATATTTTGCGCCACTCTATAAATAACCCATAATGGATTCTCATTCCGTCGCTGCTTATGGTGAGACACTAGAGACGTGTAGGTTCTGGATATTACTGCCTTTTTTAACGGACTAAATATGTGTAAATAAATAAATATATATAAATAAATATGATGTTAAACAAATAATAAATATTATGTAGATTTATTATTTTAACGATCTTTGAACATGATTGTCGACGTGACGGCTATCGGCTCATTTTTATTATTTCCTTACTCCGGCACAGTAACGCAGCAATTTGTGCAATCACCACGCAGTGTCTCGGATTCGGATCAAAACCAAAGATAGATGTATCATGACAGGTCCTTAGACCTACGAACCTGAAGTTCTTTCTACCGTACTTACTATATATTAAATGAAACATGAGTTTATAATTAATAATTTTAAGGTAGGTGCAGGCGTCTTTAACTTTATTTTCTTAATAAATAATAGTAGTAAAAGTGACTAGTAACTATTAATTATGTCTAAATTTTTCTCAAAGTCAACAATTATCCCTAGAAAATATTTTTTATAAACTATAACTTTAAAAATATATAATAATTGAATATAAATAATATTTCAAAACTATTTTCCATCTCCACTGTCCGATCCAATATTTCTATCGCTGTGAATGTTCAATATGATTCCGCCGCGCCCGCGGTCAACCATTGTTATTTAAATGTGTATTGAAAAGTTGGAAATCTTCGCTTTTGGTATATATCTGTTAGAAATACTTTTCTCTTTAAAGGAATCATTTGATATTCGTTTGTTTAACGTTTAGACAGGCTAATGGAAAAAAGTTTTTTTTTTAAAAAGGAAAAAAAATTGAAACCGTCCTAGTATAACCACTAAACCATACGTTCTCATTAAACTACGGCGAAATTCGTATAACCTTAATTCCCGTTCTCGTTCAAGTCCCGATTGTGCAGATTTTTTATACAATTATTGAAAAATTGCAATAGCTAAAACAAAATATACATATTATAAATTTCCTTAATAGTTGATCTCTTAATAGTTCCCTCTTAATATCAAAACCAAAACATTTTAGCACAGAAAAAAAACAATAAAATTCCACAAGCAACGCCACAAAACACAACAAAACTCACAAACCAACAGAAACACTACAAGTCGTTAATCAGAGAGACGCTAGCGCGAATTCCTAAATCATTTATAAAGACGTCGCAGTCGAGGGGGCGGAGGGTGAATTTTTCTTGTCTTAAGTAAATAAAAATCCAATCAGTAGCAAATCCAATTTTCATTCCCNTCATTAAACTACGGCAAAATTCGTATAACCTCAATTCCCGTTCTCGTTCAAGTCCCGATTGTGCAGATTTTTTATACAATTATAGAAAAATTGCAATAGCTAAAACAAAATATACATATTATAAATTTCCTTAATAGTTGATCTCTTAATAGTTCCCTCTTAATATCAAAACCAAAACATTTTAGCACAGAAAAAAAACAATAAAATTCCACAAGCAACGCCACAAAACACAACAAAACTCACAAACCAACAGAAACACTACAAGTCGTTAATCAGAGAGACGCTAGCGCGAATTCCTAAATCATTTATAAAGACGTCGCAGTCGAGGGGGCGGAGGGTGAATTTTTCTTGTCTTAAGTAAATAAAAATCCAATCAGTAGCAAATCCAATTTTCATTCCCGCCCGTTGGACTCGCCCGGGATTCGAGCCTCATTTTTTACCTTTTTTTTACATTTTCACACTATCGCGCCATTCATTCGTTCCTTGAGACATTTTGCTCGTTTGAAATTATGATTTTTGAAATTGTAGCGCTAGGCTTGCATCGATTGTGTAAAATGTAAATGAAATTTATGTGTGTTGAATGAATCTTTATGAATAGTTCTTAAAATTATATAGTTCACAGTCGATCGTCGAGTAGCACCGCGTCTGATTATAAACGCGACGGTTTGGGGTTGATATCCAACTGGGATAATACAATATTTTTATTTCTCTGCTCTGGTAACAAGACCAAGGGCGGCGTTAAGCTCCGCCAATGAACACACATTGATTAAGAAAAACCATTTTGTCTTTTTTTCACGCGTTAAATAATTCACAAATATGTATATTCAGGCTTAAAGAAAAGGAGGAAATGCATTAATAAGAAAATAGGTGTAATTATATAAGTAAACATACTAGGATACAAAAAGAGGAGGTCGGAATAGAGTGTACATATTTTTTTTATAAAAGTATAATAGAAAAAAAAGAGCTTAGCTGAGTTTTTTGATACAATAATACGAAAGTAATATTTTCCCACGAACATTAATAAATATAAAATTCATTGTCATTACGAATGTTAAGGATATAAACCAATACAATTTTATCTTGTTCGGGAGCTTTTTTTATCAAAGTTAATCTTATAAATCGCCCTTCAGCTTTCACAAGAGATTTAGCTCCGATAACTGTACAATGTCTCTTAATATTAATTTCTATAAGTTTTTAAGATATTTGTGAAAGTTATTAAGATATACTAGCCGTGATCTATGGATTTGCGCTATTTTTTTAACGCTTATCCTGCATGTGCCAGGGTAGGCCTTAAATTCTAAATAATAATTTTCTCTGACTCACAGGCACCAAATAATTAATTTACGAGACTGACAATCGATTAGCATATTAGTAATTCAGCTTTTCACTTCATCCCGCATAGCAGGACAGAAGGATTGGCAGAGAGATAGTATCAAGACATTCTGTCCTCCGCTTTCCTTTCGTTTCTTACCAGTTTCTTAATAAAAAAAATATAAATTCCACAGTTGGGGGTCAAACTGATAACCATCACCTTTAAAGTCAGATCCTGTTCCATTGAGGTAAAATACCCTCATTCCACCTAAGCCTAATATATTTACTAAATTACCATATTGAAATTTTGTCTACTAGGATTTGAACACGCGTCTCTTGGATAACGTCCAAGTGTTCTAGCCAATTAAGCTGAACGTTTACAACCAAATTAAGTTTGCTAAATTATTTGTTACAAACTCTAGTGACCTTGTTTGATCATAAATTGTCATTATCTGTAGAGAATGACAATTTAAATGATAACCACTTGTAATGATTTTTCATGTTGAATTTCTTGATTTCAGAGGACGTTTAAGCTTAACGTTTCGTATAACGTATAGATAAGTTATTTAATATATTTAACATACAGTGTTAAAAATATTTATTAATTTAAGCAATCACAAAATAAAGGAACTTTATTACCATATAGTGGTAATCACAAAATTAAGGTCGAATAGTCCTGCTGCAGGCACTTCAGTTAATTAAGTCAAGCATTCCGAGACTGACTGTGACCAGACCAGACGAATATCACCAATAATTGATTGTAGTAATAGATAACAACGGCATAACGTTAATCGTCTTATATAATCCTCGAGTTATTAAATGCTCCTGAGTTTCCATTTCATTTTCCATTTTTCCTCGGGGGCGAAGCCTTGGGTAAAGGCTACATTTGTATTATAAACTTTTGACTTTTTGTGAGAAGTAAACGAGTAGTTCCACCATATTGTTGGACACGGCAGCCCGCGGGACGCCCGCTCGAACCGGCAAATTCAATAATTCAAACATTTCCAACTTACTTCCCAGTACAGAAGTTCAGTGTACTGGGACTGCAATATATGCACAGTGATTTGCAAGCATGTAATTATTTTAGTAAATTATGCAAGCTATTCATGTATTGAATGCCATATGAAAGATACTATTTAAATAAATACAGTTACAATGAGATATATTTTGTTTATTTTTTTGAATCTACACATATTTTTTCTGTTATATAGCAGACAAATATTGTGTATATATACAGTTTTGGGAAATAAAATAAATTGGGAGGGGACGAACCCAGAACCATTGCGTTTACAGCAAGACGGCGGAAGTGTACAGAAAGACATACCTTCATAGAATACGACAAACTGAAACAACTTGCATTTCAGTTATATTAATTTACGAATATTTTGTATTAAAAAACATGATTCTTTACATTTGTAAGTTGTGAAGACCGACAGATTAAAAGTCCCACTCTTTATATCTGATGTTGATGGCATATTAGCAGAATCCACGGAGCAAAGTATCAATATCAACAGATTAGCCGCGTGACCGTGTCTGCGACAAGCCGCGTCAAAAAGCCGGATAATATTGGCTGGTGGATTAAGTAACAGGAGAAAGAAATTATAATTTAGTATAATACTTAAAATTATTATTTATATTACATTATGTTTTTATTTCCTTGGTCTAGTAAAACAAAAGGCGGCATTAGGATCCGCTACTCGATGTAGAAGAGAAAAGAGATGAGAAGGATTAACTCCTAAATATAGAAGATCAGGAGAGAAGCTACTACCTGAAATGGATATGCTAAATTAAAAATACAAATTATATGAATATATATTATTTGATATTTCATATATTTTACTATTTTTCTTTACAAGAACAAGCAAACGAAAAAAAAGGGGGTATATTTAAATAAATCTTTACGTTCCAGGTCTAATAGTCTAGACAAAAAAGAGGAAACTACACCAGGGATACCTCTCCCAAAGAGGCAAGAAATATTTTTAAAAAAAACAGTTTCCCACTTAAGACACTGCCTCGCTAGTACCTATAACTTAAGACCGATTATTTTTCTGGGTGAAATTGTTGAAAAATTTTCCGACGGAGTTCCGAAGTGTAACTCTATGAATACATTCAGCAAGCGTCGGCATGAATATAAAATGAATAAAAATGAATAAACCGAGGGAGCAGTTAATCATCGGCCAGAAATATATTTTGGTAGCTTTTGAGATTAAAGGCGTTTGTTTTGTAGCTCGTTACGTACTTAGCGGTATAAGAATGTGCCTGTATGGGGGTTTTACGTGTCGACAAGTGAAATGATGAAATATAATGTTGTGAATAATTACTATTTTTTTTTCAGCTTCACTCTATATTGTGTGGGGAACCTAGGGAACCTAGTGGTATTCATTGTCAATTTTATATCTGACTTTTGACTTTTGCCTGTGCCTGTTATGTAAATAATTTTTAAATTAAATAATAATTTTTAAAAAAATGCATGAAATGTTTACAGGTTTAATTCATACAAAATAACAATAGAGCAAGGGCATCGTAATGATACAACGTCTTTCTATAAATTTTATAGTTGTAGTGTTAGATATAACTCAGGGGAATGATTATTTTACGAAATAGAAATACATTAGACAAGGCGTGATATCTTAAATTCGGGCCAAAAGCGGTTAACGGAGTGTCTTGACACTAAGCTATTGCTGCCTATCCTACATGGTACATAATGTGAAACTGAAAAATAAGACAATTATAATCATTTATGAAAGACTCTAGAAAGTCCTAAAATAATAAAAATAAGATTTCACACCAAAATATGAATAAATCAAAATGCGATACATCATCTTCGATCTCTCCTTATAAACACAGTCGATCCGTCAAGTCGGCGCCACAATACACAGTTTTCGCATTAATGCAGCAAAAATAATATTTTTGTTAGCAGGGCGCGTCCCGATAAGAATTTCATTACAGTGTCGGTATTTACAACTCGTTTTATTATAATGAAGTATTTATTTAACATTTTATAATGTTTTTGTAGTAAATCTCGTTTTTATTTTTGTTTTTGTAGTGAATATCTAATTATGTTTATAAAATGTTCATATACAGCAAAGACAGAAGGAACCTAGGGTTACATTCTTCTATTTCCTACCTTCCGCACACTTTTTGAGATATTGTGTCAGCGAGCGGGTCGCTAGTAATTAATGTTTTCGTATTCTTTCTCTGGTAACTAGACAAAGCGTGGCGTTGGGTTCCGTCAGTCACTACGCAATGCCTCTAGAATTCGACGAAAACTGGGCAACGGGTGTGTCTTAACACTAGGTTCCCAGGTTCCCTCTGGATCCAGGATCCAGGTTCCCAGGATACGGTGTGAAGTTAAATATATTTTTCTCGCTTTGCTGTTATAATGATTAATTGAACTCAAATGAACATCAATTTAGAATCCCTTGAGATATTTTTACATTAGATTGTTTTTTCTGCGTTTGTTTGTTTTTCCTCCTTTAAGTTCAAATTATACAATAATCGCTTATATTCGAATAATTGGACTAATAAATAACTCATTTTGCCATTCCCTAGTAACTTTAAAGTACAAATATTCGATAATTATCAAATTTTATCTATTAGTAACGTACGATAAGTGTCACTGCATATATTATATTCTTTTTTCATAAACTGAATTGAATTTTAATGAATGAATGAAATTTTCATTAAAATAATAAGTAATTACTCAACACACCATTTGCCTTAAGATAAACGAACACATCTCTTTGAGATATTTTTTGCGTTTATTTTGGCTGTAGATTGCAATTTTCCGCAGGTTGGGCGCGGATATTAAAAATTAAACTTAATAAGCGCTGTTTTGTGCTCGCTAAGGAAATTATTTATTTTAAATTCAGGTACAGGTGCTGTAAACTAGAACGATTCGAATGTGGCGAATTGTTCCTCTGAATTCGTTTGTTATTATATTTCAGTACAATATTAAATATTTATCCAAGAATTTTCTAGATATCTTCAGTCTTCAGTAGGCACAAGCGTGCGACTGACTTCACCGGAAATGGAGAAGTGTTATAACACTTAAGTTCTTAGTCAACCCTCTGTATGCAGCGTAAAGCTAAAAAAATAAAGTAAAGACAAAATGTGTTTGCAATATACAATACCTAACTACATATTAGACAATTTAGAATTTTGTACGTCCCAAAATATCAACTCACAGTAAAAGATGAATAAACACCCCGGATAAATGAAAATATTTTGATCTGAAAAAACAAGGTGAAATTATACCAACATTCTTCATACATACCTACCTCATGAATACATTTGGTTAATGCAGCGGTGTATGAAAGAATTAATTCAAACCGAGCAAATTGAATGGAATCGGAAAAATTACAGCGTTAAATATATATTTTTTCTTTTTTAACAAGCTGAATCGTTCTGTATTCAATTATTGTACTAGGATTTTTTACTTGAAATCTGAAATTGAAATTGAGTTTAAAAATGTTAGTTATATTTTAGTTAAATATATTTAGCAAATAAATAAAATAAATTAGCTTCACGCTGTATCCCGCACACAGCAGGATAGGCAGGTAATATTAGGGACCTACCTAATGTTAAGATACTCCGTTCCCAACCTTCTGTCGAATTCTGAAGGCATTGCATGTTGAGTGGTGGAATTCAACGCTGTGATTTGCCTTGATATCAGAGCGAGGGAATGATGAAATATTTAATTTCCTCGATTGGGAATCGAATCTACAACCTGTCGCGTTTACAATAGCTCGTTTGTGGCCTCCAGCTCACAAATTATCTGTGCAATTTTATTTTATAAGTGTCTACTCTTGTCTACTCTTTTATATGCGGGATACTACGTAAACGTAAAAAAATCACATAGACATAAGTTCTTATCACGTCACGTAAAAAATCTTATACGCTTGCTACAAATTATTACCAACATCATCAAATCAACAACATGTATATAACATTTTTCTTTGCTAAATATGGAGAAACGCTTTAAAAATATTAAATATAACTAAAATTATAAAATTTCAAGAGCAGAAAATTAATTATTATCTTTGAAACACAAGTCGCGTCCTCCAGCCCGAGTGGCGATATATTTTCACTAGGAGTGTCGCAGCGTGCGGCTGACTGTAGTTATTGCTGGAGTGGCCGCTGTCAGGTTTATTGGCGAAAAATCCGCTTCGAGTGTGATCGTCGCAATAAAACACTTTGGAGAGGACATTAGAACTGTTGAAATACTAACTGGTTTTTCTTAACATTATTATTTTTATTTACAAATTGAAAACATGCATTAATAGATATTAAATTTGCTTTGGCTAAAGTAGCAACTATCTCCTTAACCCATATAGACCCGCCGTGCCCAAATGGGTACACCTACAATAGTAGCCTTGTTTTTTTTATTTTTTATGCAGTTTATGTCTAGAATTGTAAAGATAAGTAGTATATCCTTATGTTGTAGCGGTAAAATCCAATTAAAAATTTTTACAATCGTTCATTTCGTGCCTTTTGTAAAGTTGTTTCACGAAATCTGTAAAGGCAATACAAAGGATGCCTTAAGGACGGCATTTTTTTTATATTTAAATAAAAAAATATTAATTTTTTTTTACGTTTTTTATTTTATTACACCGATATCTATCAATTATTACCTAAAAAACCTTTTATTTACTGCTAGTTTGAGTATGGGTCTAAATGGGTTAATATACAATGAAATATTTTTTTAGCATCCGCTGTATTCCACTCACAGCAGGGTAGGCGGAAGGAATCTGAAAACCTAGTGTTAAGATACTCAGTTTGCATTAAGACACATCTCTTCTGAAGTTTCCGCTGAATTCTTGAGGTATTGCATATTGAATGGTCTACCCTACGCCAACCAGTAACGCCATTCCACAAATGATGTTCCACAAGTAGTCGAAATTACCGACCTTCGTATGTGCGGAATACAATGTGAAGGTTTTTACCAACATTTGAAAAGGAACCCACTACCAACACTTCTATTGTAAGGCCTTGTCCCATTGCACTACCATATCCTAAAAGTATATCTTTTTGTAAATTGTTAAATACAAACAAACAAAAAGACTACATTCACCATATAATTTATACTCATCAAAACATCATTTATCACCGAATAGCTACAATTCGCTGACATTTGAAAAGGAAAGCTTTCCAGAGAAGGAAAAGTCACTGTAAAGAATGAGCCACTCTTAGATAACATAGGTCGGTCTTCCAGTAATAAGAGACGCAATAACATTAATTTTGTGATTTTACGGTACATTTCCTGTTAAATACAGTCAACTTTTTATGATTTTTCTTCTTATATTTAAATAAAATAATTTATTTATGATGATTTTTAATATTTTAAAGTGTTCTTTTCATAATAATGATTGAAAAATATTTATTCAGAATTGTGTAAAGATTTGATTTTTATTTTAATTATTATATGCCATTATTATTTCTATACTAAAAAAAATAAATGAGATAGTGACTTTGAATCTAAAATAAGATTTACATCGGTTATATTTTTTGTATTTCAACATAAAATTGACTTAAACAAGTTAGCTAGTTTAACAAACAATTAATGTGGTGAGTTCATGGAAACTCATAAAGAAAAAAGATAAATTCCGAAAGTTTGCTTTTGCTTTTCATTCTTACAGTGTAAAGTGATTTGTAGATAGTTAACATAATATTAATATTTTAGATGCTTTATCGAGACTTTTTTAACACCTAGTTCACCAAGTCATTTCCGGCTTGGAGTGAGACACAGAAAAACGATTCTTTATAAATTTGCCTTGAGCAGAAATCGAACCTATAATCATCGTGTGCTTAATGAAGAACTTACCAACTGCGTCTCGATAATGTAATTTTTCAGATGTCTTAAAAGCTTACTTAAGGTTTCATATAATAATAAAAGAAAAAATATATACTTACTTATATAGAAGAGAAATAAAATAATACAAATATTTCATTAGAAGCTTATAGAGTCAGTCACTTGTTTCGCTAATTGCACCCGCTTCTCCCCTAGTGGTGACTCATGTAATAAAAAAAAGTCATCTGTGATTTTTCATCTCGTTGCGAACCGCCTCCTTTAGGTATCTCTTCGATGTACATCTGAAAATAAGTTTTGATGCTTTCAATTGATTTTGTGGACGAATGGGAGGCAAAGGTTAATGGTTAATGGCAATGGAGGGTCACTAGGTTCCCAGGTTCCCTCTGATGTGTACGGGTGTATTTTTGTATTTCTTTCTGATACATATTATGTATAAATTATATTACTGAGGCCAGTCGTGGCGCATTGGCAAAAGCTTGCGACTAGAACGGTAGTGTAGGTGTGGGTAGAGATTCGATTCCCACTCGAGGAAATGAAATATTTAACATTTACAGCTCGGCCTTTAGTTCTGCCACTGAATACGCATTACTTCCGGAATGCAGCGGCAAGGGGGGGGACAGATGTCTTAGTGGGAACAGAGTGTCTTAACACTATGTTAACAGTATCCCTTTGCCTACTTGTGCATATGTATGTGTATATAAAATTTATATTTATATAAATGAAGAACAAAATGATGTATCTCTGACTTCACTAAGAAAAAAAAACATGATTATTATGCATATATGAAATATACTATCATTAAGGATCAAAACTGTTCTCTCCAATATTATCGACTGGGAAGTCACTTCTCATAAATTATTCCTGCTTCTATTTTGTAAAATATGACCAAGAGTGGATGCTCGGTAAAGTGTAAATTAATGTTGGCAATATAACACAAAATATTCCAAATGCAAATATTTTTGCTATAATTAATTGAAAATATATGAATCGATTCAAGTACTTTTCCATTTGGAACATAGTTTATGTATACATTAAAATGATTGTGTAAACTATATAAATATTATATACTTTTATATTTAAATGTATTTATTTAGAATTCTACGATATGCACAATATTTGTTATTTATTGAAAAGTAAATAGTTGTGTGTTGCTACATTAACCTAAATATGCGTAATACTATGAAATTTCAAGTACTTAGCATTCCATGGATTCACTATGAGGATATCATAGCAGTAGTTGGGACTTGCGACCCAATTATAGTTTAAATAGTTAAAAATACCAATAAATTTCATACCATACAGACAGCTAATTTAAAACATTCAAAGAATCATCTTCCCCCCTCTACTACCATACTTCGGTATCACACAAAGCCATGAAAAATAAGTCCTTCATTTCAGTAATCATGTTGTAGACTACCGTTTATTGCCACTTTTCTTCTTGTTTATTCACTTAAAAATCCATTACACACAAAAAGAGCACTTATAAATATGAACAACGTCTTTTTAGATAAAGCCTTAAAATATTGTCTAAGTAAATTCAACGTTACGCTATATATTTTAAAGTTTAAATTTCCTCGTAGGTGACATTAAGAAATTTTAGTACATTTTAAAATGGGTGTGAACATGTCAGAATCAATTCGGGCAGCCATTTCTCAATAAAGTTGAAATACATGCAGCTTTTAAAGTTTGACGTCCGCTGGAAGACATGTTAGAGCAAGTGGAAGTAAGTACAGGTTCAAGTGTGTATCGTAAATCGAAATATAAACAGCGACATAGTCTTATTGGGAGCTGTTTTGTGAAATGGATGTTAAGTAAAAGTTCTAGCGTTACTATTTCGGATATTTGTAGTATTTCCGTTGATATTTGTCACTGTTGGACTGACGTCAAAATATTTGAAAATAAATGCCAATTATTCTTATTTTTCGCAACTTTCTAACCGATTTCTGTAAGAAAAGGAGGTTAACTATTCGACTGTATTTTTTTTATGTTTGTTATCTCACAACTTTAGACTGGGTGAACCGATTTTGATTTTTTTTTGTTTGAAAGGTCCCCGAAGCTGAAGGGAAGCTTCCCGAATGGTCCCATTTTTTTGGTTCATGTCTGACAATGGTATCTATGAGAAAATCACATAAGTCTTAAATTTGCATTAGGTATGTGCGCGACAAATAGACGAATGACTCAATGTCGCGCAAACCGATTTTGATGATTCTTTTTTATTTGAAAGGATATACTTCAAGGATAATTTGGTGAAAGTTTGGTTAGGTTCTGATTATGGGATCCGTTAAAAATTTAGAAAGTTTGTTTTTTTTTATAAAAAATTGATTATACTGTAATAGTTACAAGCAAAAACTTTCTAAATTGATGTCAGGGTTAGATTCCTGATCGTTGCATTTCTTTTCAACCAACCCCAAAAAGAGGATGTTCTCATTTTCAACCAACTTCAAAAACGGGAGATTCTCAATTCGCCCGAATACTTTTTATGTATGTTCTTGTCAATATACCTATGTATATAATGTGACTTTGCTCAAAAATAATACCTAATTAAATAAAGTTTTACATAGACATAGACAATTTACATAGACAACTACAACCACTCGTTGACATTCACTACCACCACCATCACCACTCGTTTAAGAAGCATCATTTTAAGATCTACCCATCACTTAAAATCGTAAAATAAATTAATTTTTAACAAAAAGAAAAATCGACTTCTAACAACGAACTAAAAAGTGACAATAATTTTACAAAGATTTTATAATTTTAAGAAGTCGGTGTCAAGCTAATGCTACAACACCTTTACTACAATATCTAATTACTAAGCCTGTTTGTTTTACTTGGCACCGACTTCAAAAATATAANTTTACATAGGACAACCACAACCACTCGTTGACAACCACTACCACCACCATCACCACTCGTTTAAGAAGCATCATTTAAAGATCTACCCATCACTTAAAATCATAAAATAAATTTATATTTAACAAAAAGAAAAACCGACTTCTAACAACGAATTAAAAAGTGAAAAATAATTATACAAAGATTTTATAATTTTGAAGTCGGTGTCAATCTAATGCTACAACACCTTTACTACAATGTCTAATTACTGAGCCTGTTTGTTTCACTTTTTAGTTCGTTGTTAGAAGTCGGTTTTTCTTTTTGTTAAAAATTAATTTATTACACAATATGAAGAACCCCATATCAGTAAAACGAAAATCATAAACCGGTTGACCAAACTCAAAAAAAGCTCTAGGACAACATGATTACTTTTCCACAAACGATATATCAAGCGGAGGGACAAAAGGGAAACCCTAAGATTTGTCCTGCTGAGGGCGTCACCGATCCGCCCTTCGACCGATGTGTGATTTTATAGGGACAAACTCGTTTCGTTGCTGACTCATACTGGAGTGCAATTTGCTTTTTAATACTCAAACTAAAAGAGATTGGAAACAGAATTGAATTTGAATATAGGTACTAGATCTAGATTATTCAATTATTTACTATACATATTAAAAATACGAGGCCATTTGTGACGTCGCGTCGGGAAACAAGTGTACGACTATAAGCGCGATAGGTTATGGATTCAACTTCCAAAAAATTAAATAATTCCAAAAAATCGAAAAAATTAAATAATTAATATCTTCATTTCTTTCGTCTAGTGTGGAGGCAAAGCGCAGTATTAAGTTCCGTCAGTCAACACACACTGCCCTTATAGAGGAAATATGAAATGCTTAACGCCAAAGGATATGTGTGAAACGTATTGTGAAGGTATTGTGTTGCACCATTCCATACATATACTTACGCTTAGAGTATTTTGCCGTTTTTTATTTATTAAAACTTTAAAAATTCGAGATACACAAGCATATTTGTCCCCATCTACAAAAAATCCTAATATCAACATAGAGGAAGGTCGTTCCGCTTGCACCCTCGTAAAACGCTCCGCACAATCACACATAACTCTGAATGTTCGCCAGTTTTTGGAATTGCCAGAAAATGGTCGAACCTTCGTCGACAGTTTTGAGGATCATAAAAATATTCCCCATATGAGAGCGTCTTGAATGTATTTCGAGATAAGATAATGTACTCTAGTACAGCGATGACTTTAGAACGACGCGATACTATTTTCTATATGCAACTCGCGCGTTTTACAACATCGACTGATAAGACTGATATAATCTCAAGTATTTGTAAAAACTATTTATTTTTTATTTTCTCGTTTTGATATAGCAAAGTGCGGCGCTAAGTTCCAAAACTTACTACACAATGTCTCGAATTCGAGCAAAAATTACAGCCTTGCCATATGCAGAATATGGGAAGGCAATGGAGTTAAAATAAATCTATTTTTAAATGTATATTTTTCAGCATCAAGAAAATGCGACAACTGTATGAAGTTGGACACCTACTATAGAACAATACATTTTACTTAATTCCCAGCATGTGACATAACCTTTAAGGTGCCATAAACGACAGCCGCGTGTAAGTACCGAGTTTTACCTGCCTTTTATTTTATGGAGCCAATAAAACTGGTAACGTACTGACGCCGTTTGTCCATCGCCTTTGATGCTGTCATGTGGAAAATATAGGTGGGGGTTGAGTTCTAAGGTTTTAAAATACATTAGGAACTGAATTTTGAAATGCTAATTTCTGAATAGTTTGTAACAATGTACGTTATTTCAATTGGGGAAAAACGGAACCCTTCTAAGATCACTTTATTGTCGAGACGAATATTTTATTTCCTATCCTTAACGTGTAAGCGCTTTACAAAATATTAAAAAACTTTAACAACTTTAGATATGAACTCTCAACCACCGATTTCAAATTGTCTTAAATGGCATTTCTATACGTATCTTATACTTATTAGTTAAATTCGATATTGACTTGAGTAAGTAGGTGCATTTTATAATCCTAGTTGTAAATAACTATTTACGAAAATAGTGTTAAGAAAATATAATAGTTTCTTATGATGAATATAATTTTATATATTATTTATATATTATAATGAATATTAAAGAAGAAACCAAAAAATAATAAAACCAAAAGTGTACAGACTAAATTTTTGTAATGTCAAAACATAAAAATAAAAAAAATAATAAAAAGAACAATATTAAAAATGCATTAAGAAATCTAAAATCTATACAGTAGTTTAGAACAGTTCATTAATCCCGGGTGGTATCGTCGCGTCGCGTAGCTCACGCAGTTCGACACGAAATAAACTGGCAATCAGGGAGGAGTGCTGGCGGAGGAATCCTCATAAATCCGGAGTCGACTCTACTACGGCCTTATTCAATCTCCGGGGGAAAGAAACGATGATGTTTAATATCTGGATAGAACTATTTTTAATATTTTTTTTAGTTTGGGCAATGATAGTACAGTTTGGAAAGGCTTATGCCCATTCGTGATGAGTAGAAAGATTATTGGTTAGGATAGTGGTTAATATTTTTAATTATAATACAAGAAGTCTTGGATCCAATCGTCATTCATGACAATATTGCGGCAATTTTTATGCTATATTGTCTTGCTTCCGATGATTTTGTGCAAATAAAAAATAATACGAAAATAACAATGATAAATTGATCCAATGAAATATTGCAGAAAGAGAACAATGTGTACAAATATTTTTTTTACTTACTCCATAATGAGCCACCTATTTCTTTAACTATATTCATTGAAATTGAAACTTGTGCAAATAAAATGATTAAACTGCTAGAAACCTAATTCTTAATTGACTACATACAGTTCTTGGATAGAATAAAAGAGACATATATTTAAATAGTAAGATTCCAATTATTGCTTTTTATACGTTTGTATTAATGAGATTTGTATTGTTCATATATTTACTGCTGGCAAATACACAAGTTTCTTCTTCTTTCTTCTACAGTAACTATATCTAGTTGTCTCAAAATTATAACACTAAATAGGAATCGAACTGCTAAATATAGATTACACTATCTTCTAAATATATTTGAGGCAGATCCAGTCTCACTTTGTATCTTCGTTTATATACTTTACCCGGAGAGGTCGTGTTTCGCGGGGTCCGATATAAAAGTCCACTTTATAAAGGCTGACCGCAGACGCCTTTGTGGGCTTTCAACGAATAGGTATGTTTTTACACTTATTTTGAGCTTTGCAAAGCTCATGATGACATTTTTAAGCATATACTCTGTGTAGATGTAGAATTAGTGCACTTGTCTTTCTCATAATTATTCATACGTGAATATAGCTTTTTACAACATTAAACAAAATGAATATAAACTAGCGACTCATATGTGACCGCTTGTACTTATATTCAAATTATTCAAAATCTCTACATAAATTGTAACCTGTTATTATGGTATATAGGCTATATTATTGTAAATTTTTACCGAGTCAATTTCAAGATTTTTTGCGTGAAAGTGAAATACATACATCCAGCCTCTAAAGCTTTCATATTTATAATATTAATAAGAAGTAGCATAAGTATGAATCTTCATCCCCCAAAATTGAAATATTAAATGTTTCATTTCCTCGAATGGGAATCGAACTCACAACTTGTAAGCTTGTGTCCCTGCGACAGGGCTGGTCTAACCAATTTTTTTTCATTTTTTTCTTACTTACCACAAACTATCTAACTATAGGAGAGAAGCAATCTAGCGAAGAACTTTTATAGGTACTAGACCAATAGTTACGATTGTGACAAACAACTGGACCGTTTAAATTTTATTTTCTCAGATTTAGTTCCTATAAATTCTGTTATAGTCGTCTTGTTCGTTATTTCGAACTTATCAATTCAGACAATGATATTTTAGGACAAAATCTACATTGTATTTTTTAGTAGCTTTGTGATATTTTCGTTGTCACCAGAGCTGGAAATTGAAAAGAAGTAAAATATAATAGTTCTCTTGAGTAGGGGATCAAACCCAGAATTGTCTCGTTTACAATCTGGTGAAGTCTCTCTCCCACTGATATCTGAGAACATTTTTTTCGATCATACAGCAAGCGCGGCGCCCATGGAGAAAAGAGAGCTTTTCTCCAATGGGGAGCCATTAGAAATATAAATATATAATTTCTTCATAAGTTATACATAAAAAAATATCTGTCGATAAAAATATCAATTTATATCTTCCATACATACGACCGTAGTTCACACACGCACGTCAATAAAACCACTATAAAATGAGATATTAGCTAGTCGTAAAGAAGGCGCGTCCAGTATCAAACGACGCTTATAACGTGCCATATAAAACTGGACTCCAATATAATTGCCTTATATTTTATTATCTACTAGCTTTTACCTGCAGTGCCAATATACCATGAATAGAAGGAGACTGGAGATACGAATCAAAGACAAAGTTAAGATTTTAGAATATATGCATAATAACAAGGTCACGTAAAAAGCATGAGGCCATGTATGAAGAGATTGATGACAGTGGACGAGGCGGAAGAGGTATGTAGAGACCGTAGCGTTTGGCGCTCCGTTCTCTCTGGCTACCCCACTAGGGATACACTTCGTTCCCAATTCAGACACTTGAGTAATTAACTTGAGTCCTTGAATAATTGCGTGTTGAGTGGCCGAACTCAACACCACGCTTTTGTTTTTTTACCAGAACGTAGAAATGAAAACATAAAATATTTCATTTTTTTTAATATATATTTCTTTATTACCAATTATAAACATTAGCCATAGATGACAAGAGAACCCCAGATTATAACTAGACATTGCACAAACTGACTTCCCAAAGAGAAGATGAGAAAATCTTTAAGACTATTTTTCGTTATTCATGAGATTTATAGAAAAATATATAAGTAGCTGTAAAACACTGGTTACGCATACACACATACATACACAATATACATACATAATTCCCTCCACTATTAGATTCACGATAGATACCTAGAACAGTAAAAGTGCAACTTGTCAACTGTTTGAACAGAACTTCAAGGTAGCTCCCAATCTTTTATACAGGGAAGAAAAGAGCAATCTGTCAATATTGACCGCTTACAGTAAGTACTGCACGTGTATGCTGAATAGATAGACATTTTAAATCTACTTAAAATGTAAAAGGAATAGATGTTGGAGATGGTTATAGTTGTAAATTTAAATTCAATTTTTTTAGCAGTTTTACGCTTTTTTCCGCACAGCAGCGTAGGCAGAGGAACCTTAATACTTAATTAAAACCCTCTGTTCCTCACTTTCCGTTTAACTTTCGAGAAGATGCGTGTGAAATGGCAAAACTCGTTGAAAAAATAAGAAAGTGATATTGAACATAATTATGTAATACCTTAATAATATATTTTTTCCATAAAAATCATTTTTATATTTTTATTCATATTATCCACATTTAAGGTCACCATATCCAATTTTTTGAATTAATTAATTAGTTTTTAATATTCTGAATAATGTATTTTTATAATATGTATCTATATTATTTATAAGTCTATATATGTACAGTTAAACAGAAAAAAAAGATGGTGTAAACAATTATAGAATCATTATCATTCATTTGACGACCGCTGGTCATATTTCGTTACCATAAAATACGTCATATATTTTTCATAAGACGTTCACGATATTCCAGCAATATGACTCTCTCTATATCTATACGCTTATAAAACCAATAGATCTCCGCTCGAGGCGAGGATCGAGTTACCCTTCGAATGTTAATATCAGCGTCTTTTATTACGGTATTCAGTATTTCGGAAATTTCGTACCATGTATACATGGCCTTAGAGCTATACGATCGCCATAAGAATTTATTATATAAACTGTAATAATAGTTTATATATATGATAGATTGTCGTAGTACATAGTTTGTGTTATATGTAACTAAAACTACACTAAAAATATTTTTTAAGTGTAAGTACACTTAAAATTTATTATTTTACGCTTCGAATTCATTCCTTTTGCAATAAAGTTCGCCATTGTGATCTACAAATACGTACTTCACATATTTTCACCTTCCGAAATTACAAAAGATTCATTGAAAGTTTGTGTTTTTACTTATTTTAGATGTTTTAAAAAAAATGCAATTACATCATCGTTCCATCAATTGAGATATATGCTGTTATAAATTTAAAACACAATTACGATCAAATTGTACTTGCAATTAGAGTTAAGCTAATAAAAACATATTTTATCATACATTTCCAAACTTTGAGTAATTGCTTCAAATATCTAGATCCAAATCCAAAAAACTTATACGTGTAATTAATTACCTTTACGCATTCCCATATTTATTCGCATTTCCTAGTTTACCACTCCCACGACCTAAGTCCGGGATCGTGTATGGATTTATTTATGAAGTGCCCCAGGCTCATAAATAACCAATCTGAAAATGGCACCCAACGATAGTAAAACTATAGTAACTCTACCTTACTCGTACGTCGTCTTTATATTGCCTGTAAAAGGATTAGTCGTTTTTTTCTTCATTTACAGCTATAACCGCCGTAACAAACTATATACCGGGTTATTGATTTAGGATATAAAGTTTGTAGTATACAGTATTTCTTATTATTATACTAAAATTAATTTTAATAACTATAGAACTAAGTTAGAAATAAGAAAGGTAACTCTGACCCCATAAATAGACATGATTATGAGGAAACAATTAACATGTTGACGCGACTGGTTGTCATTTCGACTCCCACTCGAAGAAATGACATATTTATTTTAATTTATATTTCCATTTCTTCGCATTGGTGTCAAGTTAAAAAGTCACAAATTACTATAGACGTATAATATTTCTTTATTACCAATTATAAACATTAGCTATAGATGACAAGAGAACCCCAGATTATAACTAGACATTGTATAAACTGACTTCTTTAAAACTATTTTTCGTTATTCATGAGATTTATAAAAAAATATATAAGTAGCTATAAAACACTGGTTACGCATACACACATATATACATAATATGTAATTCCCTCCACTATTAGATTCACGATAGATACCTGGAAAAGTGAAAGTGCAACTTTCAAGTCAGTTTAGCAAGTCTGTTCGACTCCCACTCGAGGAAATGACATATTTGTTTTAATTTCTATTGCCATTTCTTCGCATTGGTGTCAAGTCAAAAAGTCACAAATTACTATAAATAGATATAAATATAAAAAAACTCTCTGTCGTTGAAAAGTTGATAAGTTAGATAATCACTAAAAACCGGGACGAAAGTAAAGTTAAAAAGTCTCGAGACGTGTCGCGCCTCGCAAGCACGGAACTATCTCTTTCAACGAGACTCGGGACTCACCTTCCACAAATAAAGTAGCTAAGTTAAGACTGCGTACATTGGGGTGGTCTGCTTGGATGTGGTATATATTAAATTAATAATAATGCGACTTATATTCCGCTATCCGGTCCGTTGGAACTGAATAAATGCGAGCAGCAGAATTTCGCCGCATAATAAAAACCTACAGGTGTTCCCGTGTAGGTCACAGTTAGGAAATTTCATACGAAATCAGACCCTTGAAATTAGTAAGGAAGCTTTGAAGCACGAGTCCGACGCGCACTTAACCATTTTTTTCTCAAATATAAATGTAGATATATCATAAATATTTACATTTACCACTTATATACCGTATCCATTCACCTCATTTCTCATAGCACTTTTTCCTCCATTTGTATGTACGACGCCACCTCCAAATGCCGGACCGACTTGCAATACTTATAGCAGTTTAGCGTTAGTCCAGTATATTGTACTGGGTATTATATGAGAGGGTCGCATTTGACCTGACAGCCTCTATTCTCTATTCATTTCTATTTCTTTAATGTTGATTTAAATTGATATTTTAAAAATAAGTTAAATAGTCCCACCCTACCATGAGTGCCTGCACTTAAATTAAAAAAATATATAAATGAACATTTTTTAACCTTTATGCTGTATATGCGGGATATAGAAGGGTAGGCAGAGGGATCTTGAGAACTTGGTGTTAAGATACACCGTTCCCATGAATACACTTCCGTTACCTCTTCCGAAACTCTTTAGCTGTACGTCGTTACCAAAGAGAGGAAATGAAAATATTTAATGTTTAATTTCCTTTAGTGGAAATGGAAACCATAACCTGTTGCATTTTCAGTTACACTCCTGTGCCCTTGCACCACTATTGGATAAAAAATGTATATTACAAACACAAATAAACCAACTAACTCTTCCTTCATAAAATGACAAAATTAAAAGCTCCATAACAAAATAACATTATTAGATGAAAAATAAAAGGCGAAGCTATTAGCTAATATAATTTAGCGGGTTCACATGCGACCGCGGGGTTAATCAAATATTTGTCCGCCCCCGCCCCCGGCGGTTACACATTCCTCCGCCGACTACTCGAGTCAACATACGCAGCTAACATATTTTGTAGGAATTACGCTTATTAAATATATTGGTATATCTTATTATATTATTAAGTTATTTTATATTAGATGGATAAAATAAAAGCGCTGAGGCCTGGTGGTGAGCGTGATGGTTATGAATGTGAATCGAACCGATTCACATTTGGGGGAATGGATCATGAATCAAGAAAGAGAAATTGTTTATGTGATGAATCCGTACGTTCATAAGTAAGCGACGGTTTCCATTGCCTATTCTGCTATTTGCGGAATTACAGTATGGAGCTAAAAAACATAAAAAACGTTACTGATTTAGATCATTTTTAATATATAAAATACATATACTAAGACACTTCTTGCCGGACATAAGTTAAAACGTTTTGGTAATGGTTAATAACTTAAAACAACAAAAGTAAGGTGCCCTTACAAAAATATATTTTCCAACTTCTAAAATTGCAATATTTTGGTGAAATTTTTCGCATTTAAGTGTTTGAAATATGATATCGTCTCAGCGCTTTACGATATTGCTTTGGATTATTTCAACGTGAGTAGTACATAAGATTTTGTGAGGTGTACTTTTCACAAACTAAAGTTTTAAAAAGTGTAGAGAATAAAAAGTCCTGGAACAGTAGCACGTCCGACTGTGAACACTACGTTAGTAGGTTTGAATCCCTCTTTGGGGAATTAATGATGTTCTCAAAGAGGATAAAGCGTGAAATTCGACCACTAAACACGCATTATTAAATGGAAGCCAGGCACTAGCGTCTAACAGTTAACAGGACAGATTTTAAGTTCGATTCCAACTAGAGGAAATGGAATATTTAAAAACTAGTCTAGTAACGAGACAAAGCCCAGCGTGTAGTTCCGCCACTCAGCACACAATGCTTACAAATTCGACACAAAGTAAGAAACGGAAGTGTACTAGATTCCCAGGTTCCCTTTACCCACCCTGCTATACAGAATACAGCATGAATCCCAAAAGTTAAATACGCCATTGAACACGAATCTCCAATTGAGTATTACGCAACTTTGATAACGTTCAAAGCCAGACCAGACCAGACCAGACGTGTGAACTTCCTAACAATACATTAACCCCCTCCCATCCTATATGGGATGTTAAATGGAGTCAGCCGAGGCGTGCTTTTTATCAGCGCTGCTTGTAACGCAGGAAATGAGATTTTTGCCTACACGAAGCTAAATGAAGCCATTTAGAAAGTATTGTAGACATTTGATCTCGTTAGGGTAAATTGTCTGAATATAAAATTATTTTTTACATGTTTTTATTAACTTCGTTTGTATGTATGTTTATATAACTAAAAAACACGCATCTGTGAAAATATTAATTAAAAAACAAAAAATATATATTTTTTGGAATTAAGAATAATGTCAAGAAAGCGCGGGGTGCATATTGTTAACGGATAACTTAAAAATCACAACGGGGTGGTGGGGGAGCTTTTTTACATTATTCTTAATTCAAATTGTAAAAAAACTGTGTTTTTGTTTATTTTTTTAACTATTTTTTTATGTTAACTATTTATCTTTTCATTCTATTTATTTTTTAACTCTTTTTAACTATTTATTTTTTCTTTATAAATCCGGGGAAGACGGCTAGTTTTAAGACTCCATTCCTCATTTTCCGCTCAATTCTGGAGACATTGTGTGTAAAATTATAACTTTTTTATAATTAAAAAAGAATAGTTACATCTATTTACTTTAAAAGTGAACTTCCACTTACAAAACACCGATTACGTAGCTTTTGAAGGCAGCAGGGTATCCCTTCTGTCACAATGGGCCAGTAGATTAGGTTAGCGTGACGTGTTTACCGCCCATTTAGGATCAGGTCACGTGTACGAAGGTATCGGAGTTCTTTTCTTGTCGATACTTTTCTTATTTTCAATATATGTTAACTGAATATTGAAAAATACAGACGAAGGGTGTGTGAGAAATAAAATTTGTGAAACAGGTACGTGACTGAGTATATTCGTACCTATTGAAAGTTTTTAGGTGCAAAAATATTTGTTAACATAAAGAAGGACTAACATATGAAAAAATAAGTAAATGTATTTAAAAATTTCTTAAATTTCATATATTTTTAGTTTTTTAGATTTTGTTTTTGTTTTTATTACATTCTGATTTCCATTTTTTCCTATTTTTATTGCAATTACCGAAGTATCTTTTTCTAGTTAACACTTTTTCTCGCTTATAACAGAATATATTGAGAGAATCAGTTCTACGCTTTCCGCCCAAATTTGGGACTTTACAGATAATATAGCGGAACCCAACGCTGCACCAAGCTATTACTAAGTAACAGAGCGGATAAATGAAAATAACGTTAATTTTAAACCTCATCATTCCCCAAACGGATATAGAACTGCCAGTCCCAACCCCGCTGGGCAACAGGAGTCTATATAAATAATAACAAATACATGAAAAGAGTTGTAGAAAAGGGCCAGCTCCAATCCACGTTTCAGGGTCGTTTCCGATCTCACGTAATTGTATATCAGTTCAGTGGTACAGTTCCAGTTCGTTTGCTAACCAAACATGGAGACGCGTGTTCGAACAATCAAGGAACCAATTGATGTTTATAGCTCTTATGTTGTATATTTTATTTATATTATTGATTTATTCTTTTGTTTTTTTCTTATGTACATAGTAAAATGAAATAGTTATCCAGGGATATACTAATTTAATAAAACTAAATATCTTGGTTGTTTGTTTTTAACGTGCTAAGCTCTACAATTTTATTTTTACTTCATACTCTCTCTCTCTTCAATACTTCTATTTCTGGCGTATCATTCACACAAAAACAGCAGGGTAGGTAGTGGGATCTAAGTGTTTTGATACTTTGATTCTACAACCGTCACGTCACAGTTACACGCTTGCGCCGCGGCGTCAAGATGATTATAATATAAAAAGAAAATTAAAGCAAAATATTTTGACAGACAAGCACTTACTTCCAAGACTAGGGAGATAAAAGACAATAGTCGCGGCTGCCCATACAGTTTTATTACGGTCCACGATATTTGCGATAGGGTCCACCCTATAATACTTATCGAGTGAGATGTGTTCGAGTAATAAAATACCACACGACGGTAATACTTAAGGAATCTATTTATTTTTTTGGGTTTCTGTCCGTCTGTCACATTTTTAAATGTAAGCAAAAGGAAGATTGATGATTATTCTGGTATGCAGTTTTTTGTTCTTTTTTTGAAGCTTTCAATCCTCACTTGAGACACTTTCCTTTCGTTCCCCTGTTTTCACTGAATTAATATAAAATATAAGTACTCATAAGTAAACAAAAAAATAAGTAAAAAGCAATAACAACCTGAAAGGTTTTAAACAGCCATAAAAAAGTGATTAAAAATGTTTTAATATTCAATTTTATCGTTTCACGATAGTTTATTAATTTCATGCCAATATTTTCATTACTTACTTGCTAGTAAAATAAAATATTTCATATTTTTTAATTTTATTATTATTTTTTATTGATTTAGATGGCATAACCGACAAAATATTTTAACTAGTATTATCATTAGAACTGTAACATATTCAGCCAAACTAGTTCACCATGATAATTAATACATAACACAATATATTTTTGTATTTCTTAGTTTAATATTTTTTCCATTTCCCATATCCCCCGAGTGGGGATCAAACCTACAGCCATTGTTTAAATTCAGACGCTGTCCCACTGCGTCATAATTATAATTTTTTACTTATATTTAGTATTAAAAAACTTTTTTGAACTCTACGTTATTTTCTTCCATACTAAATAAAACAAAAAACGCATTACCTTGCTATTAACCATTCCATACGTCAAAAGTTCGAATTTATATTAAAAAAAAACACTAGCATTCAATCAGTCCTTTAACTAGAATCGGCACAAAATAAACAAGAGAGTCGCCCAGCATTTGTTCGATGAGATGGCTTGGTTTTCACTCTTTTGGTATATAGGAGTAAGAGTATACGATATCGTGATAAATGTGAAATTCGAATTCTATCGGAATCGTATACGCGTTTTATTTAACTTTGTAAACCCTTTTGTGCCCAAGTTAAAGTTTTAGACTTAAAACTTAGTATTAGTTTATTAAGGTGATGCCTCTAGGGGAGTAGACAAAGACAAACTGTCTGTTCCCATCGACGTACATTTTAATTCTTTAACGACGCAACAGATTTTAATTGGATTTTCAATAATAAAGTAATTTGGAAAGAATAATACATTTTTATAATATGTATAATATATGCAATTTTTACTAGAATATAAAAGATATAAACAGGAAATCATGAAGTATCCATATTCTTATATCCCATATAATGTAGAAGATTAGTAAACGTAAAAAATATGAATAATTTAGATTTAATTAAACATTACAACAGAATTTCTCAAAACCAAATATCACTTATGAATAAACTTATTTTCTTGCTAAAAAGTAATTCTAACAATTACTTAAAGAAAGTAAAAAAACTTAATACAACTCAAAAATGATATTTTTAGATGTAGATACATTTTTTATTCGACTCGCCTTGGTGATTGCGACCGTTCCGCAGCTTTTACTGCACGAGGCTCAGCAATTTTCAGATTGAATTTTTACGATACAAGAATAAAGTTATAAACAAATGAATAAACAGAGGCCCGACAGCGATATTGCTGCAAATGAAAGTGAATGCCGCTATGAATGTTAAATTTTCATAGAAGTTCAAATGGCCTTGCTCTTGTAATTTTAGGTGTAAGTGCTGTGGTTTTTGCGTTTTATTCTATTTAAATTGAATTTTATTGTGTAACGAATGGATAAATGTTGAAGTATGAGAAATTAAGTATTTATTTTCGCGCATGCAATATTTTGTAGGATAGTTCCCTCGTTGTTTTTTTTATCAGTTTCAAGCTTCTAGGAGCCCAGTGTTAAGACACTCCGCTTCTTACTTTCCACCGAATTCTGGAGGCATTGCGTGTTGAGTGGAGAAACTCAACTCATAAATAAAATAATTAATTCCCCGAATGGAGTTCAACCGCACAACTGCCATGCTGACAATCAGACTATGTCTTACTGCGCCACCTAATAATTATTATACAAACAAACTTAATAAAAATAAAATATTGTAAAATTCAAAAGAGCGTAATACCGCTATATTTTTCCCTACATTTTGAATAGAGTTGAAAATGTCTGCACGTTGGCGTTGCCAATTTAATAATGCTCCTCATATAGGCCGTTTACTCGGAACATTCGCTAATAACATCAAAATGACGCAAAAATTGAGATTTCACTCATACAATTTCCAAAGTAATCTTATTTTACTGTGCCTAATAAAATTTAAAATACTTCATATTAGATGCCTTTATGTAACGGTTAGGTGGAAGAATATTCGCACAGATTAATATAAATACTATAAAAACGAATTTTACATTAATTAAGAATATGAAGATTTCTATACACATTTATTTTAGTAATTGGACTAACTTGACAACACTTTCCATATCAATTTCCTGATACTCCAGAGCATATTTAAGGTTACTTTAGAATTTTAAAATATACAATGACTATTTCGTTTAAATTATTTCACTTACGAGATTCTGTATTTTAAATATAATATCATATGACATGTTTCATTTTGATATTTTAGTTAAAGTTAATTTAAGTTTAGTAAATAATATAATATATTTTAGTTACAATTAAGCCATCTTGGGAATGTATCTGATTGCTTTGGTTTGGGCTGCTAATTTATTTTTAAATAATTCGCACTAATCACCACGCAATATTTCGGAAGTTGGGCAGAAAGTCGAGTAGTCGGGGTGGCTCTACCTAACCCTACTACTCGTGGGAAGTACGTGAAGCTGTCATAAATTCAAATTCAAATTCAAAATATTCTTTATTCAAATAATATCTGTAAAAAAATTCTTACAAGTAAATTTAAATAAAAAAATTCTAATAATAAAAGCACTTTTGATTTGTCGAATGTACATGTCAACAAAAAGCTACCATCACCGGTTCGGAAGGCAGTTCTGCTGAGAAGCCGGCAAGAAACTCAACAGTTGCTCTTTTCAAAGGCAATGGTATATTTTACTATTACATTAGCTGGCAGCTATCCTGCCTGACATTCAATAGACATTAATTCCATACAGGTTATCCTCTAAATATTCTTGAACAGCTTTACTTGTTAGAATTTTTTTACAGATATTTTAAATTTTGGTAGTGGCAAACTAAGAATACACTGCGGAATTTTGTTATATACACGTATACTCAGCCCCATAAAACATTTATAAACTTTTTGGAGGCGAAAACTTGGAGTAACAATCTTATCTTTATTTCTCGTTCCTATCTTATGACTGTCGCTATTTTTTCTATGACAATGTTTATTTTGTCGGACAAAGAGAATGTTATAATATACAAATTGGGAAGCAACTGTAAGAATACCTGCGTCTTTGAAAACATCTCGCAGAGAATCTCGAGCTCTTAGATTATAAATATATCTTACGGCTCTTTTTTGGAGAATAAATATAGAGTTGATATCTGAAGCACTGCCCCATAGCAGCATTGCATAAGATAAAATACTATGAAAATAGCTAAAGTAGACTAGTCGAGCAGTTTCAACGTCCGTCATTTGTCTTACTTTCTTAATTGCGAACGCGGCAGAGCGTACTTCCAGATGAGCGTTCCACTGAAGTTTGGAATCTATAGTAACACCTAAGAAAATAGCTGATTCCGACACATTAAGAGGTTCTCCTTTAATTATTAGATTAAAATTATGTTTTTTAAAATTTTGGTAAAGCAAATTCGATGCATTTCGTTTTTTTAGCATTTAACATTAGATTATTAACATCAATCCAACGAAGAATATGCGATAATGCACTATTCACTTCGTCATAGTTTATTATATTTTTGTCAACTTTAAATATTAAAGAGGTATCATCCGCGAAAAGTACAATATCACATAGGTTCTTCACATAAAAAGGCGTTAATATAAAGAAGAAATAAAAGGGGACCAAGTATAGATCCTTGTGGAACGCCCATCTTTAGAGGAGATCCAGATGATTTTACATTATTTATACTAACCTTCTGGATTCTTCGGTTTAGATATGAGGTAATAAGATCAAGGGCGGTACCCTGTATACCATAATGATATAGTTTTAATAACAGAGTTTCATGGTCTACACAATCAAAGGCTTTGGATAAATCACAAAATACTCCAATAGCATTTTGTGACTTCTCCCATGCGTCATAAATGTGCTTTAGGAGTGCAGCACCCGCATCCGTAGTGGACTTGCCTTTGGTGAAACCATATTGCTCACTATGGAAACAATTGTTAATANATAAAGAAGAAATAAAAGGGGACCGAGTATAGATCCTTGTGGAACGCCCATCTTTAGAGGAGATCCAGATGATTTTACATTATTTATACTAACCTTCCGGACTCTTCGGTTTAGATATGAGGCAATAAGATCAAGAGCAGTATTCTATATACCATAATGAAATAGTTTTAATAATAGAGTTTCATGGTCTACACAATCAAAGGCTTTGGATAAATCACAAAACACTCCAATAGCATTTTGTGACTTCTCCCATGCATCATAAATGTGCTTTAGGAGTGCAGCACCCGCATCCGTAGTGGACTTACCTTTGGTGAAACCATATTGCTTACTATGGAAACAATTGTTAATATTTAAGAAAATTGTGAGCTGGTTAAATATTATTTTTTCAAATATTTTTCTTAGAGACGGCAAAACAGAGATCGGTCATTCATTAAATCAGGAAAAGTACCAGATTCTACACAATTGTTAAAAATTAAAGCTAGATAAGGAGTAGTATTGGGTATAATTGTATTAAGAACTTTAACAGACATATGCCCCATTGGTCACCAGTTTTCTTTAAATTAAGGCTTTTAAAAGTTTCGACAATTTCATGTGTCACCAACACATTCTTAAACACAAAATTTTGTTTACAACTATTTACATGGGTTTTTAGTATTCATTCTGCCTCCGAAGGAGATGATGGCAGTGAACGTGTTACTTCGATAGGTATATCGGGAAAAAAATTAAAAAGTATTTGCCACTTCAAATCTGAATTTAAAATTATATTATTAACTTTTAATTTAATAGGTTCACTGACAGCTCTAGATCTGTACCAGTAACAGTAGTTATAGCATCCCATGTAGCTTTAATTTTATTATTAGAGTTCAAAATGTTTGCTCTTCTATACATAGATGTAGCCTGGACCCATACCTTTTTAAATATATTTCAAAATATCTAACATTTAACAAGAACGCCGGATCTTGATTCCACTGCCTCATATTTTATAATTCGTATAGTTTGTTACTGCTTCGGTATATACCAACTGGGTAACTGCCCAGTCGCTAAACTTTAACTTTAATACCACACGCAATTTCGTACGCAACGGACAATCTTAATATTATACTCTTTCATACTTGCTCATACATGCAGCTAAATGGGTGACAAACGGCAAATACATATTTGATTCTTAAAATTAAAAAAAAGCTATGTACTTATACACAAAAAAAATAAATAATATTTAATAAATATGACATTTCACTTTAAATACTCGACGCATGCAGAAATTGCAACTTCTGCATAAAATTTTTAGAAATATTTTCCGCTACACGAACTGCCTTTCCTAATTTCCCCCGAGTACAGGTGGACTCGTAAGTTGTAATTGTTTTTTCATCTGCATAATTGAAATGCTATTCTTAAAATGTAGTTTAGTTTGAAACTTAATGTTATTAATATTTAAAGAAGACTAGGTTCTTATGTGATAAAAAATATTGTAGCATTAGTAGTCAAGGGAGTCGAGACTTGAGCCACAGCTAGAGTATAATAAAAGTCAAATTTACTAATAGCCGACGCGGCGAAGCAGCAAAGCGTCTGACTAAAAATTTTGGGGCGAAAAGTGGTGAACACCAGGTTCCCTTTTTCCCTTGTTCCCATTAAGTTATGATTTTTAAATATTTTTAAGGAAAATTATCAAGAAAACCTACAAAAAATATATTTACACCCAATCTTTTACCCAATATTATTCACCTCTAAAATCCACGTACAAAATTTTCACACGAGCAAAGATATCTGAACCGCAGATGCAACGAGACCGGATGTTAAATATACTCTGCGCTTAGATGATGTCGCCGCCGCAGATTAAACAAATATTACCCAGTGATAATGTTGACTTATGAATTGTATAGACCTGGCTTAAGCTAAATTTTTAAATTATTTTTTGTTCCTTACTGTAAATGTTATTTACCGACCGACCGACCGGTTCTTTTATACGGCAGCGAGTGTTGGCCGGCACTATCTCGGCACACTCAGGAGCTTCACGTCACGGAAATGAAGATGCTGAGATGGATGTGCGGCGTAACGCGGTCTGCCCGCATACGCTCCAAGAGCGTCGCCTGAGATGGTTTGGCCACGTTACGCGCCGGCCTAAGAACTATGTCGGACGCAAGTGCCTTGCTATACCAGTTCCTGGGGCGCGACCTCCCGGACGCCCAAGGAAGCGCTGGTTGGATGTCGTGATGCAGGACATGAGAGCCAATGGTCTAACCACCGAGGACGCAAAAGACCGTGCAAAGTGGAGTAGGTTGAGTAGGAAGGCAGACCCTGGTAATAGCCGGGATTAATGCCAGGAAGGAAGACTGTAAATGTTATTTAAAAACAGAAAGAAAAAAATTGATTCTAATTGCGAAATTTCATAAAAGTAAATAGTAGATATTTATAAAAAAAAATATTGGTGCGAAATTCATTAGAGGTATAATTAAAAATTGAGGTCGTAGTGTCGTCTGACTGTAAACGCGATGATTGTGGATCCTGACTCTTGTAACAAGGCAAAACGCGGTGTTTACTTCCACCACTCTATATTGAATGTTTTGAAAATTGAAGATTGTGGGAACGGAGTGTCTTAACAATAGGCTCTTTCTGCCTATCCTCCTACTATATAAAAAATATGAACTAAAATCTTTTAACTATATTATATTCTAAATACTATTTAACTATAAATAAAGTAAAATTAATTAGTATATTACTTACCTATACCTAATCGTAGTGGTGTAATTTATATATGACTGATATTATATTATTTTTTACATCATTATTACTATTTAAATTATTTTTGTATTGCATCGTATACAATTGTATAAGATACAATTCGATATATAATTTTCCTTGTTTTCAGACATTTTCTAAAATATTTTAAGTATAGAATTCAATATCATTATCACCCTCATCATCAATCATAGAATCATTTACATAACACAAGAACTAGATGTCTTATCTAAACATTTGTGGGTCTATCCATCGCCAGCAGCTTTTGGCGTAATATCCAACAATATCAATACGAGGGAACTGAGAAATGAGCGCCTTCCAATATTATTGTATCTAAGTATCTATCAGATAGATTTTGCTCTTTGGTGCCGTTTCAATTTGTTCAACGGATTTAATAAACCTTTGTGGTTTAGCTACGAGTTCTCATTTGACACTAGGATTTAATGGAAAAAAATATTTATTTTTACATTTTCTATAATTTTCTATGAGTTTCATAATTTATTTTTATTTTTAAGAGTTATATTTTTTATGTAATATGTATATAATAATATTAATAATAATTCCAATATACTTATATACTTATATAATTCTAATCCTAGGTGTGTGAAATATTTCCACATTTCATTAAAATAATTTATATTAAGTCTGTTCCGCAATATGTACCTCTAATAAGTCTGTGTCTGCACCTATATAGGTATATTAAAAAATAATTCGTAGATTACCATTCGTTAAGTACCTATATTCGTTTACCATCAGTATACGCAAACGTTTAATTTCCTGAGTTCCAAGCAACGCTGATAAAAAGCACGCCTCGCCTGACTCCATTTAACATGCCATACCTATCCCTATAGCTTATACTCGCAGCGTTACTGATGGTTACTTGTACATAACCTGTATTTTACTACAATGAAGCGGAGGTCTTCGTGGAGGATCAAGGATGTAAGTGTAACGCGACGGTTAAGGGGTTCGATCTCCACTCGGATGAATGCATTATTATTTATTAACTAGCTGACTCGGCGAACTTCGTACCACCTAACAGTCATTCTTTACTTTTTTTTGTTTTTTAATACTTATTCTGCTATTCGGGACACCGGGTCAGCTATTATATAATAATAATAATAAAACTTTATTGCACTAAAAACAAAGAAACAATAAGTTACAATATTTACAAAAAGTGCACTGGCGGGCCTTATCACTAAAAGCGCTTTCATACATGCAACCATTTGAAAGAAAAAAAGATAGCAGAAAGGTGTAAATATATATACATGCATACATACTACATATATTTTGGTAGAGTAAAGTGATTGCAATTAAACAAACTAAACTAAAAAAAAAGTAAATATTACCCTAAATTACGCGCTATTTTTATGTGTGAAAGTTATGTAGGTACATTAGTTTTGTACTTTTTACACAATAATTGATTATGTAAATAGAAAAGCAGATAGTAATTTTTATATAAGATTACATAGATTTAACCATCCTTTAACTCCAGAGCGCCATCTATTGTGCTAATAGCTAAACTATAACCGTTCCATCATAGTAAAAACGTACCTTTTTCTCAGTATAAATAATCAAAAACTATATTTTGCTACCCTTTACAGACTATTTAATTTTCTTTATATTTAATTGAGTAGTTTTTACTTGAGATATGTTTTATTCGTAATCAAGATTCGATAGTACTTACTATTTGTTGTCCATAGATAGCGTTACATGTACCTATTTTTACAATTTCAAATATTAACTTCTTGAAAACATTAAATACTAATATCTTTTGATAGAGTGAAGCGATTACAATGAAATAAACCTCCTCTGATTTACTTGTAAATTTTTATATATAAAAGTTGCTCAAATTTGTTGTGTACTTTTTACGTGATACGTGATCACATAAACAGACAAACAGATAAACAGACAAAAAGACAAACAGACAAAAATTCCAAAAATGCTGGAAATGGATTTTGTTAATTGTCCTTTAACACCCTAGCTATTTTTTTTTTATATTTTCAATGTGCAGAAATGACTTTTCTACAGATTTATAGATATGTTCATTTCTTCGCTATGGCACCAAGCTAAAAGCCCGGCGGTGAGTCCGCCCCTCAACATGGTGTTTCCAAAAATTCGACAGAAATTGGAGAATAGAGTGTCCATCAGGTTTCCAAGTTTGATCTGCATACCCCAAAATGTGCGGGATACAGAGTGAAGCTAAAATAACACCTAAACAAGAGTCCCAACTACGATTGATTACTGATAACATTGTATTATCCATCCATTTCCAAAAGTTATTTCTGAACAAAAACTTAAATAATTATTCTAAATAATAAAAACGACCCCCAAGATTCTCAGTTAAGTTAATGATATACCCAAAAGCCAGCAATTTCTTCCACTCATTGAAAAACAGCGAAGAGGAAGGGATGCGTTTCAGAGACCTTAATCTCTTCGTAAGGGTATTGCGTGCTTGACTCGCGAGACAAGTGCCCTGTAATGGATATCTATTAGCCACAGAAACGTAGGGCTGGTCATGTATTTAATAAAAACTGTAGATTTTCATATACATTATTTTTTAATGTACTCGTATGTATATAACGAAGTTGAAAAATACTACTAGCTTACCTAGTAGCACTCTGTTTACCACTTGTCTTCCAGTTTTTAACATATTGCGTCATGACTTTTATTATTACTAGAGCTAATTTATATAAGCTATAATTATAAACTGTAGTAGGTAATTATAAACATTTGACAGACTCTCCAATTATATTACCAAATCTATGTTGTATTAGAATGAGAATGAGAGAGAAACAACCCTACCACCCACCATCCATTACAGTGATTTCCGACACTCGACTGACGCAGCTCTCACTTACCACAGGATCAAAGAATATGTTTCGTTTAAAGGTAAATACTGCGATTTCTCTGATTTGTAATGTTTTTTAAAACAAGAATATTTTTAACGTTTAAAGTCCATACCCTTTGATGATGATGAATTTTTATCACATTTTTGAAACTTGTACATTATTTTTCCCTCCCGCATATAGCAGGGTAGGGAGAGGGAACCTAGTGCTACGTTCCACAATTTCTGCCCAAACCTATATCGAAAGGGCGCGGCGGCGGCGTGGCGGAACCTGAGACCGGGTCTTATATTCCTCTACTCAACACGCAAAGTTTGTTTTGCAACAAGTAACGAAATGAAAATAATTCATTGTATTCAGTGACAATGGAATGCAGAGCCTGTCTTCGTACCATTTGAAAATATAAGGAGTTCAACTATTTAACTTGTAATCTTTAGAAAATCGGGCGAAAAGTGAGTAACAGTCTTAAAACTAGGTTCCCTTTTCCCTGAGACGTACTCAAAAATACTAAAAAAATGTAATTACTTCCATTTTACAAACATAGCTAACCTAGAACGTTAGTTGAACAGAAGATGAGTGAAAACAAAGAAAACATGTACAAATCGTCTTATCGAATCCAAGTTACCACAACAATGGAATGCTTTTAGTAAATTACGATCTTTTTGCTGAATAGATACGGCCGGTAATCCCGTGTTGTTCAGCGGAATTACTTGCGACTGTGAGTAGGTACGTGGGTTCGGAGACGGTCTAATGGTGGAGGGTTGACGATTTCAAATTAATTTGCATTAATATTTACATATTAGTCTATATATAAAATAGTCTATACATCTATGCATACATATATATTTTTCTATGCCTTTTTTGAGACAATTTACATTAAATGGTGAAATCGTAATTACACTTAATTGCAGGTTTGTTTAGAAGGATTTTGTGTTACAAACAATATAAGGCACTAGGTTCCCTCTGCCTTCCCAGATGTGTGCGTGAAAGAAAACCTTTGAAATTGTAATTTCATTTATTTGATTGACCAAAATTCGGTACCGACATTGTTGTGTTAAAAATGAAAAGTAAAAAGGAAATATTTATTTAGCAAAAGTCTTTCTTTGTGCATACAATACGAAAGAGAATAAGGGGCTATCGATGCGCGCACAGTGTCTGATTGCAAATGTGACGGTTATAAACTAAATTCCCATCAAGGGGAGTGAATAGTTTTCAAGTCCTCGCTCTGGCAGCAAGATACAATGGAGCAATAATATCTCGTAAATTTATCGGAAGATAGGGAACAAGGTTTCTCAATTCTGAGTTCCTTCAAATCAAAAAGAAAATAAAATAATAATCATGCATGAAATTTACCATCAACGACGCTATTTACCACACAATACCTCTAAATAGCAAAAAATGGACGATGTAGTGATTTATCACTATATAAAAAGTAAATAATATAATAATATAGCAATCTTATCACTTGTACCACCGCCAGCATTAGGAATAAGGGAACTGATAAGAAATAAGATACCGCTTTGCAGTACAGTGGTTATAGCGAACATATCGTTTATGCTGTTAGTTTGTACTTCGCGATTGGATTTCAATTTTATGAGAACCAATATGAAGAAAACGAGCAGAATTTTTGAATTAATGCTTTTATTTTCAATTAAAATTTAAAAGTAAATATTTTATTAGCAAAAGTATTAGCATATTAAATAAAAAAAATATATATTTTTAAATGTTGAAATAAAAAATGCCAATATAAATTTAAAACAATAAAAAAGTCGTCATCGTTTTAAGAGTCAGTTAGTTAATTTATATTGACTGTGCGATTGAGATCACAAGCCCTTTAAGCATATATCTATGTAGATATATGACCGGAAATAAAGCTACAGCAACAGCTTCACGATATATCCCGCAGAAGTAGCCTAGTGCTAAGATACCGACCCCCATTCTCCTCCGCTACCCCTTTTTCGCCAAATTCTGAAGGCATTGCATAGTGAGTGGCTGAACTTAGCGCCGCTCTTTGCCTCGGCACCAGAGCGAAGGAATGAAAATATTAAATATTTTATATCCTCGAGTGAGAATCGAACCCACAGCTTTTGGCGTTTACAGTCACTTACTTGTGACTGTACCTCTGCGCCACTACTGACCTCAAAACAAAACGAATGGTCATTTTAGTATAGACCTCACTAAATCTTTCATAGTACAAATTAAAAGTAGTAAGCAATTAACAGTAAATTACATCTAATACACCGTACAAATCAACAAACCTTGCAGTATACTAGTATATATGTAACAGTTATATAGTATATATATCTTAGAACCAAAATTTACGAGCACGACAAAGCTACACTACACATCAGACCAAGCACCATTGAGCTCGACTCATGTTTCCTCCAAAAAGGCCCGAAGCCCGATTGACCGGATATAGAGGCGGTGTATTTACAACTTCCGAGCCGGGGGATGGCGGGAAACCAATTAATATCTTTTATCGCTTCCGCTGTTGGCATCTCCAACAATTAGCAAGGTCATAAAAATCTTCACGACTGATTGGGTGATAGGGTTTAACCTTTTAGGATTGCCTTCGAGTAATATGGATCGTGGAAATATATTTTGTTTTGTGTTAAATTTTTTGCATTTGTTTGTGTTATTTCCTATATATGAAAGAAATTAGTTTTTTAGAAATGTATAAAAAATACCATCTTTGGAAACCGTCCAAGAGGCGCGAGTTCAAATGCCGCTATGTAAATTTTTGTGTAAGTTTTCTAAAAAGAGAATTTTTGTCGAATTAAAATGAACTATTATGATACCTTCCTTTCACCTGTTTTTCCTCTCATCCCAAACAATACATGTTTGGGTGAAATTCGGAGAATTCTACCCCTTTGGTTTACTTATAAATGGGCCCAATTGGAATAAATACGACTAAGGTTAACTGGAAACAAGTAATAATTATGTTCATAATTTATTAAGATGACCTTTCATTTCTTAGCACTGGTGATCCACTTAAAGAACTCAGAACTTAAAATTAAATTGTAATTATGATAGTAGTGTTGTTTTACATGCAAATTTTGACCTAAAAATAAGTTCAAATCCAGTTGAGCTCTTGATAATTCGAGTTCTTCGACTTGAGTTAACGCAGCTTGATCCCTCATCAGGTTTTCTCTTCGCCCGCTAATTTATACATAATTAATAGGACTTCTAATTATTATTTATTAATATATTTTCATTTCTCCGGTAGACGAAGCAGCGTTGAGTTCCCTCACATAACAGGCAATATCTCGAAAGTTCGATGGAAATTGGGGTATGAAATTCGATGAAAATACTAAGCTCCGCTATGAAAACACTAAACTCTCCGCCAGCCCTGCTATAGGGGCAAACGCGAATATTGATATCTTTATCAGAATGAGGTAAAAACCCCCGTTTTCATCCATTTGAACCAACCAATGCACTTCCGCTAAGTAATTTTGGCAGGCAGTTCAGCAGAGCACGAAGGCACTTGAGCTAGTAATTGAATGAAAGATGCCAGCCCGCGGCGCGTGTCGTTTGCGGAAGCCGCAGCAAATCTACTTACATCCTCTTTGTATTGACTATCGCGGACCGCGAGCCTTGTATTGGTTGGATATGGTATTATTTGTGTTTACGTGTACTGTTTTCTATTTTGATGAATTATATTTTAAATCTACGTAAAATACAAAGTTTCATTTTGAAATGCATATTTTTTTCTTTTCTGAGCTATAAGAACATCCATAAAAATTTATTTCCGCCAAAATAGGAAGCACTCGGGGCATACTGAGTAGCGGTACTTACTGACGCTGGTTTAAATATTTTATATTTTTTATTTATTTTATTCTACCCCCAACTAAGGAACGAACTTACAACCATCGCGTTTACAGACAGTTCACTGTCTAGCTGCGCACTGATGCTCTTGACGAGTTGAATAGCAAAATGAAATTATTCTTTTTAATTACACGCTCCATCCCGCACAGAGCAAAGCCTGCCTTCTTAGAATCTGGGAACCTAGTGCCAAGACATTTCATTCCCAAAAAACATTCAAAATCAATTAAATAATTAAAAAAACTTACCATTACAAATTCTCAACTCCATGTATATCGCTTATGCGCCTGGGGACCCTCGTAATGACATCACAGCGCGATAGGCACTCCCGCTCGCATCCAGAGATTTTTATCGAAAATGTTATACTCCCGTGCCTTTTATAGGAGAGTATAGAGAGGTATCTGTAGAACGCGAACCGCGATAAAACGCTTAGCGCTAAGTTCAACTGAATATTGGCAAATTGATCATTTTATTTTTATGAGGTTTTTTAAGATGTAGGCTCTACATATATTAAAAATCCTATATTTGCATACACAGGCCATATAGGCTGTTTTTTGGCTAAAGGATGTGGTATTTTTTTTCCTTCCTGGATTTTCCCCTATAGCAGGTTAGATAGAGACGATCTAGCGTCAAGACACTTCGTTCTCGGTTTTCTCCGATTCCAATGATGTTTTTCGATTACCTTTTATAGAAGAGTATTATCTGTCAAATGCGAACCGCGACAGCACGCTTACCTAGTACTGAGCTTAATAGAATATTATTTAATAGAAGGTTTAATAGAATATTTTACAAATTGATAACTTTATTTTTATTAGATTTTTTAATGTAGCTTTGCTAAAACGCCTATACAATTTTTCTACTTACGTACTTACTTACGATTACACTGTTTTTTTATACATATTTTTATATCATACTCAAATATGTGCATTTGGTTATATATCGGTTATATCTTTTAATTGCATACTGACGATTATATATTTTTTTAAGAAATTTCAAATATAAATGTCTGAGAGTAACTTAAATATTTTTGCAACCGATAGCAAGAATTATTATTTTTTTGTCCTCGAATATTTCTCCTTATTATATGCTATATGTGGTGGTGGTATGTGGTATAAATTGTAATTTTACGTGTAAAATTAAGATGAGAGATACACTGCATCTCCTACATATAGCACACACCTACGTCTCAAAATATAAAATGCAGTTCAGTTCTTTAGTTATAACTTTTGAGTGTGTGAAGAAGAACCCAACTATAACTTTTCTATTGTCGTGTGGCTTAGAGAAAACGTGAATGAAATTGGTTAACAAAGAAATTGACTTAACGCTAAGGAATTCAAATTCAAGTACCTAAAAGGAAACCTACTGTTAAAACACTTCGTTCCCCATTTCTGCCGAATTTTTCGAGGCACTGCGTGTTAACGGGCTTTTGCCTTGGCGCCAGAGCGAAACGGAAATAATATTTATGAATAATAACTCATACCCTCGTCGGGATCGAACGCACAACCATCACGTAAAAAGCACATCCTTGTGTACCAACGTCGGCCTCAACTTACAGCTTAAAGTTTGTTAGTTGTAAAAAAAACAAAGTAAACGATAATTATAATTCTTATTCTCTACTACAAATAAAAACAAAATTCTAATTTTATTTATTAAGTTACTGAATAGGTCAATAGCCTACACATATTATATAATACCATCTTTAAGCAATTGTAGCATTTTTCTTTAAAGAAATTCAAGCTCCTTTCTCTTATAAAAATGTATATTCGTGGCACGTACTATTGAAGTACCTTGGGTTCTCGACCTTTCAATATCGATTATATGTTCAACTTTATATTTTGTTAAACACCTACAAGACCTGGTCTTCATGTCCTTAAATATTAAAAAAAATATTAAATTATGTTAATAAATTAAATAAAGATTTAATGAGACCATATCTACGCTCTAGTGTCGCGGCCTCAAAATTTAGCGAAAAGTGGGGAGTGGAGTGTCTTAGCGCTAGGCTCCCTATGCCTACCCTGCGTCTTCTAGTAGGTATATAGGCAGGGGAAAAAAATGAAAACGAATAATTGTCAATAAATCATTTTATTATTAAAGTTTCTCTTCTTTGTTTAGATATTAGTGTTGTATAATGTTATTACAAAAAATATGATACACTTTGTCTGTCCCAATATATGAATGACTCTGCCATCCTCCACTCTACATAATATGACCTGAGTATAAGCATGGCCAGAATTCGGGACTGCATGCTGTCTATTTTTTTTTTTTACTACTGTCTTTTTCTACTACTGTCTTTTTTACTACTGTCTTTTTTTACTACTGTCTTTTTTTACTACTGTCTTTTTTTTAGTATCACACATATAATAGAATAAATAGACTGAAATTTTTGTTTCTCTAATACTACTCTATTTTTAAGGAAAATTGAAGGCATTGTGTGTTAAGTGGCAGATCTCAACAACGCGCTTTGTCTTGTCCGAGCAGAAAAAGATTTATGCAATTGATAGGAATGGAATCCACAAACATTACGCTTACAGTTAATCTCAGAGATCTAATTTCAATACTTTTGCTTAATCCTTTTGAATGTCAATAAATATATATAGGTAGGTATATGTAATATATTTGAAAGTAAACCAATAGTACCTACTTAAAAAGAGAGCCTCCTGCTCTTCACAAGGATGTGTTGAAACGAGTAAAACTTTTCTAATTAACTTGGCTGGAAGTTTTTTCGCTAACGACGTTCGGTCCGAAGTGGCTTCCGTAGTTCATTGTCTCGACCGCACGTTTGCACTTGTTTAACTCATCTTGGACTTATATAACTATTATTTACTAGTTTATATTATTTATTAGAGGTGGAGTCGCTGAGGCGCAGTTGTAAGAGTATACGGTTGTCGTCGGTACGATTTACATTCTAAAATATTTTAATTATTTTAGATTTGTCTTGAATAATGTCCCTAATAGCTGGATAGGAAAGAACAAAACGACTTCACTAGGTTATCTATATCTAAACTAATTAGGATTTTCTTGAATAATAATTAATTCTTAATCATAACTTTAATACTAATTAAACTATTATCACAATAAAGAAGATTTTAGAACATTTGAGGCCATTCGTGGCGCAGGAGCTCAAAACGTGTCTGTAAACACGACCGGTTCGATCCCTACTGGAAGAAATAAAATATTTATTTAAATTTTCTATTTCTTCGCTCAGGTGTCGAGGCAAAGCGCGGCGTTGAGTTCCGCCACTCACTACGCAATGTCTCCAGAATTTGGCGGAACGTGGGGTGTCTTATCACTAGGTTCCCCCTGCCTACCCTACTGTGTGCGTGATATTTGTAATTCTATTTTTTCTAATTGCATTTGACCCATTTTTAATAAATGTATCAAAATGAACTTGGCTGTAATACGTAGCTTAGGTGACAACGCAATAATATTGTTTCAACGAGCTGGTCTGGCGATGGAGTCAAGACCTGAATAATAGAAATCTTCAGAGGTTACTAGTTAACCATTCATGTTGAGGCTTATATAACTTATAGCTTCCATAGTGCTATTAGCACTTGGTGTAGAAAAGCTGGATAGGACTGCAAACGTGATAGTCGAGGATTCGATGCCCTCTCGGAAAATGAGTCATTATCGTTTTATAAACATTAATGGCTATCCTTCAGCAAAATCCAGTTTTAATCAAAAGAGAAATACAATATCTGGGTGATATCTCTCTCTTATAGAGAAGTAAATGAAATAATGAAATAAATTAGTCCATATTTTTAATGCGTCGTATTACAAGCAATAGGTATACATGTAAAATAAGGCATTTAAGAGGTTATCAGTAAACTTTATAATTACATAATTATGATTAACATCATTGTCAAAGATTACAGGATTTTTATAATTTCATTTCTTTGTTTCTCCAGAGTCACGCAAAATGCTACGGAGGCCTATTTTCTAGACAAATGTATGTTGAGAGATCATTTTCTATGGAGCTTAAAGTAGGGCTTCCAATCCCGCAGTAAGAATTCGGTCTCGGTATTACGGAACAGGGAATTTTCAATTCCGGATTCAGGGATACCGGTATCTGCGGGATCCCGCATTTAAAATATTGTATTATTAATATAAAATAAAATAAATCCACAACTAGAACAACATAACTCCACTTTTATTTAAATATTGCAAATAAAAAAAATACAGAAGAGACATTTCAATCTAATTTTTCAATTTTCAATTCAATTTTAATACAACGATATATACCCTAAATAATTAATTTGGATATGGGCATTTGCGTATTTTGGAGGCAATATAGGCAGCAACAGAAAAGGTTATTAGTGGGCGAGGGTGGGGGGACAGGGTGGTCGTCATTCTTTTTCGTAAACTTTCGTATCATCGATACTGTGTTTTCGTAGGTCATCAGCGGTTGCTTTACTCTCTTGCTTCATAGTTTTTTGACATTATTTTATCACTCATTCTAACCGTGACGTCCACCGCTACTATCTTTCATTGCATATCTCTTCATCACGTAATCTGACTGGACTAATATGGTGATAAGTAAAGTATATAACGACATCTTTTTTTCTCTCTTTTCTATAAGTAAGATCGAAAACGGATAATGATAACTCTTTTTAGAATATTGTCACACTCGCCAGTATACTTCTTTTCAGTCCCAGAAATCCCGCGGATCTCGGACCCTTAATCCCACAACTCACGAGAATGGAAAATGATGTAGGATCCCGCAATACCGTTATCTCAATATACCGGGATTGGAAACCCTATTTAAAGGTAAAGTATATTACATATTATTTTAATGCTAGAATCTAAAAAGAAAAAATATATTTCGTGTATTCATTATATTTTATCAAAAACAAAAAAAAATAGAATAATTTATTCAATAAGTTTAATAAACAGTAATAATTAAGTACATTTTTCGGGACTATAAATGCTGCCTGAATGTAAGTAGATACTTACACAAACTAATAAAAGAAAGAATATGATGTAGAAAAATAACAAAGGCATCATTACCAAGCAAATTAATTTAGATATTATAAATGCGTATACATATTTTTATATTAGGTACACTTCCTAAAAGAGAACGCCAGAGGTCGAGTCATGGCGCAGCGGTTGCAAGCGTGCGACTGCAAAGTAGCGACAGGTTCGATTCCCACTCAAAAGAAAAAACTAATCGGCAGAAAGTGTGGAATGGAAATGTTCTAATGGGAACGGTCCGGTTCTTTCTGCCTACCCTGTTAAGAGCGGAAATAAAGGTGAAGCTAAAAAAATATATAATTTATACTTGTAATAGGCTATTCCTTTATATATTAAACAATCAGTTATTGTATAGTATTATTTTTTTATAAACATACGATTTATAATTCAATTTTCTTAACAAAATTTCCATAGTTACTTTCTTACATAATACGAAATACTTATAATTTACAACAGCACAAATTAAAGCTACCTTTTGTACATACAGTAAAAATTAAAGTAAATAAATTCTTTGAGTATTAATACTAAAATTAATACTTATGGAATTAATTAATAGTAAATAATGCGTACTAAACTAGAATAGGACATCATGGAATAGTTGAGAAAGTTCTTATACCCGCTATATCTAGGTTCGATTTCTACTAAGGGCAGTATTTATATTTTTATTTTCTTTCCATGTAGGTAGCTAGCAGCGCCTAAAAAGGCGAAACGTGGAAAATGAAGTATTAACACTTTGTCTCCGATAATAAGTTACATCTCTTTATGTACTCTTTATGTATATATAGTACGCTCGACCAGTCGTGGCTGCCCTGAACTTAAGCTTTCTTAACCTTTGACCATTGCTTACTCGAAAAAAATTCTAATCAAAAATTCTAATTTTTGATTATTTTCTTTTCCTAAAAATTCATATTTACCATTACTCGGCTACCGTACTGTAGATAAGTAACAATTATAGGGCAATTACCAGTATGACACATACAAACTATGACGCATCGATGGAACACGTTAAATAAGTAACTCTTATATTACTTGCTATATAGAAAACAAAAGTATATTGAATAAAAAAGAAAAAAGAAAAATAACTTTTTTGTATAGTTAGTTTTCACATTTATGATTTTTCTTTTATTATCATAATTACTCGTATGTATAGACAATTTATTTTCTAATGAAAGAAGCAATATATAACACAACAGTACATTAAATTTACTAATTTTCAGAAATCTATTATGGAAGGCCATTTCATTCTCCACTTTCCACCAGATAACGAAACAAATTTTTTTACCTATTATTTGTCTAACTAGCCTAACGAACGAATATATTTTAAATATTTCCTGGTTATCGATTTCCTTTATTTGGACTGACTGACACCCAATCACCGTACACCATCCACGATATAGCCATAAAATTGAGATTCACGATTTTCATATTCTTCTTCTCAGTCGTTACGCTCTTGACAGAGCGATCGTGGCCATCACGTAGTCACGTTTTAAGTAAAATCAGCTGTGGGCGGTAAATTGCATGAGTGCACTAGAATGGCGACCAACAGAAGGAAATGGCGTGAAACTGTGGCAAGAATAACAAAAGCCAAAAACGTGACTACGTGATTTTCATATTAGCAAAAGCTTAATATGCATAATACAGAAATTACCTTTTTTATGGGAATTAAATAGCTAAATTATTGTTTTCTTTATTATTATTGGGTTTTAGGCGTGTCAGTTAAGTCCCAATAAAGTTTGTACCAATGTAAAAATTTACATAATATACATATTATGTAAGTACTAGGTTTTATATTACTCAACAGTACATATTTGGCAGTGTATCAAAATTGGGATCACACAACATTAATAATACTATTAATCAAAATTTTAATATCTAAATAACATAAATTAAATGCTAAATACCTTGCTTCCTCTGCCAGAAGTAGCTTCAAAACCAGAATTGAACAAATTTTAGTTGGAATTGAAAATCTAATATTAGCAAATGATCATTTGTTAGTGTGAAAATCACAATTAACAATTAATGAACTGTAGATTAATTTACTGGTAATTGCAACAAACAATTAGTTATTATCAGTTAATAATAATTGTGACTTCTGCACAAGCAAATAATCAGGTATTAATATTTAATTCTCAATGGCAATTAAAATATGCCGTATAATAAAATCTTTATATATCACGTTTTACATCTATCCTCGAAGCTAGGGTACCACCATTCTCTAAAATCCTTATAAACACTGGGTTTTTCAAATAATTGCTTATTATTAAGAGCTGCACAGAGGTTACATACATTATCAGTAGTGGACGGATCGCGGTACGAGTACAATGACTTCCAATGGAAAAAATCTTTATAATTTTCTTTTGATACTATTAAACTGTACAAAATGTCCGCTAAGTCTTGAGGGTTGGTCACTCGAGCATTTATGTAAGATCCTGGTGGAAGAAATCTGTGGAGGAAAATATTAGTTTGTCACATATTTGCTTTCGTGTCCCGCACATAACTAGGTAGGCAGAGGGAACCTAGGAACCTTGTGTTAATATTTTTTGGTCCTGTTAAGAAACTCCTTATATTTCCTCCAATTCTCAGACTACGTGCTGAGCGACGGACAACAACTTTCACGTCCACACTAGAGAAAAATTCCTTAATAACTAATGAATAATTTTCCCGAGTGAGGATTGAGCTTACAATCATTGCATGTGCTTTGTAAACGGAGATATTTTTCACACATTTTTTACCAAGTATAAAACGAAAAATATCTTCATGAGCAAATATTAGGATATATAAATTAAATTAATTAAATTATACATAAATATAAATAAAATTATTAATATATTTAAATTAGACAAACTATACCTGGAATAGTCGGCACCACCAAAAACAATAGGAACAGCGTTATGGTTTAATGCAGTCAACAACTTCTCTGTCACGTAGTCATCAGAAAAAGAATTCTCAAACGACAGATAGAAGAAATAATCCCTTTCCAAAAACGAAAAGCAACTTTTCTTCTGAGATCTCGGACATTTCAATGTTCCACATGCACCATATATGTCTAAAGTTAAACCGTACTTCTTTAAAGCCTTTTGTAACAGTTTTGCGTATTCTTTGCGCCCACTTCGACTGCTACAGTGGGAAACAAACCAAGCTACAGCTTTGGTCTTATTTTGAATTTTCATTTCTAAATCTTCATCAATAGAAGTTTCGTTATCTGTAATCCATTTCATATCTTTCTTTGGACCTATAATCTCTCCTCGAAAATTTTTTACTTGGATATAAGGATAGGGCAAGTCTGAGTCTAAGCGATACGTTGACGTCCAGTTAAAAAAACCATCGTAAATATCAGAACAAACAGGATAGTTGTCAGCTGACTCCAAATTAAAGTATATATACTTTTGGAGCGGCGATCGATATTTGGGCAAACCAAATTTCGATATTTCATCCACATTTCTCCCATTAAAGGCTATAGCATGAAATTTCGTGGTGTCTCCATTGAAAAAATTTACATCTGTTGTCACGTAACAATTTATGTTCGGACAATTTAAGTCAATGAACTTCCTCTGTCCATTACCGAAGTAGTAGAACGGTGCAAATTCATATGGTGTCCATATGAGGATATATTTTATGTCCTTCTGAAGCTTTTCCACTTTTCTATACACTTCTGCGTATCTATGATCCCGAGCGACATTTTGCAGGGCTTCCGTTACTAAGTTTTCAGTTTGGTTAGCCGAATTTCCATGTTCTATCAACTGTATCCATATCACGGATACCATAAGGCTCAAGCAAGTGATGAGCATAAAATATCGTGGTGTGATCGTAGGTATCATAGACGTTGTGAAGCGCAGACGCCGCCGTACACACTGAGACATTTTCGTCGCTTCATGGTCAGGCAACAATGTAACAGTTTATAATCAACAATCATTTGTTAGGTTTCCAAGGGAAAATCTGAAAAGAAAAGATATTCATTAGGTAATATTCGATATAAATTAGCTGTCGAAATTATCTATCATTTCCATAATTCTTCCAAAATGGTTCTACTTAACTTAAACTTTAAATTTCTTGGGTAATCTTAGTGTTTAAAAGACACATCGTTTATTTTTTAGGTATTAAAATAGTTTCAATTTTAGTGTAGAATTAATATACGAAAATGGTTTTGTTTTCTATTATAGATAGGTATATCGTATACCCAACAAGTAGTATTGCAAGGTAAATAGAAAGTAAAATCTATTTACAACCAGAAAGTGCAGTTAGTGTATAACAAATCAACTTGTTTTATATGCATGTAACTATACCAGTTTTAGTTGAATGATTTTTCTTCCTAGAAAAATACACTTGTACGTGATTTTCCTCATTTGGTACTAATTGCGATGCTAAAACTAATGCATCATAATATTATCTGTATTATGTGGTAAAAGAAATATACCTTTGTTATTTTATATTACAATACAATCATAACTGTCGGCTCTAGAACAATACCCATATTTTTCGGTATTACACTTGTAACCTTGAATTTATAATAAATATATCTAATATAATTCTTCCGCTTTAAAACAACTTATCTATATCGATATGTGTAATATAAAGAAAACGACTTTGGTTACGAATTGAGTAACTAACAAACTACAAATACTAGACGTAGATACTTAAAATTTTGGCATGGTTCCTTAGTTTTTTTCCACTTAAATATGTGTTTCATAATTCGTAATATGAAAGACAAATCAAAACATGTTAAATATAAACAATTTCTCAAAGTTTGTAATAGTCATAACATGTGGTTATCATATGGTTAAATATAAAAAAAAAACCTTTAGAGTATATTTGCACTGCTTGTCAAATAATAGGCAATCGGGCAAATTGTTAAACTACACGATTTAATCGTTTCGCATATATTAGATATTTCTATAGTCAATACCAATATTTTTCCATAATACTACTTGCCGTGATGGCCTTATTTATTTAATTATGGTACATTAAGTAAAACGACAAACAAACGTCTTTCATTCACCACATTCTATAAAAACACATTTCAAGATATCGTGGTTAGTTTATCTTCTACTTTAAAAATTAAAATAGTTTTCATTTAGGTATTAAAACAAATAGATAAAACCACTTTAAACCTTTGCCCATTGCTGACTCGTAAATACCGTACAGTACTAGACGCATTGTGGAAATGTTATGTTAGTTAATTTATTCTTAATTTAATTGTAAATTAATACGAACAATTAAGATAAGATCGGTACTGGCAATGTCTTCTTGGTACTTTTATAGTACCATATATTTTTTAATCACATAAATGCCTTCTAGCAACATGTTACTAAGCCAAAATAAATGTTGACACACTATTTCAAATTACTATTTTAGAAAACCACGGTGAATAATCTATTAATCTAAACAATACTTCGTAACGAGCAAACTGTAATATATTTATAAAATTCTACTTGTAAACAATAAACATACAAGCATTTCAAATGAAATTTTCACAAGTTGAGATCTTATTTTACATAATAATACAATTCACAATTCAATAATTCTCCACCACAGATTCTCTTGAGATCCTATTGAGTGAAGACGCTCATTCAGTTTTTTTATCTGTCAACTTTCGCACATGCGCACTGAAAAAGACGCGAATCGAAGCATATTTTGCTGAATTCACCATTTTATTTCATTCAATTTATAAATAACAATTGAATTATCAACAGAATTGTTTAATAAAAAAATGTATTTTGCATATTTTAACTCACAATTATTGATTAATCCTTTGTTTTGGTTGTTATATAGTTCCGAATGTAAGCGTTGCGAGTACCGGCGCCGCGCACGCCCGACTGGCGTAATCAAGGTCGAGCCACGGCAGACGCCATGTATGTGGAAAAATTGAAACAAACCTCTGTTTTCAGTTTTCACACTATTTTTAACAAATGAGTTTATAATTAAACTGGCGTTATCTTAATCTGTGCCTATTAAATTTTAATGGCAGTCACTAACTCAAAAAAAACGATAAGAAGATTTATGAGTGTGATGTGAATTAAAATGGTGGAATGGAAATTTTAAAATTTTTATTGCGGTTTTTATTGCATTTAGATTTTGAAACTCCGCAAGTGAAGTCTTCACACTTCTATTTACAAATTAGAATAATTTAGTACATAATATTTAGTTATACTCACAATTTTAGGAATACGCTGTAAAAAATTCTTTATTTTGGTACAGATACAGTTTTAAGTAGCATTAATTACTTGACAAACTTAAATAAATATTACAGATCCTTTATTATCGTATATTTACCTCAAATCACTCTATCTATCCTGGCCAGCACAGCGTATTGACTGTCAATGCGACGGTTGATTACGGTGGATTAAGTTCAATTCCAATTAAATAACTGAAGCCCTCGTGGCGCAGCGGCACAAAGGTGTGACTGTAACGTGACGATTGTGGGATCGATCCCCACTCGAGGAAATAAAATATTTATTTACGTTTACATTTCCATGACTTCGCTCTGGTGTCGTCAAGGCAAAGCGCGGCGTTGAGTTCTGCCACTTACACGCAATGCCTCCAGAATTCAACAGAAAGTGGGGAACAGAGTATCTTAACACTTTGTTCCCCCTGCGTAAGCGGGATGCAGCGTGAAGATGATTTTTTTAGAAGCCGATAATTGACCAGTATAACGTTTTTATAAATTACAAGGAAAATTGTATTTTTACATTCGATAAATTAATTTTTAACAAAAACAAAAACCTACTTCTAACAACGAACTAAAAAGTGAAAAATAATTATACAAAGATTTTATAATTTTGAAGTCGGTGTCAAGCTAATGCTACAACACCTTTACTACAATATCTAATTACTAAGCCTGTTTGTTTTACTTGGCACCGACTTTACCGACTAATGCAAATTTAAGACTTATGTGATTTTCTCATAGATACCATTGTCAGACATGAACCAAAAAAAAATGGGACCATTCGGGAAGCTTCACCTTTCAAACAAAAAAAAAATTCAAAATCGGTTCACCCAGTCAAAAGTTATGACGTAACGACCATAAAAAAAAAAGAAATACAGTCGAATTGATAACCTCCTTTTCTTACAGAAGTCGGTTAAAAACAAACCGAAAACTGTCGCGTTTACAATTACACTTCTCATTTTGTACTACAGCGCCAGCCAACGGCCTTTTTTGTTGATAGATATGTGATGTGATATATTAAATAATGACAAACCAACATTCTAGTCAATTTACACCCACGGAATAAAATAAAATGCTTATAAATAAAAGTGATTTCTACAAACCTAAATATTTTCCAACTAATTTTCTTTTTTTCTTAATCAACTTTCACTCTTAAAGTTACATTGATTTCAATTAAAACTTCATGCATATACATTAAAATTAAAAAGTCATTTAACTTTTATAGCCATCGTTAATCGTTTTATTAGTTTTTAGTACTATAAAACCTCACTTAAGTAAGAATATATGTAGTATATTAATTAGTTTAATATATAAGTAGTATATTAATTAATTTAATCGTAAGTGACACAATTTTGAACAATGGTTATTGGTTCAAATTCCAGATAGCGTAACTTGAACAGAATTACACCAAATTTCTACCATCCGACCCATGTCTTCCACCACCGGACCAATATTCAACGTGTTAGCACAGCGGCACAGCATGTGATTGCCGCGAAGATTGTCTATTCGTATCCCACTGGGGGAAACTATTATTTTATTGATTTCGCCGTTCTGGTAACAAGACAAAGAACGGCGTTAAGTTTTAACTAAGTTTCAAATACTTATACGATTCTAAATATGTTATTTTCTTCAGTGTGTCATTAACATTTTAAAAATTGTTAAAATAAGCAATAACCAGTCTTTCCTTTGCTATATCGGTACTATTAAACTACAATATAAAATTATTTTCTAGAACAGCTTCAAATTTCAATACTTCTTTTTTTGAAAAGTATATGGCAGTAATTACTAGCTTATATTATACAAAGGTGTTTTTGGCAGCTTAGAGCGTAATCCAAACGCTCCTTAATTGCAACATTAAGATCCGGGGAATCCCCTGAAAATTATAACCTTGTCTTAAACTGTCTGGTTTTAAATTGTTTATTCAGTAGTATATGTTATAATTACAATTATGCTTTTTTTGAGTGGTGGAACTCGATGCTGTATTTTGCCTCGACGCCAGAGCCAAAAGGATGGAAATATTAAATATTTCTGCTAGTGGGAATCGAACCTACAACCTGTGGCATTTACAGTCACACTTTGTGCCCCCTGCGCTATGACAGACTATTATTTTAAACGAGAAAATATTACCTACATTTCAATATTACATTTGCTAAGGAAATATACCTTGTATTGATTGTTCACATTTTCCACCCTGTAGTTACACTGCACAATGAGCTATATTCTGAATTCCATTTAACATAACAATGGACGAATAGATTCCCTCACAAAAGAATCGCTTGATGAAATATCATTTTTATAAAACTTCAATTATTTCTTTTGAAGATCGATGAAATGGTCGAATTTAGGTCAAAATTATTATTATTATTTTTTATTAAATAAATGCATACCAGTATGGATTATCAAATTACAATAGTTAATACAGTTTTCCCCAAACACTTAAATATTCGTATAGTCCAAGCGGGCGAAGCTGCGCCCCTAGTCAATCTAGTCCAAAATAATATAAGATATTATTTGGACTACACGGTCTGCTTAAACGTAAATTAATTAAAATAGTTATAATTCATATAAATCAGAAGTTAGAACGGACGTAACATATGCCTATAGACCTGGTAACAGGAAGTGGTCGCTACTTCCGGTTCCTTTGTTGTTCACCAACTATTACACAGTGAAAACAATTAATGGGTTTAATGGAAATGAAAATATGGTGATGGTTTTTCGTTTTATTTTATTATAGTTCTATTGGCGCAGGGGCAGGGGTTCCGCTTTGGTGTCGAGACGAAGCGCTGCGTTAAGTTCCGTCACGAGGTTAGAACGGACAATTTCTTCGTTTTCTCATTGCTTTATTATAATTAAGGATATGTATGGAAATGAATCTTCCATTTATTGATTTTCGCAGTCTATGACAGACCTAAAAATTTAAGCTCATATAAATAATTAAAATTCGCATAATATTTTGCTAATGTGTTGAACTTTAATTTAAATTTTCATCCTGAAAATGAAAGCTTCGTCCTTCAGTTTTTGTTAAATAATTTGGCCTCCACATTTACACCTTAGTTCATAATAAACTGGACGTGCCATGGGCTTCATTTAGGTACCTTCTGTCACAAATGTAGCGATTCTCTTCAAAAACCAGTAGCGGTCAAAGGAGTAGCAAACCAAGGGATAGGTCTATAATCTCGTGGACCGGGATGCTGACTGAGGCGCAATAAATCTCAGCAGATAATCCTCGTCGGGCTGACTCACCGCCGCTTTGTATGACGTACCTACTCGTATTGAGATGGACGTTTGTTTTGTTAGATATTGTCATTGTTATATATTATTTGTGCTTACAAGATTGAAATTGTTTAGAAAATAAATATATAATATATTTAGTATAATATATAAAAAAAATGTAAACATATATCCTTCGCAATACAGAATAAAAAATTTGATATCTAAATCACACAAAGTTACACAATCTAATACTAGTTACTGTAATACATCGTAACAAAATAAGAAGTAAAATATTACTTAAAATAAAAAAAATCATTAAACTCAGAATATATTTTTTGTCAATAAGTATAATTAATTAAAAGCACAGTTAAGTACTTAAAAGTAAGGGCTTAACCCATCAAAGTCGAGCTACCAACAATTACACGAATTGAAACTGGCGTCGCAAAGCTGACAATGCTCCAATTACATACTAAAAGGATCTGCGCATTTTCCGTACGACAATAAATTTGAGAGCCCTCGCTGCGGTGGTGTAAGCGGCTTATAGGCTCTTTGACTAGATTCCTAGGTAAGGTCTGTTAGACACTGCTAGCAAAACCTATACATAGCAGTTATGAGACGCTCTGTTTATGTAAAGTTGTCAAAGAAATTTGTTCATATTTTTATATACCCAAATTTGTAAGAGAACCGAAGTATTCGAAGCGAATATTAAAAAAAAAGTATTCCAATTATGGAGACGAAATTTTCTTTTGCGTATAAAATCTTCCTTTTACATTGTGTTCGCCGTATGTTTTAAAAATATATTGCATTTAATCAAACTGTTCTAGTTCGTTATTGTAATAGAACCTCTAGGTCTATAAACATAATATAATATCACTATTCTTTATTTTTAAAAATAATTATCATTAAAACTTAGTAATAATATACGAGTATTTCATATACTGCATCACGTAATAGACGCCCAGACCGTGAGCAGGCTCTATTTGAACCTGGACAGTAATATTTCAATTTACAACTACTGTTCCGACATTACTAGTGTAAAATGGAATCAACAACTAGAAGTTATTCATACTTAGGAATATTCTTTTTGCCATTTTGTTTTCTTAACTTCTCGCTGCATTCCATGTACAACAGGGTAGGTAGACTTAGAGGGAACCTAATGTTAAACTTGGCGGAACTCGATTGGCTCTTTGTCTTGTTAACAGAGCAAGGAAATAAAAATAATTCATTCCTACGGGTAGGAATCGAACCTACGACCGTATAGGCCGTACATTTATAGTCAGATGCTATACCGCTGCGACTCAACGGCATCAAGAAATATTTTTGAGAGCCTATTGAAAATTAATCGAAAAATTTCCGTGGAAGACCTAATTATTATTACCAAAAATATTGTTCTATTTGTTCTATACCAACTTTTAAAAAAATACATTAACCGTGTCGTTGGGTCCTGCCACTCAACACGCGCGGGGTAATTAAGGCAAAGCTCCGCTGGCTTCACGCTGTATCCCGCACACAGCAGGGCGGGCAAGTGGCTGGCGGACTAGGTTATTAAATAATAACTTACCTTTACCATATTTTTACTAATATTTTCTTTCCCTAGATTGTACTTCTGTCTTCTTCTTTGTGCACAGAATTTACTAAATGGTGACAAAATAAGCAAGAGAATGGAAAATTACCCCCTACTCACAAATTTATTTATAGAAATTTTAAGAACTAAAAGAAAATAATACAAATATATATACGAAAACCAAATCAGTGCCAAAATAAGGTATAAAGCTGTGCTACCGCCTACCTGTATCGATGATACACTCCCTACACAAGTGCTACCTTGATTATGCTCATAAACAAATATTTGTCGTACCCTGTATTGATCGTAAAGCACTCGGTTATAGAAAAAACTAAGGGAATTTAACGGTGTAAGTCATTAGATTATAGCGTTTTAATAAATGAAATGCTTTCGTTGCTCTCCTTTAAAACTTCGACGACGATTTGCAATATAAATATATAGCATAGGGTGTGACTGTAACGCGACGGTTGTCGGCTCGATCCCCACTCGAGGAAGTGAAATATTTATTTACATTTATATTTCCATTTCTTCGTTCTGATGGCGAGGCATAGCGCGGCGTTGGGTTCTGCCTACCCTGCAGTCTGCGGGATACAGCGTGAAGCTGAGCTGAAATATAAAGCATTCAAAACAAACGTTAGGAAAAGGAAAACAATCTATAGATTCTGTATTTAAGTTCTTTCCGAGTGCCCACATCAAAAATCTTATTACGTACTTAATTACACTTTATTACTTCTTTCACACGCCACTTTTTAAATACAATAACAAATGCTACACTTTGTAAAACTATATCACGATTAAATGATAGACTATATGATTTATTTACAACCGTAATTCACAATGTGTGATGATGGCGTCTACAAGTCGACAATTACTTTTGATTAGAAGCTGCTACGTTAATCCGTTATTATTTCCACCATTAAACTTAGAGATTAATTAATTTTCCATCAGATGGAATTCAGTGGAAATTTCGGCGCGAAATGCGGAACGAATTGTCTTAACACTAGGTTTCCGGTGCTTACCCTGCTATGTGCGGGATATAGTGTGAAGCTGATTTAATTTTATTGTATATTAAATGGAATTCAGCATCTATCTCGTACCACGCTCAAATACAAGCAGTTACACGCAGTACATTCGCAACTTCGCACATTTTGGCAACGTGTCGCCTTCTCTCGGATTACCCGATTTTATTGCGAGACTTTTCAATAATTTATATCATAACACATGGTCGTTTCACCCTTCCCCCCCATATCGTAATAAAATATATGGGATATAAGTATTTTTTCACATTATTCTTTCAATTGTTACTATTAATATATGTACATATGTATATCCTTTGAACTTCACGCTGTCCTCCTATATATGGCAGGGTAGGGAGAGGGAACCAACGACCTAATGGCAAGACCCTACATTCTCCGCTAACCGTCGAAGTTCAAGACATGTATTTTTTTTTTTTTNCTTATTGGCCTTTACAGCGACACCGGGTGGGTAGGGAAGAGGGTGCTCATTCCCTGGAAAAATTGCAGGCACAGTGTGGCTGCCTGTGGGGAAAAGACATGTAGTTGTGGTGGTTTAAGTATACTTACTTAGCTTCACGCTTTATCACTAACGGGGAGCGGAGAGAATGGAGCGCCAAACGCTACGGTCTCTACATACCTCTTTCGCCCCGCCCATTGTCATCAACCTCTTCACACATGCAGTCCGAGAGGTCCTCATGTTTTTTACGTGACCTTCCCCCAGTATCTTTGATACTGTCTTTTCGAAGATCAACCGAGGTCTCCCCCTACCTCTTTTACCACGTATACATTAATTTTTTATATAAGATCGAATCTTAAACGAAGTTAAAAGGTATCACTAGATATTTTTTAGCTGAATGATTTATGAATAAAAAGTAGGTGAAGGTTATTTTTGTATAATATCGAATAAACGATAAAATTTAGAAAAATTTTATGCATACATGTTATGTTCACTCTTAGTTTCAGAAGGTACAATATATCCTCGGTCCATTTTGCATAGACCATACTAATTTGTTTTTGAAAAGCTTTAGATAGTAATCTACATTTAACATGATTTCTGTACATATTTATAGGATAATGTTAGCGATCAGAGATTAGACATTTCTAAGGTGTTTTTTACATTTTTAAGTATTATTCCACTCTTAGGATAGAAAAATACTTTTTAGAAAACATATAAAAATTTTAATGTAGCGGCATTTGGCGCCTCTTTAAAAATAAAAAAATATTAACAACACACATATATTATCAATAGTCATCAGTATCGAGAAGGAACAATTATGAGAAGTCACTCACAGAGCGGGCCTATAAAATGCGCTAAGTGAATTCCAGTATTCTCATTTCGAAACAAAATCCGCTTTTCTGCCAATTTTCCGTTTTCTCTAGATCCGCTTAAACCACTCTAGTAAAGCCTTTAAAGCCAATGAAACTTTGTGAAAAATATAAATATACTTTTTACTGAATAAACTGTTGCTACACGCGATTTTGTCTGTAAAGATATATGTGTTTGCTTAATATTCGATTGTAATTGTTTTAGTACGATTTCTTATAAGTCGAACATCATATAATTTTGATAAATTACAATTTCATTATCATATTTTCTATTATTTGAGAAAACTTCTAAAAATGTAGAATTCATATTTCTTAGGTAATTAAGCAAACAAATGTTAATTTTGTTAACTATAACAAGTATAAGTTATAAGAAAAGTTTTATTCAGTATAAATAAATATAATAAATAATATTATACGATTGTGAAATCGATTGAATAACCAAAATTTAATTTTAATTAAAATAGAAATTGCTGATTTAAATTCACAAATTATTTTTGTTTAATTTTATTTAAGAAAGGTTATATTACACAAAGATTTAGTTATTTCCTTCATGTATAAACATTCTATTTCAATCGAAACAAAAGAAAAAACCTGAACAACTTAAAAGTAACTTGTTTCAATGGCACCCTCGCGTCCCGTAGTTACCACTGGTTTAGTAAGAACTTAATGTAATTGAAATTTATCTAGGAGTGAGTGTCGTAACGAGGTAGGAAAGATGCTTCTCTTCTAGCTGCAGGTGAATAATACAGGGCCACGGAATAAAACAACAAAAGGGTGAAGTCACGTACATGAAAGGTACGAGAACTTTGAAAATTATTTGTGTTTTTATTTCAGCTCCAAATTTTATCCCGCATAGTAGAGTAAATAGAACAAAACTAGCGTACTTGAATCGACGACGAGATATTTAGTATGTAATGACAGAACTTATGACATTAACTCTTCCCCTCGAGCGCGATTGAACCTATAACCGTCGCGTTTAGTCGCGACAGTAGTTTTATTAGTTTAATTGAATTCTTAAAAAAAAAAAATCGTCTTCAGTTTGTTAAGAGTATACTATTGGTATACTTTTAATTTTGTTTATACATATTTAAATTTCACATAACGATTTAGTTTATTATTTATTAACCAGAAAAACAAATGTATTTCCGCTACCTAGTATAAATGTGTTCAACCCACAAAATTCAATCAGTTTCAAGAGGCAGGATATCGTAATGCGCGTGCATAAATAACGTGAGTCAGACCCCATTCCGGCGATGGCTGCTCCGAGATATATCGCTGGTAAGCTGTGGCAAGGTGCGTTAGTTTGAGATTGATATTGGAAGGTACATCTGGAAATTATGTATAGATTATTCACGATATTTAACGATATTATATTATATTAAAATTATTAAAAAGAGTTAATTAACATTCATGAGGAATTGCATCAAAATCGATTCGCTACGACAGTTCCAAGAGTCTAGTACTAGTACATTAAAAAACATAGTGGCCTTATTACTGTTTTTTCAGCTTTATGCTGTATCGCTCATCTAGCAGGGTAGGGAGAGGAAACCTAGTATTAGACACTCTGCTCCCCACTTTCCGTTGAATTCTACAGGCATTGCTTGTTGAGTGGCGAAATTCAACGCTGCGGTATTGCCAGAACGAAGAAATGGAAATAGCTTGTGCCACTACTGGCTTCAAGGCTTCATTACTTATGATTATTATAAATAATCTATATATATATATATATATATATATATATATATATATACTACAATAAGGAATCTACTAGAAAAATACAAGAACCCAACGCTTTAAGCTACAATTTCACTATAAAAGGGCACGTGAAGAGAATCTCGCGTTACTCCAAATTGGACGTAAGGCCAGACAAATGGGGGCTCGAAACAATACACTTAGCTCGTGAGTCGTGATTGAAAAACGACGCTCACTCTTCTTCAACCTTACGTGGATATGGAAGGTTGACTGATGCACGGTTTCATAAGTTGGTAAATGCAAAATAAACTGTAAAAATATTATTTCTTAATAAATAAGGCAAAAAAAGTCAAAGTAAAAATTATAAAATTAGTGTTTTTGCAAATGCAGTAAAGAATGAAAGCGGGGAAAACTACTTTTTATTTTCTTATGATATGAACTAGTAATTAAAATCTTGTCGTTTTTTGGAGTCGGTTAAAATAATAATAATACAGCTTCGCACTAGCATGGTAGGCAGAGGCAGCCTAATGTTAAAATATGGGGATCGAGCCCTCAACCTATCACGTTTACAAGCGCACTCTTGTGCTACTGCATTGCTATTACTTTTTATATAATAATCACTTAACATTTAGTATCTATTTTACTCTACGTAAAAAAATATTAAAACTACAAGCGGATTTTCACTAGTACTACAGATTTCGGATCTCAGCATCCGTCCTGACGTGTACCTAAGATGAGGATTAACTGATGTGTGTCAAGTAATCCCCCATACAGACAGCGTCTCACGTCTTGACTGTCTCGTTAATTATGGCTTAAACGCGCAAACAAGTGATGATACAGCTACTTATACGTTACGGAGGTGGCTTATTCAATATTTGTTATTTTCTTGTTAGTTATTTTCTAGTAACAATGCCTGTTTTTTTTGAATGACCAATCCATCAGAGTACAAAATTGTTAAAAAACGTATTATTCGTTTCAGAGTTCCACTTCAACACTTAATATTTCGTTAATTGGGCGGTGCATGGAGAACGGAGTGGTTCACTTTGCCTAGCATGCTATACGAGAAACATTTTTTTTAACTAAGGTATTAAATAGTGTAATTTAGATATGTCTAGTAGTAGGTGATTGAAATAAAACTCGAGGCATTTATTCAAGAATTACATATATATAAATTATCTTAATTTATGCTAAATAGTATTTGATTGACCCTAAGCATGTTATCCTTGGACTGACTTATTAGCTCCGCTCTACGAACAGCGTTCACTTGCAACTCACTTATACTCGTATGCTACACTTGACTATTGGAGCACGTAAACTTTATTGGAATAACAAGGATTGGCACACGTCAGTTTTTAGATAGATTGCTTAATTTTTGTTCATCACAGTTTTATATTTATACGTTGGAGGTCTACTTTGTCTTGTTACGCCGATAGTGATATTAGTTTCCGATACGTACCTAACAGACAATAGGGACAGAGTTTCTGTTCACTTACTATAATTTTTGATGAGATAATTATTTAGGTAACTTTCTTTTTTTAAGCTTTATGCATTTATCCTGTACAATTACACATAAACAGCTCTCGGAAATCACTCGAAACCATCTCGGAAATTTCGAGACCATTGCTTGATGAGTGGTGGAACTCAACGTCGCATTTTATCTTATTATACAGCCACAACCACTTATAATAATTTCTTACTCTAAAAAATGCAAAAAATAGAAATAAAAGTAAAAAAATAAAAATATAGACCATTTCTCCACAATCCACCTGCACCCGCAGAGAAGACGAACATTACTTAGAAGTATTACGTATTCCGCGCGGTGTGTTGCATCTGGGAATGCTCGCCCACGCCCACACACCACCACCGCCAGCAGCCACCAGCCACGCTTTATTGCGTTTCGTGTAAGCGAAAATTTTCAAATATTCAAAAATGAAAATTTCACTATAAAATCTTTTACAGGACGCTACGCGTTTATTGCATAATTCGTGGGTATTTTTTTAATGAATGAATTCAATGTTTTTTTTAATATATATATCTACATATTTATAATACCCTGTCAAATTTATTCCGTGCCGTTAACGAACATCATTTATAAAATATTTTTTAAAGGGAATTAAACCCACAACCATCGTACTTATCGTGAGACGATATACCACTGAGTGTTTATTTTCAATTAGTACTTATATTACAAGCATCTAATTATCTGAAATAGTACTTAATGAATGAAGAGCATACCGATATTTTCCTTTTTCCTTTGTACTGTCCAACTTGGATATGTGATATTAATTATCGACACCTTCATATATAAATGTAATAGCGGCCCGCCCGCGGCTTCGCCTGCGTGAACTATTACGTTATTATTAATTTCTCCATGAGTACCTACGTCCTATAAGTGACGTCCATGTAAAATTTGATACTACTAGCATTTGTAGTAACGAAGTTTCATACAAACTTTCAACCCCAAAAACAACCCCTTAGAAGTCGAATATGGCAAATTCCCGTCTTAGCTAGCACCTACGTCCTATAAATAACCTCCGTGCAAAATTTGAAATTCCTAGGTCTGGTAGGTTTTGAGATTTCGTGATGAGTGACTGAGTGACCTTTCGATTTTATATATATAGATAATTAGTGTTAACAGTCTTTTGTTTTTGGAATCTTATCGTTGGATATCTTGTGATAAATGCGTATTCCCTCATTTTGTTAATTATTAGCAACTACTAACTTATAGGTAAGGATTAAATGAATTAAAACTAAGTATAGAGGACTAGCAGCGGCGCAGTAAATATGACAGGTTCTGATCTCACTCGACGGAATGAAATATTTTTATTTTCATTTCTTCTCTATGGTGTTAATATGCAATCCTATCAGAATTCGGCGGAGAGTACAGAGTCTTAACACTATGCTCCCTCTGCCTACTAATCAATATGCGGTGTACAGGGGGTCGCTGAGAAATTAACCAGATATAGGTGTTCATAGCGCAGTAGCATGACTTATTTAGTAGTTAATTATCTAAAGACGTTTATTATTGTTTTTTTTTTACTTTTGGCCTCGAAATTTCATTTCGTCGAGTGGGAATCGAACCTTCAACCTATCACGTTTCAGTCACACGCCCCCCCTGTGCCCCAGAGCCCCGAAAGGCGTCATTATTATTATTATTATTCATTTCAAGCACACGAGGCTAAGTAATTTCCATCTTAGAATAAAAACAGACCAAGGGACGCCCTAATCAATTTCAATAATATTTATTACGGGGATTATGATAAAATCGGGTAGACGATAACAGGAGAAAAACAGCGGATTGTGCATTAAATTGAATAATTTTAGGAACGAGGGCTCAGGCAAATGAGATTGTGGATAGCGGGAAGTGAGCGTTTGAAAAAATACCCTCAACTAATGAGATATTGGGGGAGGACCTGTGAATTTTATGGGGAATTTTATAAAAACAAAGAACTAATATTTTATTTACAATTACATTTTTAGAAGAAGGTTAGTAATAAAAAGAATCTTAGAAATATATAAATTTAAAAAATAATCTCTAAGTAATATTTTTATAGCATCTCGCTTTATATCCAGAGGAGTAGCCAGAACGAACGGAACGCGAAAAACTACGGTAGTAGTGAAATTAGTGGAGGATGGAGCTATAAACAACGTATTTAATGTGTAAATAAACTATACATACATTAACGTTACGTGATTTTTGTGAGTTCGAATACCATTCGGTAGATTTTTTATTTAAATTAAAACCATTTACAACCTGCAGCGTCATTTGTGTGGTATAAATCGAATATCGAGAAAACCCCTCTTAGTGCTTACTTATAATCTATCAGTATCTGTAATGTTTATAAGAGTAGTAAAGCTTAGGTAGAGTACAGCGTTGAGTATCAGTTAAGGTCTCAACTTTACATTTACTCTGTAACCCTGCTATGAAAAAAAAACAACTATACCTGCTTTACTTTAGTTATTGGGTAAAAATATAGACTGTAAACATTCTAGGAAATTATATTTGAACTAACAATCATTGCTTTTAACATCCGTCTACTACTAGTGTACTAGAAAGAAGGTTATAAATTAAAGCCGAAAATATATTTTATTTATCTACAAAAATCGGTTATTTTTGAAGTAAGTATTCGCAACATTAACCACGGTTAGCGTAAACTTTGACGCGTCATTACCTCGTGCCCTACTATGTGTCAAATACATTGAGGAAATTATTATAATAATATATTCCTTTTAAATATTATAATATACGTTTTAAGATTCGACTTTCTAAAAAACTTAACATTTGCATACAAACTACTTGGTGCAGAGAGTTTACAAATATAAGCCTTAGTAAATATAATTCAATTCTATATACTTTCCAATTCCTTCCTCTGGCAACAACAAAAAACGCGGCGTTAAGTTTCGCCAGTTAGCAGTGTGTGGAAACGAAGTGTCTGAACGTTTGATTTTCTATCATATGCGCGCTACCACATGAAGTTATTATTATTTTCAAAATTATTAAATAATAAAGAAATAACTAATGTCGAGGCAAAGCGCGGCGTTGAGTTCTACCACCCAACACGCAACGCTTCCAGAATTCGGCAGAAAGTGGGGATACAGCGTGAAGATGTAAAAAAAATTAAGAAAGAAAAAAAACTAGAAATAATACAAACATCGAGTAGCCGTAGTAAATTTCAGGGTCCACATAATTATGTAGTAACCGTCCTAAAGAGTCTTTGTCATGTAAACGAAGCTTTACGACTGTAACGCGAATTGTCGCTCCATTTGAGGGTCAAACGTTTTTTTAATTGTTTTAATAATTAGGAAGAGCTTTTAACGTTTCATTATATCTATTATGTGAGTTTAAGTTGTTTTGGAACGGTTATGTGCTCTTTTAGTGTTATTTTCAAACGGTTATTTTCTTTTTAAATATACTCTTCCCCTATTTTAACTGGTGGCCTGTGCTCGCTCCAAAAAATTTACTAACAACTAACAGTCTTACAAAAAAATTCAATAATAAATAATAAAATAAATACTTTTTTAGAAAACATATAAAAATAAAGGCCGTCGTGGTGCAGGGACATAAGGGTGTGACTCTGAGGCGACAGTTGAAGGTTCGATCCCCACTCGGGGAAACGTAACTTAAATTTATATATCCGTTTCTTCGCTCTGGTATCGTAGCAAAAGCGCGTCTTTACTACTATGTTCCTCTCCTGCCTATAACGTGAAGTAGATATAAAAATTTGGACGTAGCGGGATTGAGCGGATTCAAATTTTTATCTGTTTTCTATAAAAGTATTTTTCTTTCTAATACTTGAAGATTGTAAAAAATACGAAAATATATGTTCAATGCAAAAGTCCAGGCCACCCCTACCCCTTAAAATATTTCTCAATACGCCCATTGTCTTGTCTAAAAGAGATTTAAATCCACGACTAGCTTCAGGACCAGCATTTTCGATATTTATAAGGTTTAAGGTTATTTTCATCATAGATCATCAAAGTCATTCTTATCGAAATAATTTATGACAAAGAAACACTTCTGTCACTTCTAAACATTACCATATTATCTCTTTCATGTAAATCAGTTCTCTTGAAGCGACTACTGAATTGTCTACAATGTTTAAACGTCAAATAAGATTTTTTTTTAGTTATTTTTATAAAGATTTTTTTTTGTAAACTGCAAAATATTGAATATGAATGCCTTTTAATCTTTTAATTTACATTAATTTAGAACCGTGGTGTTAACGGTGACAAAATCCAACTTCTTATTTGATTAAGAATACATATAACTACGTATTTTATTCGTATCTACAAAAAAACCCTAACTCTAAAATAAAACCAGTCGTGGCGCAGGTTGTAGGTTCCCTTTCGAGGAAATGAAAATATTATTTTTTTAATTTGCTCTCTCTGGTGACGAGGCAAACCGCGGCCTTGATTTCGGCTACTCAACACGCAATACCTCCAGAATTCGGCGGATAGTGGAGAACGGAAGTAATCTTAATGGAAGCGACAGGTCTTACTATAAGGTTCCCAGATTTCGTCTACCTATCATGGTATGTAAGGGATACAGCGTGAAGCTACAAAAAAAAATAAAGAAGAAACATTATACCAACCAATATTATATCAACCTGATTACTAGCACTGACCTTAAAACAGGTTATTAACAATCCTTCAAGTATAAAATTACTATATCATGTAAATAATTTATTACATAATTGCAAGTAGCATATATTTGTTTAACTACACGCTACGTTATGAGTCTTATACTATAGTGGCGCAGTAGGTCGATTAAATATAAACTCGACGGTTGCTGGTTCTCCTCACTCAGACAAACAATTATATTTACATTAATTTTATATCCCAGCTCTAGATGAAACAGTAGTTCTAGGCTAGTTCCGCCAACCAAAAGAAAAGAGAAAAACGGAAAGTCCTCAAACTGTGTCTACATGGCCTGTTGGGCGGAAAAGTGTAAAGCTGCCTTTATAATTCATTAAAGGGCAGTCAACAAAGACTAACTAAATGAAATCGGTATATAGCAATTCGAATTCCACATAATAAAAAAGTTGAACTAACACAAGTGTTAAGTAATATGTTTAACATAACTATTAATGTGTTTGAATTGAAAAAGAAACAAGAAACTCGTCAAAGTTATGTAGAAATTATATAAATTTTAAGTAGGGAGAAATTAAATTATAGTCTTCTTTTATGATATCGGCTGCTTTCTCACCAATCATGATGGTGGGTATATTAGGGTTGCCACTCGTTGTCCTCGGCATAATCGATGCATCGACTATTCTGAGACCTTTTATGTTATGTACACGTAATCTCTCATCGACTACTCCATTAGGACCCATAGCACACGTACCCACGGGATGTAAAAGCGAAGTCACCGTGTTCTTCACGTAACAGCGCCAATATTCATCCGAACCAAAGAGCAAACCTCCGCATCCTTTAATATTTAGCCTAACCACCTCAGCACCCACATTTCTATAATGTGTCGTCCAAAGTACATTTAGCATATATTTAATTCCTTCAGTAAGAACGGTAATATCCTGCTTGTTTCGGAAATATCCCAATTCTATGATGGGTTTGTCAAAAGGATTGGTACTTTTTATTGTCACCTGCCCTCGTGATAAAGGATGAAGAAGAACAAGGTTTGTTGTATCAATTTCACGATATATATTCGCTTTGCTAAAAGAAAAGCATAAGTCTCTATCAAAGTTGATAATACTTTGACATCCATATAGTATAGCAGGAGAGGCAGTAGCACCTATGCGTATGTTAGTAATTTGTATATGTGGTTTAGATCCGTAACAAACGTCACAAGAAGTATTTACTCTTATCAAGCCAGATTGTATCGGTGTAGGATACGCGCTCAATTCAGTTGGCGCTAATAAATTTTGAATAGCTGTTTGGAAGCCTTTTTGCCCCTTAATATATAATAGAACAACACTATGGTCTTGTAGGTTCTGGCCTACAGGAAGATCAGCTAAAACTTTTATGTGATGTTCGTCCAAAATTTCTTGAGGCCCCACTCCTGACAACATTAAAAGTTTTGGCGAATCAATACTTCCGGCAGATAGAATAACTTCTTTATTGGCGTATACGTCAATTATTTTACCCGACTTAAGGGAAACTTTGACACCGTACGCTCGTTTTAAAAGTGGATCAATTAATATTTTCGTTACTCGTGCATATTTTGTAATAAACATATTTGTACGATCCTTAGCAGGCCTAAGATAAGCCTCAGCTGTACTTGATCTTCTTCCATCATAAAAAGTAAAATGAGGTGTGGAAGCGCCAAAATACTCTGGACCATTGTTTTCTAAAAGCCTTTTAATGCCTATTTCTTCATAAGAACGTAAAACTTCTTCATTTACTCTTTTAAAATATGCATTTACTTTTGGTCTAGATATGCCTACTGGACCAGATTGTGAATGTAAATAAGCATTATATGGATTTCTTAATACCGTTGCGTCTGTCATATGTTCAAGTTTTTTAAAGTAGTGAAGAACTGTCCCCCAGTCCCACCCTGGAGCTACAATGTTCCAGTCGTCATAGTCTTCTGGGACGCCTCTTGCGTAAATCTCGTAATTTATAGATGATGATCCTCCGAGCATTTTTCCTCGTGTCATATATATGACGCCCCCAGGGTGCGCCTGCCCTATTCCTTCATCCAATTTAGCGTGATAATCCCAGTCATATTCTGTATGAGCCATAGTTGCAAACAAACTGGGTATCTGCAATAAATAGTATTTATCTGTCAATCTGCAATAAAAATATTTTTTTCTTTTTCTTATTTTTTCATTTTGCTTACAAGGTACAATTATTTTGAATTATATAATTATTTTTTCTAATCTCACTGTATATCCCACATATAGCAAGCAGAGGGAACCGCTAAAACGACACTCTGTTCCCTTGTCCCTTTTCCGCCAAATTCTGAAGGCATTGCTTGTTCAATGGCGGTGTTCGAAGCTGCGCTTCGCCTCGACTCCAGATCGTGTACGGCCACGGCGAGTCGAGGCGCAGTGGCACAAAGAATGACTGTAAACGCGACCACTTGTGGACTTAAGGAAATGAAATATCTAATTATTATTTTAATATCTTCAACGATTACTTACTTATAAAAAGATTAAATAATTATTCTAAATATATGTATTTATAACGGCAATTTTTTTTTAATATGTATTTATAACGGCAATTTTTTTTTATAATTAGTAATGAATGTGTTAATTATAAATTTACCACACTAGCTGGCGGAGGATCTCCCCCTGCTTCCAGGAGAAGAATTTTCCAATGGTGAATTTCACTAAGTCTGGCCGCCACTGTAGCACCACCAGATCCTGCGCCTACCACTATGAAGTCAAATGTATCTCCATCTGAAATCCATTTCGTATTGTAAATCAATATAAATATAATTAAGACTGTCAAGAAAATGAATTAAGGCATAGCGTGTGAACGCAACGAGTTCAATTCCTACTTGAGGGTATGAATTATGTTCTTTAAATCGCTCTGGTAAAATCTCGAAAATTGGACGAAATATAAAAAATGTAGTGTCTCAATCATAAGGTGCTGCCTGTATTAGACACTACATAAAGCTAAAAAGAGACAAGAAAATAAAACATTAACATTTGCTTTGAAATTTTTACTACAAATAAATTTTGGTTTCTTTGACAAACGTCATAGAAATATACAAGCAACCTGAGTCTTGAGTGGATGACAATTTATGAGTTAACTAAGTGTGTCCTCTTTATCTTGCTTTCTTCTTATAACCGTAAAATTGTTTATATCACCGGCAGTGGATTCAGTATTGTATAGTCTCTAAGCACCTATACCTAGGCCAAGTTTAAAATAAATAAATAATTACTCGCACGTTTTAGGTATTCCATACATTATCTAAGTGTTGTCTATTCTAGAATACAGGCTTAAAGTAGTCACTGGTAACATACAGATATTTCCGTTGTTTTAAATTGTATTTAGACACGAATACAAGAGCTCCATATCGGGGTCATTGCCACAAATGTCAATGTTACCGAAATACCAAATTAAAATATCTATGTTTTTATCCGCTCCGGCCTCATAGTCAATAGATCGTTCTATTGACCTAAATAGAAACATAGGTATTATCAGTTAGTACATGTCATATATTTTTATAAATATTTATATAGTTTTGTTAGGTATAACTTGCGAATTTGCTTGAAAACTTACGTACTCTTTTTTTATCAAGTGTTAAAATTCTAATAGTATAGAAAAGTCCTATTAGTTAGTTTACTACAAAAATAAAACATACTACACCGACCTTTTTCTTAAATGTAGTACGATTTAATAAATTCACAAGATTATATAAAGAAAATCTATAAAAAGTATAAACATTTTTTTTCTATTAAAACATTAATACAAAACTTTAGATATGTTTCATACCTTTCAGAGGATAAGAAGCAGGCCATCCCACCGGCGAGATCGCGTGTGAAATAGCAAGCAGTTGTAGCAGCCACCGTAGCCAGGGGGAGTCCCGAGCCGTTTGAATACAGCCAAGAAAATTATTGATGAATACATTCAAATTTAACATTTTTAACACTAAATTTATTTAGTTAATTCAAGTTGAATGCATACAGTTTAGTGGGAATATATAGTGTACTAAAAAATAAAGGTAATCGCACCACTAATTGAAGCATAACATCGCTTGTAAACAATTAAAGTAATAACATTATAATTGAGCAGTGGCGGACTAAGGGGGGCGGCGGGGGCGGTCCGCCCCGGGCCTCGGGTCCTAGGGGGCCTCCAAATGGTGCAAATTCCCTTGATCAAATCCTTAATAAGCCTTTGAAAAAACGCATAGTATCTACTTAAAAGAAAGTTTGAGGTAGGAGGGGGCCTCCAATAAGCAAATAAGTACAAGGATTAGTGCAGCCTGTACCGGTAGTTTACATTATATTAAATAAAATTACTTTTATCTTTCTAATGTCCATTTAGTTTGCATGTGGTGCCAGTTTCGTAGTTTTTTACTTCAAGTTCCTAGGGCCTCCGGACAGACGTCATTTTATAAAAGTTTACGTACTAACCTCTCTGAACCTGAAGAACCTGAAAGTGGGGCCCTTTCAGAATTAGCGCAAAATAAAGGTACATCTCTGTCTGGGAGGATGATTGAGCTATCAGATCGGCTTGGGTGCTTATAAAGGGTCTTAAAATAGTCCGTAAATAATATATGCGTACTTTTTCAAAGTGGTTTTAGAAGTCAAATGGCAGTTGCTACATTTAAAAACTGCAATTCGCCGCTAATATGGAACATAAAAACGTGTCAAGTACAAACACTGCTTAAAACGCTAGTACCCAGACAGAAACTCCGCTTTGCAACGTGGGATATTGGCTCTCTAACCGGACGATGCAGAGAACTCGCAGATGTACTTATAAGATTTCTGGTTCAGTGTTACCGGCTTATATACACAGGGTCACCCTCAGATAAAAACGGTGTTGCAGTAGTTCTTTCTGAAGAGCTTCAGAACTGGCTTCTTGAAGCTGATGGTATGGATTGGATGGATTTTTTTAGATTGGAAGCTGATGATATGGGATGGATTGTAGCGACAATAGCTTGATGCGTATAAGGGTGCTGATTGAAGGCGTAACTACAAACTAAATTAGTGCCTATGCGCCGCAGGCCGGCTGTAGCGTGTCCAGAAAAGAGTCATTCTGAAAGCAGAATGAAGAGATCCTACTTGCTATACCGTCTACCGAAATGATTGTTTGTTGTTGGGGAAGAATTGAACGGCCACGTCAGTAACGCTGCTGAGCCGTATGAACGTGCTTACGGTTTTAGATACGGTCTTCGTAATACAGAGGGAGAAAATATTCTGAGAATCTATATCGCATCTGATCTGGCCGTCGCGAATACATTCTTCCAAAAGAAACTTCAGCCCCTTATTACGTATAATTTGGGTCCCACTCAACTCAAATTGACTACTTATTGACAAGACAGTGTCTTATGGGCAGAGTAACTAACTATAAAGTAATTCCAGGCGAAGCCTGACGGCCCAACACCGTCTTCTTCTGGACTTTAACGTCACCCCGAAGAAAAAAGTAGCCGAGAAACGTAAGCATCGGATCAAGTGGCGGTAGCCGAATGGACCGATGCAGACTGACTTCCTAGCAGAGGTGACGGCTGATAGCCGTAAATAACAGGTATGCACCTGTTATTTACGGCAGTGAATGCTGGCCAGCACTATCTCGGCCTATTCAGGAGCTTCACGTCACGGAAATGAAGATGCTAAGGTGGATGTACGACGTAACACGGTATGACCGCAATTGTAATACATTCATTCGAGGTAGTCTTGGAGTCTGTGACGTAGCTGATAAACTCCAAGAGCATCGCCTGAGATGGTTTGGCCACGTTACGCGGATGCAAGTGCCATGCTATATCAGCCCCTGGAGTGCAAATTTGTCTCAATTTTAAACTATCGTTAGGACGTCTGGCAAGAGTAAAGCCTACGTAAAGGGTTTGGTTATAATATTTATTTTTTTACATATTTAAACACGAGCGTTTTTACTTTAACGTAGGTGAGCGTGTAGATTAAATTGGCGCTATCTTTGAAAGGGCGTCACTTTCAAATAAGTAAGTACGCAAACATTCTTACCTACTTGTTTCCAGGTCGGTACGATATGGGTGCCTTCAAGAAGCGCGTCTATCTCCACCTCAAAGGCCGGCAACGCACCTGTAGCACCTCTGGTGCTGCACGGAGTCGTGGGCGGCGGTGATCACCGCCAGGTGACCCGTACGCTCGTTTGCCTTGTCCTTTTTCCATAAAAAGAAATACTTATTAACCTTAAAAATTTCAGCTTTACTAAAATGACGTAGGTCTGGGGGTCTTGGGATCTCAGTCTATTTTATTTTATACGTGGAACTAATATTACTATAGCGTGTGAACTAGCTCATGATGATAAATTATTATCTATATTGGAACTAATCTTATGATGGAAGCTTCAGATGGCGCTCTGGCTGTAGTACTAGATAATCTGGTAGAAATTTACAATGAATTTGAGAATGATCAGGTTGTACATCTAGAGCAGATGATCTGCCTCCACCTGTACCTCTCTATCAAATGGTAGTAATAGAGAATATCAGTGCTCGTACTATTCTTATTTTGGTTTTGACACAAATTCCTCTTTTTCTTCCATACGTTATTTAGACGGATCATAGCTTCTTTTGTTATCCCAATTCATCTTTTTATTTCGAGGACACAAGGATATTTACTACATACTAAGTTCTACTACATGTACTTTTGATATTTAGTATTTTATTTATCTATATTTATGCAAGTCTTACTTAAAAATTAATTACAAGATGTAAACTAAATAAGCATACACACTAATTTGTACATGAAAAAAAATTGTGATACTTAAAAATATTTTAACACTGGGGGGGCCTCATTCAACGACACCGCACCGGGCCTCCGACGGGGTTAGTCCGCCCCTGTAATTGAGAATTAATACTACACGCAAAGACCGCGATTCTTCAACAGGTTATAAACTAAAGCCGCTATTCAACGTTTCAAGATATTTCAAGGTAAAATAATGTTGTAATTTTTTACCCATATTAGGTTCAATAATATATACAATGAAACCAGTTCTTATATAATGACTTTATAGAGCACACTCGTTAAAAAATGCAGGTCCAATTACTTAACTTCAAAGTACCCATAATTTACGGGTAAGTAAACTATTACTTGAGCTAACAACTTCCATATATTCAGTTTGACAATTTTAATTGTGCTACAAAATAATTTCAAAAATTATTAGTATTTATCTATTTGGCGAGCAATATCTTCTTTGGATATCCACAAGTGGAGCGGGCCGGATGGAACCTGTTTAGTGGTCCGTTCAAGTGCTCCTGTCCTATCACTATCACATCCCTGCTCTATAAAGTAATAGAGAACACGAAAAATTGCCATCTCTCGGTTTATCTGGAGAGTGACCGATTGATTAATGACCATTTATGCAAGTGGTTCACCAGGTTCCCTCCTGGGTGCCGCAACAATCTCACTGTCGGTTTCTGCTCCAAATACCTGCCCGAAAAATATAACTAAGTAAGTATTGTTAACTATGAACCACATTATTCTACAAATAAACTTAGATATGTAAACCACCATTTAACATTTTAAGGGTTTTTCATATTTTTATACAATTTTCATTATTATTATTTGTCTCGAAATCAGAGTAAATAAAAGGGTTCTAAAAAGGAGTAAAGTGGTCCAGGGTAACCACGAAGAAAAACTGCCAATCCTAAGCGTAAAATAAAACAACTGTACTGTATTATTTATATACTAGCAGTGCCCGCGACTTCGTCCGCGCACATCATCTATCTATATACTACAATAATAATAATTAAAGAGAAACATAATAATAATACTTTATTACACCCATATAAACTTGTTAATAATATTTTAAGCTTAAGAANGATTTTACCCCCTTTACAGTTTTATTATATATATAGAATATATAGATAATGATTTCACGTTACATAGGTAGCCCACCAACGAGATATAAGTGGTAAGTGAAGAGGAGAGGAGCTGCTCTGAACGTCGTCGCGCCGGCGATCCCTCGCCGCCCCCCACTCTAAGCACGCACCAATGCCCACGCGCAACGTCAGGCGTAGTGTCTTCAACAGGAGTTAGTTATGATCATTATAATGGGAAAGGATATGTAACACTGGGTCCCTAATACCCTCTACCTACCCTGTTATGTCGGGAGTCTGCGTTGAGCTAAAAAAACATTTACTTGAAATATTTATCAAAATTCAATCAACAGAATTACTAGCATTAACCTTATTACATACTAAATGAAAGCATCTTAAAGTAAAAAATAAAGAAATCATATATATAATTTATTAAATATATTATATAGTATCTTTGTTTAACTAGTTGTCGTCTACAGGTCGTCCAATATGAGATAGATAAATTTTAAGGAAATTTTACAAAACCACAAATTAATCTTTATGATTCGTTTAAATTCATAGTTCTGTTATCATAGCGATAATATTATTAATTACAAGATTTCTTTGCAATGTCATTGTACTTTCATTATCGAAATATAAGAGCTAATAAAATAAATAACAGATATTTTCCTCCCTTAAATGAGATATCTCATATAACTATATAAATAAATAATCATTTTGATGCCCCCAATTAAAAGAAAATTTTGTAGCCATAATATAGGTTTTGAATGGATTTGAATTTGTGTGAAGCAAGTTACTCTATCATTCGGTGCTCCTATCGATACGCTGGAACGCTTTATCAAGAAAGATGCCAGTGCGGAAATACTTGTTAAAGTTTATATGGGAAGACTTCCAGGTGCCTAACTATTTAGAAGCAGAACTCTAAAATATTGTAAAGTATTGAACCAAAGACTATATAGGTTACGCTTAAAGTACAGCAAGCATATTTATGGGATGTAATGGGCAATCAAATACTCCAAAACAATCTTTACTACATATTATTTAGAAGTAAAACACTGGCGATATAAATTATTGTCAATAAACAGCTGATTTTTAAATAATTACTTTATTTTATTTTTATTATACCTACATGTTTAATTAAATTTTAATTTAATGTTTGTTTTTTGTTGTTTTATTAATTTCATGTTTTCCTAATATGAGACATTATCTCATTAGTCATATTTGGAACCCTTCCGCAAGACTCGTAATTTCTAAGATTTCTTACGTTATACGATAAATTGAATAGAGTAGTAGTAGTGTAGTAGAGTTATCAATAGAGAAATTACATTTATTATGGCTAAAATAAATACTACCTCATATTCGGCATCCCTCACGCTATATTTTTATAAGTAAGGATAAACTGAATTATAGTCTTCTTTTATCATATCAGCTGCTTTCTCACCAATCATGATAATGGGTATATTAGGGTTGCCACTCGTTGTCCTCGGCATAATCGATGCATCGACTATTCTTAGATCTTTTATGTTATGTACACGTAATCTCTCATCGACTACTCCATGAAGACCCATAGCACACGTACCCACGGGATGTAAAAGCGAAGTCACCGTGTTCTTCACGTAACAGCGCCAATATTCATCCGAACCAAAGAGCAAACCTCCGCATCCTTTAATATTAAGACTAACCACCTCAGCATCCACATTTCTATAATGTGTCGTCGAAAGTAAATTTATCATATATTTAATCCCTTCAGTAAGGACAGTGATATCCTGTTTGTTTCTAAAATATCCCAAATCTATGATGGGATCGTCAAAAGGATTGGTACTTTTTATTGTAACTTGCCCTCGTGATAAAGGATGAAGAAGTATAAGGCCTGTAGCATCAATTTCATGAAATGTATTAGCTTTGCTTAATGAAAAGCATAAGTCTCTATCAAAATTGGTAAGGCTTTGACAGCCATATAGTATAGCAGGAGAGGCAGTAGCACCTATGCGTATGTTAATAATTTGTATATGTGGTTTTGATCCGTAACAAACGTCACAAGAAGTATTTATTCTTATCAAACCAGATTGCATTGGTGTAGGATACGCGCTCAATTCAGTTGGCACTAATAAATTTTGAATAGCTGTTTGGAAGCCTTTTTGCCCCTTAATATATAATAAAACAACACTATGGTCTTGTAGGTTCTGGCCTACAGGAAGGTCAGCTAACACGTTTATGTGATGATCGGCCAAAACTTCTTGAGGCCCCACTCCTGACAACATTAAAAGTTTTGGCGAATCAATACTTCCCGCACATAGAATAACTTCTTTGTTGGCGTATACGTCAATTATTTTACCCGATTTAAGAAAAACTTTGACACCGTACGCTCGTTTTGAAAGTGGATCAATTAATATTTTCGTTACTCGTGCATATTTTGTAATAAACATATTTGTACGATCCTTAGCAGGCCTCAGATAAGCCTCAGCTGTACTTGATCTTCTTCCATTAGAAAAAGTAAAATGAGGTGTGGAAGCGCCAAAATATTCTGGACCATTGTTCTCTAGAAGTCTTTTTATGCCTATTTCTTCATAAGAACTTAAAACTTGTTCATTAACATTGTTAAAGTATGCATTCACTTTTGGTCTTGTTATGGCTACTGGACCGGACTGTGAATGTAAATAAGCGCTATACGGATTTTCAAATACCGTTGCATCTGTCATATGTTCGAGTTTTTTAAAGTAGTGACAAACGCTTTTCCAGTTCCAACCTGGAGCTACAGTGTTCCAGTCGTCGTAGTCTTCTGGAACGCCTCTTGCGTAAATTTCATAATTTATAGACGATGATCCTCCGAGCATTTTTCCTCGTGTCATGTATATGACGCCTTCAGGGTGCGCCTGCCCTATTCCTTCATCCAATTTAGCATAATAATCCCAGTCATATTCTGTATGAGGCATAAAATAAAACAAACTGGGTATCTGCAATAAATAGTAAAATTTAAATGTGTAAAAGAAGAACAGACAAAAAGTAGTCATTGTTTTTCAGTCTATGCATGTTGGTTATTATTTTTTATTCAATGAGTACTTATTTAGAAATTTTAAGCAATAAATCTAAATACTGTTATTATTTTCATTTTTTTGTAATAGTACAGAATTTTACCACACTAGCTGGCGGAGGATCTCCCCCTGCTTCTAGAAGAAGAACTTTCCAATGATGAATTTCGCTAAGTCTAGCCGCGACTGTAGCGCCACCAGACCCTGCACCGACTACTATAAAGTCGAAGGTGTCTCCGTCTGAAAAATATTATTTTTAAAATTATATACATAGATAGCTAAATACAATCAAATGGGCGGTAGTCAAGTAATTTTAAGAAGAAACAAAAAGGTCAGTGTGTATTTGTTTTATTTTTATTATATTATGACTTGTTTTATTGAGCAAAAGTCAACCTAGTGTTAAGACATGTTTCCCACTTCCCCCCGAATTTTGTAGGCATTGCGTATTAAGTGACGGAACTTAACGGCGCGTTTTTGCCTAAAATAATATATAAAATTAAATAAATATGTCATTTCCTCGAGTGGGGATCGAGCTCACTGCCAGTCGCTACGACTGACGTCATCATGACGCACACGCATTCGCATTTTATGCACACAGTGCATACTACAATATTATAATAAAATTTAATTTTTTGCACATATTCATTTATTTTTATAATATTTCAATTAATATGCAGCGGTTAGATCTAAGTGACCTTCTAAGATACTATTTATTATTTATAAATTTTAAGTTTAACCAAATGTATGTTTTTGCACAAGAGTTTATTTTTTTATATACGAGTATAGATATTTTAGTATTCCTTTTTTTCATTTTAGTATTATTAGTTTTTATACCGTAGATGTAACTGAAATGTCGTCATCACCTATAGATTAATGTGGTTGCACTATGTACTTATTACTTTTAAGATTATAGTTTTTTTGTCTATAATTAGATGTTGATTTAAATATTTTGTTTAATTTGGAATTTTCCTCCTAAGATATTTTCAGCTCATATCCCATATATCTTCCTTTTAGGTTTCTTGCTACATATTCTGCCAGAGTATGCAAAGTAAACCTAGTGTTAAGACACTCCATTTCACATTTTCTGCACAATTAGATATTGTGCAGAAAATCCAAGAAATGATCTATATATATAAAAGGAGATGTACCTGACTGCCTGAGGTAAGGCGCACGCACAGCCGTAACCGCCGATGATATTATTTTACATTTACTTCAAGTATTTCTTCATTTTTTTGCATTTATTCAGGCAAGAGTTTCTATATATTTTTAATATTAAGGACAGTTATATTAAATGTTGAGGCCAATCGTGGCGTCATGCTCTGGTAACGAGGCAGAGCGCGGCGTTGAGTTCCGCCATTCCACATGCAATGCCTCGGCGGAAAGTTGGGAACGGAACTATCTTAATGGAAACGGAATGACTACCTATTGTTAAGACACTCCGTTCAAAAGGCAAATAAACATGTTTACACAAAACATTAAACACCGTACCTTTTAGAGGATAAGAGGCGGGCCATCCTACTGGCGAGATCGCGTGTGAAACAGCCAGCAGCTGAAGTAGCCACCGCAGCCAAGGGGAGTCCCGAGCCGTTTGAATACAGCCAAGGAAATTATTTATAAATACATTCAAGTTTAACATTTTTAACACTTAAAATATTAATTTTGACTAAAGGGTAGGTCACTACACTACTTTTGTCACACTTAAATTATAGTGATACATCGATCTTCTTCAATTGACACTTTTCTTATTTAATTAATTCTTATTTCTTTATGATTTTTTAATGGAAGGATTTTTTTAATTCAACTTGAATTCATATACTTATGTAGTTTGAAGATATAGTGAAATTAATCGAAGCGTAAAAAAACATCACAACAGTTATCGTGAACAGTTAAAGTATAAATTTTACTATTGAAAAATAATCTATAGTAACACTATATGTACGAGTACATAAAGACCACGATCCTTCAGCTAGTGTTATAAAGTAAAGCCAGTGTTTTACGTTTTAAGAAATTTCAAGGCAAAATAATTATGTAATGTTTTCAAAATTAGGTTTGAATAATATACATGACTAGTGGACCCGGGCGCGGCTACGCCTGCTTGAAATATAAGAATATTTATTAAATATATTTATTAAATTATTTTCAGTCTTCAACGGAATGAGTAAGAACATATAAGCTTAAATAATCAAAAAGCATAATAAGTAGAGACATATTATTACTAAGAGAAAAAATATCTGAGTAATGGAAATGAACCAACAAAAGAAGTAAAAGTAACTAAAGGAAATTCTTAATATTAGAAAAAGTACCTAAAGTTTTCCGTGTGTGCGTACATAGATATCGACTCTATCTTATATCGACTAAATATTTTTCTATATTAAATACGATAATTTTTGCGAGCAATATTAAATAAAATCCCAGGACCAAACTTTAAACTACACCAAGAAAATAAGAAGAGAACCAAAGTGTACTTTAAATTAATTATAAACAGCAAATAATTACATAAAATTAATAATAGTTCCAAAATGTATGAAAATTTTTAAAACCATCAACATCATTTGCCCGTTTGCGTCGGTCATACTCATACTGTGCCACCTGAAGGCTAGGTCATTCCGAATCAGTGATATCTCCTTAATTATTTATTAGAATGTTATACAGTAAACTATTATTTCAATCTAGAGGAAATGCTAAAAGTGACTATTATATTTATTTTCATAAGGATGAATATCAAAATGTCGCGGTAACGGTCGCGTAGCGACGACGACTTGTTATTAAGATGGCAGAATAAATTGCATTTCAAATTATTAATAAGTATTTTAATATATATATGTGTAATGTAATGTTATATATGCCTATAGCACTTCTGAAGAATGCAGCTTTCATACAAAACAAAAACAATGTAAATCGGACCAGTAGATCCAGAGATCTTAGCGTTCAAACAAACAAACAAACAAACTCTTCCGTTTTATTATATTAGTATGGATGAAACTAGTTCTTATATATAACTTATTATTTATGTAGGTACTTACACTAGTCAAAAAATACAGGTCAAATTGCGTACATGTTTTTTTGTAATATTTCGTAAATTTTTTGACCAGACTGGGTAAACGAAAATATTTTCATTATATGTTGAATTGGAAATTGTTTTTTTCTTTGAAAGGGCTAAACTGCTGTTGACCTGGAATGGGCTTTACAGCGTCACCAGACGAGAACAGAGGAGATGCGTGAGTAGGCTGCCCATAAAGTATAAATCTGATGGACGCTCATGAGAGGAATAGGGGATTACGCTAGGTACAAACGTGACAATTGAATTAATTAGCATCCAAAATATCATGTTGCGATTAACTATTTCACCCTGCTTCCCCAGCCCATATGAAAATTTCATTTATTTAAGCCATTTTTTACCACCTAAAGTCAGATTAATTAATCAAAACTAATTATAAAGAAGGCTGGAATTGAGCACTTTACCAAATATATTTATTTACTATGCTTAATACTTGTGCTTTACTTGACAATGTTTACAACCGACGTATGTTTTATTTTTCATTATCGTAGTTCGATCAATTATACACAATAGTAATAATATAGGAATAATGAGTATAATTGATCAAAGTTACCGTACAGTAATATGTCATTATAGCTTTACTGGTACAGTTATTTCTTAAGCTATTTATTTTTAATTATCTATGGTTTGACAAGTTACACATGTAATTCATAGTTGACGTTTGACATTTGAAAGTTTCCTAGATTATGGTCAATTGGTCAATTATGGTTCTTATGTGTTCTATGGTTCTGTGATTTTGGTTCGCGCCACTGCAGTGCTATGACCGACTCTTATAATTAATTATTTTTATTAAATATTGCAATATACCAGATAATTCAAGGATTTTAAAATCTTTAAGAGAGGTGCCATCTATACAAAAATGGAACATGAAGATATTGCTGAATTAACTTTAAAAAGGTTAAATTACTAGCTTATTTTTGAATTAAGGTGTCGAAACATTTCCCACGCGTATATAACGTGTTAATAAACTTTGTTATAATATTTCACCGCCATAATATCACTTTTAGATTAATAAAATATAAATAAAAGTATATTATACATAAAGAAATTGCTTAATTTATTTAAGATTTCAAAATCAGAATAAGGAACAAGAGAAAAGAAATGATTACATTGGTTGGACCGATTATTTTATGGCGATGGCATTTCTAGCTGCGAAACGGAGCAAAGATCCAAATTTCCAAGTGGGAGCTTGTATTGTTAATAAAGAAAATGTTATAGTTGGGATTGGGTAAGGTAGTCACTGAGTTTTTATATGTGCAAATTTAATAACATCTGTAATTTTGAAAGCATTCACATACCAGAAAATACAATATGCACTATTGAGTTCTGCTACTCAACACACAATGGCTGGAAAAAAAGCAAAACTGGACAATGAAGTATTTTGACTCAAACATCAACTATACGGAGTAAATTGAAAATAATAATTTTCAGGTACAATGGTATGCCAAGAGGATGCAATGATGATGTATTTCCATGGGGTAAAAATTCTCCATCACCTTTAAACAACAAATTACTTTATGGTAATTCATTTTTTTTATTTAAAGTATTGTGAAGACAACATCAGACCTTCATGAGGCAGGGACATAAGTATTAAAAATATAACTATAAAAAAAGTTACAACATTTTGCTTTGTGTTCAATCTTCTCTTGCGAAGTCTTGAATTCTGGAGGCATTGTGTGTTGAGTATGGGAATTCCACACTTTGCCTCAACATCTAAGCAAAGAAATTAAAATATACATTTAAATGAATACCGGTTTGGTTTGGTTCTTTATTTATGGTGCTTCGAGCGTGCCAGTTGAGCAGTAATCACTTCCCTAATGGCACGTACTATGGAGGACACACAATTAAATAAATATTTCATTACCTGGAGAGGGAATCAAACCCACAATTGTTGCATCTGTCACACCCTTGTGTCATTGTGCCTTGTTTCACACAGGTTTTCTGATTTCGATGAAACTAAATTTTAAGTTTACCAAAATGTAATTGTAAAAAATTTAAATTCATGGTGTATCAGAAGCAGGCAGAGGGAACCTAGTGTTAATACACTCTGTTCTCCACTTTCCACTAAATCTGGACGCATTGCTTGTAGAGTGCCAAAATTTAAGAGTGAAAACTGCATTTAAATTGATTTAGCTGTTTCTGAGATTAGCATGCATGCAAACACACAACCATACAAATCAACAAACATAAAACAATTGAAATATTTATTTGGGTTCTATTGCATTAATAAATGTGCCCCATAATTTTCTCACAGGGTACAAACATAAAAGACTTAGTTTTATTAAACATAAAAGACTTAGTTTAATTAATTAAATTTAGATAAACTTTCTTCTATTTCAGTATGCCATGCAGAAATGAATGCAATAACAAACAAAAACACAGGTGATGTAAAAGGCTGTACAATATATGTGGGCCTATTCCCATGTAATGAGTGTGCCAAAATAATTATACAGTCAGGAATAAGGGAAGTTGTGTATGTATCTGATAAAAAATCTCACAAGTCAAAGTACATAGCTTCAAAAGTTATGTTTAAAGCAGCTGGGGTGAAATATTGGTTAGTATTTTCCTGAAGTCTTGGTCAAGATTGATTATTTTAAATCCAAAATAAAGATCTTTGACTAACTTGTAGTTTGTTAAAATACACTGTACATACAATGAAACGATTAACATATTCTATTATACTTTTTAGAAAACATATTATATCAAAAAAATTATACAGGAGCCAGAGAAAGAGATGCGAGATCAAAGCCTTAAAATTTTTATGTTTTTTAAAAAGTGTTTTTCATTCACAAGTGTGGAATAACACTTAAAGATATTGTCATAATTTATACTAATCAACATAAGTCTTCCTACTACGACTAACTAACTCGATATCATTTTACTTTTTTTCTTTTTTTTTTGTACTTATATAGAGTTCCTCACTTTGGTAAGACAAGGTGTGGTGTTGGGTTGTATATTAGATGTTATTATTTTAAGGGCTATTTATTTAGTTCCGCTATTGTTGTCTTGTTAAGGATGTATGTACTAAAAAAAATAAAAGTACCTGTTTTATATATTTAACTTGTGGAGGTCAAAATTGTAACTTGTCATAACTGAAGTTTGGTTACTTTTGGTTTGATAATTTTTGTGTCTTTTAAGCCCTCTTGTATATAGATTATATCTGTAAACATCAATACAAGAATGCTATATCATATATTTACAATGCAAAAATCAATTAACTCCACTTCTTAGATAAAAGAACAAAGGAAAAATATTTATTATAGCCATAACTTTTTATATTAATAAAATATGTCCCCAAAATTTGGTCACTAAACTATTTATTTAAGAGACTAGTTTGATTAACTTCATTTGTAGTGCATTTATTGCAACAATACAATCAAATGCAATAGCAACTATGAAATAACAACAGAGTAATTTTAGTGTTGACTTATAAACAAACAATAAAAGTAAAATAAGTTAGATTAGTGCATTGAACATCTCATATATTAATTACAACTCATCCGAAAAAAATTGTTACAGGCAATATGTACCAAAGAATAAGATAATAGAAATAAACTTCTTAGAAAACGATGATGATTTGGACACTAGCAACACTACAATTAACCAAGACTTGGAAACCAGCTTTAATTCAATTAAACTATCTGACTGACAGTATATATTTTATACTGACAATATATTTATAATAGTGAAATTATGACAATAATAATTTATTTAGGCAATGTAAATAAAACAGAGGGTGTAAATAAATTTGTAAAATAAAGTTTTATTACGTTATGTACAAGATGATGGGTACAAAATACTCCGATCACACCAAAACAAACAAAATCAATTGTTTTCCATCAACATATGAGAACTCGTCGCTGACACACTGATTGACAGCCTTTAATACTATATATAATTATATATATATATGGAACATAACAGTCAACATTAATGAAATCACTTAATTATTTAAGAATTGTATTTTTTTTTGACATATACAAAAATTAAAACTAAATGAGTGTTTTATTCAATCTTTTCATTATATCCATCTTAATTAATGAGATGTGAGAGTTATATTAACATTTGTAAAACAAAAATGCTACCATAGTAATAATAAAAAGTTTAATATCATGGCCTAGAAAACGGTTCAGTCAAAATATTTCGAATTTCGGAAAGAAAACATAAAATTTTGCATATTCAATAATAATAATTATTGTCCATCTTTTACAATATCCACCAATAAAATGAAACAAGGAGAACTGTCATTTCCGTGTTAACTTTCCATACATCCATTAATTACCAAAGGACAAAAACAAAGATTTATCTAATGTAATTGATATTGTACAGTAAAATCTTAACAATATAATTATTTACAATGCGTACCTCAGTATGTCAATATTGCGTGAGGTCCGAAGCGACACATTTTTACATAAAAAAACCAGCCATTTATTACAAATTAATTATTTGAATAATATTGAACACTTGAGGCTTTATTGAAATTCTTGTATATCATCAATCTATTTGATAAATGGCTACATATTATTAGTTAATAGGATGTACCAAAATTAAATTTAAAAACCTATTGTCACAGGAATCATTTATAATTTCGGTATTACAAAATTAAGTAATGATTTTATTGTTGAAAAATCATCAATAGTTTCAAATTACTATTTCTATTCAAAATTTTGAAGAAATTATTTTATAAAAATCTGAAAATTATTGTTATTTAAATTTTAATAAATTATTGATTAAGAATTAAGTATCAATATATAAATAGATTAACTTAAAACCTCAAATTACTTCCTGTAACAAATAAACTATCGGAACTAAACTCATAACAGCTGAAGCAATTAAAAATCAATGGGACTTACAATCTAAATTTGAGGAACATTTTTAATCAACCATCCTGTCTATGGCCGATTTCCTTTGGAGAATGAATATAATGTAATAATTATATGTATATTGGTCAATATACAAATTCAATTACCTTCAGTATTGCCACTATTCGAAATTATTATATCGATTTGTTATTGCTACAAAGAATTTCTTATTACAATGTTAATAAAAAAATTAATATGGAGTTTAAACATGAAAAAAAATAAATATAAAAAAAAACATAAGAATAAATACATTATGCCTTTGCAAGTCATATAAAAACTATATTAAAAAAACCACAAATTTACTTACAAATTTTCAAACTGGCCAATAATTTGCGACTGATATGAAGTAACACCAAAACCTTATTTTATGTTAATTGTCAATGAAATGCTTTTACACTAACTAATTTAAAATAGTTACTATCTGTAGTTATAAACATTCATCTTTCCTTTCTTTAGCTTCACGCTGTATACCGCATATTACACGGTAGGTTGTGGGGACCTAGGGTTGTGGCAGTTCCCCACATATCGTCCTTTTTCTGTACATTTCTTATTGAGTGGCGGAACTCAAAGCAGCTCATTGCTGGAGCGAGAAAATGATAATCATTCATTTCCCTGAGTGGGAATGAAACCCACAACTGTCGTATTACTGTAACGCGCCACTGAACTGTGGAATGGCCTACCCGCGGCAGTGTTTCCAGGTCAGTACGATATGGGTACTTTTAATATGCGCTTCTATCTCCACCTCAAAGGCCAGCAACGCACCTGTAGCGCCTCTGGTGTTGCACGGGGTCGTGGGCGGCGGTGATCACCATCAGGTGACCCGAACGCACGCAAGACGCAGTGTCGCTGAGGCTTGACAATATCTTTTGTAATATAAAATAATTTGTCATTTATATTTAGACCAATATCAGTCATTTTTACAATCTTGTACTATTAAGCTAAATATCGACCTTTAATATTTTTTAGAAGAAAAAAATACAAATTCATATGTATTAATAATCAAAATTATTAATCAAATTTAATTTAAGATATATAATTAGTACTTTAAGGCACTTCTGAGCCTACTTTTTCTAAATCAGTTTCAAACGAATGATTGAAATTAATTTATCTAAAGAATATTAAAACAACAAAAAATAGAAAAATGTTTACAACCACAGATTAAATGGATTAAAATGATAACTAACTGTCAAAGTTATATATGCACAGATTATCTAATATCAAAACATGAAAACCGGATAATTCCGTTTTACATTTCGCTTTAACCTATCGAATTGTAGATGCACTTTAGGTATAACAAAAAAATCACAATAATAAACCAAGCAATAATTTACAAGTTTCAATAAGGGTTCGGGGTCTCCTGACTGAGCCAAAGTGCATTGGTTTAGACTTCTTCGGGTTTGAAGGCGATGGCGTAGGGAAACTTCGTACGGCAAGCTTCTATGTAATCTTCTATTTCTTTCTCGCAAGAACCAAAATCTCCGTCGCGGAGACTGTCTAAAACTTCTACACAACCCTGTAATATAAAATTTGCAATAGATTATTATTTGTACATACTATAAATATTTTAAAAGAAAATGAAAAAAAAATTAAAGAAGGTAAAATCGATATAATTTAAGCCAAATAATGTAAAAAATATTCATTTATTGGCAACATTAGGCACCAGTTAAATAGCCTATTGTTTACGGTGTCATTTCGTGTAGAGGTAGGTTTGTTCAAAAACGTACTTTAATAGTTTTTTCAATTTTAAACCGTCGTAACGCGACGTTGCGCTATTAATGTTAAATCTAAATACAGACTTTATTGAGATGGAAACAAAGAAATGACTACAAATAAATATAGAAATTGTATTTATATAGTTATATAAGTGTAGATTTAAGCTTTAAACGTTACTGTTGTGGATTCGGTACGATCTCGGGGTGCACCACTCAACGTGCAATGTCTCTAATGATTGGGCAGTATGCGATGAAAGAAAGTAAGTTAGTTAGCTAGTTTCCTCTACCTATTCTGCCATATGCATTTTGTAAGTATATCGCGTAAAACTAAATCAAATCAAAACAGTGGTCATTCAATGAGACCTTTACAAGCACTTTTCAACCGCCAGCTACCAAGCTAGCACGAGCTCGAAGGGTAAAAATGATACTAATGAACATACCTGAATAGACACATCGGGGAGGTCGAGCCTCGTGGCCAGCGCGAGTGCGTCCCCGCGGCGCGCCGGCAGCACGCGCAGCAGCGCGCGCGCCCCCCACAGCGCTGAACGCTGCGAGCGCTCGGCCGCGGGGCTCGCGGCGTACTGCTCCGCTATGTACTGCGCTGTACGCCCGCCGAACATCTGGGAATATAAACAATGTACAATTAATACAAGGCAAGAGTTTATACGACTGTTACTAATTAAAATTCACAATTTTGTATACAAATCACAATGCATTCGTTTTTATATAGCAATGTGAAATTAGTAAGGAACTAACCGGCTCAGTCTCCGTGTCGATGACAGCCGCTACGCTTGCGTTCAACTCCGCCTGCTTGTCCTGGAGCCAGCTCCGGAACCGGATGAGGCAGTCGTGGAGGTGCTCGTGGCGGCTATCGAGACGCCACGCACGTTTTATACTTTGGAGCATTAGGAGGGGTTTTTCTGTAAATATAGAAGAAGAAGAATTCGAGTTGTTTTGTAAAAATATACTTAAAGCCAGCATCAAGATGAAATAGTTTGTATTTAAAGCCTTCATGGCGCAGCGGCAAAGCATCTGCGTTGTTCATGAACCAAAAATCTCTCGAATTTTGGTTTGAGTTTTTGGTTAGCACAAGTTATATTTATATATTTTTTATGGAAAAAGGACAAGGCAAACGAGCGTTCGGGTGACCTGATGATGATCACCGCCGCCCACGACCCCGTGCAGCACCAGAGGAGCTACAGGTGCGTTGCCGGCCTTTGAGGTGGAGATAGACGCGCTTTTTGAAGGTACCCATATCGTACCGACCTGGAAACACTGTCGCGGGTAGGCTATTCCACAGTTCGGTGGCGCGCAGAAGGAAATTTCTACGAAACCGCACAGTAGTGGTGTGCCACGTATCCAGATGGTGTGGATGATATTTAAGTTTGTGACGTGCTGTGCTGTTAGAAAATTCGGCGGCAGGTAACAGGTCAAACAGTTCCTCAGAACACTCACCATGATAAATGCGATAGAGAACGCACAGCGAGGAGACGTCTCTACGCAGAGCCAAAGTGTCAAGCCTTTCACAGCTTACTGGGTCCTTAATAATTCGAACAGCTCTACATTGTATACAATCAAATCTATATTTTCAAATATAGATTTCCTTATCTAGTATTAAGTCCAGACACTAGTAATTAATAATATACATAAATATAGTTTATTTACATATATTATATATCACTTTATATTAGCTAATTTACCTTTCCTATAGTATATTTCGAAGGCCATTAAGTGAGTATCTATTCTGTCCGCGGCGAGCATTCTCAAAGGCTGTAAAAACTTCAATGCCTGTTCTAATGGGTCCTCCACCTGAAAATTATTAATATACTTTAGTAGTACTATTATATTAATATAATTTAGTAGTGTTTAATAAATTGATAGTTAAACGTTAATATATGAATCAAATATAATAAAACAATAATATATTTTGATTCCATTTTTACCAATATTTTGTAGTTTCGGGTAGTCCATGATCACGAGTAGACATCGGATTACTACATACATTAACCTATCAAAGTATTTAATATATATTTTTAACATTTTATTAATATTCTATAGCATACATTAAAGAAAACTTTTAATTGTTAAAATCCTACGAATCATAATTTATGGTAGAATAATGTAACATATAACAAAATAATAATACTGTGTTCACTATTATATCATTATGTGTGACAGACAAGCGCCTCGAGACACTCTCATGAGATAGATCCCCAGAAACGTTTATAAGAAACACGCATTGTCAAGTAAAAGTGGGTTAAATTCATCTCCATTATTACAAAACAGATACAGTAAAAATATAGACACTCGCTATGCCTTATTTTATTGACTTTTTCGACATTTCCATCAATATTTTTTTTTATAATTTATGTACATATTGAAAACTGTTTGAATATATTGTGGTGCAGTAGAAAAACTTCTGGCAATAAACGCTATGTTTGTAGGTTCAATTTTGGAGGAAAAAATATTTTAATTTCCCTGGTATTGACACTAGGTTCTCCCTACCCATCTTTTTTAATACTAATTCAACACTTTGATTCTTTCAGAAAAAAGTTAAGCTAGTAATTTTTTTGTCTTAAAAGTTCTATACAAACTTTGTCTTATAAAAATAAGTTTCTTAAGCTTGAAAGCGAGGAACACTTTCTAAGATTAAATAACTCAAATAATGTTATTCTACGTTATATTTTTTATACATTTCGCTTAATAAGTAATGTTAAGCTATTACAGAAAAGGCAACAAAATTATACATTAAACCTACCCTTGCCAACTTATCCGGGATTAGTTCATCTAACTGTGGCGCTTCAGGGTCGCCTTGTTCCTGCTGCTGCCGCGCTTTGTGGTGCTGTTCGCGTTTCACCTGCAACGTAATTATTTCTGAATGTCACTTAGTCCCATTAAATACAAATTCGTCCAATCCTGCGGTATAATATTTAAATATTAATTATTCGATATTGACATAAAACTAAACAACTTTATCCATTTACATATTATAAATAATAAATTATTTACGACTTATCTTAAGATAATTAAGATTTTATTTCTTCAATATATCATATTATAAATATAAATAATCTTGACAATATTAATTATAACAAGTTACCTGAACCTGTGCTTGCAAGGCGCTTTCCTGTTCGGCTTTACGTTTCGCTTTCCTCTGTTTGTTTCTGAGTTTCTTTAATTCTGATGGCGCAAGATTCTCTGCAAATAAAGAAAACACATACATTACGTTACATTTCTTTTATTATATAATTAATACGTGTATAACACTATCTATACGTCTACCAACATTTGTGAAAACATATTCAAACTATTATTAATTATTTAAAATATAAACATTTCCTTCAGTGTAATTTATTCCATAACCAAGAATAGTCGGCATAACTTCCACAAACTGAAGTCTATGCAAACAAACAAAACGATCCACATCTTTAACATGCACTTTGCCTTTAGATTACAATAATTTACGCGGAAAACGTATAATTTACATTACAACTAAGTACATGAATAAGATACACTATCAACGAGATTTATATCCAACAGATGAGGATTTAGACCGAGTTTATTCCAACATTCAATTACATGCGATAATTGTCAACAATTTGCATTCTCATTCACCGCCACCTATATATGTAGAATCAAGGTTTTTTGCCAATAATTGAAATAGGCAAATATTATGGCAGTCGGCTCATAAAAATAAATCCTGATGTAATTCTTATATGTCTTGGACGAAATTCAAACAGCGTTTTTATTATTGTGCCAAACTAACGTGTTATGAATATATGCAAGTTGTTAAATAGATTTTTAAAAATATAGATTGTACGGTGACTTAATCTATTATTTTTATTTAAGTCAAATCTAAAGACATTTGACGAGCCTTTCTATGATATCACATTTATTAAAACGTCATTTGAGTTTATTATTCCAATTCAAAAAATAAAAATCCAAAGAAAAATAACAGTAAACAAGTAGTAGGTAATTATTCTTAATTCAAGTACATCCGGCCGCCAAAGTTAAAGACTCGAAGCTGCGTGGACGTAGACGCAAAGCAAAGGTGACATCAGATCCGGTCGGCTGCGATTGAGGTGGAGCGCGAGGAGTCGTGACTGGACTGTCACATGAGGACGCACAGCTCTGATGATAATGATGTACGCCGTGATTAATTAATATATGTCAACTTTGTTTATTTTTAATATAAATTACGTAATACTGTTGAAGTATATTGAATACAACGCAAAATGTGATGTTTGTACATATTTTTTTTTCATCTAATCAAATCAAAATTATAAAATACGAATCCGTCAAAGTGCAACTTAATGGAATGGCAATAGACGTTTAAGAGCAATAAAAAAATAATTGGACCGAATCCGAGCGGTGATAAGAAATATTGGATAAATTTATTACTCTTATAAACGTGAACCAATTTGCGTTTAAAAAAATATTTGAATCGAATATTGTAACCAAACTCCAAAAAAAGAAATCGAAGCTATTAAAAATATTTTTTTTATGAAACTTTAAGCTTCCAAATATCTAGTAAAGATTCTTATACATTTATTAGTAATAAATGAAAAGGAATAGTTATTCAAATTATTATACCCAAAAACATCTAAAAATTTATGCTATAGCCATAATCATTTAAAGTTGTACAACATCGCACAAACAAACATGCGCACGCCGTTGTTTAGCGCGACCCGCGACGCCACGCCGGTGTTTTGCAAACACAAATGGATCGTTGGATTTAATTAAGGTCACTGACCATTGTAGAAATAACACGATGTTAATAACACAAACATTTTTGATAATACCACTAATACTAAAATAAGTATATAATGACAAAATGATAAAGTGAATTACTGAATAATAATTATTAAAAATCCTATTAATATTATAAGTGTGAAAGTTTGTTAGGATGAATGTTTGTTTGACTGTCACATAAAAACTACAGAACGGATTTATATGTAACTTCACAATAATGTAGCTTATACATCAGAATATGACATAGGCTACAATTTCATTAAAAGTTTTGTAATAATATATAAATCACTATAATAATATAAATTTAACGCGTGGGCCACTGGTATTATATAAATTTACCTGTTTAATAACTGCTTATTTTGGCATTGCATTATCCACGTACTTTTTAAAATAAAAAATACTAATTTTGTGATACATAGTACGTGCTTTATAAAGTAACACTAATCGAATCCTCCATTGCTAACATGATTGACACAATATAATCTAAATTACATTAAATTTTGTTGTGTCAATAATTATTTCTTAAGTTAAAATAACTTAATATAACATACACCTAAATATTTATACAATTATTATTAACTACACACTAGTAGATATGGTTACGATAAGCGCTGTCGAAACTGCATGAGTGCACCATAGTTCACGAATCAATTGCGGTCACGTTTATGAAACGATATGTAAGCCTAATTAGAGGTTTCGACGTGATTTACGTTTGCTGTACAAAATTTTCACACTGGAATAAGAAATATGTTTATTTTTGAGCTTCACGCTTTATCACGCAAGCAGCACGATTAACAGAAGAAATGTAGACATGGAGTATTGTATGCAAGAAAATAAATATTGTTAACATAATTTCTATTAACCACTAAAAGGATATATACAGTAAATAAGCTTGTTTAAAATGAAGTAATCGACATAATGACGATTCGAGTAATAAACAACTTCGTTTTATTACCAGAAGTATGCGACCGACCTTGAATACAAATCTTAAAATGATCTTATAACATTATGCAACTATAACTGTAGCTGGTGATATTGTAATTCCGTTAAAATGAGTGTCGGTTAGTAAGCCCTAGGCTTATCTCTTTTAAGGGCATAGACTGGAAAACTATATTATGTATAATTGAAATACACCTGCAGGAAATTTGCATTGCGTCCGGTCTCATTTTACAGTTGTATTATATGCATTGATAAGTTACGACAGAGGTAGATCGAGCATTCGTTTTTAAATAAATGAACTAAGTTAAAATTGAAATTATTTATTTATTAGGTAAGTTGGGTACGAACTGTTTCAACACTAGGTTCCTCTCTGCCTACCCTGTTAAATGCCGGATACATTGTGAAGCTAAAAAGTTCCAAGTTGGTAATGAACCTGTGAAGTCCTTGTGTTTCTTTACCGTTCTTAAAAAGTGTCAAATAAAACAGAAAGAAGGTTTTAAATTTTTTTTATAATAATAAAAATATGAATTGTACATTTATAATTAGAGATTTCACAATATCCTGAACAGCTTGCTAATATGTAGGTAATTACCGGATGCCGAGCTCCGAACTGCTTAATTTTTGCAATATAAAATTTTATCAAAAATAAGTATCATTTTTTGTTAAGGTTGTAAGCGGTACGTTATTGCCTCACGCTATCCATAAAAAATGCAGAATATTAATAGAACGCATTTTTAATGCATTAAATCCATAATAAAGACAATTGTCAAAATAATTTCTTTAACATGGCAACCCTAAACAAGGAACGTGTGGGTGTATTAAAATATAATAAGAACAGATAAAGGCTATTGATAAAAGCGGATGAACTTACGTAAGCACAAGCATTGTGCATAATACGTAGGACACGTCGCACACACAAATTGCTGCTCTAATTCACCGGTTTCGCAAAATTAATGCAATAGCGGCCATGGCGCATGCCAGCCCGCCAGCGCACGTCGCGAATGCTAGGGTCAATTTTCATCCAGATAACAATAAAGAAAAAACGTTTTTTTATAATAACAATATCAATTCATTGAAACCCCCCTTTGCGTACTCCATAAAATAAGCGAGATATGTCAAGGTATGTTAAATAATAGATATGGTCATAAATGGAATAAATTTTTAAAAAATCTAAAAAAATATATCCGTAATAGCAGAATAAATTTTGAATAAAAACTTCATGTATAAAAACATATTATTTTCAATTTATGTATCAATCTTCAGGGTTACAAAGACAGAAAGCTCAAAAATTTCATTGTTGTCTAGACATTTTAAGCTCAGGTAGTTGAAGCAACAGGTGCAGGCATTGTGAAACCAAGCCTTCGCTGGCGGCGTTCTAAACTACTAAATAAGCACAAAGCCCAACCACCGAGCGCCGTTCGAAAATCATAAAACGAGCGCTCCATTTCATATACTACAGTCTATATATATTCTATACAATGCTAGCCCTGACAACGCCCTAATGTCGCAAGTTTCGAAACTAGACCAGACAACTTCTACCCAGCAACTGTCAGGTTTCCGTTTACTTTGCAAATTAGTTATTTTGTATATATTAGGTAAACTACGCGGGATTTTGGTAACGATTTAATCGAAAGCTTTGTCGTTGTGGTAATTGCAGACACAAAGTTTGTGTTTCCGGTTTAAAGGTACCAATGAGAACTTCATTTTCTGTTAAAACAGTTAACTGTGGCAAAGTAAAAAAAATATTAATTTAATTGTAGAGTATTTAACATGCAATTCAAATTCACAATAAGATGGTTCAAAGATCAGCTATCGAAATGTATCTTACCCTAGACCCAACAAATATTACCCAAGAAATTATTCTATCTAAAATTGCTTATAAAACTTATTCCTCCAATACCGCATAAAATATACTAGAACACTATAACTATTCCATACTAGGCTACAAATTTATGAATAATAAAAACAAAAACGAATGAAAACATAAACAAAAATACTATTACATAAATAGTATGTAATTATATCACAGAATATGACATTAATGAACATTCGCTCATCGCTGGCGGCGGGCAGGTGGGCCCGCTGGCCGCCCGGCGCGTGCGCATGTCGCAATCAATCGAGAGCGATCCGCGCAATGTAAGTCATCAATTTGCTGACGAAGGCCGCGTCGCACGCGCATACGAGACGCGCGCGGACGTGATGCTTGCGTAACTACACACTGTGTTATATCTGGGACACGTGTGGTACAAGCTTTTTTTGATCGAACCCCGGTATTCGCTCGTTGCTTGATTATTATATGTATTACAAATCGGTGGAAACATCTGAGTTGTAAAGCCCACCTACTCATATATATTTCGATAAGTTTTGGACCATCTATATAAATTAAGTGTGTGTAAGTACTCCTAATTGTTGCCAGTTTGTCATATATCGACATTCCATTGTTAACAAGAAACGCTTCATCTATCCTGTGAAACTTTAAGCACAAGAAGCTTTTGTGTAACAACATAAATACATTTTTAATGTACATGTCTAATTCTGCTAAATCAGATTCACTATTAACGGCTATTAAAGGCAACGTACTTGATAGATAATAAACGATCACGATATTAATAATAACCTCTCAAAAGTTACGAAAGCGGACCACCTGCCGAAAATATATAATGCCAGTCATCATCAAAGCAACGAATTTATTAGAATATTACATCTTCTATACATATAACTACTTTAGATATACTTATTTACACATATAGACGACGACTATGGAATAATTGAATTTTTAATCTAAATAAAGAGGATTAATAAATCTGAGGTTATGACAAAATTTAAACTAAAAATATGTATACACTAAGAAATTTAACACAAATATTTTAGCAAGATAGTTAAATTTCAACTTAAATATTTTTTTAAGCACGATTTTAATTATTGTCAACGGGATCGCATTGTAATAAACGTGACAGATCTATCAAAACAATACTATAATAATTTCATTTCCGTTTCTTAGATCCACTACCTTCCTGGCACTTCCGCGTTGACATGATTATAGCGACCTTTTAGTATAAGGGACCTTGGAACAACGCTATGTATTTGAAAGTGTGTTTACTAGTATGAGTCAGTTGTATCGTTAAATGTCTTAAGCTCATAAGTTCAACGGAAATACTATTAATATACTGATATATTCAAATGGAATGCTTATAGTCACTCAACAGTTAGTCCTGATATAGAAATAAATCTTTTAAATAACACTTTAACAGGATAGTTTCTTATAATAAATTATTACCGTTTTATTATTATTTTTTCATTTATCTTTAAGCATTTTGTGAGGTTGGCAGAGAGCGACTGGTGATGGAGGACTCACTTCTTTCTGCAATTTTGTACTGTGCTAGGAAAAAAAATTGTACTCGCTAAGCGAGAGTAACAATGGATGTTATAAGTCCTCGAGTTCGATATGAAACAACAAGTCTCCGTTACGATTGTGCCAATAATTAAATTAATAAGCATTTTTCAAATATTCAGACTTTTGAGGAAAAATAAAACAAAAATATGAAAATATTTTATGTAGAAAATTCGGAGAAACACTTTTGTTCACTTTAATTTCTTTTAAAACAGTTTTAAAATAAATGCACGTAAAAAAGAAATACAGTATCTTTATTGATACAAGTGGAAAATGTAACGCGATACTATATTTATTATGAATGTATATTATCTACTATTAAACCACATATTTCTGTTGATTACATTTTTAATGGAAGGTTTTAACTGATCTGATTTTTTTTTCAGGTTTACGCTGTATCTATTATATAATACAGTAAGTAGAGGTAACCTAACTTTATGATATTTCGTTCCCCACCCATCGCCTAATATTTAAGACATTGCGTGTTGAGTAGTTGAACTCACTGCCGCGGTTTGTCGTGATATCAGAGCGCTAAAATGAAAACAAAGAATTCCCCTGAGTGAGAATCGAAACCACAGTCGTCGCCTTTACAGTTAGACGCTTTACTGCTGTAAAGCGTATGTTACTATTGCAAAAATAGAGTAATTACATATTATCAAATTCAATTATGTAAATAAATTACAGAATTAAGAAAACGAACACTTTCTTCAGTCAAGGGCGAATGCAACGGCAGCGTCATTACAGAATGTTTCCGACAAAACAAGCTTTCTAGCCGCACCCAACATATCGCAATAGGTATTTTAGATATTATAGCAATAATAACAGAACATTTCCGCGATTACACTTTCGCATACTTTGGACAAAGAAATAAATGTAACGCGGAGTGCATATCATGAAATTATTGATTTATATATAATAATAAAAATATTAACCGAGCGATATCCATTCTTCAGAAAATAAATTAGGAAGATTCTAGAAAATTGATTCTATTCTTAGAATATAATATCAAAACTGCAAACATATCTTATATGACAAAATATACAGGTGTTGAACTCACTTGTCTTTAAAGATTTAACAAACATATTTGTCACAGTGTAGTTAGTGGAGACAAAAGGAGGCTTGACGTTACGCCACTTACCACAAAATATTTGATTAGTTGTGGTCATTATGTAAAAACAGTATACTAAAAATAACAATTACGAGTAGTGATATAATTTTCTTCTAACAATTGTTAGAGCTACGATAAGAACATTGAGGAGAAATATGACATAGATAGAATTTTTTTTACTATCCATAGACTTAATTAAGTAGTAAGTAGGTACTAAAGATTTCATTAACTTCACGAATATAGCAGAATATGCAGAGGGCATCTATTATTACGACACTCCCTTCAAAAAATGAATGTAAATCTATATCATACAGAATTTTAAACTTCAAAAGATATATAATTAAGAAGTTACTTTTAAATATTAATCACATATAAGAAGTTTTGCTTAATGAAAAAAGCTAAAAAAATTAAGAGCTAAAAATGCTTTCAATTTCGACTTAAGCAGAACAAACAGGTAAACAGAAACCAAAGCACTTCCATTTATTAATGAAGCAGTGTGGAACATGACATCATATTGTTCAATTAATATTTCCAATATAAATCTATACCTATTACATATATTAATCATTAATATTGGACTTGTATTGTTAAAACCATTATATTCTCTATATCCCATTAAACATGTAATTAGATTAAGCACCACCATTGTTTTGGAGTATGCCATCAGCTATTGAATCATCACTATAATTGATATGGCCATATTGAGATCTGCGTTACGATGTAATGATAGCTCACCTGGCGTATGACAAATGACTCGATCACTTTTAAGGGCTTTCCTAAGCTAATGTCAATTCTTAACGTTTTAATTAAATGAGATATAATATAATAATAGTCAACAATAATATTTATATATTTAGAGGTACATGTTTTTTTATTTATAAAATGAGAGTGTCTTCCTACACGACTTCTTCGCTTTTCAAGGAGAGAAAATCCTATGACGCTTTGAACTTCAGTCCACAAACATCATATAGAGTTATAAACTTTATAACTGTTATCAATTAGTTTGTATAATACGTTTGATTATTATTATATTTATAAAATAGTAACAAAATAACAACATATATAAAACAGATAAACACTCACAAATTATTTCACGTCTTGCCTTAACTATGGGGGCGTTACTAACACTTCCCTATAACCTTCGATTGTATGAAATTAATTTATAGGAAAATTACCATATACAACCACCATGACTAATAAACACTATTATACACTATTTATAGCATCAGTTCCTTAGTTCCATAGAATCTATTTACTATAGTTAAAATAAAACAATAATACAATTATACGCTATATCCGGCTCGAATTATTTACGTTTTTATTGGATTTAATATTTTATTGTAATTGGTCTAATGAGTGTATCAAAGAGGATATAATTAAATAAATAAATGCATATTAAATAGCAAAGAAATTAACGTTTTTCTACTGCAGTGGCGAAATAGGTGTATATAATATTATATTTAATTACGCAAATATCTAATTATTGATGATTGAACTCTATATTGATTTATTTACACGTAGAAAATTGAAATTTACCGAAGATTTTTATTCTTTACAGGTCACGAAAAAGTTGTGCTAGAAATTTCGTTTATTTACAATACTTCTCCAAAAGCTCTTGCTCATCTAAAAGAAATTTGACGAAACTCAAAATCTTGACCAATGATTAACCAATGATTAACAACAATGATACCTACAATAAATAAGTATGAAGACACTAAATATTAAACAACATTACACAATTTTACATGTTCACATGATTATTTATTTTAGACTGACTCTAAGACTGGTTTCTAAGAAAGCGGCTCAAGGAAAATATAGCTCACCTAGTTTATGAACAGGGAAAGTGCCCTTTACTTTCAAATTAAATCATTTAACTTTCGTCTCGTTAATAATTACGATCTCAGGTAAATTCGATATAATCTTGTACATAAAACAAGACTCTCTCAATAATATAGCTATCCACGCAGTGATATAAAATGATTCAAGAAAGTTTTACAGATTCTGCTTACTTAAACAATTACTATTATCTTTTTTTTATTCGTATTCACCCTGTGGACATGCTGTACACCACACTCCGACCAATCTTCTAAGCATAGCGGGGAATTCAACACCACGTTTTGTCTTGTTACCAAAGCGAGGAAATGAAAATTAATACGTATCCTCCGAGTGGGAATAGAACCAGCAACCGTCGTTTTTGCCATTAGACGATGCACCGCTGCCCTACGACGACATAACTCTTACAATAAATATAATATGAACAACATTATTAAGAAATCATTATCAAGTAACACAAGCTATACAAACGTCGACTTAGAAATCAATTGTTGCAATACGTTCTCCTAATTCGGTCACAAGAATTCATCTCATTAGCTATCCAAGGCAAAAGTTAATTCTATTTAGTGCGTCGCTTCGTGCAGATAGTTTTTATCGCCAATTTGGACAATATACACGTAGCACTTGTTTAAATTTTTTTACAAAAGCGACCCCATTCCCATGGCGTTTATATGAACGTACAGTTTTATGTTTACAAAGGAGATTACCCACTTATGAACAGTATAGCTGGCAATCTATCTATATATATATAAAAGGGCTTGTCCTCACTGACTGAGGTAAGACACACGCACAGCCGTAACCACTGTGCGTAGAAACGTGAAATTTGAACAGATGTTTACTTTCGTAATCCGGACATCCACTAAGAAGGGATTTTGAAAAATATTAACCCTAAAGGGGTGAAATAAGGGTTGAACGTTTGTATGGAAAAAAAATTAAATCGGGATCGATTTTTATAAAATTTCAAATTCAGACTCTTAATAGGAATTTAATTGAACATATGTTTCTTGATTTTCTAGAATTCCTCCCCTAAGGGTGTCTCCCATATAATATACAGTGTCGTTAAAAGTAAGGTCAAGAAGTAACAAGACAAAACAAGACTCGCCAATTTTAAATATAATTAAGTATTTAATTAATATAAAACATAATTAAGATGCCGCGTATACATGTAGATATATCAGGTGAGTTTTTTAATAAAAAATTGCATGTATTTGTATAGTTTATAATAAGCATTTTATATGGCTTTATATACGAGTACCTACTACGTTATGATACGTTTAATTAAGATTATTCATTGATTTATTTAGCATAATATTTTAATATATAGTAAACCGTATATGTAATATATTTAAAAATCAGATTCACGCGATATCCCGCAAATAGCCGGGTAGGCAAAGGGAACCTAGTGTTAAGACACTCAGTTCCCCATTAATATGTTTAGATTATTTATTAAAAACGAACAAAGGTTTCTTTCCTAGATTATATGAACGCCTCTACAAATTTGTACATTTTTATACATAAAATTTATGCAACATGTATGGTTATCTTTGTACTTATACAGTTGTACCAATACAAGAAGGGGATGGAGATTCTTCTCCATTATCATCGGAAGACCAGGAAGAAGGGGAATGGGAGGACGTGGAAGAGGAAGAAGTTTAAGTGGAAGTAGAAGATTGGGAAGAAAGTCTTATTCCTACTATAAGAATAACAATGACTAATACACGTATACAAATTGTTATAAATATATCAATTCATATATCTCCCGTATTTTGGGACATATCATTTAATCCATTTCATTTCATTGGTGACGCAGCGAGAGATTAGTCTTATTCAGAGACAGCGTGTCAAACATACAAAATTAAAAGAATTCATTCCCCTGAGCGTTGATTGAACCAACAACCACTACGCCCACCTTCTTCGAACTTGAGATTATTATTAAAAAAGCAGTCTGTAAATTAACTTAATACCAGTTAAGTTAGAATATAATAAATAACCTCAGAGCATTGCAGATTGCGGGTTTCTCTGATTACATTGTACAAGAGAGCTGTCTCACTAATTGATTGGTTCNAATTCAGACTCTTAAAAGTATTTAATTGAACACATGTTTCTTCATTTTCTAGAATTCCTCCCCTAAGGATGCAAATAAGGGGTTGAAAGTTTGTATGGAAAAATCTTTAAAACGCCACCAATTATTATAAAATTTGAAATTTAGACTCTTAAACATATTTAATTGAACATGTGTTTCATGGTTCATTAGAATTCACCCCTAAATAAGCAAGCGAAGCTGCGCGCGTCCGCTAGTAATTTAATAAACAACTTTTAAACACCGCACCCGAAAAGATTTAATTGCGAGAGTTAACACTTGAAATCCTTCAATAGACATAACCACTCGATAATTATAGATAACAAAAGCCGATTGTCTTCTACTCTAACGTAGAACAAGCGTAAAACGCAAAAATGTGACGTTGGCTACCAAATTATCGATTTCGAAAATTGGTATTGTCAAATCGTACAGACAGTTAGAAATGCAACTTGTCTAGGGGCCCAGGCGACGTTGATCTAAATAATTGAGTGGACTCGTATTCGGTCACTTACAAATGTCATTATTTGATTTAGTGTTAACAAATTTAATCTATTAGGTTTTTATTTATACTAGTAGGTATAAAATATTATATTCCATATTGCTAACTATAAAACATATTACACAATGTAATTAAACAAATAAGGCTGATAATAAATGTATATAAAAATGAAACCTTAAAAAAAATCGATAATTTGCATAAAATATACTTTTATAGATGAAAAAATATTACATTTCGATATTTTGGTTAAATTCGTCCAAATTAATTGTGAACTGTTTTTAAAAACGTGTAGAATAAACGTTAATTTCGTTCTGATTTATTTCTCAATTTTGATAAATGTAAATAAGTTTTACAGTAAAAATCGGACGTTAAGAAAGTAAAGATAACAAGAATGCGCTTTAATATGGTGAACGTTATACTACCTATATCTGGAGTTATTTATTTTAATAAATTTTATTGTTTTCTTTCCGTAAGTTTTTCCCGTCGTAATTTTAAATAAGTATGTGAATATGCAATGAACATACTCACGCGCTCACAAGCGTATAGATGGAAGCCTAACGCTAAAGGTTTGCCGAGACATAGCAAGCGTATAAACGAGGTATCATAAAAACAAAACTACCTTCCGAAAGATTTATCATTAAAAGCTTTTTTTCAATTCACCTACATAATATGTATTTTAATACAGTGTCGTTAAAAGTAAGGTCAAGAAGTAACAAGACAAGACAAGACTCGCCAATTTTAAATATAATTAAGTATTTAATTAATATAAAACATAATTAAGATGCCGCGTATACATGAAGATATATCAGGTGAGTTTTTTAATAAAAAATTGCATGTAATTGTATAATTTATAATAAACATTTTATATGGCTTTATATACGAGTACCTACTACGTTATGATACGTTTAATTAAGATTATTCATTGATTTATTTAGAATAATATTTTAATATATAGTAAGCCGTATATGTAATATATTTAAAAATCAGATTCACGCGATATCCCGTAAATAGCCAGGTAGGCAAAGGGAACCTAGTGTTAAGACACTCAGTTCCTCATTAATATATTTAGATTATTTATTACAAAAGAACAAAGGTTTCTTTCCTAGATTATATGAACGCCTCTACAAATTCGTACATTTTTTATACATTTTATAAAATTTATGCAACGCATTGTATGGTTATCTTATACAGTTGTACCAATACAAAAAGGGGATGGAGATTCTTCTCCATTATCATCGGAAGACCAGGAAGAAGGGGAATGGGAGGACGTGAAGAGGAAGACGTTTAAGTGGAAGCAGAAGATTGGGAAGAAAGTCTTATTCTTACTATAAGAATAACAATGACTAATACACGTATACAAATTGTTATAAATATATCAATTCATATATCTCCCGTATTTTGGGACATATCATTTAATCCATTTCATTTCATTGGTGACGCAGCGAGAGATTAGTCTTATTCAGAGACAGCGTGTCAAACATACAAAATTAAAAGAATTCATTCCCCTGAGCGTTGATGGTTCACAACAACCACTACGCCCACCTTCTTCGAACTTGAGACTATTATTAAAAAAGCAGTCTGTAAATTAACTTAATACCAGTTAAGATAGAATATAATAAATAACCTCAGAGCATTGCAGATTGCGGGTTTCTCTGATTACATTGTACAAGAGAGCTGTCTCACTAATTGATTGGTTCACTAGTTTTGCTTTTTTGTTCTATGTAACTCGATAGTAGTTTTATATTCGTATTTTGTCGTCACTTAAATAAAAAAGTTATTTTTATAACAGCCGTAACCGCTGATGGTAGAAACGTGGAATTTAGACAAATGTTTACTTTCGTAATCTGGACATCCACTAAGAAGGGATTTTGAAAAATTTTAACTCTAAAGGGTTGAAATAGGGGTTGAAAGTTTGTATGGATTTTTTTTTAAATCGGCACCGATTTTTATAATTTGTATATTTGTATAATATTTGAAATTCAGACTCTAAAAAGTATTTAATTGAACAAGTGTTTCGTGGTTTGTAGAATTCACCCCCTAAGGGTGCAAATAAGAGGTTGAAAGTTTGTATGGAAAAATCTTTAAATCGCCATTTTCATTCATTTATTTCATTTTCATAAAATTAGAAAATTAGACTCTTAAAAATATTTCATTAAACACATGTTTTATGGTTTATTAGAATTCACCCCCAAAATAAGCAAGCGAAGCTGCGCGCGTCCGCTGGTTATGGATAAAAAAGCAGATTTTTTTGTATGTTCGTTTTCGTTAAATATATATATTTAATATAATGCCGGAAACGTGATCATGCAGTATAAAACAGTATTTAGGATAGGCAGAGGACACACACCCCTATTGTATTACAACCTATCGGTAAATTTATGCTTTCTGTATGTATGTACAACGTTATTAAATTTCATCATGCAGTAAATAATTACTATTCAGTAGTTTTAAGTAAAAAACTTAGTTTTTAATCAGTCTATTGAGATCCAGCGAGAGCACAATAGCAATTTGCGTACGTGAAACAATGGGTTTTTATCAAAAACTACAAAGCTACTTGAAAACTATATATTTTATATAAAAAGCATATTTCAAAATTATTGTTTTTGAATTCCTTTACAGTTCAAGCATAAAACCGCAGAACGTGACCTAAATACCGATACTATAAGTAATTTCTATTGTATTTTAAGTTATTGAAATGTATATAATTTAACAATTTTAGAATTCGAATAGAGAATAAAATAAAAATTTACTTAAAAAAATTAAAAATAAATTGATATGTCAATCTCCTTTTTTACATAGAATATCAAAATTACTATAAAATATAAAAATATGCATATATTTTAAAACAGAAATCACATAATAAGTATAATATTGACAATAATTTTCCAAATGATACATTATTCTCTACACGTAAGAAGTGTCACTTTCGACTGCACATGTGACATTTAACGGACAACCGAACATTTGGAAAACGTTCAGAAGAAAGCAAGAAAGTTACAAAGAGTGTGCTTTGAATGGTTTGATTTCATTACATATATCTGTTTTACATATTTTTTTCTATTTTCCGATAAAACATTTCCGATATATTTTATTTCTTAATTTTCAGTGAAAACTAATTTGGAAACCTGTAAAAAAAATTGAATAAAAAAATGAGAAACCTTCTATACGAAACACTAAAAATTTTTATAAACTACAATATTTTAACATAGTATCAATATCAAAATATTTGTTTTTTATTCAGTATCGATTTTTTTATTTATACCAAAATATCATAATATTTTATTTCTATATTAAAGATCTTAGATATTTATCCCTTTATACGTTTTCAACTTATAATCTGTTAAAGAAGGGTTCTTTTGCACTGAGGATTAAAAACACGGCCTAGTGCGAGTTGGATGGCGCACAAATGGAATAATGGACTTCCCGCTTTACCCTTCGGGAACTTTAGGGAACGGCAAAAAAAGGCAAAAAAGTCCCAATATATTTAACTTCAATCATTTTGCTGCAATCGTACATCTACTATCTATGCCATATAGTAGTTGTAGTAACATAGACAGGATATGGTAAATCGCGAAACAAAAACAAAGTTGGCACAGTCACGACCGCCACCGGATTTATGCAATACGGCCATTCGATTAAGGACCGCTTCGATACAGGATTTAGATTCCTATAAGTGGATATATCGTGATTATTTCTTTGCTAATCGATCTGATTATATCTGTTATTATAGTGAAATGTAATTCGCATTACTAAAAAGTTATTTTTGATTTAAATGTAAAATATTAAAGTTGACGATATATCAATACTTGAAATATAGTTTACTGCTTTTAAGGAACGTTTTACGGTAGAGTTTTATAAACTTTTTCATGAATTTTTTCACGGATTATAGTTTTAAGTTAAACAATTAAAAATTTAATTTATTTATAAGAAATCATTAAGCAACAATAAAGTTAAATAGTAACATGCATAGTCCATTGAGCATACCTACCAGTTTCGTACAAACGAAGGGCAACTAGTTAGGACAACCACTAAAAACATTACACCTGATGTTTTTACCACCATCCTACAAATAGTCTAATAAAACAGCAAAAAAACATTCATAAACAAAAACACAAAACAACAAACATTCATAAACAAAAACACAAAACAACATGAAAAATACAAAAACGTAATAAAATATTACCAACAAAAGTCAATCACATCATCATAATTATATATTCTAAATAGTAGCAAAAACAACGAGTAAAGCACCTGAACGTCAACAACTCCATGTCAAATATTTCGACGATTTAAATTGTTTGCTCAATGGTGTCATCTAAAATAAGTTGAAAACAAATTGAACAAGATGCGCAATATCCATACTCCGTCTCGATATTCTAACGTTATCTGTTCAATAACGATACTAATTTCACAAAAATATTACTTTTGTATTTTTATTACCGGAACGAGGAAATAAACCCATAGCCGTCGCATTTACAATGAGACGCTATGCCGCTGCGCTAAAGTATGATCTATTTTTAAATAAAAACTAACTATTACGGCTTTTTTTATATTTTTTCGGATTTACGGCTTATATTTACAGAAAAATATTACACTTTTTAGACTATAGTAGTCACTTGAGCGTTAACTTATCCAGATTAGGACAAAAAAGGTTTTGAAACAGCTAGCTTAGATCTATTATTCATACCCACCATTTTAGGATTGCATGCCAGGTGTTAAGGTTAAGAAATAGACAACCATGTTTTTATACTGCCGCTAATCGAAAAACTATATATACTATTATTATACTACTATATAATGTATAACTTTACATAATCGTTTTGAATACCATTTACTACTTACTAAAAGAAATAAATAGATCGAGAATTTAATATACCCTTCTTATTTTTAATCTAATATAAAAATTGCAGCTTCAAATTATTTCTAGCTTTCGGCTATATAAACACACTAGCTCATTAAAGATGTGTATTTTGAAGTGTATATTTGCATAAACTCTAAAATATCCAAAAAAATACTCTATATAATAATAACAAATGAAATCGTATTAGTCCATCCTAAAAATATAGATGACTGTACAAGTAACACGTAGTGTATGGAGTCATAACAGTCGAAGTTACGCCACAAATCCAAGCGACGCGACATGCGGTCATGGACCCAAGTGTATGATTAGCACTTCATAATAAATTAAACGTAAACATCTGCATAGCTCATACAAAACTTTCTCAAAACTATTTTAAATTTATATTTTACACGAAACTGTGCAAAAGTAACTGATAATCCCATTAAAAACATAAATCTTTTTAAAATATAAGGTATAAATTAAATTATTTGTTCTATACTTAATGATCCTGGAAGGAAACAAGTTAGACATGTGTCCTTAGATGATTGTCCAAAGCTCTATCCAAAACAGAAGTCGTTCAAAGCCACTTGGAGGATTTTTCAGATTAATGACAGAGGTGCTTCCCCGCTTCAGTTAGAAATGATGCGGCTTTTCCTTTTACGTACATTTATTTTTAATATATTTTGAAGTAAATAAATATATTTTGACGTCATTATAATTAATGTTACCAAATTAACTATAATGAACAAATACAATTATTTACTAAGTAATTTTATCGTAGTTACAAAGGGAAAATTATTATTTATAATACCGACATATTTATTTTAAGGCATGACGTGAGGAAAGTCAAGTAATTTAGCAAGTACCTACTCTAAAATTTATAATACAGGGACCGTTGTACCAGAAGTCATTGATACAATACAACATACGATTAACCCTCATAAATATACAAAGACGGTCCGTCCTAAACTTTTCGAATAGATTTATGTTCTATGGCATATACATACAAACGATAATTTATAGCTAACGGTTGTTATGTGCTACACATTTTATAGCTTATCACTTACTTATACGCATTTCTAGATATGTACGAATTTAGAAATATCCTTCTTACGTTCACCTACTATAAGTTTGGCAAAATTATCTTATAAGAATAATCCTAATGTATCTTAGAAGGTCATAAAACAAAAAATAACAACGGAAATCCATGAAAACAAACTGTGCGTTTTGTTTTACATTAAGAAAATAACATTTATTTCCTCAACATCTCGCTTTTATAGGCACAGCATGATAAGCAAAGGGGGGACCTAATGTTAAAACCATCCATTTCCCATTTTTCGATCAGTTTTGCAGATATTGCGTATTAAATACTTGAACTCAGTGCGCTCTAAAATAACCATTTACCCCGAGCGGGGATTTACCACTGCGCCATAATAACAATAACATAACAATTTCAAACAAACAATCAATGGCTAAAATACATTTGTAGTCTAAAAACGATACATGATCGTTGCAACGTAAAAACTAACAAGAAAAACCCACACGAGTTTATTGTGACGAACACTATACAGGCAGAATGCCCAAAGGTTGCTGACGATGACGAGCTCGCGTAGGCGCCGCGTGCCTCGCATCTATACCGCCTCATCTGGATGAATTAACAACGTAGGCGTGACGTAGGCTTTACGTGAGAATTTATATGTACTCAGCTGCCTATAGTCATGTGAAACAATAGTATTTAATTAATCGATTCGATAAAAGAATTTTCTAGAAATCCTACGTGATGTTTAGTCATAAAGCTATTTTGTACATTGAGGCTTATCTTGTAATTTTGTAGGATAATCAGAAAGACGCCGGAGTTGGGTGGCAGAAAATAACACTTCGCATTACAAGACCCAAGTAAGCATATATATTTATAAATGTATTTCCCCAAATAGGACTGGTTTCCACAAGCTATGTGCTCAGCCGAAGAAGTCTAACTGTGCCACGATGGAGAACAACAACAAAAGCATCATGGAACCATATACTTAAATATATCTATGTAAAATATTCTAAAGGAAATTAACAACCTCTAAATCATTATCACTTAATATTATATTACTTAACACTAAACACAAACAAAAGAAGCGATAAACAAACAGAAACACAAATTGAATAATAAATTTTCGCCCAATGTCAAATTTTGACATCCACATAACTCCGCGTAGTGTTGATTAGAATTCGTGACGACACGACAGATTCGCAATTATGGATATAAATATTTGATGGCCGCAAACCGCACTGACATCATTGCCAACCTGAAAGGATTTTAATAGAAACGTCACAGCATAGCTAAGTGGTGACAAACGATGTGACAGACGGTTCAAACATCAGCCGTACAAGACCCCAAGTTGAATTTTAACTTGACTCACGTGTTGGACTGTTGAGTATTTGTATTTTAAAAATGACCACTGCTGACTAATTTGCAATGTATCTCAAGTGATAAATGACCGTCATTGCGGCGCAGGCGAGCATGAAAACCCGGATGTGAACAATGATGGTACAATTGATATAATTACAGGTTTCCCAATTATCGTGTACGAGGAAAAATAAAAGAATCGTAAACTTTAGGTTCAAATTAAACAAAAAGTTTTATCATTATATTATGATACCAAAACAATAACTCATAAGTATTACTCGCATAACGGAAAAAAGGTTAGGTATTTTCTCGACAAAGCAAAGTTTTGAGGAAAAAATATTTAGTAAATATATATTATTTAGAAATAATTCTGTATTCTGTACAAAAAATTCCGCAGATAAATCCCTCGACCACAAACATTTTATTTTAAATTAGCTAATATAGAAATACGTTTTAAACGCAACTCCATATTTTCTTAGTGAACTGTAAAGTCCCTTATAAAGACTTTCTGCGTCATTCAATCCATTCTATATTGTATTGGTGATGAATCAAATCTTTACCCCATCTAGATAATGAAAAGAACTTAATAACTTACTAATGTAAGAATACTTGCTGGCACAAAAAAGTCTTGTGGTTTTCCTGCCATTATTAAGCTTTACATCATACATGTTGTCCTATATCTATTTAAGACGAAGCGTTTTAAATAATTTATATAAAACACTTCATTGCATTCAATTTTAGGACGATTTAAATATTATTCAAATAGTTGTCGTTATATCAGAGCAGGCAGAGAGAACCTACACAAGGTTTTCTCAAGACTCTTAGTTCTAAAATTTTCGCCTAGATTAGAAATATTGTATAGTAGCGGAACTGAAAATTAAAACAAATCGTTCTCTCGAATTGGGTTTGAACCGATAACCATCGAATTCACAGTCATGCCTTATCCTACAGTGACACAATGGATATTTTACGGTAAAGTTAAAAAAAAAACCGTTGAGTAGTTTTTGCGTAAAAGTGTTCTCACTTGTAATATTAGTAAGGAGTACGATAAGATAAGAAGATGTGTAATGTAACGTATAACTTTAAACTGAAAATATTTCGCTTTAGTTTATAAAAGACTAGATATATAAAGAAGATAAATAGTTTCACAATAACGTAACAAAAACACATCCTTATTTATATTACAATTTTCCGTAGTCATTTGCATACACTGCAATTATAGTTACGTGGTTTAAGAGAGACAATAGGTGTATCTTCATTTTACTTAGAACGTGAAGCAATATAACGGTAGGTAATAAATATAAAAGAACAAAACTTATTAAGGATATATTTATGAATATAATTATTATCCTTGCTCTCAGTTTTCTGCGACGCGGATATCGTCGATAATTTCATACTATACGCCTAATGTCAGTTGTATGCACGATTTTGAGTTTAATTTGTACACTGTCACGATTAGTTAATGTTAAATTTGACAGAAACACTTAACGTGGCGCCCGGACAGGATGTAAGAAGCCTTAAATACATAACCGGTCGCTATTAGAACAAAAAAAAACACAAACTAAGTATAACAATATAAATATAGTTTAGTACCACCACCAAACTGACGCCAATCTTATTAAGTACAATAAAGCACGAAATCGCTGTAATACATCTTGTAGGGATGCTAACCGCCGTCATATCTACAAATCAATCGAAAATGGTAATTCCTCTAAAACCTGGAAATTTCTTGAATCACTCGGAGTTGGTAGATGTTCATCTAACAATAACTCTTTTAATATCGATATTGAGCTTCTCAACAAGCATTTCTCATCCTCTGATGCTCTTGATTGCGTCAAGAAAGAAGAATTAATAAACGCTCTTTCATCTTTACCAACTCACGAGTTTCCACCCTTCTCTTTTAGTCCTTTCATGGAACGTGATGTTAAAAGGAGCATATTGTCTATCTCTTCGAACGCTGTCGGTACTGACTGCATTAGTCGCAAAATGATCACGCCTATCCTTGATACTGTAACTCCTATCCTGACCCACATTCTCAATTTTTCTATTTCTGTTGGCAAATTTCCTGAAACATGGAAGAATGCACAAATTATCCCTTTTCCAAAAAAGCCCAATCCTCAACATCTAGCTGATTTCCGCCCTATTTCTATTCTACCGTTCCTTTCAAAAGTCCTTGAAAAGCTTATACATAAACAACTTATTACCTTCGTTAACAATCACTCCATTCTGAGTCCTTTCCAATCAGGCTTTCGTTCTGGTCATAGTACTACAACAGCGCTAATAAAAGTCACAGATGACATTCGAAGAGCTATGGATAATAAACAACTCACAATTCTTGTACTCCTTGACTTTAGCAACGCTTTTAGCAACGTAGATTATGAAGTATTGTTGAGTTTGTTAAGTTCTATTAACATATCTCCGTCTGTGGTGGACTGGTTTCGAAGTTACCTTAATGGCCGTAAACAGCGCATACGAATTGAGGAAAATTTCTCTTCGTGGCGTGTTGTCCAGGCTGGGGTACCTCAAGGCGGTGTTTTATCTCCTTTGCTCTTCTCAATTTTTATAAATTCTATCACTAACCATCTTTCGTGTCCCTATCACATGTATGCAGACGATGTTCAAATTTACGCCCACTCAACTCCAGAAAATTTGGTAAATTCCATTCAAACTATTAATAATAATCTCCTTGCTATATCAAACTGGAGTAACTATTTTGGTCTGAAGGTTAACCCTATAAAATCTCAGGTTATAATAATTGGGAGCCCAGGTATGGTTTCGAGGGCTAAATACACACATTTACCGCCTGTTGTATACAATGATACGCTTTTACCATATTGCACGTCAGTTAAGGATCTTGGGGTACATTTAGACCAGAACATGTCATGGACCGTACATGTAAATAATATAAGTCGGAAAATATTTCATGCGATAGGCTCTCTCCGACGTCTACGAACTGTGTTACCTATTCCAACCAAAATTATGTTAGCAAATTCTCTATTACTACCAATTCTCGATTATGCCGATGCAAGCTATCCCAACTTAACCGAGGACTATCTGAATAAACTTGAGCGACTTCAAAATCTCGCTATTCGGTTCATATTTAATTTGCGTAAATATGACCATGTATCTGAATTTCGTGCTAAGCTCAAGTGGCTCCCAATACGCAGTCGCCGGAATCTACATACACTTTCTCTTCTGTACTGTGTGTTACACAACGAAAAATCGCCTCCTTACCTAAAGGAGATGTTCGAATTTTTGGGTGCGCATTCAATTAGACTGAGATCCTCCGAGAATCTTGCTCTTAAAACTCCAATACATTCCACTAGATTTTATGAGCACTCCTTTGCTGTGAAAGCAACTAAGTTGTGGAATGATCTACCGCTTAGTATTAAACATTCAAAATCTTTAAATATATTTAAAAAATTAGTTAAATATTATTATTTGAAGGATGATTCACCTTGAAATGACATCAATATGTACAACTCATTGTTATAAATAGTATTATTATATATATTAGTATATTATAATGGTATGTATTTTTTCAAATATATATGTATTATGTTTATGTATTAGAATTTAATATGACATGTAAGTTTATTTACACCACCCGCTCTATTTTATCACAGATTTCCTAACCCAAAGGTTGTCTGGTAGAAATCGCTGATTAGCGATAAGGCCGCCTTTTGTGTGTCAATTGTTATGTTTTTGTCGTTTTTATATTCTTCTTTTTCTTCTTAATGTATAATTGTGCACAATAAAGTGTAAATAAATAAATAAATAAATAATAATTTGTATGTTACAAATAGTTTCAAGCACGCTAGACGAAAGTGCAAAGCTTCGAGACTTCTCAAAGTACTCGTCACGGACTGCTCAGTGTTTTTAAACCGAGAATATGCTATAGTTAGATTTATCCTGCTTACCCTGAAAACTGCATAAAATACAAAAATAAATATGCAAGTCACACATAGACCATTTCAAGCTTATCTCCGTTGTTATACTTTATTAAGTCTATTTTATTAGGCTTAATCAGAATGATACAAAAAACACTAGATCGATCAATTGGTAAAAAATAATTAGCTAATACGTTGGTAGACTTACGAGTAAAAACCCTATACTTACGTATTTACCCGCACTAAAGGATGCCCTTTGTATGGTAGTAAAACTAAAATGGCTTAAACTAAAATATCGCGAATACTCACTAAAAATAATTGATAAATGTTAGCATAACCGGCAACAGGAAATAAAAAAAATAATAAATATTCAATGTTTGTTTATAATATTCACTCGTAGAATAAATGGCCGCATCGAATGCAATAACGTTAAGAATAATAGTAGTAAAAATTAATTTTACTCGATGATATAAAATAAAATTATTTGCATTCGATACAAAAGAGCAACTATGTAGTCGGGTCGACGTCGAGCATCATCGAGCACCCGGATGCTGCGACTTACCAATCATTAAAATAATAAATCAATAATATTATTTAAAGCTCTCAAACGGAAATTTAAATATATATATTTACTTGCATTCAATATTTTTAAGTCTAGATTATGAGGAAATACTTATATATTTGTTTATTTAATATAGAAATACCATATTTATTACGTTTATATAAGCAATTTAAGAAAAACCACATCAGTCTCCCGTTTCCGGATATCATATTAATATGACATTACGCGATGAAATTCAACACTATTCTTTGAAGTGAGAAGAAAACACTTCGATACACGTTCCTAAGTATAACTTTATAATACTTGCTTTTATTTAAATTATATTTAGATATAAAATATCAACAACTAAAAAACCAATGAATATTTTAATAAAAATCCCGAAATCAACAAAGACAATTTACCAAAACCCCCTCAAATACCTTATACGGAATTATAATAACGACGTGGTAGCCCAACCTTATACAAAACGTCAAACGCTTAACGAATGCCATAAAACAAACCAACAATATTTGATTAACCGTCAATATACCCTTGGCACAAAAACCTCTAATTTTAAATTACGAGTCATCGTTTAATTAGTATTTGCATAATTATTGTATTGTAACCATATAACATTTATACTGTGAAAACAGTGGTACAGATTAAATGCAAATGTACAATGTAAAGGAATAATAATATCAATTATGCGTCTAAAACAAAGTATTATATATTCATTTATATATTTATGTATGTGTGTATGTATGTATGTATGTATGTATGTATGTATGTGATAATCTAGATATCAGCTCTGTACACCCCTTCCCTTTTAAGATAATGTATTCTCTCCTCTAGCCAAAGGTTGCCTGGAAGAGATCGCTCTCTTAGCGATAAGGCCGCCAATTGTACTGTTCTATGTATTAATACATGTAAATGTGTCTTTTCTATGGTACAATAAAGAGTATTTTGTTTGTTTGTTTGTCTACTACTTAATGACAACGGTTTTCCTATTTTTTTTTTGGAATTAGCAAAAGGACAATTATTTATATATTTGTGTTAGGGTAAGAACCCAGAATGATCGGTTTATAGCACTGTTAGTTACCCATATTCTACCATAGTCGATTTGTTTAAATAAAAATTATTTGTTTATATATAAAGATTTTGTTTTTAGTGCAAAACTAAAAAGCACAAAAATTAATTTGATATCTTAGGGATAGAAATAAGAACGTAAGCACTTTCCTTGCTAGCATAGCTTATGAAAGTTATGTTTATTATTATTTATACTAAATAAAGAAGTAGATTTTTTTAAATTAAATACATGCTTAACATTAAGGAATAAATTTTATTTATTCCTTAATTCACGGTTAACTCATTATTAGAATATTCCGTACTTCTTCTCGGCCAAAATATTGCATTGCTGTTTACACGCAGACAAGCGTCATACTTCTTCTAACTAGATCAAGTAAATAATAACCATAGTCCTTTATACGAGTCCTTCCTATATTTGTATATGCAAATGTACAAATGTGCGTAATGCATTCGGAGATAAATATAAAATACACGGTATTTTATACTGCTTATTTTATCATTCAATATGTATGCTCTGAATTTTAATGGTAAACAACGCGAAGAACAGCATCACTGGTTTTTTCTCTCCTAATTAATTCAAAACACAACATTTGATAGATATAAATCTTCATATTAACATAAACCTTAAGTTACATATAACATAAATACATATTAATAAATCGTTATTTAAGTCGCTTGTTATATTTTCAAAAGAGATATTATTTTTTAGCTACACGCTGTAGTCTAGAAATTGCAGATAGAATCTGGAAACCTCGGCACCAGAGCGAGGAAATGGAAATATTAAATATTTCATTTCCTCGAGTGGGAATCGAACCCACAAACTGCCGCGCTCATAGTCGCACACTTGCCCCTGCGCCACGACTGGCCTCAGCCGTAATTTACATATAATTCATTTATATGCAACAGGCGTGTGCTGTGAAATTTGACCTGTGGGAGGCGGAAATAGACATTCCTTACTTTATATTCTATTCCAACTAAGAACCCGTTACATGATTTCATTTCATGTTTAGGGAAATACAATCGTGACATAATGTAACATTTATACCTAGCCTATATTTTGAATAAAACGTAACCACAAGTCACAAAAATCATATTTCACCGATGGAGAAAGAAGAAAGTAGGTTTCGAAGAAAGTAGTGGGTTTCGTTTCTCTGTTCTCCCCGTTAAGAGCCGGAAAAGAGTCAAGCCATGGGTCCTTTGCCCAAATTCGAATTTTTTTTTTTAAGTTTCGAGATCTAATCTTATACTATTAGAAAAAGCTGTAGATTAAAACACATAACTATCGAAATCGAAAGACAAATTACAATAATTAATGTGAAGATATTTAATATTCTAAAGAAATTTCTCAAGACAGATCTTGACAAAAGAAAACACTTTGTAGTCATACACAACGTTAATATGCATGCTATATGAATAAGGACAGTATGTAATGTTATATGGCAAATAAGTGACATTTTGATCTTTGTGCGCATATCTTACCTACATACATACGGTGCATCCGGTTAATAATATTGAAATATATATGTATGGATAGCATCTGATATTATCTGTACGAATGAATTAAACATATAGTTTAAATCTAGACACGTTTAATTAATGATAATGTTTCTCTATTATGAAAAAAATATATATAAAATGGGGATATAATTTTATAATTTATTTCATTCTTGAGACTAGTTGGGCGCAAGGGTCACAAGTGTGTGACCGTAAACACGACGAGTTTTGTGTTTGATTCCCGCTCGCGGTAATGAAATATTTAATAAGTAAATCGCGGCGTGCCTAGAATTCAGCTGAATATAATTGTATTAAATATTTAATGAGTCTATTATCTACAACTAGTTCTAAGACTACTTTCATTTTTTTGGCAAACTACTTCAAGACTTTATGCAACTATCAAATCAACAGTTGATCTGAGAGACCAAGATCATAAAACGATAATAAATAATAATTAATATAAAATGATTAAACACAAAATAACAATTTAAACAGATCAAATTCCTTTCATCAGGTCTTATCTATTAACTCGTATGACTCATAAAGAGTACAGTAGAAGTTCTTATCATCATTATCATCTCAATACAAAGCATCCAAAGAATCTGACACAAATAGCCTGGAGGCCAGACGGTATTCGCACGGTGCATGTCACGACGCAAGTTGACATTGCAATATGGGAAACTGTAACCATTTTTGGACAAATTAGTTTTTTATTTTTAACTATAATTTATGTTTGTTTCTCTCTGCTTTTCCTGTATTTATGTATACTTCTTGTAGCCCCATAAAATAATATCATAAATTCTATTCATCCAACAAATCTTTTGTTATTTTCGTCAAAAATGTAACATATTCAATATTCATATACACATTAATATACTGGCTATTACTATATATTATTAGGACATATATGGAGTATTTTACGATGAAGTGTTTAGTTTAACATATTATAAGACAATAAAATTATTTTGAATTTCATTAAAAAAAATCAAACATGTGACTCATATGCCAGACAATTTAAATAAGAATGTTGATTATAATTAAAATTTTAGTTGCCCTCGTAAAAGAACATGAAGCTTTAGCTCTTGAGGTAGGTGCTTAAGTTTTTAATGTATTAAGGCATACATCGCTTCTATATAATTATGTACTACTTATTATATTAAACAATTAAATTCACAATATAATTATGTACAAATATTTTACTAACCTAATCATTAGCGTTAGTTAAAAAAAGCAAAGCAATATAAATAAAAAATAGTGGCTATCATGGCGCAAAGGGAAAACGTGGGATTATTGTTAACGCCATAGTTGTTGATTCGATTACCACTTGAGAGGATGATTATAATATTTAAATTATTATCATATCCCCCGCTCCGGTGATATAAAGTACAGGGGTTGACTTCCCCACTAAACATATAACGTTCAGATCATTGGGTAAAAATCAGAGAATGAGGGCTACTGATAGTCCTGATGGTCCTCCCTGCTTGCTATTCGCAGTCTCTAGATACATTCTTAACTAAAAGTAAAATACTAGAAAAAATAACTATTAATCGATGTAAAGTTAATTAAAAAATGATATAATTAAATGACCGATGAGATAGTAAAGTCGCATACAAACACGCGCGAGTAGTCACGAAGCAGTCTGCCGTGATGTTAGAACAAAGAAACGGGCCACTATTTGCTTTTAATAACCTTTTGTCAATTCCTAGTAGTACAATTGTAGATCCTAGAAGTAGATTACGATTCATATGTACGTACATATATGATATAAGAAGCTTGTGAATATTGTGCATTTTGCATCATTCTAGATATTTTTATAAATTTTTTTAGTTATGGATACAGTAATAGAGGACAATTTACAGGGTGTGGGTACGATCGGAATAAAATATTTTGTTGTGCCTTAATACTAGATACTCCCTAGGTTCCTTTTGCCTGCCCTACTGTGCGCGGGATAGAGTGAAGCTAAAAAAGGAATAGTAGGCACTAAAAATGCTTTTGTATTTGTTTCTACAGCTGTGCTCAGCAAAACTTCAAAATAATAAAATATTAATACCCAACATCCGCAATAAGCACACACGAATATCAAAGTAAACTGTTCAAAGTAAACAAATTTATTGGGCAACACAAACTAATTAAAAATGCAATAATCATTCGTTTAATTTCAGCTCCAGCCAGCATTTTATCGTCTCACTTGCCTAAACTAGTAGAAACGGATATATTTTTTCCACACATGCATCGTTTTTGCACGGAAGTCAAAGTCTAATTAAAATCTCCATTTACATTTTGTTAAGGCGCGAATAGCGACGTTTTTATGAAAAAAAGCGTATGGAAGGACACGATTGCAATAATTAGGCAAATTTTTGAATGTCCTAAACGAAGCTGATCGTGTGAATCGATGTTTAGTAATATTCTGTCTGTGTGTGCATACATATGTGTACCTATATGTATCATTACAATCAAATGCACAATATATTATATGATAAGCAATTTATCACTATTGAATCAAACGAGATACACCATCGATTATTTCATATAATTCTAATGTATAATTTTCAATATACGTTACTAATTCATTATTAATTGAGCCATTGTTTAAAAAAGCAAAGTAAGCGCAGTAACGCGCAACAAAGTTATTTGTGTAAATCATACTTTGATAGAAATTTTCTAATCACATGAAAGCCTGCGGCTACGCCCGTGTTAGACAAAACTATTAAGATTCGCCACCCAACATGCAATATATAACGGCTTGCCCATAAATATTTAGTACGATATTAATAAAAAATTAAGCCTTGACATCTTTTCGAATTTATTAAGCAATTTTTTTAATTAGATTATATCTGCATAGCATGCAAAATATCATCGTTACGTAAGTATTACAATTTCATATTTTTAAATTAAATATATAATATCATTTTTGTTTTATGTATTTTAAATGAAATGTTATAAAATAATTACTTTGAAAAATATAAAATAGCTTTCATAGTGCTCAAAATCGCCTAGAAAAATATAAAAATAATAATAACTGTTTCTTTTTCTACAAATAGCGGTAAAAAATTAAATTAAAAGTTAAATCGAAAAAAATTACACAAAGTTAACCGATACCCTACAATACTCGTATATGAAAGCGTATTAAATCAAGTAAGTCCACTCTTACATAAGCCCTTACCCTTCGGCGGCCGTAACGACCGACCTGTCAATCTAGTTGAATATCTTACAGACGTTTAATAAAATAGTAGCGACCGATAACATTTGACTGACTGGATAGACTCGAATATATTACGACAGGTAGCAATGATATTATGATTTTTTTATCAATACAAGCATAATTATTCCGTTTCGCTTGTTATTTGTCAAAATATTCATAATAAAGAAATTTCAATAACGTATGACGCTTGTAATTGAGTAAAATTGTTGTAAATGAATTTATTGCATCGATTTAAAGACCACACAGATCTTAGCTATTATAAAATCTATTAACGGCCTCATAATGGCACACCACCAATGTCACTCAATACTCACTTTAACCATTGACCATTGGTACTTGCTTTGAAAAATGGAGTGTTACCTGTAACAAGAGACATTTAAATAAGTCTTTTTGTTTATATTTATTTATATGAAGAATATTTTAAAAATATATATCACGAAAGTATGTAAGTAGTGACAAAAATTATATGCCCACTTTATAAATTGTCTTAAGAATTGAGTTTTACTTCCTCATTGTCAACATTATTTTTAATCTTCGCGTTCATTTATTTTCCACAGTCCATCAGCCATATGCCTTAGAGCTTATTAATAGAACACCATACATTTTGACAGCTCAAATAGGCGAAACCTAATAGAAACACTATATAAGTCTTCAGGCAAGTAGGATTTAATTTCACGTATCAAAACTTCATGATACGCCATGATAGCTTTTTTTTTTATTTACCATACCTATTTATAGAATAACTATAAAATACAAAAAGAAAACATTACATGTTAATGGAAACATCCATTATACATATACATACAAACGGATAATATTAGCCCATAGACCTGATATTAACAAAAGAATAATAATGAGAAAAAAATACCATCACGTATGTATGTTACATAAGGCACTAATGAAAAGATACAGTACAAAATGCAATCCTATTACAAAAACAAACTAACAAGAGAATTTCATTTCTCCACTCGAAACTAAAGACAGCACGGAATATGCGCAAGAGTGACTTAAGAGCTATTGTTTGAAGGAATGTAACAATTATAATAATATTCGAACTTCTTTTGCCCAATATGCTAAGGTTTGGACACATGTGCATAATCATTAAAAAAACACTTTCAGTATTCACAAAAAGCACTTATGTTAAAATATCGATCGAATGTCGATTACAGAAATATACGTAAAAAATTGGAATACAAATGTGTAAAATTAATAATTCTACACAAATCTTATTACTTATATAAAAATATTCAGAAAAAATGTATGAAAAGGCAGAAATTATGAATATGCATTAGTAATTAGATCGTATAACATGAACATGCATATATTGCAATTGTATAACCTGTCATTATTAAAACATATTATGCGTATTTTACTAGCTTTATTATTTTCGATAATAATTTGTCACACAAACATAATAAACGCATATACAATTTTGCGTGCATAGAGAAGATGAAGGCGACAATATAAGCGTTGTTCTAGGAAGTGTCATATAAGTAATTGTGGTGTTTACCAATTACAAAGAGATTAAGATGGAGAAAAAAACCACTATCATTCATAATTAACTAATGAATCCCTAGATGGTATAATTGCGTCAACGTATAGATTAATATTATTTGATTAGTATAACTGACACTATAACAATCACGTCATTATTGTTTTAAAAGAGTTATATAAAGAAAGATGGAAACCAGTCGTGGCGCAGTGGCAGAAGCGTGCGACTGCAAACACGACAGGTCGTGGGTTCGATTTTCACTTGATATTATCATTTTCTCGCTCTATAAACGTCGTAAAGTGCGGCGTTGAGTTCCGCCGCGCAAGTTGTTTATAATATTATTAAAATTTCGTTTGACAACAGATCTAATTATTTTTTTATTTTCTATAAAGAAAATATAAAAAAATCGTTGGTTCTTAGATTTATATATTAAAAACAAAATTGCAAGCACAAGGTTGATACGTTAGTAAATTAAAATAATAACACAAATTGTCAAACACTAGAAAAATGGAGTCAAGATTGTCAATGGCAGTTTCACTTTATATAAATGTTACCTAAATATCGCAAAGGCGATTTTTTTTATTAATTCAATAAAAAATATATTAAAATTGTAAATTGGGTACTATTCGTAAATTGAAAGTAAAACTGTGTTGTTAATAGTTTTAATTAAATATTATTAAAAATATTAAAGCTGTTACATTACATTATTTGTTTCATTTATTTTAAAATTATTCATATTAAACGTAAGTTTGTATTTGAAACCGTCGTGGCGCAGGTACACGAAGATGCAACTAAACTCGACGATTGTGGCTTCAATTACCACTCAGGGAATCAAATATTGAATATTACCAGGCAAAGTTTCGCCACTCAACACGCAATGCCTTCAGAAGTCGGTGGAAACTGGGGAACAGAAGTGATTTAAAGAAAACGGAGTGCCTTAGCACTAGATTCCTAGGTACCCTATGCCCTACTATTTTCGGGATACAGCGTGTATCTAAAAAAATATATATTTATTTACAAATTTATATAATCAAAGTTATAAAGTTGATGGGCAACAGAGTTATTTATTAGTCCATTGTTAGTGATCTTCCCAACGTCGAGCACGTCATTGATGATACATTTTGCGTAATTACGATCTACATAAACGCAAGATGAACACTTGTGTTTATATAACATATATACACATTATCAGATAAAACTTCTTGATTAAAATTAAAATAAATGTTACGTAATTACCAAATTTTATGACTTCTTAAATGGATATATTATGTAAAGTAATTAATTAGTACGTTATAAACGTATAGAGACCATGGTAGCACAGCGGGACGGCTTCTCACTTCAAACGCGTTAGTAGTGTGTTCCAATGCTCACTAGGACACAAAATATTTACATTTCTCCTGCTTTAGTATACAAAGTGTGGCGTTGAATTTGAAAGGAACGAAGAGAATGAAGTGACTTAACATTATGTTTTCCGTGCCTTCAGACCTTTAGAATACTTTAGAATAGAGCAAATGCACTACGTAACCTAACTTGTAATTATAAATAAGAAAAAAAAATCTTTTCAAAGATATGCCTTATATATCTGATAAAAGCTTTACTATTGAAACCGGCTCCCATATAAGTTCTCAGAGATATTATCTGCATTTGTCAAACCGGTATATGGTCTTGTTTTAAACTTGACACATTCTTGCGTAACTCGCTAATTGTTTTTGTTCTGGTAAATATTTTTTATTCCAGCATTCACGCTGTATCCCGTATATATGAGGGTAGGCAGAGAGAACCTAGCGTATTATATAAAAAACTTTGTTTTTTACTTTTACTTCTTATAGTTAAAAATAAAAAAAACACTTTAATTAGAGCATAAAAACTAAAACTCCTAAAACTTTTGTTTTAGTCTAAAATATTTTGCGTATATTCAATCCCTTAAATTTTAATAAAAAAATAACCATAGTATTACAACGATCCCCAGCATAGGTGTCAGCGATGAAATTGACGACACAACCATATCCATATATTTAAAACTTAAGCAACATTAAAGTGCATGAGTGAGTCAGCAATGCGGATATGCAACGTTTAGCATACCTACTTTTCTGACAGCAAGCAATATTTTTATAACCACCACTCCTCCTCCTTTGCTTGAGTTTTAAGAATACAATGAATTTTCGCTTTCATTTGCATAAAATAAATAAATAATAACGGTGCCCACTCATGAACCTTCGCAAGTAAGTCTTTATATGAATTGCTGAATTGCGGATTCCATTAATACAAAGTTTATAAAAACAGACTCTAAAATAACCTACTGAGAGTAGATTTAGTATTTCACTCGACAATGACAGTTTCAAAAATTAAAGATTTTTTTAATCGGAATTAAATTAACATCCAACTTAATTTTTTTTTATCTAATCTACGTGGAAAGCTTTTTAAAAAGTATTAATTGTATTATTTTCTATTATTTAAATACAATTAAATACAAGCTCTCTGCGTACATTCAATAAAGTTAATGTAACTATCAATTTCAAACTAATTTTAAATGTTAAGCTAATAGTTAAATTAATAATACTAAGGAAAAACATAAACAAAATTACATAATCTAGTGGCACAGGTATGAACGATCTCAAGGTCTATAGTGCATCCGCTAATATTGTCTATATTTAGAAAAATCGAGTCAAGATCATTGATAACTTTTCCTATATTATTGATTGCTTATCATAAACTATTGTCGATAACTTATTTATATTATACTTGTTTAGTATAATATAGTTTTAGAATATTCATATTTAATCCCGAATTCTCTTTAATCGTATAAACAAAAACATAAAATTATTCTCAATAATTGTAATTATTGCATTTTTAAATAAAATAGATATGCGTCCATTGTGTAAGACTTTTAAAAAAAAAGTAAATTGTATAGTACAGTACTAAGTAGAAAAGAAAACTTTGGCCTAATCATTCATTATAATCATTTGACACTTAACAAAAAATCGATCAATCTATTTTCGAGTATAAACTAATCTATCGCCATGTCTCGTACGTAAACGATAAGAAAAACATATTTTTACCAGTCCATGGTTAAAATTAACGTTTGTATAAGTTGTGATAATATAATTAATTAGTATTTAGTTGTAATATTAATTAATAATACCTAGTTCCATATAATTATAGCGCGTAATTATGTGAAATAGTCGTCATTAATAAATTATACGTATTTACGCCGTTCACTATAATGATATGAAATAGATAATTATTGAGATTAATTGGTCAACTTAAATTTAAGTCTTCAAAAAATCTGTTCTTATGTTGTTTTCTTAAACTTTTATGTAGCTTTTATAAATATCATGTATTTGAATAAATTCTCTATTAAAACTATTTGTTACAGTAATATGATCTTTTTTTAACCCCTTCACTTTCAATCGTAAAATATTCAATACTTAAAGACTTATTTTGCTATCGGTGTTAGAATAAATATAATATATATTGTTATTTGTTTACTTTAATTATTTTTATTCATTACTTATAAATATGGTATGTCACTCCAATTCAAAACATGCTGAAAAAGCACCAAAAAAACATAATAACGTTACAATTAAAAAACATAAAATGATTGTATATTATAGATAATTACATGTCAAACAAAAATTACAAATATTGTATGATATACTTTGCATGAAGGTCAAGGTGAGACATCGGGAAGTAAACGCGATTTATGTATGGGTACAGAATAGACTAAAAAAAATAATAATTTACTTGTGCACTTATGTATATCTTTATTAACTGGATTACGACAGATTCAATGCATATTTTATTTAGTAAAAAATGCATTAGACTAACATTAATGTTTTACAGTAAAAAAAATGTGTTTTAGAGAATTGAGACCGGTATGTAAGTATATTACAACTGTCATTAGTATATCGGAAATGAGGACAAATCTAAAGGAAAAATGTATCATTTAATAAATTTCTGTATTTACATAGATATTTTGAAATATCATTTAACAAGACCTGTCTTAGTTTAAAACAGGATAGATTAAAGTTTCAGCAGTCATAACTTTTGTTATGAATGAAGTCACACTTCAGCAGTATAAATAACCACATGACATCCATTTAAAACGCCTCTCGGAGACAAAAGGCGATTTCATAACCTTGTGTGACCCTACAATCTATTGACATGATTCACGTCCACTTCACTATAATTTAGCTATAGGCAGAGGCTAGACAAGCTAAGCCAACCAGTAATCATCTATTATTAAAGAAACACTCATTATACTATTGATCATAACAATTTCACAATTACAAATTCCGACACATACAATATAGGAATAGGTTTTGTTAAACAGTACTATGTCAGTATCAGCATTATATATTTTTACATTCGTATATAAAACCCTATTTGTTAGATAACTGATTCTTATTTTGCTTAAAAATGTACAAATTGATGTAAATCTAAGAAGAATGTAAATCTAGTAATGTAAATCTCTACAAATTGATGTAAATCTAAGAAGAATGTAAAGATGTAAATCTAAGAATATATCCTCTGTCTCCTCATAGCGCGTATTATATATTATATAATTAAACGAATCTTTAGTATTTCCATTTCCAACCTTGTAGTAGAATAGAAATAACCAAAACACAATTTACTTACTACAAGGACTATTAAAATTAAACAAATTAATTTCATCAACAGGTGCTCATCTTCACAAACATTCTCATTTCTCGACTTATACATATCCATTGACTCATAGTTCCCTTTAAGACTATTCTCCAAGAGCACTCCACGACCCTCAGAACATCTGTTTCGGACACATATGTCACCTCAAATCATCCGTAAAGCTAAGACTCATTGGGATTGACATATCAAGGCGACACATTAAACCAGCCATATTATTTATGTATGCATAAACTAATTCGATGTCAACCGTGACTAAAACCGTAAATATTGATTAGTTAGATAAGAATTAGTATAATGTTAATATTGTTGTAATCAAGTCGCTGATATCAAACATTTTAATAAAAAATATATATGATAACATATTGAAATTTAGTAAAAAGCATTAGATATATAAAAACGTAACAAAAACCGAAGTAAATATGTTCAACAGCCAAGTGGGAAACAACGACCAAGTACGTAAAGGTCTTAACTCTAAATTATTGTTCATAGTTATAATGTCACATACCAGAGACTACCAGTGACCAGAGCCATTAAAAAATTAATGTTCCGTAACTGGTCCGCCAACACTTCAACAAGTTTTTGTATAACATGGATTAGATTACCATTAGCAGTCTAAAAAACAAGCAGATAATCGATACTGACAGATCTTTAGATAGAAAAAATAGATACCGATGAATAAATTAAGCGTTTATTAGTCAAAGTATAAATGTCTCTATAAAAAGTTTAATATCAGATTAAATTTTGAGTATTTTTTTATTCGTCTGCTATGTACCAACATTGCCATCTTTTCTTGCTCAACCTAAGCCATAAAATTTATAGGTTTTGTGCACGACCATGTCATTTATACGAGATATTTATGAAAGAAATAACAATTATTTCGTAAACTACAGATAAACGTCAAGTCTGTCCAAAAAAGGATACGCCCGCAATCAAAGCGAGTAATTACAAGAGGGTAACAGCACCGTAACGTTACGCACGTCACGATTTCTATCGTCTTACTGGGTCAACGACTGGCGCTGAACCTTGAATATTTTATATCACATAGTTTTATTCTTTTTATGTCTCAATTTCAAGTATATTAGAGCCTAGTGGTGAAGGTGGTCGAGAGAATTAAGTATTTTACGAGGAATTTTCTTAGTTGTGACGCAATTGTTTTATGCCCTTTGGACATTTTGGTTGTACTTTGCTCGGGGCATTATAATTTATTTTTTTCAAGTATTATTTAATTATTTTTCATACAACTATAGAGAACTTAGTGCGATATGGGATTTCTCCGATCTGGTTTAGGTATATTTTACGTTAACTTAGTAAATTGTTCATAAGTAACTAAGGCCGACGAGGGAACTGTGAAAACAACAAGATTACACGTTGTACAACGAAACAGTGAATTATTTTAAACGCTGAAAATATGGAAAAAATAAAAAAATGTATAACAAGATATAATCTATCTAGAATATTTATTTCAAAATCAAGGACGTTGGTTTAATTTAAACTTTATGTAATTAGATGTACCCAAAGATAAATTCATGAAATCTGTGTCAGTTGGCATTGAAACAAAGATTGTTATATATTAATGTAAATAGGCGTATTTATGATATTAACGTATATTCTCTCACTAATTTCGTTTATCAAGGACCAACACTGAAATGTTAATTATCTAAAACAAAAGTAGTGCCAACGCTGGAGGCTCTACTTCAGTGATCTATTATATAAAAGGAAAAATTAAGAAATATAAAAACGACACTTACAGGAAAAATAATATAGTACAGCGAGAGTCTGTCATGACGTGCGAATGTTGTGAGAATAAATCCCCTTTTAGGCCAATAATATTTATAATGCCTCTAAAAGAGCTGAAAGTAGAGAAGTAAATTCTTTTGGAACACTACACACAAAATCTAGTAAATAATCTATAACAAACCTAATTAATTTATTGAATTTAATTATGTGAACTATATGTATGTAAACTAAAAAAACATCAAAAGCTTATCATATCAATCATTATGTCAAGATGTATCACATTCTGATTCTCTGAGTAAATATCAACTTTCACTAAGCGATAAATACAGGCAAGATTAATGCCGTGTAATAATGTATCATTCACTCTTGCGAACTCCTTTTCAATACCGTTGCAGAATAAATATAAGAGAAAATAAAAAAATAAAACCAGAGATTTTTAGCTACCTTCGGGTCTATACTAAGGTAAGAAAACAGCTAATTTTTATACTCAAATTACAAAAAATGCATTAAAACAAACATCACACAATGTTAACAACAGACTTCATCACATAATTTAAATCCATAATAGTTATTTATGTGTACGAAATTTTAAAAAGAACCTTTTCCTCTTAAACATCTGAAGACGGCGTTAGATGTGTGTCGCGTCCCCGAAATGCGCTGGCGCCGATCTCCGTGTACGGAGTTGGCTGACCGACACGCGCATCCACCGAAATGGTCAAGTTCACGGCGCTGTTGCGCATCAAATATGGTCATCGCATCGCAAGGCAACTAAGATAATGTTCGTTAAACTATTTTAATAGTGTACTTTAAAATACATAATAATTGAGAAAAATAGCTTACTATTACATACAAGTTTATTATAGATACGATTAAATTTTCAATTATCATCAAAAAGACAATGCCATTTATTATGTTATTCACAAAGTCATTATCACCAAATATAATGAATTTCCATTCAATTCCAAGATCCGTTTCGTTAACTACATGAATATATCACGAATGTCATAAAAACCCAAACAAAAATGCGACCTTGCAAACCTAATATACTACACACACAACAACTGTCATAAATCACAAAGGAACAAGAACACTAATTTCTTTTATGACCTCCGAATATTTCCATATTATAAATCAATGTCGAGTTAGAGAATTGAGTATTTAAATTAATCTAGAAACTAATTTCGTTAACAAGCATTTTAATTTTTGATGTTAAATTTTCGTTACTATATTAAAATTGCATAAAAAAAGGAAAGATCAAATGATAAAAATGAAGAAACAATAAAAATATATATATCTTAAAAGGTGCGACGAGATAAGTTACACAAGTAACGTAACAGTTAGCGATTACACAAAAAACTAAGCACTCGCCATAATTGTGACGAGTTTAATTAAAAGTATTATTTAAATTAAAAAATGGCTTTCTAGCCGTAAAAATAATAATGCATTGGATAGAATAATTATTTATCTTATTTATCATATTTATTTATCTTATTCTCATATCTAAATATATATAAATACTAAATCGTAGTTTTTCCTTGCCATTATTAGAGTCAAGTTCATGGCGTAGCACAAGGCGAGTAGCATCCACTGAGGCATCATCATTTACATAGATAATAACTTAATGGTTAGAAACATAGTGTAACACAATACTAGTTCACTTTACATCCTGCGGCTATGAAGCGCCATTATCACCTTTCGCAAGTTCACGGTTAGTTGACTGTATAATCTTAAAACATTGTTAACTTAGTTGTTTTAGCTTTGCACTCGCATATAGCAGAGTAGGCAGAGAGAACATGTATCACAATCAGCGATCGCCTGCGGGAACAGTGGAGGCGTCTTAATCGTCAAGTTCAAGGCGCGGTACGGTCTGCTGACCGAGTCATCTCTGACCCGGCCTGATGGCGACCGCAATCTACATTTCTCAGACAATTCTTTACGTTTAGCAAAATATTGATAGCAAATGTACACAATACGAAGAAAATGATACAAAATTGTCTCCTAATAAAACCAAAAAAAAGGGGTATGAAACGAGTGACATTTTCAATATCACCTTGCCAATAAACTATTTTAATAAAGTCCAAATGTAAAAATGCCAACTCTTAAGAGCAATAAACAATTAAAACAACTACTAAATAAATGTGAAACTCGACCTTGAAAAAATGTTATCGCCCACGCGAAATCAACGTAAACAAACCGATTTTTCAAAACGGCAATTACAGTGGACATAAGTGGTGGAATCATCTCAATAAAACCTTCAAAGGTAAAAACCACTTGTTTTAATACATACTACCTTAATATATTAATTATAAAATAATATTTAACATAAAATGTTTTTTAAGTATAAGTATAATTTTACATCTCCAGCAATGTCTTACCATAATTAATCGCTCCGAGTGGAGATTGAACTCACAACTATCACGTTTATAACCAGACCCAGTTCCACTACGGTCTTAGCAAACATACTATATAACAATATAAAATAATAAAGTACTTGGCATTTTAAAATAAAATACAACACAAAAAAACACCGAGATGGAATTCCTACGCCATGCATTGTTAAGATTAGAAACTAGTCAACCGAGCACACGAGGGTCACACGCCACACCTTTTGTTTTAGAACCATTATGTATTTCGTTTTCTTGTCTGGTTATTCCCGCGAATGATATTAAAAGTGTACGTCGTCTATAAATAGTAATATAATAATATGTATTTTGTTTAAAATAATTTTTATTATTATTACTTAGTCAGTTTTAAATTATTTATATTTCCGACTCTAGAAAAAGATTATTAGTTTCTGAACCTGTCATTTCACTGTTATCTACGTCTAGTTTCTTTTTTTTTTTCAATTAAATAAATACAACAATGTAAATATAGATAAAGTAATCGGTTTTATTTATTAAAATTCATCGAAACAACGAAACAATCGAAGTATTTATTTTCTTTACATAAAATGTTCTTGATAATGATTAAGTTGATTTTCTTTTGTGTTTTATCTGAAGCCGAGAGAATGTAGTATAATTTAAAAAATATATTTATATACAGACAATATTACAAAAAATCTTATTGAATATTCGTATAGCGCACTTGTCGGTCTCTCAAGCATTATTTATTTTATTTTATTCAAACAAGAAGGTTCTACTCGATTGGTTTATTGATCAACTTGACATATACATACATACATACGTTTCTGTCCGCACTGTATATTGTCGACAATCGTGAAATAAGCAGTACTCAAAAAATAAATGCAAATTAAATAATCATTTAATAAATAAATAAAAAGGTTACTATAAAGGAGTGTATCGAAAACATGCAAATTTATATACTCTAAAAATTCATATCAAAATAGGGATTCCCATAAATATCTCACTAAAAATGCTGTGTTCTTAATAAAATAATAAATAGTAGGTTTTTACGCCACTTGGCGCTGCGGTAGCACATTCTTTCAATGCAAATCACGCTTATATGTTTTCAACAGAATCATTAACACAATGCACTTTGAATAGTGCACGTTTTGAAGTAAGTTATTGCTGATATAGCTACATTATATGTGTGCAAGGAAATTACGCTTTCTGTATATGTAAATAAACCATATGTTATATTTAGTTTCTTACATATAGGTATATATCCCGCAGGGTAGACGGAGGGAACTTAATATTAAGACAATCTTTTCCTCACTTTCTGTCGATTTTTTGAAGCATTGCATGTAGAGTGGCGGAACTCAACGCTGCGCAAATATAATTCATTCCCCCGAGTGTCGATCGAACCCACAACGGTCGCGTTCACAGTCACACGTTTGCGCCACTTCGCCGCGTATAATTAATTAGAATATTAAAAATATAATATTTAAAAAAGAAAAAAAACTAATTTAAAAAGGAAAGTAAAATTGAAAATTTACTGCAACCAACAATACCGCTGTTGGTACATACATAAACGTCCAGTTAAACTTAAGTGTAGAGTAAATAACAATTTAGAAATATAACATAAAGAAATCCATCAAAGTTACGCAAAGCGTTCGATGCTAGAAAATGGGTCTAGAATTCTAGATTATGTACCGTAGCGTAGGTAACGTAGAATTAGATGTGTAATCACTATCACCATCATCATATAGGAAGTACAAGTACCTACAGTTTGTTATTGTTCGCATTTATAGGTTTCATGCAGTGGATATTGCTAAATACTTAAAGATGTTAAAACATTGTGAAGGGTTGAAAGTTCAATGCCTTGGTAAATTTATGAAGGAAAAGGCAAAAATAAAAAAATTGTCCTTAAGTATTTGAGTTAAATTAGTAAAGCACCATTATAATTATTATTAAAAAAAAACACATCATCAAGCGTACAAGATTTAAAGTCTAAATATAAGTATGAGTTTACCAATTATTCTGAGACATGTCATAAAATTTTATTAATAAACCGTATCTAATACGAATTTGGCAAGCAAAGTTATGTCTCATACTGTGTTTTAGTTTTAGTCATACACCGAGAATATGAATGGAAATATAGTTATTAAAATAACAACTGTTTAATAAAGTCGAGGCTAACCAAATTTACGACTGTGAAGAAATCAAACACCTTGAGGCTTTTACAGAACTTATATTTCTTCCAGGGATAAATACCATTAGGCTTGTACAATGTATATCTCGGGACTTTTACAGAACTTATATTTCCTCCAGGGCTAGATACCATTAGGCTTGTACAATATATATCTTAAATTATAATACAACATTTTATTCCAGAGGACCACTTTCCTCTTCAGCTCCAAATCTAAAAGTGCTTATCAAAATTTTCATCACATCAAGCGTCCTTTTTAAATTGACAACTCGTGCTAGTTCTACATATAAATTTTCAAATATATCTTTTTATTAAATAAAGAGGTTGATTTACATTTTTTTATAACAAATTATCGTGATTATAAAAACTATTTATATAAAATCATTACACGACATTTGAATTTATCAAAGAAATTAAAGACCAAAACTAAAATAAATGGTGATTCAATTGTATATAATAAGAATTCAATATTACTTAAAAAGCTTCATGCGATAACTTAAAATTTTATTGTTTTATAATAAATGATTATGTCACAAAAGTAAATGTTTATTATAAGTTTATAGTACACGCGTTCAGTGAAACTTTAATTACAGCTTTTTCGCGCACTTTTCGCGGAGACGCCATGTTGTGGGAAAACGCGGGAAAGTAGAAAGTGGTGTTTCATTGTCACTACGAAGGTCGTACTATTATACAGTGATTCCCATAGAAAATCTTAGATAACAGGGGTTAGATGTGTTATTTTGATACTTTATGTTAATTTTAAAATTTCATTTAGTTTCTCAATGTCACACACAATGTTTTCTCATTTGCAATTTTTTTTAACTAGACTGTGAGTCAATGAGTTTCCGAAATAAAAAAGACCAGAATTGTTGTTAACTCTTATAGATAAATCTCATTTAATTTTATTACATACGTCCTGTTATCAAAAAAGTTGTAGAAATAAAAAAGATGTTTACGAAAAGAAAATAATTTTCTAGAAAAAAAATTTGGAAGAAACATTGCATCTAAACAAGTATATAAATTAAAACGGCGCCCGAATGTCGGCTCATAAAATTACATTATTATTATATATTATTATATTATTAGGTATGCTAATATAATCGGAGTCCACCGTCCTACCGGGCGTATCTGGTTTCGCGTTGTTTATATTCGTCCACGATTAATCAACTGTTACTTATTACTTTTAACCAAATCTGTACCATCATAATTAAGAGTACCTTTCTGGGTCTTGGCGCCACTGGCTTCTACTATAAAAAATCTCCGCTACGGAATCGAATTAAAGTATAATTCTATTGAAAATAAGTATAAAAAAAATACTTATATTATAATATAGCTTATTTGTTGGGTGAAATTGAATATCGGTCCATCTTTCGGTCGATAGAAGGTCGTTTATCGCGTGTGTCACCTGGCGTCACCGTCGGGTTTCCCGGGCGGCCCGCGTGGAATGCGGAGATGACCGATGATGATGGTTTCGGCATATTTCGCGTCTCCTATTACCATACGGCCGCGTCGGCGCCCGGCGCGAGATTGTCTAATAAAAAAACATCTGATTAAGATAGCCGACGCCCGGCCAGCTATTGATAACGAAGTGACTGACTTTTAATTTTGTAAACACGAGACTTTTCCGTTACCATTTTTAATTTAATTATATGCTGAGTTATATTAAAATGTATATTAGATAATTTGGTATAGAGTTCATGGCCGTGTTTTAATGGAGCTAATTAAAATCTCGATTAATTTATTCTTATATGAAATATATGGTTCAAAATGCTGTTTGTCTCATTATAATGACTCTTGGACGGTAAAATTAATGGAAATGTCGACCTTTACACAAGTAATGTTAAGAAATGCCAAAAGTCGTTACTAGAATTAAATAAGACGTAGTAATTTAAATCATAACTAGAGATCTACCTAATTTCGGATGAGTGGTCGCAGTGATTAACATATAGTTGTATGTACATAGGTGTACTTAGTATATGAACATACATGTATATGTATTATATAATAATCATTAGTATATATTAGTAATATTCCGGTTTTTCCATTAGTGTATGCACCTAGGTAGGTAGGTAGGTAGGTACATTACCTACTTTTATATAAAATAATTTATTGTGTAAATTTTAGTTTTGATTTTAATAAAAAATTGTGTACAAATACATCAGTTAAATAAAATACTCTACTCGTTAAGAGTACTTTGATCCTAAATCGTTAAATTAATTTCTTCATGTTATTTAATGACGACAAAACAGAACGGACGTCGCTTGTCTTTTTCCTTTGGAAATTCAACAACTTATGTTTTCTAAGTCCAGTTACTTTCTATACTTCGGATACGTCCGCGGGAACCCGTTACGTTGCATAATATCCAATCCAACACCTATGCTTGTTACTTGCAATCATATATTGCACAGAAATAGCTTAGCTTTGCTGGTGGCAGTGTAAATATTGTATACAAACAGTATTATTGGTCAAATATAATGTAGTAAAAATATTATAATCTATTTTAAGCATCTTCCCTCTAAGTATAATAACCTCTTCATTGACGAAATTAAACTTTTTAACTTCAATCGAAAAAAACAAACGATAATATTATGTTAATTAAAAATATTAATATTTAGCACAATATTAATTTATCATTGTATGTACGTGATAGCATAGCTAAACTGTAAAAGAGTTTAAAAGCTTATTTTAAAAGCATAATTCACTTACTATAATAGAAAATGTTAGCAAACTTCAAATATTCTTTGGCAATTTGTGGTAAAACAAATTACTATAGCTGAACAAGTGAACGGCAGCTTGACTCTGTTATAGCATTTAACATTTCTCGACGACAACATATTACAAACGGTCTCATATAAAAAACCACGTAGTTTAACATTTTAGTATCCACGGGCATACACGTACATCCCACTCGTTTGGTGGTAAAGCCTTATGCACACTAAGAAACTCACAAAAACTACTTGAAGTAAGACAAACATAATTAAGATTATTTAAAAATAATTACTTAAAAATTTTGAACAATTGTTCAAGAAATATTGATTGATTGATTGTAAAGAAATATTTGTAGTTTTTTATAAAAAGGTAAAGTTGGTTATAGAATGTTCTAAGTTTCCTGTTTCACATTCTTACTAAATAAATAATATAAACTATGTTAGTATGACTAATATCACATAGTTTAGTGTCACCTATACAGCGAATTAATGTTACGTAATATAATTATAGAATAATTAAAAAATATGAAATCTTTTTCTTCGCGAAAAAAAGTAACACAATTAAAGAATACATAATATCAATCCCTAGTCAACAATGAAGAAAAAAAAGTAGGAAGGAGCTTTTAAAAATATTTCGCCTCTTATTCCGTCAACCTCGTGAGTTTCAGTCGTGCACGTATCTTTAGGCGCTGGACGTTCAGAGTAAATCCGCAATCTTAACAGTACGACGACCTTGGCGCCGTAAAAAGCAAGGGCAGTACGGGCTGGTGACAATGAAACTGAGTTTTAAATTTAATTTTAACCTTTGACCTTTCTTAAGTCACTACTACAGATTTCATATTTTGCAAGCTTCACGTAAATCTAATTAAAGAATTTATGACAAAATTTTATGAATATTCTTGTATTTCTATTACATGTACGTAAAAAAAATGGCTATTTTTAATTAAAGACTATTTTTAATTAATTGTAAATAATATACTCAAAACAATAACAGATCAAAAGGGTACAACAGTTGGACAAACTATTATATTTACGTATTCGTGACACAATTTCATAAAGAGTAATATGTTATAATTAATAACACATTTAATTATATTCTGAAAAATAATTATAATAATAATTTTCTAACTAATGGGTAATAAATCTGCCACATCTTGTCAATTCACAGGGAAAAAGATCGTGGGAAAAGTTGAGCATTGGAAGTGTTTCTGGGGCATGTTTTCCTGCTATCCGTACCCCGTCATATATTTCCTGCAGACGTATCTTTAAGTATATTATAGGATACGCATAAAAGTAGAACACAGATAGTGAGTTCAATATAATTATTGATCTTGTATTCGATCTAATTACAAGCAAAACAAGTAAACGCCACTGATTATTTATTGGTAAAGCGTCTTGGGAATTCCTTTTAAGAATCGGGATTTTGAAGGTATCTCGTAAATTAGAAGTCGTCGCTCAGTAAGCAAAATAAGACTTCAATGAAGCTAATATTATCTAGCATAATCGCTCAGAGAACAATAACCAAAATACTGAAAATGTAATATATAAATTAAAAGAATAAACAAAAACAATGTATTTCGATAAGTCACTTAATCTACATATATAAAGGGACTTGTCCTCACTGACTGAGGTAAGACGCACGCGCAGCCGTAACCGCTGTGCGTAGAAACGTGGAATTTGGATGTTTACTTTCGTAATCTGGACATCCACTAAGAAGGGATTATGAAAAATTTTAACCCTAAAGGGGTGTTGAAAGTTTGTATGGAAAAAAATTAAATCGGCACCGATTCTTATAAAATTTGAAATTCAGACTCTTAAAAGTATTTAATTGAACACATGTTTCATGGTTTAGCAGAATTCACCCCTAAATAAGCAAGTGAAGCTGCGCGCGTCCGCTAGTTATGATATAATTTCATATACATAATACTGGGACATTACATTGAAAACATCACTTAGCAAATTACTGCTTTAATATTTAGATATTAATAAAATTTTAAGTATACAATAAAAAAGCAGCTAAAAGAAACTAACTAACACACAAAACTACCTCGTTCAAGTCATCTGGAAGTGATAACAAGTGTTGCATAACAAAAGCAGCCAGTTCTGATGATGTTAATGTTCACATCGAAGATGCTAAAACCGATCTAATCAGAGCAAGGTCATGTATTGCAACAGGTCATGAGAAATGTCGGAATATATAAAATGGGTCGACAATTAAATAAATACTATCATAGTGTGAACAGAACTTCGATTCAATGATAAATTTTAACTACAACCTCTTAACACTTTAAGATGTAGATATAAGATATAACGATTATTCTTATTGTAGTTATATTTTAAATACAAATATAAAGTAAATGGAAACAATTTTGGTATTGCTAACTTTTTGCCGCTTTTTATCGTTATTTTTTGCCACTACATCGAAGCGGTCGGCATTTTATAATTGGAATAATCTATTATAGCAATTAATATAGTACAAACATTCAACATTTACTTGATAATAAAAACAAGCATATTCGCTATACAATATTGACACGATAGCCGAATACCTTACACGAGATTAGCCTCGCACAATAACACGAACATCCTCAAGGATACATTTAATGGTTCAAAAATAAAAAAGCCATTGTACCTACAATTGATTACATCTCCAAAAAATCCGAACCGCTCACCTCGAACCAGTTATCGAAACAAGCGCTAAACTTTGGTATGTTAGGAATCCCGCGACGCCTCGACGCCGAGATGCTGTCGCTTGGAAAAAAAAACAAATCCGTTTTTAAATTAATAATTGTATCGTAAATCTGGCGGACGTCACGGAATAATTCAAATAGGTGTCGCCGGTGTTTCATTTAAATTCATACATACATATAATGCTGGTGACTTGAGAAGCAAAACGAGTCGTTTAGTAAACAATAACAGCCGGATCGCACGTTTTCAACTATTTTGATATACGGATGGCGCCTAGAAAATGGACTATTGCATCTCAACAACTAACATTTTAATTTTAAAATAACTTGATTTTTGATAGCTATTAACTATGGCGACGACCTTCACAATGTCTGTTCCACCTTTTTATCGATTGGCTGTATCGATAGAAACATATACACATTTAGTCTGTATTGATAATTTTAATTTTTAATTTACTACTCTCGTGATTAATATAATTTATAGTAATGAAAAAATAATGAACAACAGTAACGTCGTAAATTTTAACTTAAAGAAGGCCTGTTAATATTTTATGAGATATGTAAAATATTTTGACAGCGATTTATCAAGCTAATTTAATAGGTATCATTATTACACAAGATACAATTAAAAAGTATATTAGTTTTTTTTTTTCAATTATTATGCAATTGTAGTAACACTGATAATGATTTTTTTATTGTTCTCCAAATAACACGAAAGACATATTACCGTTCACAAAAAAAAATCATCAAAATAAGGCAAAATATGACAATACTGTACAAATAAAGTAATAATAAGGTCAAAAGGCGTTATGAATAAAATTACATAACTCACGAGGACGGCGTCGACCGCATCCGGGCCGGCCCGGGCGGCGCCTGGGCTCGTCGTCGGAAAGCTTATCGATTTGTTTTGTCATTCTACTAAATATTATAAATATGCCATGTTTTTTACTTTACACAAAACCAAGTTAAGTTGACCGATTTATGGTGTTTATAACCTCCCAGTATTCAGAGATTTACGGAAAAATATATAAAAAATATTTCTTTTTATCTTCGCACATCTCATATGAATGCGGGCCGAGCAGGAAATGAAATATTTGATTTTAAGGTCATTTTAGTACATTTGAGACTACACTTGGGTCGTCTGTGAGTTCAATTGCCACTAGGAAAAAGTACATTATATTAAAAAAATCTCAATCTACGTAAATTTCGTATTACTAGGTTCCACTTAACAAAGGTGCCTTAGAATGACAAAAAAAATAAAAAAGAAAGGAAAATACCATCAAATTCCACCTGTCAGTCTGTCCGAGTGCGTAAAGACATTTCTATATTCATTGTATTGATACAATTAAAAACACGTATCGATTTAATGGAATAAAGCTAATGGCATGGCAACTGCAATGCCAAATATGGCGAGGTCGGTTGATGTTGGTCAGCGACTGAGAGCCGCTCTGGTGTGGAATGTAAGCTCGAATAAGCTAGGCTGTGATATATTTTACTTCTAATATAGTTATTAGATTGTTTAACTTTAAAATGAATAAATTGTTTTCTAATTAAAATTTCACTATCAATTGTTTACTTAAAGATATTTATTTCGTTTCGCCCATTTAAAAAAGATCACAATCAAGATTAATTTAATATGTAAACTAAATCAGAGATCATTAAAATCGGATAACAAGTCCTTAATTAATAAATATTTTCTAAAATCAAAAAAAAACATTTAAATAAAAAACTTAAGTTAATGGGAATAAACAAACTAATTATTTCTTGCTATTAACAAATATTTTCATTACGTTAAACAGCGCATTTTTTACTATAGTGTGAACATATTTAGCAGTAATAAAATACCAAATTAGCGCTTTTTGAAGATAATGATGAATAATGGCATATTTATGTAACCAGAACATTTAATAGCACTCAGACGCGCTAAAGTACCTATTTGTATATATATATAATGTTGGGTAAACAGATCAGCAGCAAGCAGCTTCACGCTATATCCCGCACAGAGCAGAGTAGGCTAAGGGAACCTAGTGTTAAGATACTTCGTTCCCCACTTACTAAAGGCATTGCGTGTTGAGTGGCGGAAATCAATGCCGCGCTTTGCCCCGACACCAGAGCGAGAATAATATTTAAATCTATTAAATAAATATTTCCTTTCCTCGAGGTTGGATCGAACCCACAAAAACCCGCGTTTACGGTCACACTTTGTGTCCCTGCGCTACGACTTTACTTTTTTCCATTTTTTTACTAGAAATGATTGGAAAAAATGAAAAAGGAAATATGTGGACAATGTAGTTTATGCTTCAATTATGAAGGTAATCTTAGTATATCGTAAACCAATTAATATTAAAAATATGAAATAATTAATACATTCCTACGCATATTCTAAGAATATAACAATTATAGATATTCTAAATACAAGGTGCAAAAAAAGATCCGGGATGCCTCTCGCAGATGTACGATTAAATACCGAATTCAGAGAAAAAAGTCTCAATCTTGTACCGATCGTCCATTCCAAAAGGAAAGCTTTAAGATATTTTAAAAAGAAAGTCTTAAAAAAATCATAATCTTTGCACATTTATAAAAGTATATTATAATACTGTTCTTTTTTAACATTAAAATTCTGAAAATGAATTTTAAACTATATGTATTTGTATTGCTTTAAATTTTACAGTTTGTTTAAATAAATTTGGTAATTATTAATAATTATATTTCGAAATAATTCATCCATACAAAATAATTTCACATTCGCTTAAACTTTATTAAATTATTTTCTAGCTTAATCTCCGAGAATTCATTTTTCAGTTATTTACCTATTTAATTATAAAATAAATTACCGTGAAGGTAATTTCCTTTATAACGACGTAATTCGTAATTTTACGTCTTCTGGTACCGCTTAGTGATGGACGGTTAACTTGAATCTCGGTCCCGTTCTCATCCGGCGACCTTCCGAGGACGCGCCGATGTCGATGACACTGATTAGGACGCTCGTTCACCAAATAGCTTACGATAGCCGCATGAACGTTTGGCTATAAAGTTTCATAGAGAATGTGAACAATGCAGATATTTCCCGTATTTAATTCATATTAAATACCTATGATTCGCTCTTAATTGTTAAGATATTTCATTTTTACTCGTAATATTTAGATATTATAAGCAAATTCAATATTAAGTAATCTTCGAAATTCGACAGGCTAACTTACCCAATTATTTCACACTTATGCAAACATGCTCATCTCGAAGTGTACCTAAAAAACTGATGCCATATGTAACTCTTCCCCATACATACGTCACTGACATATCGCTGATGTATGAACTTGTCATATTTCGCATCAATCAACGAAATTACCCAAATAGTAAACAGAACATAACGTAAACCGTTATTCAAACACTGATCACAATAAAGGTTGGCTACCACCAACACTGCTACAGGACCTAGTTAGGTGTACTATACTATATACCTACCTACTACCTACCACATACTACACAGTATTAGGTAGGTAGCGAAGCAGTAGTGCATCGCGATAGGTAGTGTGTGTCGGGCGGCGCGTCTGTGTGCGTGCGGCGTATTTACGCGCGCGCCCCTACCACCGGCGGCACTCATGCGCCGCGCGACCCGCCGACCACACGCGCACCCCACCACGCACCGCGGCCCTGCGACACTTGCCACTCAGCCACACTGTGGCCAGTGACCGAACACCAGTGATAGTGAAGTGACATTACCGCAACCCTCGTGATATGTGCTGAAGAGTGTACCACAAGTGTTTTGTAGTAGCAGCCTCAACCGTTCACGCTAAATGTAAGATCGTGTTTGTTATTTGTCATATTTTTTTTCTCTCTGCCATAATTAATTCGGCCCGGCCCCCGACCTAGATCCCACGAGCTCGGCACCAGTATACCAACAATCGTATCGCGACATTAATATTAATTTTAAATTTCGCAGCTAGCCCAAACTATGAGACCCGATGACGGTCATATATAAAGAAACACCTGTGAGAAACCGTAAACAAAAGACTCTCAAAGATTTGTTACAAGTTATAACAAAATACTCTGTGAAACATTTACATAAATATTATACTGGAATATTTATTCAAGTGAACAAATCGTGACATACGCATTAAGGTCTACCGGTCTATCTTTCGAGTATTAATATAATTATCTTAAAGCAATCGTCCCACGCACTTCTCATTCAGTTGTCATTAATAATAAGAAGTGAGTACTACGAGTACTAAATAAATTGTAGTAATCTTGGACGCTTACAAGTCTTCATTCATAATAGCCTTAAACAAAACAATAATAATTACTAAACTAATTAGTGCTATTCATTCAAAAAAACATAATTTAAAAAATTTAAACAGTTAAAGATAGATTACGAAGCAATTAAGAAATATAATTGACAACGTTAAAATTTATATTTAGACAATAATTTAGTATAAACGTATTTAACGTAAAACACTTAGGGATTAGGTACTAGCCATAACTTCCGTGAATATTAGTAGAATTTACAATGATACATAGATCTAATGATAAAAAATACGTCTCAAAGTCGAAACATCCGCGTAACGGGAGTTGGAAGCGCGAAGAGACGCGTGAGAAATATTAATTTTATGCTCCATCAGTTATTACGTGACTATTATTTATTTTCATTGAGTGACAACGCGCTAATGAATTCCGAATATCGATATCAATTTCAATAAATATTAATATATAATAATTCTAATGATTATAATATCACAAATATATTCAAACGGACTGTAAGATATTTTTTTAATATAATTCACATTTTAGAATAAATGGTTTTCATTTATAACGTAAATGAAGAAATTACATTAATAAGTAATTGAAAAACCAAAGCGAGATGAAAGTAGCGCGGATAATGAAAGTGCACATAGTTGTACCTGCAACGCTGACATAACACCATAAATAATCGACACACACACCGTTTCTGCCGTACCTACTGCCGATACGTGAATTAATATCGAGATAAGTCTTGCAATAAAAGGAAGTATTACAATTCGTTTTTAAACGTTATACGATCATTTATGCCCAAATTGTGTGAGAACAACATAACAATTACGAAGGCGGATGTTAAAGAACGAACGTTTTCGTATTTCCCGAAACGTACTAAACTAGTTAAACTTAACAGTGATATAACCAGAGAGTAAACAGATCACATCACAATGGTCAAACGAAATAACACCTAGTTCAGATCTACAAACAAGATTGTCGACTATTTTGAACGACAATAGTTAGATAACGCAACGTGGGTACAAGTCTTCAACAAAATTTGAGTTTCATTTAACAAAAAGTTATGGGGAAATTGAGCGTTATATTTACACAAGCTCTATCATACTAAGCTTTGAAGGCTACCATCAAATGCCATTAGCATGAAACCTGTTTCATTGCATACCATTGCGAGCTAAATAAAGACTGGCATTCAGAAAACTATACACTTCTTAGTTCGTAAGAATGTCGCATTCCCAACTAAGGTAGCGCACAGGGCATCGTATACGGTACCGGCGTCACCTGCGAAGGTTAACCTTTAAACTTACGTCCCTGTCTAGACAAGACAACCTAAACCATGAATCAGTTTAGAAACGTCACTTCTAAGAAAACTATTAATACGGCTATTAACTAGATTATTTATTGATGACATCAGAAAACAGTGTCACTGCGATACAATGTTTAACTAAGCCTTTATTTTGCGTCATATTAATTGAAAATAATATTAATTTACATCATTTATTTGTGAGCTCAGTAACATAGCTTTTTATAAAGATCAATTCAGTTGACACATCTCAATTTTATGTAGTGATGCGTTCGATCAACGATTTATAACGGTCAATCGAAGCAAAAGCAAAGCGAGCAGCTGTCAATGATATACAAGTATGCAATGTTTACATATCCAGTTTAAATAATCTAACAACATTTAGTTCCAATTGAAGCTGTATGTACGATGATAGTACAAAATGACGATTACGTCACCTCTTGTGGACGTCAATAAAAAAATCGAATCCGGCTTATGACTCGTGACGAGTGTGTTATCACAAAAAGCTAAAACATGCCTTAAGAAAACTAAAAAGTGTTAAGAAAACAATGCGCGCGCGCAGCCTCCTTCTGTTGTTCAGTGTAACAATAGGTATTTTCCCAGCTAGTTGCGTTTGCACGTCGCTAGCCGCTGAAGTCATTTGTCGCGAGATATTTTACGTATGGAAAATGTACAACCTTGAAACTAATTAGCTCGTATAACGATCAGATAGTGGTTAGCTAAAGCGATTGGCAAAAATTTCAAAATATGTTTATAAATATGCAGCTTTCCTCGAACTACGAGCGAAGGACTCGACTCGCAATCTAAGGTTGCCTATTATCCGCCACGCTCCGAAAAACACCTAAAGGTAGCGCCAGAACGGCGGAAAAATTTTGAAACCCATTGCGCAAAGCGACTCATATTAAACAATATAAAACTAATAGTCGTTATCTCACCAAAATCAACTAATTGGTGTTTACTCCATAGCGCTTCCCATCTCCATCCGATTGAAACTATCTTAGTAGCGAGTGTACTCACCGTGGTCTCTTTGCATGCAAATTTAATCTTACCTGCAACAATAATAATAAGGTTAATTGATTATATAACTACAAATATGCTATGTTTATACGCTTAAGTGTAGTGGAAAGCCATCGACTTAACGAGGCACGTCTACGTGATATAATTTACCAAGCCCAGTTTAAATTATGTGAAAAATACGAAAATTTCTATGTTTCGTAATAGCAATTACCGACCAACTACATAAGAGCAAACAACGCCACATTACATAGAAGATTACACACAATAACTCTGAATGTGTCCACTGAGAAATTACGAAACAAAGCATCAAGAAAGTAGCAAACTAACAAAAGAAATGAAAGCTAATTCTTACTAAGAACAGCGCTAGAAATACTTATTTAAGTACACGATCGTACTATGTCACAGTAAAAAAATGTTTTTTATCATAATATGATCTTTAAATATTAGGAAGTAGTATTTGTTACGGTCAACTATCTTTATCTCAACGATTTTAATCTAAATTACTCATTAGCCTTGTTTCCAGTGCAATATCATAAAATGTATAAATAAAAACAAAACATGACTTAATATAATAAAATAACATTTATTCTGTATAATATATTTATAGTTGCACAACTTCGATAATAACCTTGCAAGTTTCAAATACAGCGTGGGTATTATAAATCATAAAGCCACCAACAATGAAATGTATGACAGGAACATAGGCATACTACGAAATAGTTTGCTACGCGGCCCCGAAAGCGGCGCGTGCGCACTCACAACCGTATTAAAGACAGTCACGACTTCGTGAACCGGAGCAATTTTTTGTAAAACGACCTTAACTTAGCACCAATTAATACTTAAAATCGAAGAAATTGTCATTTCGATGTAAAAACGTCCAACAAAAGGTAGTACTAAGAATGGCAACTATTACAATATAATTGCTATTATTAAATATAACGAATAAAATGGCAAAATAAAAATAAGTCCAAGTTGTTTATAATGAACCACCGCCGAGCCAAACTAAATCAAGTTGAATGAGAACTTGACTCTTAAGAATTCTCACATTAAAACCCAAGGTCACCAGATATCCAGATAAGCATGTAATTTCAAAGTTATCTACGCATCTAGTGGAATTATATAAATCTTGGACGACATAAAGTACAGGCATATCTTAGAGGTGCAACGTAATGTCCCAAACAAGTTTTCAGGAAGGTTTCGCCTTGACCGGACGCTGTGACAATTATAAATTGAGCCGTGACATTATTTGTTATTTGTCTTTATCGATGAATGCACTAACAGCTTCTGAATAAATTACAAGCGAACTGATACGAACAAACAAATTATCAACAATTTTTTTTTTAACTTGCGTTTTTTTATCAAACATAATATAGTATCACATTAGAAAACGGTAATAATGAGACTATTTATAATACTATATGAACTTACTACTACTAACACTACTTTTTTATCGGTTATAATTTACAATTGAGTTTAAAATAAAACACTACAAGAAAATAATAAACAAAGATTTAATTACTTTTTTTTAATAAATACAATATTATATACCGCTATCTATATATATATTATACGTACATAAGGATTAACAACGAGACCGAACACTGCTCTAATTCTTAATATTTCACGGTTTCGTAAGCTGCGAGCTTAACGCGGTTATGATCTTGACTCGTGCCTTAACAGCGCTTGGATTTAACAAAATTTAAACTTCCAATCAAAAACTTTCGACATGGTTATTTAGTCTTAATTTTATTTTATATTTGGCATTATTGACTAATTATTTAAGAGCAAGTTTTACACCACATCGATTGGTTATTAAAGTATTATGATTTTTAATTAACGAATTACATAAATCTGTATATTTAAAAATTACGTTAGGCAATATGTAACGACAATATTATAAAAGGTTAAAAATAATGTTCTGTCCTGTCCTATAAATAAAATCAAGGCGCACATGTCAAAATGATTGAAGTGATTACGATATAACAAGTATGGCTGTATATTGTACTTGTAAATTACACGTACGTAACTGTACTTGTAAATTACACGTACGTACATACGTAATACTCGTATATCAATACATAAATATAGCTTGGATATGTAAAATCTGAACCATTTTTAACAGTTCAGTATTTTCCGCAAAATTCAAGGAGATCAATATATAATTACAAACTATATCCTACAAAGTAAGTTGAATATTGAAGGCTAGAAGCAATTACGTAAATTGCCACTTGGTACGTCTAACGCCGATTCGATAGAGCATAGTTTAGATCCTGTTAGAAACGAGATATTACAAATTCCGATTATTCAAATGAAGGAAAATTACTACTTGTCATAATGTCAGAGATTAATGAATAGTTTTTATACTGCAAGGTGCAATAAAAGTCCTGGCGAGCCAGTGGTAGGTGTGTAGAGGCAATGGAAAGTTGGCGGTCTGGCAATGTCGAGCACTGAATACAAATTATTGACAATGAATCAAGTTTCCCAACGCCATTGCAGTAAGAAGATAAGAAAGCTTGCACATATTTGTGATAAAGTATCAAACTATCAAACTATTTTTTAATATCGAAAGATATACTTAAATAAAGTTTTAAACTTTAGAGGAACAATTGTAGATTTTACGAAGGTAAACTTGTAGTGCAAACGAAAGGATATATTCAAGATGAGTCCCGCAAATGTCAAACTTTATAAAATACTCGTGATGAACTTTGAAAGTTACTTGTGGAATATTACAAAATAAACTCTTGCTAATTTAATGACAGTATATGTTGTTCCTGTACATCACATCATATCAACTTAATTACTATTTTTTGAGTTCATATATTACATATCGCTTGTGGTTATATTAGCAAACATAAGACGAAATACGAATTAAAAGCATATTGTTTTTTTAATGTATATAAAAGTATAAAATATAAACATAATTTACACTTTGACAGAAAAAAGGTCACAGTGACCTACTGAGTGAGATTCAGTCACAATAGAAATGAATTGGACGTTATTGAAGTACTGATGTTGCTTGAACTTCGCTATTCATTAAAGAGTTACTGTTTTTATAGAACAAAGTTTTGACAGTCATTAACCACTTTTATATAAAAATACATAACATCATAGAAATTAAACGACAAAGACTAACGGTCTTCTAAAGGTATTCATTAATGTGTTTACCTTTTAACGACGCATGCATTAAAGTACTTATAATATAGTTAATATATTGAACATTATAAAAACACATAGCAACAAATTACGACAAGTATTATTTAAAGAACTTGAACAACCAAAACTAGTTTGAAAACATAAATAGCACTAGCAACCGACATTTAAGTGAAACAACAATATACATAATTTAAATAGTCGTCGTTAATATAATATTCCGTAATATAATTACAAAATACAACTTCCAATTTCTAACAAGTAAACCGCAAAGCACAATCTCATTCTAATTTAACGTGACCTGCAGAAACAAAAGGCATTTAAGTAATTCAACCTTAAATTAAAAAAATGACAGTCTATTTTGTCGCAGAACCAGCGGCCTTCCTGCCTCGTGTTCATTACTCGTTAATTTCCAAATTAAACGGTAGATTCTCAATGCCAGCTGGCTCGGAGGTGGTCACTCGGTGCGAATTCATAAAAGGCGGGTGGTGGCGGCGCGGCCCGCCAGTGCCGTAACCACTGTCCGAACGTTTTATCTCGTGGCTCCTTTCACTTCGCACGTTCATGACCGACAACAGACTATATCGTATATATCTAACTAGCGACGAAATTGATATCTGAGATGAGTTATTTAGCTGTGCATGTGTTTACTATTAAAATATGTGTTAAATGTTTACAATATCACTAAGAAGTGTTGTTTTCTAAACTTTCAGATGGTGAGAGGGGCGACGTCAGTGCTAACGCTAGCGCTGGCATGGGCATGTGTGGTTCGCGCCAGCGTCCTTGTGCCCACCTACGTGTTGCCGCCTGACTCGTTTATACGTGATCAACGTTCACTCGGTGCGCGGCCCGACACCGATCCCGCTGAATCGCAACGAACAGTGAAGCGATTAGTTGGCGGACATATGAAGATTAAGCCCGAAAAGGATTTCGGAAACGCCAAAAACGCAATAGGCTCGGACTCTAAAAGTGAAAGTGGTAAATTTGCAGGAGTGATTGTGCCGGATTTGTCAGGCGGCACTGTGGGATGGAACCAAGGAATCTGGGACGACGGCATGCTCATGTCGAGCGCGGGAGAGGGAAAAGATAGTGGAAAAATTAAAGAGGACGATGAGGAGAAAAAAACATTATCAGATCAAGTGGCAGAAGGAAAATATGGACTAATACAAAATGAAATATTCGCTAAAGACCCAAAAAGGCCAGGTATTTTGAGTTATGAGCCTAATGCCGAGACACGATCAAAAGATAATCTTCAAAGTCTTGGAGGTCTTAAGAAAGATGAAATATGGCTTGCAGAGGATCACTTATTAGTTCTCAAAGGCGGCTCATTTCCAGAACGCATAAAAGAATCAGAAAACAGTCCATGGCCACCGATCGATAATTATGAGGCGCCTAGAAGGCAAGTAAAATTACCACAAAAACCTAAAATACCACCGCCCTTTCCAGTTCGACTCTTCGACGACGGACCGCTCGTCTTCCTTACACCAAACGGCAGTATCCCTGCGCCCATTTCCCCTCCTTTCACTCCAGGAGAAGGCGAAGGCCCTGTACCTCCTCCGTCATTCTTTTTCCCAGAGGGAGCGCTCTACCCCTCGAGTGATTATCCGAGAAACTCTTCTGCCGGGGGAGCGGCGTTGCCAAGTCCTCCGTTCCCATTCCTACCCGGGAATGCGAGCGAAGGGGCATTCCCTTACCCTCCATCCATGAACGGCTCTTTTCCAGACGGCTTTCCTCCGGGAGCAGCATTTCTACCACCACCCAGCAACCAAACAGACCTGTACGACGAAGACGACCCTTCGATCTACTATCCGCCGCCATACAATTTTTCTTATCGCACTGACTATAACAGTAGTGTACCAGCTGGACCTCTAGTACCTGGAATAATATTACCACCACCACCAGATTTCTTTGCTCCACAAGAAGAGAAAATGACGACCGATAAAAATAAAGTAACAAGACCTACGTCTACAACATATATACGGTCAAAATCTACAACAAAGCAACCAACACAAACAACAGTATATAGAGGCAAACACAAAAATAGGCCTACAACAACAGAATCTATAAGAACGACCGAACTTCCCACAACAACTACGCCAGTGGAAATTGCTACTTCTCCAAAGTATAGGAAGGCTCAGAGAGTTGTCCCAATACCACCGAGAACTCCAGTTAGAGTGCATAATCTACCGGATGAGATAATATCAAAACCGAGAACAGAAAAACCAACTTATAAGACAAGAACAAAACTTACATCAAAGCCTATATCAGTGTCTGTATTTTATGATTATCCGGAACCTAATATTTATAATATTAAGACTACGTCTGAAAAACCTTATATCATATACAAGGTGCCACAAAAATTAAATAACGAAAAGGTAAATGAAGTGACGTCAACCCCAGTGCCACTTAGGGCATATTATTCAAATATACAAAATGACGTAGGCCCCACAACAAAACTACAACCAGTCTACAATAGAAAGCCCAATGAAGATGCTATTGCTTCCTTTTATTTCTTTGATGAGCAACCGAAGAGTTCCCCGACACCTGAATCTTACTTTGATGGCCGACACTATTACAAAACTGTGCCTAGTCAAATACCATTCAAGCAAAACCAACAACAATCGAATTCTCAAACTGGTTTCTCCCCATCGGTTGACGTCGCATACGGTTCTATTGACCAGGCGGATGCTCTATTTTTATGGCCTCAGAAGCAAAGCCCCCACACGCTTACTCAAGAGTATTTTAGCGTGCAAAAACCTCGACAACAAGTATACGTGCCACAAGCAAAACCGCGGCCAGATCCATTTTACCAACAGATAGCAGATATACAACATACAATTGAATTGTATACAACAAAGAGGCCCAAATCTCACTCTCACAGACCTCACACAACAAAACCTAAAGCCGTAACAGCAAGGCCTGTGTACCAGTTCAGTTACGAATCGAAACCTCGCCCCGACAAGTTAAATTTCAGAGCACCTAAGCTCGACCCTGAGCCTTTCAGACCAATGGTGAGCTATAGCAAACCTTTTAACTTAGAAAATGAATTCAATGCTATTTCCTCGTCGGTGTCGCCTGGATATCACCAACAATACTTAGTTGAAAACGTGCAAGTCCATACAGAAAATCCAACTTCGTCGAGGTATTATCCTAAAACCAAAGTAAGAGACGAGGACTATGAAGATTCTATTTACAACAGAAATGTGTCTCCAAAAAGTAATGTAAATCATATTTTAGCCCAAACGGGCAAACCTGTATCTCGCGTAAATAAATACCCCAGCACCACACCGAGCCCGATTAGCCACGGTTATTACACTAAGCAAGACGAAAAATATATTGATGACATCACTAAAAACTCTTTCGATGTTTTCGGTCAGAAGTTAGAAGATGGAACGCACGATGTGAACGGTCTGGCCGTCACGCCTTCACTGGCAAGTATAAAAACACCTGTCGACAACAATCTCAATATTCGATACGACTATGACGAACCACAGACACCGCCACCGAGTCTACTCCACGACACTCTCGTCAACGACCGACACCCGCGTCCTACAATAAACCCCTACAGTGAGCCGATCGCGCAGGTCAATCCTAACGCAGAGCTAATAGAGGCAACGAAGCCGCCCTCACTACTAGAGGACACGCGGGTAAACGACAGGCTCCCACATCCAACTATCAATCCTGACAGCGAGTTCATACCCATACCGAACCCAGCTTACAGGAGACAGCAGTACAGAGAACAGAGCCAGCCAGAGTTCGCCGGGGAGCAATACGATTTGAACAGACCGTCATTGGCGGGAGATACGGATGTAAACTACAAGAGGCCCCTGCCCCCCATCAACCCCGACGCCGAATGGATAGGGCAAGGGGGTGCGGTGGGTGCGGGCGAAGGACGGAGGGGGGCGTATGTGTCGTACAGGCTGCCGGGCGACGGCGCCCACGTGTACTTCCTGACGCCGCAGGCCGCCCGCGAGAGGTACCGCACGCCCGGCTACGGACGGTGAAACTAAAGCTAGTCCGAACTTAGCCGTAGATTGTGACTTTACTTACGTGTAAATACAAAGCGAATGTGATGTTTAAGTGTCCTAAGTAGTATTAGAGTGGCGGACGACCGCGACCGCGTTGCCATAATATTTAAAACGTTACTGGACGCAGTGAGCCGCGACCGTCGTTGTGAAACGAACGAACTTTAATAAATTAAAATATAAACTATTTATTTAATTACTATTAAGAGACTGTGGTGCAAGCTTAGTGCTAAGTTATTTATTTATGTATGTCAGTATTGAACTCACGAGATGTGATACTGTAGTGTGGGTATGCTTGATGAATGGCGATTGTAACATTAAAATTTGTTGTGTAAACGAAATAATGACAAGCGTTTGTGATTTTGTATGAGTTTTTTTTTAAACAAAGGAATTTATTATAAGACTAAAAATAAAAAAATATAATTTATGAGACGTTGTTTCCATTAAAACCCGCTAAGTAGCCATTAAAGTTGCATAAGAGTTCTAGTTGCCAAACAAAGCATAATAAAATAGTAAAAAATACTATTGTTACGGAGAACACGGCGCCGTGGGATCCTATGCAAATGTATTCAATAAACATTAAAATGCTATTAAAATTTTACATTATTAAAAAAGTATTTAAAGTGTACATAAAACGACAAATTTACAATTTACTAAACCATAATAAGAATATTAGAAAAAATGTTTTGATTTCGTTAATGAAACATACTAAAGAATTTCACAGTTTTAAACTGTGACATTCTATAAGATTTTTTACTATTAACAGTAATGTTTAATAATGGATCTTACTTCATAGTGCCTAGATATACTTATGAAGAACAAACAGTACTATAGAATTGTTAAAGCAAATATCATTTACAAATATACATATATGTAAATAAACCGAATGTCTAATATATACATAAAATATTATAATCTAGTATGAAATATTACATGATTGAATGCATAAAATGAATTCATAAAGCATAAAACAAAACCAACACAATATGACGAAATGTATAAAAAAAAATTATTGAAATCATAATATCAAACAAATAGAAATAAAAAGAATGTCCATATTTCCAAATTGACTTTGGATATAATAAGAAACTTTGACTATAAATATATAAAAAAATAAATAATTTAAAAGTGTTGTGTGGAGAACATAAATATATTATATTATATGATATAAATATAACTAACTAAATGAATGAATACTTAACTAACTAAACATAAGATAAATAAAATCATGCCCAGCATACAAATACTTAATGAATGGAAATTGAATTCACAAATTTGGCTTTGTCAACGACTACTATGCAATAGGCATACAGCAAAATGTATTTTACACATTTCTCCAGTTATATATGCGGTACATACAATCACTTCATTAAAACAAAAGTTTGAATTAGCGTACTTTGGAGCATGCTTAACTTTATAGAAATAATGTAGATTCAAATCTTGATAGGAATAGTTATAGTGCAGCGTTAGGTCCCGTCAACAGCCACATAATATTTCGTTTTAGGTAGAGTAGAAAAGAATTGATTAAAAGCAAAAGTAGCATCGCGTAGGCGGAGGTAACCTGCTTTCCGCCCAATGATGTGTGCGTAAGGGAAAATCAAAGACAGATCGTCGCGTTTACAGCCATATGTTACACCGCTGTGCCACAATAGAAATTGTAAAATATAAGTTAATGATTAAAGCATGATATTTCAACAATAAATCAAAACGTTACGTTGAATTAAACGTTAGATATGGCTTGCTGAAGCTACATTTAAAGAAATATCTAGAATAGCATGCTGCTTGCATAATGCATAATACTTTAAAATTTATAAACACTTTCTAATCCAATAGATTCTAACAGATAATATATAAATTAAAATCAAATAAATCAGCTTCACACTGTATCCCGCACACAGCAGGCTAAGCAGAGCTAACCAAGTGTTAAGACACTCCATTCCCCATTTTCTACCGAATTCTGGAGGCATTGCGTCTTGAGTGGCGGAACTCAACGCCGCGATTTGCCTCGATGCCAGAGCAAAGAAATAAAACTACAAATTTAAATAAATATTGAATTTCGTCGAATGGGGATTGAACCCACTAGTCGCGTTTACAGTCAGCCACTTGTGTCCCTGCATCATGACAGGCCTTGAGGCCTTGATATTATATATTATAAATAACGTGTCACGTTGTTTGTCCTCGATATACTCCTAAACTACTGAACCGATTTTAATCAAATTTGCACACTGTGTACAGTTTAATCCAACTTGATACATAGGATAGCTTATATCTCAATTTATAATTGCAATATGATTTTATTTTATTACAAATTATTTGTTTATTATGGACAGTAATTTATAACAGTCATTTTGGATTGTCTGTTAGTTTCAAACGATTCTAAACAGATGGCGACATCTGTTGACTGTATGGAAATAGGTAAAGATTCCAAAGGTAGTTTGTTAAAAATACAATATAATCATATTATGCAAAAATATATTATATATTAAAGCACGAACGTAATTCAGTGTATTAAGTAAATAATTCAGTAGTTTAAGCGAACGAAGCCGCAACCTGTACTATACATTACATATTCAAAAGCTGTACCTGTGTCGGGCTCCTGCGTCTGAGGAGCGTCGCGCAGCGGGTGCGCGTAGAGGCGCAGGTACACGCGCACGGCGACGCGCGCGCACCGGAAGTAGAAGGGATGCGCGCGCAGCACATCCTCTAGCCGCAGCAACCCCACGTAAGAGCGCAGCGTCATCTTGCGCATGCAGTACGAGTGGAAGTCGAACTGGTCCTCCATTATCTCCGAGAAGTGCTGGGGACACAAGTATTACAATTACTAACCCCGATAGATAACATCAATTATTAAAGAATAAATTAATCATACAAATAGATATTTTAACTTAAGCTTTGAGGCACTTCTGTCTTTTGGAACTGTTGTATAAAAAACATTTTATACTTATCATAGAATATATCTTTAAAATTAGACAATTATGACGATTTAGATGTAAATAATCTTCAGGAATGATTTCTTTAATTTTATTTTTATCTCTAAATAAGGTTGAGGTTTCCTCGAAGTACTCCAGACAAAGCTTCAATGTTTAAAACTTTATTTTATACTAATAATAGAAGAAATTGAACATAGAAGACAGTATGATGTCATATATATCAGTAGAACCGTAGAACAAAAATTTTTTTATGATCCTACACTGCCAAACTTTTCGACGGTAATGTTCCTATAAAAAAAAAAATTATGAAAACACTTCATACTACTCTACTTGTATCTTACCACAAAATACTCAAGTTCCATCTTTCTACCCCTCTATATGCGGTAACAGCCGGCAGCTAAAAAACTAATAATTAATATAACACATACCCGATCAACTTCATGTGCCTTTTTCAGGGCTTCGCCCCATTGTTGCTGCCGCTGATATGCTGCTGCAGCTTCAGTCTGGAACCACATACATTGCATCTCATTCAGGTTCTCCGTTGCTGGTACACCTGGAAATAAAACAATTCATTTGGTCAATCTAATATCTATCTATATATATATAAAAGGACTTGTCCTCACTGAGGTAAAACGCACGCACAGCCGTAACCGCTGATGGTAAAAACGTGAAATTTGGACACATGTTTACTTTGGACAATCTACAATGAATCTGGACATCCACTAAGAAGGGATTTTGAAAAATTTTAACCCTAAAGGGGTGAAATAAGGGCTGAAAGTTTGTATGGAAAAAAAATGAAATCAGCACCGATTTTAATAAAATTTGAAACTATCATCTGTGGTTTTTTTACTTGTTTTATTTGTATTTATGTGGTATTTGAGTTTTAAACAATTTTAGTGCGTAAGCTACCCTACTATAACATACGAAACACAAGGTGAAACACTCACCTTCTCTAGTGAACTTGGCGCACATTTCTTCCGCGCGCTTCACGTGTCCAGCGCGCAGCATATAGCGCGCGCACTTGCTGTTGACATAGCGGTCTGCCGTGTCCATCGCCTGCGCCTCCTCCAACCACGAGTACGCGGACACCGGGTCGCCGGCGTGCTGGGGATCGAATGTATTATATAGATAGATACATAGATGGATAGATACATAAAACGTGTCCCGCATATAGCAAGGCAGACAGAGGAAACCCGTTGTTAAGACACTTCATATTCCATGCACTACACAAGGGTCAACTGATTATCGCTATCTTTATGCATACATTATAAGTACTATCAGCGTGTTTGTTTACAAGGCCAACTGACTTCATAATAGACTGCATGGCGTCCAGGAAAAGCTCACTCTAGTAAAAGAATAATGTTGAAGTCCACTATTCAATATGGAATGCCCCGACAATTTCGCCATAAATAAGCAACAGAGTGTCTTAAACTTAGCTTCGATACAGTGTTAAGCTAAAAAAACTAACCTTATATATCCTTCCTTTGACAATATATAATTCTATCAACGTGGGCGTATGTTCTATAGCCGAATCTATATAATACAACGCCTTGTCTGTATCCTGCTTAAAATCGTAATGCTGTGCAGCATAATAATATGACCATAGTAATGCACTTGCTGGTTGTTTCACTTCATCCGGCTTACTACTGAATGTTCCAGACTTTGATAAATTATCTATGTATTGGTGGATTAGTTTATCTATTATGTCGGCTTTCGATTGATCTTCGTATAGAGATCTGGAATGGATATTAAAAATATTTAGTTTTCATATTGTTGATTCCATTGAAGAGATGCACTGATGTAATATTTAAGTGCCGCCTAAGATCCAATATCGCAAGTAGAGAAAAATAAAGCATTCAGCAATATCAAAAAACAAAAACCACTTAACCATATCGTCGATTTAAAAATAAATTAATACTAAACAATTATATGTAATACTTAACATTATCAATCAGTGCCATTCTACAGTATTGTTAATTTGAAAACAAAGAAAATCATAAGATTTTCATCCACTTATATTTATATAACAAAAGACTTAATTAAATTAATAAGATCTTTGATTTTGTCCAGTCCAGTTTAACGTGAAACTGTAAAACTAGACTAACCATCTATATTTAGTTTTATATATATCATATATTTCTTTGAAGCCACTTACCTCAAGTCCACAAACAGAGGAGGTATACCCTTATGGAGACCATGCCGAAGGTAATCATCAACAAGGCGCTCAAACGCTGGCATATGTGCCTCTGTTAACTGAAGACGCCTTGGTGCTATAGCTCGAGGGTACTCTTTCCTAAATGGAAGGAAATGGAAGAGTAGAATGAAAAAATTATATATATTATTATTTGTTTATTATATCCTATACATAAGAGGTCAATACACTTCATCCTTCACTTTCCGCCTAAGTTGGAGAAATTGTTTTTTTGCTTTTAGTTGTTTGAGCAGTACTCAACACAATACTTTGTCTTGTCAGAGAATGGAACTGGAATAAGTTCAATGTCCCAAGTGGAAGCCAAACTGAGGACCATCATAGATACTGACACTTTGCCATGATAGACTCTGAGTAAATAAAAAAATTCCTTACTTATAAATTTCATAAAATGCTACTTTTGCATCTGGATCCTTAAGTTCTTTAGCTTCTACAAGTTTTTGATAATACATTACATTCTCTGGATTTCTTTTGAGCAAATTCTCATATACAGTTACTGCATCTTTGTACCTGGAAAAAAATTTATATTAAGATAATTTGCGTAATTTAATTCATTGTTATATATTTTAAACTGAGCTAATATTTTTTATTACACAAATATTAAATTATTGTTAAAAAAATATATTTAAAATATATTTTAAATATAGCAGGGCCAATGCATGTCTCTGCTCTCCTCTTATGAAATGTCACTAATTCTTTTCTACATGCCACTGCCTATAAATACTGTTTTTTCACTAAAAGAGGATCAAACCCATCCCCACCCAACCATCACATGTGTATCACTGTTCTACTATACAACAATGGCCAAAGTTAAATTATATGGGTAAGATTCTAAAATTTTAATTATTTTTAAGTATAATAATTATAAATATACTACATAAAAGGAATTAAATACATTTAAAATATTAAAACCAACCACCGCTGCATATAAAAAAAAAAGACCTCCACGATTAATATTATTAATTTACAACATAAATGCGCAAACAGTATTTTCTAATTAAATTGAGGGAGGGGTCATTCATAAATTGTCACACAAATTTTGTGACTCTAAAACTAAACAATGAATTTTGAGACCCCCCTAGACCTATTCTTACATTACATATTTTAATTGTAATCAATACAGCAATTTCAAAATATGTATGTATGCATATCTCAAATCCTGCCTCTTAATGCATTGTATAGTTTATGGATGGCTTCGAATGTCTACCATTTAAATGACTTGCCATATTGTATACTAATTTACTATGCATCACTTCTATTATATACATATATATAGAATGCTATTATTTAATTATACTTGTTATGTAAATCCAGAGTACTGTAAATTCAATGGTTGTTGGTTTGAAGTTCATATGGGTGACATATATATATAAATGATTATTATTTGCTCTGGTAGACAAAATGTGGAGTTCTGACACTCAACATGCAATGTCTCAAAATTGAGTGTGGGAACAGAGTGTCTTAACATAAGTATCCCTTTGTCTGACCGGCTATGCAGTAAAAAGCTGTAAGAAAACCATCCAACCGTACCTTCTTAACTTCAAATAGTATTCTCCAGTTGTTTCTTTAACTGATAACTTATCGGAAATTTGACTTTGGAACTTTTGTAAATGATGAAGAGCCCTTTCATATTGTCCAGACTCAGCTAACACCATATTTTGATATAACAACAATTCTGAATGTTCATAATTATTAGTATCTTTACCCGCACCCTCATATGTGCCCTTCATTTGATTTGTTCTGAAGGCATCGAGAATATTGTTTGCCATTTCATAATCTCCTAATAGGTGGTAGCTCATGGCAAAACCAATCCATGATGCTCTTTGTGTTGGTCTCAGCATAAAGAGCTGATACCTTGTATCCTGGAAAAGAGTTATATTATACTATACTAACAGGCAGATTAAATTAAGTATAGAATCACTCCATTTCCCCAATTATTTCCAATTTTTGAGACATTATTTGTAGAGTGGCCTTATACAATGTCATGCTTTGTCTTGTTTCCACAGCAAGAAAATGAAAAAGATTAATTTTCCAAATAAGGAGTCAAAGGCAATAGCTTCTTAATTATGATAACATAATATTTTAAAAAATATATTACATATAACTTTTAGTAACAAGTAATATTGAATGTTATTCTTGACAATATATTATAGATATTTACTTTATATCCTTCAAGATCTCTCATCTGAATTTGTAGTAATGATAGATCTCTTAGAATTTGAATATTTTCCTTTTCCCACTTGAGAGCATTGCGGTAACATTTAATTGCCTCATCATATTTCTTATCAGATCTCTGAAGGAGGCCATAAACATGCCAGCAGACAGGTGACTTCAGATCGTTACGTAGGCCTCGACGTACATATTCATAAGCCTCTTCTTTTCGACCAAGGCAGTTTAATGTTAGACCTTTCATAGCCAGAGTTTCTAAAAATATAATTACATTTAATTACTTTTCTATAAACTAACTTGTTATATATTAACTTCACATTTATAAAATGTATGTTACAATTTTAGCTGTTTTCGCATTTTAATAGCGGAATTTTATGAATAAAAATTATATTCAATGAACTTACCTCCATGCTCTGCAAATTTGGGATTAGATAGTATTTGCTTAGCAAATTTCAATCCATTTTTATATTGTTTATGTTCGTAGCAGCGCTGCAATGAACAGAATAATTTAAATGCATTAACCTCTATTTATTTTTGGATGCGAGGAAATTGCAGCCTCCTAATGCAAAAGTATCTCTTGTTTTTGTCATGATTTTATGTTTTTTACGTTAAGCACAGTGATATAAATTTAAGTAAGTTTTTCGTATTTGGTGCACAGGCGTATAGAAATTGAAATCAATTGTATTATTTTTTATTTGAATATAATAGGCAAAATTGACAAGCCACTCCAAACGACATTGAATGTTTACAACAGTACTTACCAAAATTCTTTTAAAAAGAGCATTCTCTTTAGGCGGTAATGAAGGGCTAGGTGACATTTTAACAAAAAAATATGATTTATCTTTTTATTTATTCACTTATAAATTGAAATATTGCTAAAAACCTCGTGGCTATAAACCAAAGAAGTCGATGAAGGACTATAGTCTATGCTAACTTGGTCACGTGACCAGCTACAGCAAGTTGCTATATATAAGAATCATTTTTTTTATATATATATAGAATTTTATTTTATTTTATATAGAATAATAGATTAATATAAAAAAAATATTATGATTTAAGCAAAAATAATTGAATAGATTAATTGCCGTTAATATTTCTAGATATGAAATTTTTATATTACCTAATTGCAATGTACATGTCTAGTAAGTTTTAAAAAATCTGTGTTATTATATAAGATAAATATTTAACTTTATAATGTTTCATAAACTTCGCTATTATCGTTTATCTTTTTTGTATGGTACAGTATTTATTTTATTTTAATTATTATTGGCTACCTACACTCAAATAATACCAAAATCCTTGCACTTGGTAACATTAATATCCGATGTCAATGACATTAGACGAGTTCGGACGCGTACGAATGAGTTCTTGTCGGTTAAATAGTTCAACTTCAATTAGTATATTAAAAAATAAAAAAAATCTTTCGTGATATAAATCGAATACAGTGTAGCTATTTTTTATTACTAATGTATAAGTAATATGGGTATAGAAAATATGCGTCGGTGGCCAATGTATATTGTTTTCGCTGTATGTATTTTACTCACCCTTTCACTATTCAATAATTGGAGTGTCGAGACTGAATTACAAAATCGTCTTAAAGAATTGAGTACACAATTGCAAGAATGTTCACGACAGCAAACATCGTGTATGGAGGAGTCTCTGCGCTACCAGCAACAACGTGACATTTATAACACAAAAGTAAGTGAACTAGAGGGCCAAAAGTTAAAACTAAATGATAATATTTCAGATTTTAAAAATAAGGCAATAAAATCAGAAACTGCCGTGAACAGAACGCTAGTAGACATTGCGATATGCAAGACAGAATTACAGTCTTTAAAAAATTTACAAGTTAGTGTATCAGCCACTTTAGAAACATTACGACTGGAAAAAGAAACTCTAACAACACAATTAGAAGAGAGAAAAAAGAGAATTGAGGAGTTAGAAAAAGAGGTTGGAAAACTTAAAGCTTCAATGACTACAAAGAGTGCTCCAAACCCAGCTGTGTCTTCTAAAGTGACACCTGCTGCACAGCCACCAAAACTAAGTTCAGCTTTAAACAATAACCCAATTAATGAACCAGTATTAGAAAATAATGCTAAGGAAGAAATAGAAGACCCAAGTGCATTAAATGATGGAGATAACTTTGATAAAAAATAATTTAGATATTTCTAAGATAAATGAGAGGCCTCATATTTGTGATATCTTTATCATATTGTTTACATTGAGGTGTTATTGTAAAATTATTTCTGTAGTCGTTGAGAATATATTATGAATCATAAAAACATTTTTTTTTGACATTTTTGAATAATACAATGGTTATTATTATGGTTACTTTTTAATATTGTGTATATGTATATGTTAATTATACATTTCTAAATATGGAATAATACATTTATAGCAATAATCTATCTTTATTTATTTAATTGACAAATTATTTTATTAAATTATATTGCCATTTTGGTGACACATTTTTTAAGATCTGAACATTTAATTTATTTGATAATTAATTTCTAATAGTATAATCTTTGTGGTTTGTTTTGGACATGGTTTTTTATTTAATATTTTTATGCAAAGATGGTAAAATAAATCAATTGAATTTGGGTAATATGACCAAGGTGTATGTTGAAGTATACAATTACTTAGTTATTATAAGTCTTCCAAATTCTGATAAAATGCAGTATTTTAATAAATTTAAATTAGTATATTTTATTTCTGCTTTGAAGTTATTTATCTTTTGCAAACTTTAATCTATGACTACTAGGAAAATGTTGAAGCAATCACAATCATCACAATTATAATTGATTTTAAATGCATTTTTCTAGTTCTCATTTCTTGTTCTTATTCTGGGTTAGTACAAGTGTTAAGTTATCATAAAAAAAGCTTTAGTTTTAAAAATATTATTGTATAAAATTATAATTTGTTAATAATAATAGCAAATATGCCTACTCAAAATCCACCCCTTCATAGTATTTTTAAAGTTAAAAAATATATTATATGACAATTATATGAAATTTTTACAATAGATTTTTTTATTTATCAAACACTAAGCTCCAAACATCCTGTGGTTAAATTAGTACTAATTAACTCTATTTATTATGTTGAACTTACATTTTTTGAATAATTCTTTCATATACAATTGACATAGTGTGGATGGTATGTATTGTTACAGTGATCCAAAGTGACTTGGGATGATAGACTAGACTTTTGAATAATCTATAACTACATTATAACTCCTACTTGCCATTAATCCTGGCATTTTTTGTAAAAATACTATAATATCAACTATAGTAATATGTTAAAAAGAAACAGTCTTATGGCAAATTTTCAAGCATTCTCCTAAAGATTACTTTTTGAATAGGTATATATGAGAAACTATAATTGTAAAGAAAATTATTTTTATATTCAGTGTCCCTTGAATATAATTTTAACTAGGCAATTTATTTTATTAATAATTATTTTTTTATTCTTCTATTCTTTTAAGGCCGTCGTGGCGCAGCGGCACAAGGGTGTGACTGTAACGTGACGGTTGTGGGTTCGATCCCCACTCGAAGTGAAATATTTATTTACTGTGTGTAATGTTTCTAAAGTTTATATTTTCATTTTTTCGCTCTGATGTCGAAGCAAAGCGCGGCGTTCTGCCACTCAATACACAATGCCTCCAGAACTCGGCAGAAAGTGGGGAACGGAGTGTCTTAACACTAGGTTCCCTCTACCTACCCTGCTGTGTGTGGGATGCTGCGTGAAGCTAAAAAAATCTTTTGATACAATTTTTTAAGTTAAATAACATTCCCGAATTTCTATTTATATAATTCTATATTAGGTTATTTCTACATTATATGAAATTTCCTTCTTCAGCATTCATATATTATATTGTCTATAATAAAATACCTAACTACAGGCACCGCTTATCTTAACACGTGCAAACGTGATCGTAATATGTATAAAATTATACTAATAAATTGTAAAGGAATAATAAAATAAAACCATTTAAATACTAAACAACTTTTATTTCTTAAACACTTCTAGAAGTAAAACAAAAAACATACTTCACAAGTAATGCTTTAAAATAGTTAAAATATAACTTACGAAACTAAAGACAAATTCAAATCTCATTTAAATATCAATGTGTCATACATCCGATAGGAATGTAAAACTATACACATGTACTTGTGACTGAATTGAGATTGTTATAAAGCAAGTTCATTTCTTTACAAAACAATTGTTATTTCATTTATTCAGTGTTTTTGTCAACACCACTTTAAATGACCCACAGTTTTAACTACGTGTAGTATTGTCGAAGGCTGTTCCAAAACCGCCTCATGTTGTCTTAAGATGCCTATAAATAAATTATTTTATATGCATGCTAGCTTCAACTTTTATAGCATTATAATTTCTTTATTTGGAAATAAAAGACACGCACTTCCGAGAAGAAATGGTGTAAATACCTATAATTTGTATATTAAACAGGTAAAGTATTACTTTCTAATATATAAACATAAAACAAATTACTGAAAAAGTATCAAACATTTAAAATGAACAAAGAGAATATCGTGTAATACAATTAAGCAAATCTGTGATTTGCAAGAGTAATGCACATATGACATAATATGTATGACATTAAAAATCTGCATATAAAGGAAATTGGTCAGAGAAAGTGAAATAAAAAGTTAATATATTATTTATATTTAAGAGTTATAATATATATTTATATATATTATATTTATATATATTATAACTCTTTAATATTATAATTATATAAGGTAAAAATGCATATTAATAATAAGTCCAGTTAAAATTATGCAACTTTCAAATGCTAAACAATGGAACAGTTTACAAAAACAATGACATTGCTTTTGCATAACTCGTTTATTGAACACTCACAAAGCATACAATTATATCCATATTAGTTGTACTAGTTACGTTTGGTAGATGTTACAGGAGATTTACATTTGCATCATTAAATTAAAGGATTCTAGTTAACCTATACTAACATTTTTAAAGAAACTATATTTGACATGATTTGGTCCCTTAGTAAAAATAAATTCAGATCATCTCTGGATATGAGGAATGAACAGGTATTTATATACAATATCATTTTAATTGAGGCCTGTCATGGCCAAGGGCACAAGCAAAAAAACTGTAAATATGACAAGTTGTGTATTTGGTCCCTCTTTTCAATTTTAAACTCGAATACCTCAATGAGAGGGAGCTCTTCTTATGGGCTGGCACATTGTTAGTCTGATACTTCTTCAAATGCAGAAAGTAAGTTCCTTCGACACTTGTTTTCATCACTGTACCGTAAAGCCCAAATGACATACTCACCAACATTGAAAGGGTCCTCAGAATAACTAATTTGCACTTTACATTTTCTCTCCCATTTCATTGAATCTGAATAACTATTTCTCGTTCTAGTAAATTTTATATAGCCATTACATTCAACAGCTAATTTAGGCAACTCTGTGGTTAGTGTTTCATATGAGTTCCCGGATTTAGTACCACTTGTAGATGGTTGACAGTCACCTTGACCACATTCTCTATTTGGAGGTGTTGCATTTTTATTTTTTAATTTATCAATGCCATCTCCCTTATTACCAATTTCTGTAGAAATGTTATTATCATTAATTATATTATGTGTATGATTATGCTGCAATTTCTTTTTTTTCTCTGTTGGCTCACTTTCTTCTCCTGGCCCGCAACCTTCTGCCCATTGTGGACTCAAACACGTGGACTGTAACTTTCTTTTACCTAATTTTAGTCTCTTGCAAGTTCCTTCTTCAGGTGATTGTAACGGACTTGTTAAGTGACTGTCATTAATTCTGTAATAACAAATAAAAAATATTATAAATTATTTTAAAACATCAAGTTGCATAAGTTTTTAAATTACTCATAATTATATTATATAATATTTTTAGTTTCCCACTTTTTCTTGCACAAAAATAACAGTAAATCATTTCTAAGTGGAGATTGAACTTAAAACCACCATGTTTATAGTTAGATATGCAATACTACTATGTCACTATGATATGTATGTTTTTTAGAACAATTTAACTAATAGACACAAATAAAAGATAAATCTAAGTAACAATTATTTTCTATTAGGATAAGATTTACAAAAATAACTATTGAAAAAAAAACCATTGTGGCACAGTAGCACAGCTGTCTGACTGTAGATGGTTGTTAATTCCATTTCCACCCATAATATAATGTTAACTTTACACTTTGTAACAAATTGCATTATAACACTGAACACAATGCTGACAAGAAAAAATATTTTTAAGTGGAAAATGGATGTACTAGGTTTCCTCTACCAACCCTGCTAAATTAATACTAATAAAAATAAGAGGATAAAAAAGAATACTAACGCAAGAAGCAACATTCTAAGCTAACTTTTGATTCCAATGTTCTAACTAAACGTTGAAGTTACATGGTGTGCGACATACCTAGTAATTTGAGAACTTCATTTGTTAAGCATTTTTTCCCTTACATTGGACCTTACATTTACAACAAAATAAATAAAATTTCAATTTGTTTATCATTTAACAAAAGGGTCATGCAAACGAAGTGTTCCAAGTTTTTACATGAGCTCTCTTATGAAGAAACAGAAAACCTGCTTTGTAACGATAAATAAATCTATTGCTACTTATTTATATATACATATATCCTTAAATCTTTCACACCATAATTTAAACACATTACATATACATGCACAAAACAAATAAATAAAAAACAAATTACACATCCTCTCACACTCACTCAGCCACAATGTCATAATATACAAAGAGAGGTCACATCACACTAGAGCCTAATTGTTGAACAATTATAATTTTTAACAAGCTAATTAAAAAAAATTCTTGTGGGGATTGGCGCTGTATACTGGAATACAGGCAACTAGTCCGGATACAGAGGAAATCTTTAAATATTTCTTTATATTTCTTTAGCTTATGTTTGTATCTAAAACTTATTTTACTTAAGCTAACTTTTTGTGAAACTCAATAAAGTTTTATTATTATTATACTACAAACCTTGAAATTTTCTCATTTCTCAACTCAATCTTATCTATACATTCAACTGTTGTGAAATCATGTCTAGAACACTGAACATCATTGTTAACAAAAGATGAGACTTTTTTCCTTGTTTTAATAGTTCGACCAAACCATTCCAGTGTTATGTCATCTGAAAAATATGAACTAAGTTGTTGGCGGTGACTGTCAATCTTTGATTTATACCACACAATGAATTTTTTTGCAGATTCTTGCTTTATTATCTTTTCCTTGGTATTATTATTATCTTCTCTAATGGGAATGCTGATGTTTCTGACATGGCTTTTACGATTTTGTGGTGTTTTAGGTAAATTTGACATTGTTTTCTGAAATATTGTAATAATATACATTTCTTAAATTATGTACAAAATGTAAAAAAAATAGAAAATAACAAGACTAAAACATAAAAATGTATTCAAGAGCCACTAATTAGAGTACCACTTTGTTAAAAAAATTTAAAGTTAGTGCTCTCTTTCCATAGTTTGGAAATACAAATCTTATAAGATAAGGAATTAAGACATTAGAAAAATCTTTATACTTACATTTATCACTAAGTATTTCTACAACTCTTTGAGAACTGGTAGCTTGGTGCGCTAATTCCAACCGCAATTCTTTCAGGCGCCTTTTGCTTTCTTCAATGTAAACAGTTATAGACAAATTAATTTCCAATAACTCCTTATGTAGAGCTGTTATGTTTTCAGTATTGACGTGAATATTTTCTAAAAAATACAAAACGACATTGATCATGAAATGTCCAAACAAAAGAAAATTACATTTTTCTATTTTCAAATAATTATAACCTACTTAGATTCCGGGTTGTCTCTAATGCTAAGTCTTCACGGCTCAGATCGTCAAAAATGGTAGAATTCATCTTATGCTAAACAAATAACTTATAAAACACATGCAATTATCAATTGCTTTTAAATTTATCACAAAACAAAACTTTTACAATACTAACGAATTGTTACAAATTGAAATTGAAACTTAAAGCTTGACTTTGACAGATCTGGAACGACGCCGACGACGCTTTCTAAGTTTCTGGACGAAACATAAAATATTTTTATTGAAATTCCTTTTTTAAACATGATCAAAATAAAAAAATATATATTCTTTTAATTGCTACTCGTGTTGATTCAAAGTAACGCTATATCTTGGGATAATATATTTTGTTAGATAATTTTCTGCTTTAACAGAAAAATGTCTTAAAAGAAAAATATACTATTTAAGAATATTACAAGAATCTTTACATCATGTAAAAGAATACTGCAATATTTTTAAATATATTTACTATAACTTTATGAAATAAAATTTGGTAAAAACTTAGTCTTACGTAATACAATTAAATAAAATACTATAAATTATATCTCAGGTGTTTAAAGTAGTATAAAACTGTGTTAACAATAATATAAGATTAAAAAGTAAATATTAATATAAATAGTAATTTTAACCATAGACAATGTATTAATTATGAGAAAGAGCATTGGACAGCAGAACAGCCGCGCTTCCTTGGGAGTGGTAATGTGTCGAACCAATCTACTGCGTCCTCGTGATCATTGACATCGGCCATTGGTCTATCTTTTGTCAACCAATCATTGAAAAACCAGTGAGGAATATCCAATGTAAGTTCACAATACTTGACGATTATTACTTGCGATGGCTAAGTCGGCGTATCTTTTAATAAAAACTTTTATAATTCCGAAAAAAGTTTTCGTGATGTTTCATGAAATTACTTGAAAAGCAGCCATTTTGATTACGTTGACTTTCCTGGCCTCGGACTTATGACGTATTGGATTATTTTCTGATAAAATTTTCCAACACATTTCTATTAATTATTCATTGAATAGAATTCCAAATGTATAATGTATCACATAAACTCTCTCACTCTCACTCACAATGAGTAAGTCCAATTTCAAAACAATGTAATATATCCCATGCGACAAACCTACTAATTAAATTCGTCGCACTAACTACAACGCTCGATCAATCCATTTTTTTTCCATATTGAAAAGCAAAGGTATATATAATATATATTATATTATAAATTTCATATTTACACACGTAATGAATTGAAGTACTTTGTTTTTATAAAATAAATATATATTTTCCTTTATTCGATATCGATTAATAATCAATTGCTCTAGTATTATAAGTGCTTTATCAGATGGTTAAGTTCAGATATCAACGTAATGACTGACACATATATAATTACAATTACAAATGTTGAACAACTGTAAAAGTTTCTTACCAATTAAGTAATTGTTTAAAAAAAAAGATAATATATTGGCATTATAACGAATTGGGAGGCTATGGTTGCGCAGCGGTATCGGTTGTGTGTTCGCATCTTATTCAAGCGAATGAATTATTTTTAAGTTCCAACTCTGGCATGCCAAAACGCGACGTAAGTTTTAATGAGATTTAGGCGAATTATGTCTCGAAAAATAGGCGAAGAGTGAAAAACGGAATTTCTTACACACACACTACTAAAAATAAAATAATTATTTTCAGTAATTAAAAATGGAACATGCCCAAATCCAAACATCAGATGGATCTCAAGTGATGACCATCAATGGACAACAACTGCAAGTGCTGCAAATGAACAATAATCCCCACATGCTACAAGGGCCTAATGGTCAACATATTGTTATACATTCTATACCATCTACAGCTCCAGCTATACAAGTAATTATTAAAAAAATAAATTATATTTATTTAAATAAATTATTCTTCATTGTAAATTAAATCTTCACTTAATTCTGCATTGTGATAATTTTATGGCTATGTGGCTATGGCTGTGTGATAGTGACTGATTGGAGAATAGGTGGTTGTTGGCTAGTTAAGAGAATGATTTCATTCCTCTGCTTAGATAGATAAGGGTGTCTCAAACTGTGGTGGAAAACAAGGAACAGTGTCTTGAGCCTTGACATTTGGTTCTTGCCATCCATCTATGCTGATGATGAGACAGAAAAACTACTGATCGTTGAAAGACCAAAGTTTCCTTATGATGTATTAATAGCTTTTATGTAACTCTAATTATGATATTTTTTATATTTTAACAATTTTACTAGATATTAAAATAATATTTTTCCATTCATGCAAACAGATTGGAACTCCTCAAATTCAGGTGATAATATGAGTCTTTAATATTGTACTTAAATTTGTTGTATTGTTTTGATAATAATGATTAAAATTTTTAAGGTTTTTTATACCTAATGAACAGTTTTTACTGTTATTCATCATTTATACATAGATTGATAAATATCTATACTTTTATTTATTGGTTTATTGAGTAATTACATTACATTACATTACATGCTCAGTATGAAAGTTTCTTTCATATATTTTCTTACAAATATTTTATATGTTTTATATGATTATTAATATAGGTGGCAGCTCCAAGTGGTCAACAGTTGCAACAGTTACAAGTTCTGCCTTTATCCAGTCTTCAAGGTAAACAAGTACTTTTATAATTGTATGTATGTTCACTAAAATATTTTACAATATAACTCAGGTCAACATCATTTAAAGTTATGATTATAATTTTATTTAATTTAGATTTAAATTTTCATGATAATGTGTTGAACCTGCCACCCTATCACATCTTCCATCTTTGCAATGTAATTTTTGAACAAAAGGTGAGTAATTGAAAGAATTGTTGATTCATTGAAAGAGGGCAAACTGAGGATATATAAAAAATAAAAAAGTTGGTCTAAATTTGTTTTGCTATAATATTTTGAGAAAATTTGAAATGAAAATATTCTCACTCAATAAACAAAAAACTACAATGTTCAAACAGCTTCATGTTACATAAATAAATTTATTACAGCATAGCCTAATATTTTTTTATTTATAGCTACAATGTTATATTTAATGTTAATTTATGTTTTTATTTTTTTTCTCTGGTGTCGAGGCAAAGCACGGCGTTGAGTTCCGCCACTCAACACGCAATATCTCTGGAATTTGGGGGAAAGTGGGGAACCGAGTGTCTTAACATGAGGTTTCCTATGTCTGTATGCAGAATACAGTGTGAAGCTGATTTGATTCAATTTATTTATTTAACTACAATTTTGACATCTATATTCAGGCACAAGTAACAACATTCAGCCTATGCAATTAGTTCAGACACCAGATGGTCAAACATTCATCTATCAACCGACACCAAGCACATCTCAACCACAGATTGATCAACATCAGATTATACATCAACCTGGTAAGAATTACTTTTTATACTAGAACTTTCTCGTAACATACAAAATGTTATATTAAGGAATGGAATAACAACCAACAGTAAATGTGGTTGTGGGTTCAATCCCCTCTTAGGTATGTGCTATTACTCCAGTTTCCTTTTTTCAGCAAGATTGAGCTTAGAGCTGATCGAACATTGAGCTGCAGAACACGTGGCTTTCGGTGTAAAGCAGAGAATGCAGGATTATTACCTGCCCTACATAATACTGACTGGGGAAATGGTAAAAGTGAAAGGAAATAATTTCCAATAATACATATGTTTTAAGCTATAAGCACTCTTATAAATGATAATTTAAATTATGATAAATGAAATTAATTCATCAGTTGGGAGATGAGGCCGTCACGACATCGTCTGACTGCAAATGCCACGATTTAGAGTTCGATTCTCACACAATGTCTCGAATATACGATACGGGGGAACGGTCTTAACACAAGGTTCTCCCTGCCTATCCTGCCATATGCTGGATACATCACCAAACTTTGAATATTCTTAAATCAATTTACAGGTACCCTCATAAATCTTAATGGTAATCTTGTGCAAGTGGCTGGTGTGGGCAACACAGTGCAACCACAGCAGATTGTAAATCAACCTAATATTGTTATGGTGAGTTTATAAAATAGTAATATGAAATAAATTTTCTTATCAATATGGTTAATAGTACTTTTATTTTAAATAAGTATCAATTTATTATAGAAAGAATGTGATTTATGAGTATAATATAAAATAATTTTAGTTTAGTTTATTAATTATGAACAAATTATAATAGCATAGTGGTGTGGGTTCCATTGTCACTGGGGAAGTATATTATTCTCAATTCCTTGCTTTGGTAAGCCAAAGTGCAATGTTGAGTTTTGCTAGTCAACTCTTATTGTCTAGAATTTAGGCAAAAAGGATGCAGAATGCAGTGTCTTAACAACTCTTTCATCTTTTAATATTTTTTCTAATTATAGATGGTAAATGGCAATACTGGTGCCACTGCATCTTCATCAGAAGGTGCCTCCCAAGCTGGTTCAGATGAGGAGCCTCTGTTATATGTGAATGCAAGACAGTACAAGCGTATACTAAGACGACGAGCTGCACGAGCCAAGCTGCATGAACAAGGAAAGATACCTAAGGAGAGGCCTGTGAGTGTGGGTTTTTATTGTTTACTAGTGATCCATTAGTGATCTCTTCTGCTTGAACTATATAGTAATTTGCTTACTAATCGGAATTGCTTATCTGTTCTAATAGTTAGTGAAAACTACATTTAAATGATTTAAGCCACCCCTTTCTTTGATTAGAGTGCACAAATGCAGAGAACCTAAATAAACTTCTTTTTTTTTATTTCTAGAAATATTTACATGAGTCAAGACATAGACACGCGATGAACAGAATAAGAGGGGAAGGTGGCAGATTCAATTCTGGAAGCAGAAAGTAAATGTTTTATTATTAATTAGATTCTTTTTTCATACTGAAATGGGCTTACCTTTGACTCCCTCAAGAGTGATGTTAAGCATTGATGCGGTCTACAGATATATGCAGATATTGAGATGCCATTAGATTCATATTTTTGTAATACATGATGATAATACAAACCAACCCACAACTATAGCGCTTGCTGTCGGACTCTGTGGCGCTTCACTGCGACGGCCTTTACTTTTACTGTAAAATAATATGTAAATAAAATAATTATTAAGTTTCTTGTCAATTCTTGCTTGAATGCTTACTAGTCTGTTCTCATTTAGAAACATGGAACAAGCTGAACAAGGTCCCTCAACACAAAAGATGTTGGAAGACATGAAACCTGACACTGTCTCCATCACCATCATTCAGGTAACTTGTGGCACTTGTTTTATCAGTTGTATATTGAAGAGCGATAGCTCGCTGCCGTGGCACAGACGGTCAGTGTATAACTATTTATCTGATGGTTGTGGGTTCAATACCTGCTTCATAAGAACTTGTAACTTAGTAGTCAAGACGACTTCCAGTAGCCGCGGGTTAGAGTCTCCCTACGTATTTACATGTTTTCTGAAATTCATTTTGTATTCATTTAATTACAAATATATTTGTTCAACATTTATTAAATGTATTACATAACAGGACGAGGAGTTGCAAGAGAACCAAACCAACCAATGGCGGCGGCTCGCGCCACAGCCCCTCACGTCCACATAGCATATACAGATAAACTATGTCCCGGATATGAATGTTGAACATACCGAGTAACAGAGAAATATCTGTGGAGAAGTTTATGTAAGACTTGTGTGATTTAAAAAATGAGGTGAATAGTGTTTGCTTGGACTGTGTTAGAGACAGCCTGTTATTAACATATATGTGGACGATTGTGATATGTCAAAAGTTACTAGTTTACATACACTCTTTATGGCTATTAGAATGGAAATCAAATTATGATTTTTATATCTTTTCTTATAATAAAAGTTGTTAAATTTAACTTAAATCAAAATGCATTAGGCCAAAGTATTCCACTTACTGTTTGTACTGTGTTGTACTGTGTTACTGTAAATGTGACTGTTTGTGGATTCAATCCCTACTTGACGAAATTAGATTTTTATTTTTATTATAATTTTATTAATTTATATTTTTATATTTTGATTTCTTTGCTCAAATCGCAATACCTCCAGAATTCAGCGAAATTTGGATAATGGAGTGTCTTTGCACTAGGTTCCCTCTGCTTACCCTGTTGTGTGCGGGATAGAGCGTGATTTTTTTTATTAACATGTATAAGAGTGAACTCTAAGTGCTTGACTTAATCTTCACTTATGCATAACCCTGGGAATATCTATAAATTTGACATATTACTTTCATCCATGTCATTCAAATGTATAATTGGAATTAACATATTGAAATTTCAAGCAAAAATGTGCGGGATGTTTTGATGAAATGAAAGACTGATGCACTATACACTGCCTGGATTTGAACCGGCGAATTTATGAAGGCTTGTTTATTGATAGTGTTGATTAGTAATATTATTTTTATTTTATATTCTTTTTGAAATATGAAATTATGTTATTTTTATATTGTAAAATACTTAGAAGCAAAAGTTATAATAGTAATAAATTAATATATTAAATTACCTATACCATATTATTCATAATAAAAATGGGTTAAATGTATTTTTATTTCAGTTATATTACCTAACTAAATGTTTTATTGAGATCGTGAGGTTAATTTTTGTTACTATAGCGAGAGAAAGCTGATTTTGAAGTATAAAGTTTTAACAAAAGATATTCCTTATAATTGAATGGTAATAATATCCATACATTTTAAGTAATATGTATATACATATATTGTTACAGTAATTGTACATCCAATGCACAAATCAATTAACTTCATAAACGACAAAAGTGCAGTTATATAATATGTATTTCTTAGAATTTCCTTTTATTTCCAATGGTCCAAATGATTATTTTATAAAATTCATAAAAAAGATGTAGTTTTTATCTAAAAATACATAAAATGAATAAGAAGGACTAGTGGAATGAAGTGACTTGTGCAGTTAGTTGATTTGTGCTTTTAACAACTCATAGTGCAGTATATGGTTGAGGAGTCATGGCCTCCTAAAATTGGCTGTAGATGTACGCGCATTTTAGCGCTAGTTGCGCAGTATTTGAAACATAAACGCCAAATAAATATAATTTTTATTTTACTATAATATTATGAGGGTTTATTTGACGAATTTGTGGAGTTCTATGTGTAATTATAATGTATTTACTATTAAACTTAGTTTTACTTTGTTAAATATTTGTTCTAAATTATGCAAGTGGTAAAAAATATTTTTAAGGGAGCTGTATTAGTTTAATTATTAATTATAGATTAATATAAATTCTTGTGTTTCAAAGTTTAAATCAATAAAAATGTTACAGTAGTAATTACAAAGTTACAATATTTTTCATTAAACATTGTTTTAACAGACTTTTAAATATTCATATTTGGTCATTCAAAATTTGTTATTTTTATACATTAAGATTTATGTCGTAAGGAAAGTGTAAAATATGATGTATGTATGTAAATAACTTTTTATATATTAATAGGATTTAGTACCGTTTTTATATTGCAAAGTACAAAATATACATATTGCACAATATAAAGCAGTCTCATTATTAAAACTACTAATATTGTAAGATTTAAAAGTTTCTTTGGTAATTTGATTGAATGCGCAAATCTTAGGGAAGTATTAGTTCGAAATGAGAAAAATCATTTTGTATACGATATTTTACGTACCTAGGAAATCCATATACTAGCGACCTGTTTGCGATTTGTCCGCTTGAAACTTTATTATGAACCCATTGAAATAAAACAAATACCAATTACCTATTGTCAAGGAAAGTTCACAAAAACAATATTGTAAGCCGTATTTATATCAGTTACGCCGCTTCTGAGATTAACGTGCGTGCACAACGACGCATAGACAAACAGACAAAAAATAATGTTTTTTTAATATCATACGAGTATGTATTCTCATACATATGGTTCTACTGTATTGAAATATGCTCTCAATAATAAATTTTATCATGTATCTGCCATGTAGAGACAGTATAAATTACTTTTATACCTTGATTTTATATATTTTATTATACGTAATTTTTTTCGATGTAATCCATTGTCGACCACAATTTACGGTCAGAGTTATCCCCGCACTTCGAATATGTCACGTATTCGCAACGCGTAGTTTTTTGTATTCGATTTTGAGGACTGGTAAATGTGCAGGTGACAGGTAGAAAAACATTTTTTTTTACAGTAATTTATTAAAAACATTCAAAACATGGTTTCAAGGAAAATTACAAGTACATATTATACTAATATAAAATTGGCATCACGTAAAATGTAACTTATGCTAGTGATTCATGATTATAGACTATAAATTAGCTTTGTTTAACAATAATTCATAAAAAACAATGTCAACAAAAATATAAACATTACAAATAAATAAATGCTGAAAAGTTTATAATAAATGTACTTAAAAATTTGAAATATCTTCAAAGTCGGAAATAGCATATTATATGCTAATAATTAAATAATTAATGAACAAAAAAGTAACAAATATAAATTGCACCGAAACAGACTATTTTAGTATGGTAATGGATACCTTTTCTACGCTGATGGTAAGTAATTGTTAAATTAAATTCATAAACTAGAGACAAAATGATTATAAGTCAGCTAGTAAGTCCTACAAATACAACCATATTTTATGTAACACAAAACGTCACAAACACTAATGATATATCTATATTTTTAATGGACGGGACTAATATAAAAGATATACACAGAATTAACAAGTACCTACATCTTATAAACTAGGTATTAATAATATCATAACAGTGATTAAAAATTATGATACTCTACATAATATATCTATACCATTTTGTTTGTGTGTTCGAAGTGATACAACACTCCTCTTTTTAAATAGATTGACATACTTATTGAGACATTAGTAAGTGAATGGTTGTTCCCATTGACAACGCTCCTTAACATTCAAAACCTTGAAAATGTGTAAATTCGCTACCAGGTAAAACATTTACATATTAGAATACCATAATTTGAACACATTAAACTGTTCTTAAAGTATACAATATAAGTTTATTTGTGACAATTCTAAGGTCGTCAACAGAAGAAACATTACAACATGGCAAAATTACATTGACTAAATGTTTTTTAATTAAATACAATTACAGTATGTACAGTAGGGTACAAGTCGTGCTATACTGTAATAGTAAAATTATAAATGTCAAGTATTTTAAGTTTTCAGGTTAAATAACATATTCTTAGTAGTTATCAATGATTCCTTACATTAACGGGCTCCTTATGTTATAAAATTTGTAGACCTTCCACGTCTTTTAATTTTTTTAATTTCACATATTTTTTGTAGCATTATCTCTCACTCGCTCTATTTCAGTTTTGATGGCAGAGATAAGGGGCAGGGCGGGATCGGTGACCTCCAGGCGACCTTGCGCTGTTATCAGTGCAGGGTTCACTGTGGGGTGAGGTAGAGACTGCAATCATGCAATAAAATAATTTTAAAATTAATTTGAGTGAAATAACAATACAATGAAACCATTGTATTCTTATTGGAATGTGTTAACAAAAAGGTTGTAGGTTTTATCCATACTAAGAGTAATAACATCGTTTTTATTTCTATGACTTAATGATTAAAATAACACACGATAATAAATAGTACAATATTCCTAAGGCATGTTTTCTTACAGGGACCGCACTTCTTCCAACTATTTCTAGACTTTCTTGTCATGTAGATTCTGTATTCTCTATCCATTATGACTAAAAGAAATTACCTTTTAAACTATTTTTATTGCCCCGCTTTCGGCTCGTTTTCTACGCTGTTATATATATCACACTGTATCTTTAGCGGGGTAGCCAGAAAAAACAGGGCACTAAACGTTACGGTCTCTCCATACCTCTTTCGCATCGTCGACTGTCATCAACCTCTTCAGACATGCCAGTATCATCGATACTGTGTTCTTGAAGGTATAAGGATGAAGGAAGGGGATAGGTTACTATCCCCTGCCTCTGTTACCAGTCACTCTTGTTTAACAAATCATCAGTCATTCTTTCGTCACTTTCTCATTTTCTCGACGCGTATAAACCATCTGCACATTCTTCTTCATTTCCACTGTTACACGCTGTTACATATGAGAAACACACAAATTTAATATGGAGAGAGAGAGAGAGAGGCGTCTTACAGGTGCGGGCGCGCTCCAGGCGGGCGTGGGCGGCGCATGGGCGTGCGGGGCGCGCGCTGTGCGCGGACGCGGGCGCAGTGTTGGGTCACTTATGGAACTATCTTGTCTGTAACGACATTATAAAAGTCAATGCTAACATCTGAATAAATCACTATATAAAATGAGAACCAAATATGATTTTAAATGTTATTTATATATTGAACTTCGAAAACGCTGAGCGCTATATTACTCTGTAGTGACGTCAATACATTATGTAATCAAATGAATTGATATTGTGCTGAAAGTAATAACCTATGAATAAAGGTGGCGATTATCAGTTGCGACTTAAAAAGTTAATTCAGTCATATCATGGCCTCTATTGCTTCATATACTTATACGAGTATCTAACGTCCTCCACCCCTTTTTAAATTCGGCCCTTATGTAAAATAACAATATATCTACTTTAAACATATATGTAAATTATTATGTTACTAGTTCTAATAATAATTAAAATACAGACTTACACAGAGACCACGTGCACGGGCCCCGCAGACCGACCACGCATGCGCACGTTCTCGTTACGAGCTTGTGTCACACCACTCACACCTTCAATGTCTGACAATCAAATAATTAATGAAACTAAAGCTAAACGAATACCTTATAATAAAAGACAAAATGACTAAGATTTGTGAATTTGTTTACAAATCTTAAAAGCCAGCATGAAACGGTGAAACACGGTCGGACTTCTAACGCAATGGTTTTAGATTCGATTTAGTCTAGTCAAAAGAATTGATTATTTTCATTTTGACAGGTCTAGTGCTGCGTCGAATTATGCCACTCAACACTGTCACGAAAATTCGACTAAAAGTGGGGTTTTCGACGGAGTGTTTTAACACTAAGTTCCCTCAGCCTATCTTGCTTTATGCGAAATTAAGCCTGAAACTAAAAAATAATAATTCTATTTGCCTATAATTTTAATTAATAATTTCAATTGTATAAAAACACAAAATAAATATGATAAAAAATATTAATATTTTTTTTCATAAAACATGGAGGAATCGAGGGAAATACATAAAAAAAGATAGGACCTCCTCCATTTTGAAGTTGGTAAAAAATACACAAATATTAGTATAATTAAGTACAACACCTCGCATACCATAATTGTCTTTAACAGTCTCCTGTGATGTAGTCGTAGTGTTTGTAGAACCGAAGAGAGTGAAGGCGTCGTCCATTAGCTCATTAAACCTTCTCCGCATACGGGAGGACTCTTTACTCGCCACAGGAGACTGAGATACTGGAAATGTATTGTAAAAAATATGTATTTGTGTAGGTATTTTAGTGCCTTTGAAAGTCCCCGAGACCAGTGGTTGTAAGTGGCACCACCCTTGAGGTTGTGCCGCCGGCACAATTTCTATTAGGAAGCGTAAAGGAAAATACGATTTGGGTAAGTGGGAAATTTGAGAATTACTTTTGAGAAATTTCGCTCCTGCAGCTTTTTTAAATTATCTGTCTACAGTTCCTGGAGACAGAACTTGATACCTAAACCTAAACTTGAAACTGTGGAGGGGCAGAAGCTCATTTACAAACTGGCACGTTCCCGGGATAAAGTGACGCAAGATATCGCAAAACTCTTTGCGTCAGATTCCCAGGGCACGCTGCGCTGTAGTCATGCCTCTGTGAAGGAGAGGTGGTGAAGCTACTTCCAGGAGTTGCTGAATACTCAGCCCCCATGCAGTCTTCATCACGACCCACCGCCTAACCTCGGACTTATTGTCCCAATAACCCTTGACGAAACTCGTAATTGCCTTCGACGCATGAAGAACGGAAAAGGGGTGGGACCTGACGACATTCCGATCGAAGCGTGGAAATCGTTGGGCTCTCTTGGTGTGCTCATGCTTACTGACCTTTTTAACCATATCTTGAACACTGGTAAGATGAAGCATCAGTGGCGGCTTAGCTTTATTACCCCTATTTACAAGGGAAGGGGCAGTGTTCAAGATTGTGGTATAGGAGCATGAAGCTTATGAGTCATACCATGAAGCTCTTCGAGCCCATGATCGTCCTCAGACTCCGCCGAGAGTGTATTGCCTCTGAGTCTCAATATGGATTTCAGCCAGGATCGGGCACCATAGACGCCATTTTCGCCCTCAGAACTTTGATAGAGGCATACAGGGAAAAAGGGAGAGCTCTGCATGTGGCCTTTTAGATCTACAGAAAGCCTTTGACTGTGTGCCTCATTAGTGTATCTGGTGGGCACTGCGATCCAAAGGGATCCCTGAGGCCTATATTGAGATTATCAGAGACATGTACCACGATTCCGCTTCTATGGCTAGGACTGTTGTTGTCGACACTAGACCCTTCCCGATTACAGTGGGGGTTCACCAGGGCTCGCCTCTTAGTCCGTTCTTATTCAATGCATTGCTCGATACTGTCTCGGCTCACATCCAGGACCAGCTTCCATGGCTGATGATGTGTGCCGACGACATAGCACTCATTGACGAGAACCGACTGACGCTGGAGCGTAAAGTGAACCTCTGGAAGGGTACGCTTAAGAACGGCGGTCTTAAACTAAATGTGTCGAAGACCGAGTACATGGCCTGCAAGAGCCCGGACTCGAGCACGATCCTTATAGGTCCTGAGCCAGCCGTTAAATCGGATAAGTTCAGGTACCTTGGATCCGTTATGCACGAGTCTGGAGGCATCGATCACGATGTCCAAGGCCGGATAAGCGCTGCCTGGGTCAAATGGCGGGAGGTCACTGGTGTGGTTTACGACCGCAGAATACCGCTTAAGCTCAAGGGGCAGATATACAAGAGCATCATCCGACCAGTTCTTTTATACGGCAGCGAATGTTGGCCAGAACTATCTCGGCACACTCAGGAGCTTCACGTCACGGAAATGAAGATTATGAGGTGGATGTGCGGCGAAACGCGGTCTGACCGCATACGCAACACATTCATTCAGGGCAGTCTTGGGGTCCGTGACGTAGCGGATAAGCCAAGAGCGTCGCCTGAGATGGCAGGACATGAGACCCAATGGTCTAACCAGCGAGGACGCAAAAGACCGTGCAAAGTGGAGTAGGTTGAGTAGGAGGATAGACCCTGGCAATAGCCGGGATTAATGCCAGGAGGAAGAAGAAGAAGAAGTTCCTGAGGACAGAAGTCTTCAATCAGTCCTACCTGTCATGACCTACGACGCCGATACGTGGACGTAGGGCTGGTCTAGACACTGAAGGTTGTGATGCGAAGGAAGCGATGGACCGCGCATTGCTTACTGTTTCTCTGGATAGAATTCTCAATGAAGTGATTCGCCAGAGAACCAAAGTCACTGATTTTGCGTCCACACGTCCGACAGGAGTGGAGACGCTCATCAGCACGATGAGCAGATGACTTAAAGAAGGTGGCTGGCATCGGATGGATGCGGGAAGCCCAAGATCGGGATAGTTGGCGCTTCATGAGGGAAGTCTACGTTCAGCAGTGAACGAAGACAAGCAGAAATTGCTTTATTCTATTTTCCATTATTTCGCGTGTATTTATTTAATTGTGCATAAATAGAATACTATAAAAAAACTCCAATTACATTCCCATAGCATATAGTATGGTCGACGAGTCGTAGTGGACCTGAAGTTAGGCATTCTGGATTCTGGACTCTTCTGCATTGCTCAGTAGGAAGAGAATAATCAAAAGTAAGAGAAATGCTAAAACTTCAGGACGGCCACGACTCGTCGGGCCTGACCGGTACTGTACTGACCGTCACGCACGCGCTGGCAGTGCAGGTCCCACACACGCGGGCCCAGCACGCCAGGGTCGCGCGCCGCGCTGCCGCCCCGTACCAGCTGTGACGACATCTGCCTGCGCACCACCCTGTCCCCGTCCCTCTCACTCCCGCACGTGCCCCTGTCTCTGTCCCTCTCACTACCGTCTGTAGTTCTATTCCCGCCTCGCTCACTCCTAGTCGCTGTACTGTCGCCGTCGCGCTCACTCCTACCGGCGCCTCTATTTCCATTTCTCTTATTATTGTCACTATGTCTATCTCGCTCATGCCTGGTTTCCGTTATGTTTCTATCTTGCTCCCGCGGGGACTCCTCGTCGAGATGTCGGACGGACACTGGTTCTAGGATGCGAGAGAGTGGTTCTACTATGTTGCCTCTGTAGAAAAAGAAGTGTTATTATTATTGCTATTACTTGAAAAATAAGAAGATTAACATTATATTATACTAACGACTCTCAACACGCAAAATTCGGCAATGCATCCGGATCCGGAAGCAAGTATTTTCACTATTATGTTCCGCTTACCCTGCTAAATGCAGGATAATAAAGTTGAAAAGGAAACTAATATATATTTGAGTGTATTCATTACATAGATACCTAGAAAAGATATTATAGAAACCCATACCTAGGAAACGTATTAATGGAGGGCATAGACAGATACGAAGTGGGAGAAGGTCTGCCGCTGTCCGAACTGTCGAGGCCCGCTGCCTCAAGCAAACTGTCTGTTGTTCCTACTGCAAATGTATAATATAACTTTTAAAGTATTCCGGTCATCATTTAAAAGAAACCAGCAGAAACACACACACTTTTGATATCGAAATTGAAAAAAACCACCTGCGGTAAAATTTATCCTAAACCCCGATGCATGACAGGATGACGGGCACTGACCGAGACTACGGTGGGAGAAATTAATAAAAGAATAATTTGTGCTACTCATCAGTAAATGGCGATAATAGTTTCGTAATTAATTTAGTAGGTAATTTAACCGTTTCGTTTTACCTGCGTATTCTGTTGTGCCTTTTGTTCCACTACCTGCAGCCAGAACTAGGGGAGAGCGGGGCTAAAAGTTACCGAGGTAAGTTGTTCCGATGGAAATGATTTCGCGGGGAAAAGTGATAGGAATATTTAGTAAACATATAGTGAAATGCAATATGATAGCGCACCCATGGCCAGCATATTGAACAATCCAGTGGCAACCGATACCAATGGAATAGCACACGGGTATCGTGGGTGCACGATTGTAAATATTTTCACATTTGATATTTTTGGTCTGTCTCACAAATTTTAACGATTAGCCTCGAGTATGTTAGTGTTTTTTTTACATATTCTTCTATTTTGGAAAACTATTTATGTTTCCAAATCTTATTTATATTACATTTTTTTTTTCAACACATGTTTTTGGGGCTAGATGTTCCTTTTTTTTGGGGCATGTTGTGACCTCAGAAAAACTTTCGCCAATTCATTTCTAACAATAATGGGATGTAAATATTGTAATTTTTCATACTAAAAATATTGTAATTTAGTAACATGCGGTCTTATGCTCGAAAATCAACTTGAGGTTTTGTGTCATATGAGTTGATGCAAAAATCAGCGCATGTAGTTCACAAACATTGCAGGAATAAGATAAAAACTGTTACCAAAGAATTACATATACAAATTGAGCGCGAAAAGCTAAAGCTATAAAATCTTTATTAATTATTTTGGTTTAACAAAATCAAAATAAGTTTTTTTTTATGTAAAATTATCTTTTACTTTTTAGTTCGTTGTTTTTCGGTTCGGCTTTTTTTTGTTCAAAATGAATTCTTTTTACGACTTTAAGTGATAAGTAACCTTAAAAGGATTACTTCTTAAGCGAGTTTTGGTTGTGGTGGTAGTGGTTGTTAACGAGTGGCATCGTTGCGATATGTAAAACTTGACTCAATTAAGTATTATTTTTATGGAAACTAACATTTTGGTATATTGACAAGAAAATACATAAAAAATATTCGGGCGAATTGGGTACCCTTTTTTGAAGTCGGTTGAAAATGAAAACATCTTTTTTGAGGTTGGTTCAAAAGAAATGCAACGATGGGGAATCTTACTTCTGACAATAATTTTAACAAAATTTTCCCTTGTTCCAGTATAATTAAAAAATACCAAAATAAAAACAAATTTTCTCAATTTTGACCGGATTTTATAATCAAAACCTAACCAAACTGAAAGTTTGAAACTATCCTTGAAGTGTATCCTTTCAAATAATAAAAGAATCATTGGAATCGGTTGGCGTGATATTGAATTATTCGTCATTTTGTCGCACACGTACCAATACAAATTTAATACTTATGTGATTTTCTCATATATACCATTGTCAAAAATAGACCAAAAAAAAATTGGTTCCCACATGGGAAGCACTACCTTTCAAATAAAAAAAAATATCAAAATCGGTTCACCTAATCAAAAGTTATGAAGTAACATACATAAAAAAACGAACAGGAGAATTGATAATCTTCTTTTCTTACAGAAGTCGGTTAAAAAAATTTGCTTTTGCGCTTGGTGATTATTATGATACTGTTGATTATTCCTTAAATAAACAGGCTTTGTTCGATTATTTATTGTTTTTTATTTTGCAAATAAGAGCTTAAAAAAATATGGTAATAATTTACCCCGGTCTGCCGACTTGGGGCAAGTTGTTACTTTCCGACTTCAATCATAAAAAAAATCATAATAAAAAAGTCTTACAAAGAATGTCTTAATTGCAAGTCTAGATATGTAAGTTGAATTTAATTATATTGTATAAATACTGAAATCAAGTATTCGTAGCAATATTTGAGCTTAAAAAAAATCGGAACTTTTGGCCCCGCTCTACTTAGGATGCTTAGAATAGGTCTGGTGTCATACACGCCCATAGGCAGCATGAACAGGGGGGCCGAGTGGTCTCTGCCTACCCCAGGGTAATATGATGCCTACCCCAAAGCTAGTAGGTACTGTATAAAAGTGTAATATTTATACCTCGTGTTTTCTGCGGCATTCTAAAGGCGTGAGATTTCTTCTGCCTCTTGCGGAGCGCCGCCGCCACCTCCGATATGCCCGACGATGACGTCGATGATCTGTTTATAAGGTATAACGTGTCGCTATTAAAACATCTTACAGCAGCAGCAGTAAACTGTCGACTTGAAAGGTTTTCTCAGCGTCACCGGCTGTGAAAGTTCCCAGAATTGCTTGTCCCTCAAAAAATAGTTGCACGAAAAGGGAATCAGCGATCGGAGGGGGGATAATCCCTGTTAATAATGGAGGTCTTTGTGCGTTTGGCCGCGCCCCGTGAGGTAGAATAGAACGCTACAAGAGTGCTACAAGAGACGCTCCAAGAGCGTCGAAGAAGCGGGCATGAGGAGTGCGGTTACACGTTTCTTCAATGAGGGGATTTGGATGGAAATCTGAGCGCTCTTAGTAGCGCTTGGCTAAGCTTTTACAGAATTCCTTTATCAATTCTAAGTCCGTCGATCTCCTTCCTTTCTCTTTAACAAACACACTCATGTTATCACTTGTATTGTTTCTTTCATTCCTATTTTTCTATATATGAATTTAAAATATCTTCAAGCATTAAAATAAAATTTTACTTAATTTTATTATTCATTCATTCCATAATATTGAAATTAGAGATAGTTTTAAAAGCTCACTCCGAAGCACTCCCAGCTCTGTATACTGGCAACAACACGCTGCTGGGCCTCGTCCTGCTCGGCGACACCACGCTCACCAACTAAAATTACAAATATTACAATTTACATACATAAAATCTGTAAAATCCTAGCACGGTCTGTGTGACACCACCAATTTTAGATTTTTTCTTAGTTATGATTATTTATTCTCTGCAAAAAAAACAATTCGCACAAGTTCAGAAAGTCCAACTTCAAGGCCACCATAAAAATAATGTAAATATTTTAGTAACCTTAGCGTCTTTATCGTCGTTGATCTGCTTCATCTGGATGCGCTGCGCTTCACGCATTAGCTCGTGTCTGTACGCGCGGAGCGACGCTGCTGACTTTAAAGACTTCTTTCTACACATAAAATATTAAAAATGTATCCTAAATAAATAAAATATTTAGGAATTAAAAATATTTAATTATAAAAAACATATAAATCACACTTACCAACTTACTAATCACAATCGTAAGGCTTGAGTTGAGTTTTCCATTTGTGTGAGTGATCAGAAAAATAGGGACATCAGAAATATCAATAAAAAATTCTAATAAAAATAATTTAATTCTTCTACACTGGATATTGCATCTTCATCATTCTTCCTTGTACACATTTTAAAAAATATTATCTCAAACGTTCGTGCGTTGTAACTTTGTATTGTTTTGTTGCAGTTTGGTCCGCACGTACACTATACAAAAACACTCACACTAATGCAAAGCTCAGCTCAGGCCTCCCGGACTATGCTTAATTCTGACAAATGTCTTCTTTTAATTTGCCAAAAGTAAACATAGTCCGGGTTCTAAAACCTGCATTTTCCACTTTCCGTCCGAATTATCATTGTGTATTGAATAGCAAAACTTATCGCTGCCATTATTTGTTCTAATTTTTTAATAAATTATTTTAGTGTTATAAGTTTTATTTAAAGTAAACATGATTGGCTTACATTTAAATGAGTAGATAATAACTATTAGCTAGGCATTCTTCAATCCAGAAATAAATACTCAAAAGTAAGAAAAATCTTAAAATCAAATTTGCTCTACCACCTACAGTTAATTTCAAGGGCGGTCGCAATTCCTCGAACGTACTGTAACCTAACAAATTTTTACTTACCGGTGAGCCACACAAAGAAGTACTATAACCACAAGTAACAATAGCACTGCGATAGTAGATCCTATAGCGAGTGCCCATAGCTCAGTGCCTTGTACGGTGACGGTGGGTGCGCCTTCGAGTCCCGCCGCCGCCTTGAGGTACGCTGCTGGGTAGGGAATGTTAACTAGCTTATATAATTATGTATTTTTAATAAGTATAATAAACCTTAATTTATAATTTATTTATAAGAATTGAATTTAATAAGTAACACAACAATATAATGACTCACGCTCCGCCTTAGTGGTTACCACGGCGTTAAGCTCCGTGGCCACCTCGGCGTCCCGCACTAGGCGCATGTCACGCGCCGCCACGGCCGCAGGCACAGCGCGCCCGCCCACAAGGACTACGTACACTATGTGGATTTTGCCTTCTGTAGACTAGAATTATTATTTTTTTATTAAATTTAATAAAATATAGATCTAAAAGAATATGGCAAATTATAATAAAGACTTAGCTTTTTGACATTCAATATTAACTAGGGGAAAGAAGAATTATTTTAAATTTATATTATTTTAAAATTAGAGCATGTTGTATATTTAAGAAGATTCAGTAGCGTTAATATTCTTTTCCGTTGGCCAAAACGACGACAAACATTTTTTTTCTAAAATCTAGTATCATATAACAATCAATAATAATGATACATTAAAACAAAAACTTTGTAATAAATATTCTGTATATAACAACCTCTGTAATATTCTGTATATACACTTGCACCGGCGGCTGTTGTTCGGGCTTGATTATTTCTCTCTTAAACAACACAGTACCATTACTTCCATCTGTTTCAATTTCTAAAGGTAAATCTATCATATCTTCCTTGCTATCTTCCAAATCTTCAAATTCTTCTATACTCCTTTTTCTTACTTCCACAGTCGGCGGTACTAATATCCAAGAGTTACGACTTAAATGAGTGGGTTGTATAGCCCTGGAAGTCTTTATCTCATCAAGAGATATTACTTCTACATAATTCAAATGGTCTGTTTTATTTATATTCGATAACATTGTTTTATTATTATTATTTACTAAAGTATTAACAGATAAATCATCTAAACTTATCATGGAGCTTTGTATATTATACTTTTGAGGTGTTTGGGCAGTGTGAGGATCGACTCGGTGGTTTAAATTACTGTCATTATTTATGATAAATGAATGTACTTCGTGTTTCTTTCTTGTAGTTGGAGCGTCTAACGATTTGATGATACCTAGATGTCTTTCTTGCTGTCTGAAAATGAAATAATTTTTCAAATCAAACATTTATTTGTATTAGAACTTTTAATGCGTGCTTGTAAATAGTGTCAAACGACAAATTATGGAATAAATAAAATTATGTTAAAATTTTATGTTAGAAATTATGTTGACCTAATCTAATTAGACAAATAAATTAGTCGTTGTAATAGAGATACTCCTTTAAATTAATGATAGAAAATTTACATTATCGAAATTACCTCGATGTAACCCAAGATTAAAAAATCCACGGAATCGCTAGTTCATATCATCCAAATTGTAATCCAAACCATTTTTTTAACTAATTATTAAGAACTTACCTTAAAAACGCCTTCTGATACAACCTAGCCAGTCTCAGTTGTAAGCTATCCGGCGTGGACCCCTGTATGACGGTAAGTAGCCAGTAGCGTCTGTCTTCGGGAATCTCGGGTTCTAAGCTGTCTGGTGCTACGTCACAATTGAGTACACATTCACCACTTGATTTGTCTGTTACTGCCTGTGAAATTAGGTTTGTATTAATTACTTACTCATCTAGAACTATAACTTTCTAGTTCAATCGTTTTTTTGCTTCACACTGTAAGGTAGAATTCCCCAATTCAACTCAATAGCGCGTTTTGCCTTGTTCTTAGGCGAGTAAATGAAAATAATTCAATCCCTGCTTTTGAGTCGAACCCAAAACCGTCATGTTTACAGTCAAACGATAAACCGTTGTGCTACGATGGTTTCAAAACCCCTACTGCCCTACTGGAATACAACTACTGATCAGGATAATGTTTACATTGTTTATTAATATATTGTAAATTTAAGCTCAAAAACAAATAATTTTTGAAACAGTATTTTTTCAATAATTTTCAGTAGGTACTTTCGTTTTCCGCGTAGATATTATATATAGTTGCAAAAGCAAAGTTTTCGTTATATGTTATGCACCTGTGGTGGATAGGAATCCAAATACACTGTAGCGAGTACAGTAGTAGTGCGCACAATAGGAGTGCTCGGAGATATCACTGGTGTAGCTAAATCCGGCGGAGGAGGCCCATCACCTGACCCTGTCCAGAAGAAATCTTCAAGGCGAGGTGTTTTTGAGTGCTGGTCTGGAGAAACCAGCATGTACACTGAAAGTAGTTGTACATATTGACTAACACAAGAATATACTTTTATTTAACTAGTGAATCAATTTTACATTTTTAAATATAAATTATTATAAAAAAAAATACATTTAAAAATATATAAAACCACTCTTCCGAGGGCGGGACAAGGGTGGCTAGGGCTCCAGAGAGAGGAACCTCCGCACAATACGCGCCGTCTCAAGTACCACTGCCTTCTGTATCCGGTTCTTGATCCAACAGCTAAGCGATAGCCTCTTAAGATGTTGGTCGAGGCTTTTCGCTATTAAACCGTTAACCGTAATCACTATCGGCACAATGATAGTCGCATTGACTTATAATTATGTTAAGAGAAGCATTAAAAGTTTAGAGGTCCTAATTGTAGTTATTTTAGTTACTAGGTCATCGCCATAAAATAATTTAATTTCTCTATTTAAAATTTAATTAATTTATTTTTCACATTTTTATTTAAAAAAGCTGTTAATACACCTAAATAGGTATTAGGTAAAATTATATTACAGAAATAGACATTTTTAAATATTTAAGAACATGAGAGAATTTATAAAATACATATAAAACTTTCTAAATTTGCGATAGAAATAGCAAAATTTTAAATATAATGCCATACAACCAGGAATTCGAATATAAAGTTAGTCTTGGGGTAAGTCAAGGCCCTAGTAATATGTAAATATCGCCGTCCCCACGTCTTAAGTACGTAATATATTTAAAGTTACTCCTGATTCGCAAAAGCTGGAATAGGGAAAAGGGGAAGGTTAATAAAACGACAAGACTGTAAACAACAGGGAATCGCGTGATCTCCCGAATAATAGGGCTTACGGCTTATTGGCCTGGCTGTAGCTACTAGCTACTGTGGCTACCATGTTATAAGCGATAGCGGATAGTAAAGTTAATAACGATGTTTTTCATTAAATATATAAAATTGGTACTTTAGGATAAAATATATTGTTTACATCAAAAATTATATTATATATTTGTTAACTGTATTTATCATTGTAATATAATATGCCTTCTATATGTTTTACTTCCTTAAAATAAGTTTTTATGTTCACGCAGAGCGTAGGATTTAAATAAAATGAAAAAATATATATTTACTTAATTCCTCGAAAGGGAATCGAACCCTCAACCGTTGTGTTTACAGACTACACGCTTTGCCTTAGCGTCATGATAAAGCTATATCAAATCGTTACATTCTTATGACTTATTTCACATTATTAGGAAGTAACTCCGGCACCAGGCCGTACCATCCACTACGGTTTTCTGAAAAGAAAACGCATTTCCTTTTGTAAATGTATCTAACATTTTGGTTAAATGATTGCGTTTATTCTCTCTCTTACTTGCGTTTACTCTCTCTCTCAAAAATCTCGTTATTGATAACTAAAGGATGAAGTATATTATTTTTTATTCACATTTAAAAATACAATATATTTATTATACTCTTACTTATAATATTCCTACTTATGCTCCAAAGTAGTTTAGATTGACTTTTAGTAATAGAAGAGTTATAAAATAGGTATATCTTTCGCCTCTATTACTATATTTACAATAATTTACATTCGATTTAGTATAGTTACCTACATATAGCTAAAACATACAATTAATAATAATCCTACAAAATGTTTAAAATGGTTACACATGTTTTCTTTTTATGTCAAACTCAACACTAAACATCCGGTTGCTCTAGTGACTTTTACTTCTCACAATAAAAAGAAAATTAAACGTCAAATATGGACTTATGTCCTTGTATCTAATTTATAAGACACCTCTAATTATTCGAACATTTATTATTGTTAGAATCAAGTTTGTAGGTTATATCCTGTCCGTAACCGTGTTCCATACAATCGTATAAACGTGCATATAAAAGGTTTAATTTGTTGGTTACATGCGGGTACTGGGCAGCCTTTTGTTATGGAGCGGATGAATGACAACGCATCGACGCACGCGCAGCCAACCGACACGAGATATATTTTAAATTGTTTTTTTTTTAGATTTATTTATCTCTCGCATATAACTGGATAGGCAGAGAGATTTTTTTTAATACCTAACGTTGTCCGTTCACGCCACGATTGCATTTTTTTGTGGCGGAACTCTACGACACACTTAGCCTTGTTACCAGATCGATGAAATGAAAATATTTAATATTTAATTCTCCCCAGCGGGAGTCGAATCTGTCACGTTTACAGTAGCTTGTGCCCCTGTTGATAATTTGTTCAATATAACTATATGTGGGCATCGTGGTGCACTACCTGACTGTGGATACTGGTGGGCTTGATTCCGAAATTATATTTAAATAATTTAAGTTTCCGCTATAGAAAGTATTTTATAAATGCTAATAAGTGCATAAAAATTGCACAATCCATTATATTGTTATCTATTTGTGTTAAAAATGAGAACAAAAATATTTTTACAATGACTTGTTTTATAAGGTATAAGCTACTATGCCAGAATTTGATTAACGAATTGTCGATAAGAATCTTTATCCAGTGATTTCATAATACTTTTTTTTTAAATATATTATTTCTCATAACTAATCTAATACTGATATACGAGTAATATAAATATATTTTCTTACTTACTTTTTTCGTCGTCTTCGTATTCGTTTCCCGATGTAAATGATAAAAATAGGAAAGCTACATTTATAAAAAGCAAGTACATAAAGATCATCTTAATAAACTATTATTATAGAATAATTAATTTATCATGATATCTTACTAACGTAAATATGAAATTTAGTAAATAATACTGGGTACTTAAAACCTGTTTAAGCATATAGCAAACATTATAAAATCGCCACTGATTTGAACGTTAATTTTATTTAAGTACATTTCTAAATACACGACACGAATAATTTTGATGAACGCTACTGTGCATTTCAATTGTTAATATGTTGCTAAGCAACTAAATTGAATAACCCGCGCATATGGTTTATGACATTGACAAATACAGTTCCGTTTTACAATAGTCAATCAATAGCTTGTTTCGTATCATCGAATTACAAATTAAAAAATACAAAATAAAAATATGTTATTAAAGAAATATATAATATGCTTAATTATTATAGTGTAAAATTTATTTAACAAATGTCCATTTTTATGAAACATAAAAAAAAATTGCCAGTACAAATAAATTTACAGTGCTGCTAGTCTCAAATAGGTAGTATTAAATTACGAATGCAGCTAGCAACACTGTCATCCACCGTTGCTCCGCCATTCGTGAATAGCAGCGCCATTCGTGTGAGTTCGTCGCTTCCGTCCGACGGACCTTGCGACGTGTACGGGTGTGTGCGAAAGTATGAAGTGAAATCGTACTTTATAGTGTGTGAAATGTTTAGTGTAAGTTTTTACTGTGCAGTAAAACAAAAATGAGTGCGAACGGATAATATTAATATTTCTTAATACGTCACCAAAACTTAGTACTAATTGTAGTACACGTAACATTTTGTATGAACGGTTTCAAAATGGCTGTGTTTTGAAGGACCCTTTGTCCGCTTTCGTGTGCTTGTCCAGCATGATAGTGGAATCGTACAGACAGAAGTTTATCTTTGAAAGGTGAGATATGTCGCTATTTATATTACTGACGATGTAAGTCGAGTGGAAAATTACTGGTTCTCACCGAATTGCGGCGTCGTTTATTGCTTTCTATAAAAGCGTTATCATACCGCTCACTGGCTACGTGTGAGTTTCTAATAACATTGAGTCTGTTTGCTTCTAATACGCTTGTACAATTTACTTTTTAGATATTTAGACGAATTTTGTCTTTCTATTCTTACCGAAACCTGTTCGTTAATACTTTTATATTATCTTAAGGTTATGCCAATCATATGTTTACAAAACGACATATGACATTGATAAATAGACACATAAAAATATGATTTCTTATAAGACATTGTAAAATGAACTTATAAAGTAATTAAATAAATAACATTTCCGATTTGATTTTTTTATATGGTTAATATGTATAAATTTTATTTTCATACTTAGTATTATTTCTTTAATGTTATTATTAAAAGTTATTGGTAGCAATAATTGTTATGTATTTCTTTTTTGATATTATTCATTACTTTACAAACAAAAAAATATGAATCCTTCTTTTTTTTAATAATGACTGCAATTACTGTACTTTATTTACTTTTACTTTGGTATTTAATAACTTAACCAGATAAACTGGATCTTATTGGCCTTTTTCTTGTTACTTCTTAACCTTTTTGGTAAAGGTTAATGTGAGTAAAGGATATATATTGAGAAACTACTTGCTGAGATAATTTTTTCATATTGTTATAAACATATAATATTAAATAAAACACATCTGAGTATTTTGCTTATAGCAAAATAATAAGTCAATTGTAACTAAACTGATGGTTTATTTTATTTGTAACTGTTACTTTTACATTCTCTATGGGATTCTGTTGTTTTGTTCTCTATGGTATTCTGTTTTATTGATATATCAGAATATTTCTGTTTGAGGCAGTATGGCTCTATTATGTGGGATACAGCATGAAGCTAAAAAACATATTTCCATGAAAGTAAACCTTTATTTAATCTGTACAAAAACATACTTTTGCTTTTGGACTGTAAGTAAGAATATTATTGAGGAATGCTGTAGGCATAACAACAATATCATGTTGATTGTTTCAATGTACCACCACTGTACCAGCTGTACCTAGCATATCATAGCTAACATTAGTTCATCTTGGGGGAACTAAGCTGCTGGTAAAGACAACTGATATATTCAAACTCAAATATTTATATAATTTTCCAAGTAAATTTCTTATTAAACCCCTTAAATTCAATTTGATTTTGATTCAGTCTCTTAATTCAATATATATGAAACAAAATAACTAAGACATGAGTCTGTTTACGAGGTTGTGCTAAATCGAACCTCGGTCGATCGTGAAATGTCGCACCGTTATTTATCTGTGTCCGCGACAACGCGTAACGGCTCTCGGCATTGTGTGCAACGCACGCACGACGACGATGTCATAATTACTTGTGTTTTGTAAAATATATTTCAGGAAGGAGACAGTATCGTCTATTGTTGGCAACTTCTCTGTCATCTGTGACAAATGGTAGGCTTTCTAACCTGTATGTAAGGTGGAGGAGCTTAGAGCAGTACCTACGTAGTATTTGCGCTACAAGTTTAGATTTAAAGGGCCGCTTCATAAATGATTCCTCTAATGCCGTCTCCGAAGTACGTTCTTATAAAGAATTGACGATTGTTCTGGACTGGCTGATTTCTTTTTTTTTATTTTAGAGAATTTTCGCTGGTATACTTCTGGCTCCGCATTAAAACAAAATCAAACGTATTTTTATTGATAAATGAAAACCGTTTTTTTTTTTTTACTTTTTTTATTTTATCTGTTCGTGACTAGTCGTCGGCTATTCTAGAGTATACTACATAGTTGTTTTACTTAAATATTTGTATATTTAATGAATTAAATTATATAACAAAGAACTTTGTATTCTTTGGGATTCAACTTCATATAAAACTTTAAGTCTAAAGTCTCTTTTGTTTTTATAGTGTAATTTGCAGATACCTATTTTGCAACGTGTTATGTTTATTTGTAGCAAAACTTAGAAATTACGAACAACTTTAGCGTTTGCAAGCTCTTTATAATATATAAGTACAGCAAGTAAGTTGTGCAAGTTCGTAAAGTGGAAACAAAGGCAGCCTTCTAAGCCCACAGTAATAATTTTTAATGTTTAATGTTCTTCATTAACATGACAATATAAAATTGTAGAGTTACAATCTTTATAATATGACTAAAACTGTAATAAAAGTATAAAATATTTATATTTCTAAAGCTATTTTCTAAGCTGTTTATCCAAAAAGGTACAATACGAGTGAATGTTTATCTAATACCCTGTGCCGTGAAATACGAATTAAAATATTTCGCTTTAAATCGCAAATATTAGAAATATGGTGGAATATGTAGAATATATTGCACAAATCATTAATTATTGTGTTTTATAAATTTTAATACTTTTAATCGTTTTAATTATAAAATAATGCTTTAAAAGTGTATTATTCCATTCCGTATACGTAAGAAGGCATTGCTTGTTCCATCTAAAGTATCGGTTCAGTGTCTCTCGCCAGCACTATCCATATAAAAAAGAATAGAAAGTCTGATAGGCGCAATGATAACACCCATGAGGTGAACGCTCGAGGAACATCTTTAAGTAAAGATTTCAATATATTATGTATGTGTATATATTAGGTATTTTACTTTTCTCTCATACTTAAAATATAATCAATCTTATACAGCGTACTTACTTTGTCTTGCGGCTCTGTTGCTTTCTAGATGTCTCTATCATAAAATTGATTAAAATAATGTTAAGGAATGCTGTTAAATTCGAAATACTTTAGAAACTGGGATACATGTGTTTATTTGGTTAATAAATTTGTTTTTACCCAAATGGTAGCTAATCTAGGAATTTTTTTATTACGAGGATAAATATACCTATATTAAGTTTCAATTAATCTACTCAAACTGAACCTCGCCCGACGGCAGCCCTTTAGGCCACCATATATCAAGTCTACGGTATGTGATCGATATTTAACGTGACCGCGGCTTGAAAGTACCAGCCTTCGTGTATTGTTTGTTAGATACACAGTGCTGCCTGCGAGTCGTGGTTGCCGTAAAATAAGAATTTAGGTGGAGATGGTTGGGCACCCCCTTTTTACTTCTTCCCTAGTGAACAAAAAGCAGAAGTTCAGAAAACCTAACCTAAGTCGTGGCCTCCCACGACTCGTCGATCGTACTGTACATACATTCTAAAGCGAAAAGAGAGCGGCGGCGCCAGTAACCGCTCAAGGCGTTATAGGTTTTTTGATAATTATATAAAGTTGTAAAAAATAAAACCGGATATTCGTATTTAAGTAATCAATTTTAAGTTCTCTACAGTTATTTTTTTACTGGCTACCGTGCAGTGTGTTTAAATGGCTTTTCGGAAATTAAAAGATTATTATAAAATACAGTATGTTTTGATGAGCGGAAACTTACTACCGTTTAACGTGAGAATATTTACCATATTAATTAAATTATAATTATAATTGCTCTCTCTCTCTCTCTTTCTCCAAAATATGTTATTTTATAAAGTAACCAAAAACTATCCGAATACCCCAAATTAATTCAAGAGCAGATGCATCCTCCGACAAAATTTTACTTAAAAGTAACTAAGGCCGTCTTGTTAATTTACTTTATATTGTGCGAGTTTATAAAGTTTTATTTTAATACATAACTTTGACTTTTACTAAACGTACTTTTATAATCTTATCTCTTTAGCATTATTGCCAATTATACTGATTACATATAATTGGGCAGGCGTTACTTTTTATTTTTCATAGAAGGTAATTTAGGACACAATAATAATTTTATATTATATTTTATAAATAGGTTAAAGAGTCTTGACTCTCTAAAGAGAGTTGTCTGACTAAACTCAATAAAATAAATGGTTTATTTTGAAAAAAAAGCAATAAATTATACCTTTTATCTTGTGCTAATAGACGATTAACCTACTGCTACTTTTACTAAAATAAAGTAAGTCACTTTTAAGTGCCTAATCACTAGTTTTTTTTATTTAGCTTCACGCTACAACGTTATACATACCGCACCTTGCAGAGGGAATCTGGTAACCTAGTGTTCGTTCTCACAAAAACACTTCCGTTTCCGTGCCCGTGCTGAGTGGTCTCCTATGCTTGCAACGAACGGACGAACCCAGAACCTATCGCATTTACAGTTCCACCTTTGCCCCTGCGGCACGGCGGGCCTCTAATAATCACAAAATTCATTATTTATTATCCACCTAAAGTACCTAATACATATTTAAACGTACTGGCAGTTACTGGCTCTGTTATTTAGTAGAGTCCCTCGCTACCTACGCTTAGTATAGTATGGGTGAAACCGTACAAGTCTGTCCGGCTCGATTTTATTTTAATAAGCGGATTTCACATTCGAGTTAAGTTGGTTAAAGCCCGTTGATTATTCTAGTCGAATCAAGTTTCAATATTCAGATTGTATGACTCCGCTCAGATTTCTTCAATGTTTTCGATCGAATATCTTACTAAGTCTGTTCTGTTGTTCATGGAGTTAAATAATTCAGAAAGTATTTCTGCGTTATTTCTTAAATCTGTGACAATCTTCTTGTAAAAGACATTGTTTTTTTATTTTTTCATTATTTATTCATATTAATTTTTATGAAACCTATTTTTATAGTATGTATTATGCCGTGCCGTGGCCTCCTTACGAGGGATTCAGGGTACGGTGACATGCTTCAAATATTAGTGGCTCTTAGCGAATGAAAACTCGATTTTATGACGCTTTCAGCTAAATTACATCGCTCGACTTACCTTAAAATATTAGACCTGATCAATGTCTTCACACCTTGTTAATTTTGGGCGTGGATAATTTATTACTTTAGTGTAGAAAACGTTTATCGTAAATCATGATATTTGATACGGTTTATTTTGTTTTTGTTTTCTAATTGAAAATCTTGTTGTGTGAAGCGGCGGTGCCCAGTGGTGTGAGTGGGTTCTGATCCCATTTGAAGCTATTAATTATTTGATATAATCACTTCCTTGCTCTTTACACAAGAAGTTGAGTTCCGCCACTTAACTCGAAATAGCTTAAAAAATCGATGGAGAGTGGATGGAAGTGTCTTAACACTAGGTTCCATGTGCCTGTAGTTCAAACTAAAATATAAAATTTTCTCCGAAACAGGGAATGCATGTCATGTACCCGGAGCACACCCACCACATCCACATTACACACCACCAGCCCGAACCCCAGCCGGCCGAGTCGCCGGCGCTGCCAGCCGAGATACGTCGCGTGGTGAGACTACTTGGAAACGCACAAGAGACGCTATTGGACTTCAGTTATTTTAAGGTACGTTATACTTGTATCTAGCTTGTTTTTGGTAAAGTTATAAACGTTTATTTAATATAAGAAGTTATATAATGATCTGAATCGGTCGTCAATGTCTAGGTTCTCTCAGCCTACCCTGATGAGCAGCAAAAAACACGAGCTGCTATATAAAGTCAAAATTGGAAAAAGGATAGCTGATGATGATGTACAAGGAAAACCATAAATATCTTCTTTATAACTAAACAAACATGTGATCATGTTATAAGATACCATTAATAAATACGTCTACAACAAAACACTGAGCATATTGAGGTAGTATTTATTTGTTTGATTATGTAATTGGAAGATAAGGGTTGTTTTGCAATTGTTATTTTTAGGCAACAATTTAACGATAAAACATATTTATCAAGAAACGTTATGCTCTTTAAGTATGTAATCAATATAAAATAATAAGAACATGCGCAATATTATTAATCGGATCATAACATAACATAATAAAAGTATGTACGTAGATAGATATATTTTATATAACACAGAACGTAGGCTTGTTATACAAGCAAATGTTACATTTTAGTAGGTACGTCGAAACTACATACGAGTATCTGGGACGCGTACAAAATACAATAACTGCAAATTGTATGCAGCCAAACGACAATTTGCATCCGCGTGTGCAGATGTTCCAGTAAAAAACCGACCAGCACAAAAGACAGCATCCGCGACAACTGCTGTATGGAATGGATGCCTCCGTACGAATTAACCAGATGATATACAAAAGTGAAAATTCCTTGGCAATTATGATAGAGGCCATTCGAGGCGCAGGGGCACAATGTGTGACTGTAAACGCGACTGGTAGTGGAGAATGGAGTGTCTTAACACTAAGTTCCCTCTGCCTATCCTGCTGTGTGCGGGATACCGCGTGAAGCTACTTTATTTTTAATTTTTAGCTCACTATTTATATGTAAATAAAGTTGCATAATCAACAGCGCAATATATCACGTTGATAAATGATTGATACGTAAATCCCATTATCTTTGCGACTGTTTGTTTTGCCGGTAATTAATTTAGAATGGGTGCGCGATATACTCGTTACCGTTGATAATAATATTAGCTCAATACTATGTGAACGAAGAAAACTACAGTCTTCGTTGTATGCATAAAAGATAAATGAAATTCAAAAAGGAAATGTATAGTTATCATAGTAAATAATCGAAAATGTTTACATAGCCATGATTGTTTTAGACACATTTTGGCGGAATTCGTAGACTTTTTGGCAGGAACTTGTGTATGTCTATTTAAGATAGCATGCAACTTATCTCGAAGAGTACCGCAGATATCGTGAACAGTTTTGTACTACTGATTACAATAGAAAAAATGTGTTTTTATGGGCCACCAGGAAATGGTTAGCAATGTGGTTTGCATTTTGATAACCAACTAGAATATTTTTTTATAACGTATAGCTACTACCTAAAAATATTTTTGTTATATATTTTTTTTACTTTTCCTTTGATTATATTCTTTTTATAGCTTTTAAATATGTATTCGTCAATATAAATAACCATAAAATAATAACCAGGTTATTCTTATAACAATGAAAAAATGAAATTAAACGAATTTTCCTTTAAATTAATAATGAATAACTCCAGAAACTTTAAAAGTACGTTATATATATTTTAGGCAATACAAATCATCATCATCGATAATTTTTCAGTTACCTCTTCGTTGGCAAAGGCCTGCACATCTGTCGTGAGATGGTCTTTACCGTTAACTAACATCTGGGGCAATTTTGAAAGTAACTCGGCGTCTTGTTACGCGCCAACCGAAATTGGATTGCAAACCTTTATTGTGTTAAACTGGTCGCTATTTGATACTTTCAGTCTATTCTACAGTTTCAGTCGGTACTGTATCTACGGTTTACTTTATATAATTTGTTCTGTTACAAATTGTTTTAGTACGTTGTAATACATTTTACTTATAGTGAATCGAATTACTGAATTTCAGTAGATGTAAGCACCTAGTGGTGGTGCGGGTTATGGCGTTTAATCCAAAGAGAAGAGGAACTTTGGGCTCGCTGTAAATTGTACTACAAGATATAGGAGATGTGCGGAGCGTGAAGATGTAGTAGGTATTTAGTCGATACACCTTTGTACTATACTGTACTGTACTGTATGTGTTTCATCAGATTGCATTATGTATTCAGGGTTTTGTGAAACATCACGCCGCGGGTCACGCTTCCTAACACATTTTGAGATGGAAAATATAATCGGTGTTTGCGTAACGAGCTGTCGGGGCACGTGGCGCAGAGGCCGGGCCTCGTGACGGGATAACGTGACTGTCGGGAATATATTACCTACCGAGCGCGGGCAAATATTGTTTTTCTTTTTCAAATCTATCACACCGAGGTCGCCCGCTCGCGTCTCGTGGCAAACAAATGTGCTCCGTTCGTAACGAAATATTCGGCCATTTTAAAAACACGAGGAAAAATCTTTTATAATTTCATTGGCTGTTTTTACTGATCCTCGACGGCGTAGTTTTGTGAAATAAATTTCTTTTTCATCCAGTAAATAGTTAGGTGTTATTCAAAATTATAGCAAGAAATTCGTGAATAACAAGTTTATAGGTCTCGATCTAAATTAAGCTTTACGGCCATCAACATTAGGCGTAATTTGTTCGATGCGAGGCCATGACGCAACACCATTTGTTTACGCCCGGTGAAGTGGCTACGTGCATATCATGAGCGGCCGGCACGACGTTGCCAAGTCGCTCTTGAGCCAAATTTGGCGCGGCGATGGTTAGCGAGACCGAAGTAACCGCTTTTTGCGAGGGTTTCGTTACAAATCCTGTTTTTTATTATGTCAAAATTCGGTGCTTCGTTTAGTTCGTTTTATTACTATACTTTTGTTGGTTGGCTTGAAGCACTGCAATAACGTACAGTACGTTCATTCCTTTCCTTAATTACTCGTATTCTCTTAGAGCGCTTTGTGCCATGTTGCGGAAAATTGCACAAAAAGTCTGTCGCCGAAGCATTGTGTGGAACTCACTCAAGGATATTTCTCCCGGACATGGCTTGTGATCGACGCCGACAATTACGCCGTTCGCCTCGTGTTTCCGCGCCGGCCTCTTGTACGATTGAATTAAGCGGAATTGTACCGAAACTGTTCGCGGTCTACGAATGTAAATTGTCTCACAATATTCGAACGGTTTCCTGGTCTTACACTGTCTTACTTTATAACGTCGAGATATTAAAATGACGTTAACGTTTTAGCCAAATTGGCGTTGTCATTTACCTAAATTTACAAGTTGGTAATGCCTTTAATTGCAAAATGTTGTTGGAAGTTTAATTCTTGAAATTTTGTTTAGGTATATTTATGTTTATATTTCGATACTTATTACCTAAGTAATGTATTGTTTTATGTTTTATGGTACGTGGAAATTTCACCCTACATCCACCGATATTAAGGCCACAATAGCTTCCACTGGCAAGTATTTAGCGGTGTAGCATATAATATGTAAGCATGTAAGTATGTTTTGCATTACATGCAGCGAAGATTTCGTGATGTGATGCGATGGGCAAATTGGCAGGCGGACCATGCAGGTCACTCACCCTGGTCTCCCTCCCCGTCTCCCCTCCCCGTCCACCGCTCCCCGCCGGCGTTACGTAACCGCGCTGTTGCCATACTGACACTGCCAAACTCTTCGATGATTATTCGCGCCTGGTACTCGCCTTTACGGTGTGCGCTCCGTTACCGCACTTGACGCCATGGCTTGTAAATGCTCTTTCTTACGCATCTTTCGGCCAAAAGCAAATTAAGACGATGCGTTTTATAATTTTGGAAATATTTTTGACTGTAATTAACACATTCTTTATTTAACAAAAAATAGTTAATATTGAATGCAATACAAATTTGATAAAAAAATTGTGATACAAATACCCATCTCTGTGTAGTAAGAAGGCACATACTATGTGTGCAACAAACCGTTCGTACCAGAACGTTATCGTCGTAATTAAATGGCATGCATTTTATACATATGCGCATACTGGCAAGTAAAGAATGCTAGAACGATGGAAATTTTTAAATGCATTTGTCCTATACTCTACATCTACAGTCACGTTACCATTGTTTATTCTCAGATAAAATACCGCGCACTATAATAGGGACGGTGACTTTTGCTTATAAAAGTTATAGCAAAATACGACTGACTAGTCATGTGAGGCCAGTCGTGGCGCAGAGGCGTAAGCGTGCGATTGTAAACGCAACAGGTTGTGGGATCGATTACCTCTCGGGGAAATGAAATTTTTAATATATTTTTCCAGACAAAAACGCGGCGTAGAGTTCCACCACAGTTCTCTATTTTGCAATTTGCAGGCTAATAATTTTTGACGTCATTTATTACTAACATTTGTTTGTTTATTACTTTTATAAATGTTAATTTTACTTTAAATTACCATAAAATAATTTTCCGTCCATTTGGGCGTGTCTTCAAAAGTAAAGGATATTATTTCCTTCTTGTAAACACGAAAACATTGGAATTTTATTAAATCGAAACTTGAATGGCATATTTTGACTATGCACAAGTTATCTGTGGGCGGCATTAGAGACTATTGCACTCAAGTAGTGGGAGTATAAGTAAATTGTAATTTATACCACATTATAATCTATGAAGAATGTATGTTGACAAATACTTGTATTTGTTTATTTTTACTTATTAATTCCACATGTTTTAGTAACTTAAATTTCATTCATTTTATACGTTAATTGGTTGTTTATTCGGCTGTACTTGAAACCAGATAAAAATAAAAATGCCTGTGATTATATTTTATAAAGAAAATACTTCAAATACGTGTATATGTACATTGTACATACATGTGTACCCACAAGCTATACGTACATAGCAAAACGAGTTTTAAGTTGAAGCTATTTTTTTTCCTCTGATGCTACAAGTAATTTATTTGCTCACGTGCTTAATATTATATTTGGCTGTGAATTATTTTATATGAAGATGATAAATCCTATTTTTATCTTTTTATTATACGTATTTTTCTAATTATCTTAATAATTATAAAAAAATATTCCTCCGACAGAACTTTATGTAACCTACCAAGCAGAAAAACGGTTCAAGCCGGCCATCAAGTTTTGGCAACAAGATGACGCCGTCAGCTAACCTATCCATTTCCTGTCATGTAGATTAGCGGTCGTCAACTTTCACATTGCCTTTGGGATAATACATCTCGTTTGTGTTACTTTCACAGCGCTTATATTGTTGTTTGTTAGGTACCTCCTCTCCCAGAGCGTACAGTCATTTATTTCACTGATCCCACAATAGAGCATGTAACGCTAATCGCCCTTGATGGAAGAGAATGTGTCGACCAGATATCGAGGTTGTGTCTTCGTGTTGTACGTGTCTGGTTTTGTATTCTATGTATTTACGTGTATATTTCTTTCCTCCTCAGATGTCTTTGTTTATAAATATTTTATGTAGTTTTTTCTTGTTTGTAGTAGGTGTATGAACATGAGTTCTCTTATAAAACCTACTTGTAAACACATAATTGGGTATTTTGTGGTGCAATTCTTGTATATTTTTCTCTGCAGCGCTTTGTCTCGTTACCAGAGCTAGGAAACGAAAATAATAAATATTTTATTACTTGGACGCATGCGCCACAGCTGGCCTGCAACAACCCTATATAACCCTGGCCACAACTCTATATATCTTCAAAGAACAATATTCTAAAATTATCTCAATGCTACATACAATTGCAACGTGCAGTCCGTTTTAATTGTACCTTTACTCAGTACACACGTATCATTCGAGACATGGACAACACGCTCGTAAACGCCCATTCTCACTTATATAACGTTTTGTTTGTTTGTGCGATGCACCCAGCGTATCGGATGACCCTCCAGCTAATGATACAACGGCTGGCTCACGAGCGCACTCCATCATTCCTCCCGACCTCTAATCAACACTATGCTATTGCTCCGTAAACAATACCCTCTCTCTCTCTCCTTGAAAACGGAAGCTGCGTTTTAGTTAAGTATCTTTTGTCGGCTGCAGATTAGACTCTCAATAAATTTTGATATTCGTAATTATGATTGTTTTTATGCTCATACGTGTTGAGTGGCGGAACTGAACCCCGGGCTTATTGCCATGGTGCCAGAAATGAAAATGTTATTAAATTATAATTAATTACCTCAAGGGTATCCTCTCCAATGGAGTCTTTATTAGTAATTGATATTTGAAACATCAAATATTTTATTTTAATATTTTTTGCCTTATTTATTAAAGAATATTCTTTATGAGTACCCAAACAAAATATATTGCGAAATTAACGATGCGTTAATATAAATTCTGTCAAAATAATTTGAATGGGACATAAAAACAAAAGGTATCTACGCTGTTTTTATACAAAACTTGCTTTGTTATTATACGCTATGAATGGACAAGGACTTATTGTCTTTAGGCTTATAAATGTACACGATAACATGCGTTAAATTCTAATCTGTCAATGAAAACCGTCATTTGGACACTTAAGCCTTTGTAAGTGTCCATAAAACTCGCATTATTATACTAACGATGCTAGTAACCTGTAAGATACTGACCCATTCAGGTAGACTGTAATTACTTTTCTTTGATGTTGGTACACCGACGGTATGTTGTAATTTTGTATTTTATATCGTTTAGTAAGTATCTCCATAATATATATTTATCAAAATGTTTTGTCACGATCGTCAGGGTAAAACTAAAAAAATGTGGAAATGCTAATGACTAGCTAGTTTTCTATATTGAGATTCTATAGTTAATAACATAACATATTTGTTATATAGTCTTTACTATCTGAACGCAAAAGTTATAGCTTCAGCTACCAATTTAGAGTTCTCTAGAACTTTTCCTGCGGTAACTTTATACAATTTAATAAAGAAATTACGAAATTCAGAAATATGATGATGAATGAATACAAGTTATTATTTACTTGGCAACGTTAATAAATGCAACTTATAAGCAAATTTTCAGCTTATCAACCAATTGCAAGTGCGCTGAAATATTTAATAAACGAAGCGTATAATAACAAAAATAAATTTAAAAAAAAAACCCATTTTAGTCGAGTTATCATTTCAAATGGAATATTTTAAACGCTTATTGTGTGCTAACCGCGATGTGTAAACAAAAACGAGGCCCAGAAGCCTTAAGTATCGAAAGTCGCGATATCGTGATGTCAATCACGTGTCGCACGATAGCCCCGAATGATCATTGCCATCGGTTTTGGTTTAGCAATGCATCGAGGTTATTGCTGATTTGTTTTCAATATGGATATGTGTAGGTTCATATAATATACGTTCAATATAGATATGTCTTTCGTACATATATACTTCTTATACAATATACATCTTTTTGCATAAGAATATATTTTGTTTATGTAACGTTGTTGGCATTTACTTTTAATTATCATATTTATTATGTATTTTTGTCGCATTTGTTGCAGTTAATACATAATTTTTACAAGAACTTGATGTATGTTGTATATGTCAGATATTTTTTATAAAATTAATCTGTAACAAGTTGTAAAGGCCAAAAGGTTGAAGCCAGTCGTTGTGCAGGGGCACACGCTTGCGACTGTAAACGTGTCAGGTTCTGGGTTTAATTCCCACACGATTTGAAATATTGAATATTTTTATTTCCTCGCTGCGTTGACAGGGCAAGCGCGGCGATGAGAGTTCAAAATTCAGCAGAAAATGAGAAACGAAAGTAACACTAGGTACTCTCTATCTACTACTACTATGTGCGAGATACAGCCTGAAGCTAAAAAAGTTTATAATTGCAATAAAGTCAGCATGGTGCAGTATATACACACAGCTATAATAATATATAACTAGCTCTATATGGCTATAGTAGTAGGTATATCGGTCGTCACATCTGTGGGACCGTTTGGCTCATTAGTATGCCGTGCAAGGAGTAGTTATCTATTGTGCTGTGAAAGTACTTATCTGTAAGTTTAGGCGCATTTAGTGAAAGCTCGGCTTCGACTCGCCTACGTGGGCGACTTGGACCCATGTTTAATAATGATCCTCTTATAAATATTTTATGTGTGTATATAATAGTTATTGTTTTAGTGTTTTGTATCGACATAGTTGAGTAAAACTAGATTATTTTACCATATTTTATAAAATTTCTTTACAATAACTACTATATATTTAACTAAATATATTTTCCTTAAATCTTCATATTTTGCGACTGAAACGAAAGCCATTTGGAATGTGCTATTGTTCCGTGAATCATCGTGACAACACTGCGTGATGGCTGTAGTAGGTATGTGTCTAGTTTGTCTAGACGTTCTTTTATCAACCGAAACATGTGTTTTTTTTAGCATTTCTAGTGTAATTTTCCATTTTAAAACAAATGCTTATGTTATGTATAGTATTAATTACACATAAGTATATTATAAATTTCAATACAGTATTGTAAGCCGTGACGCACGTCGGCGAGGCCGCTGCACAGAGTGCATTGCACCCTTGTACATGTTCGTCTATTTGCTACGTTCGCAGATAACGCGGTACAATTGCATTTGATGTTAGACGCTGGCACACATGTCTCGTTTCAAACGACGTCGAACACTGCACTCTCGGTGCTTTCGTGTTTGATGCTGTGGAAATTGTAAGAACGGTTTAGGGATGGGTCTCTCTCTCTATTCTTTTTCTATTACATCAGGTAGCTTAGCTTGTTTTGAAAACTATTAATATTTCAATGTAGTCTATATCAAAACTTTGTTGTATATATGAATAAATATTAAAAACAATTTGTAACATCCCATTGACAGCTAGCTGTTGGTGCCAATAAGAAAAACAACTGTTTATCCCTCGTCTTGGAAACGAAGATAATTTAAAAAATGCCTAAACCCTCAGACGAAACACGACGTTAATTGCTTTCTCTGTGTTTTATCGAACCATTCGATTAGATTTGTGTACTGAGAAAATAAGTGTTTGTATTTTGTATCTTGATGTATTACTAATAAAGTCACTTTTTCTTTATCTAATTTGTTGTGACAAGTGTTTAGTAAATGCTAGGCTAATTTGAATCTCATTTCTATATCTTTAAGGCTGTTTTCTCTTTATTTTATTTTTTATTCGAAGACAAAATATAAATATTATTGTGTGTGGGTGTAAGCATTATCATGGGATCGATAGCATTGATAGTGTCTATTTTGAATTTGTTTTGTTAGACTATTATTAATGCACTACAGGCTCTGAAACGTAAGGAATTCGTAGATTTTTAATACTTTTTTTAGGCTAATTACTAAAATTTCATAAAGGTATGCATTATATTGGAACAGCTGAAAGGTAAATCGCTATATAAAAATGACACCAAATTTGCGGACTTACTCTCAAAAGTCACAACAGTCAAACATCACAAAAACCTGTAAACTAATTTAATACCTTCTAAAGTTTTGAAGAGGTGTTTTCTTTTATGTTTTAATTTCATAACGTTTTTCTATTCCAGGTAAACAACCCAGTATAAACAAGCGGTGTACCAAACGAGAACGAGGTCAGTAAACATCATCACAATTTGTTGATCCTCTTGCTACAAGTGAAATTAATTAGTAACTTATTTATGGTGTCTGTCATATTTATGGTGTTCGTTGTTAGGAAATGAGAAAATTATGAATTTAATATTAATCAGACGCTTTTCATTGATAGAAGTAGGTATATTTATTACTTAAATATAAATATTAATACAAGAAGCAAAAAAATTCCATCTCTTTTGCAAAAATTATGCGGACGCAGGAGTTTTGAAATTTAGTACAATTATTATTAATATATTTTTTTGTTGTAATCTAAATAAATAATAAAGGGGCAATCGTGCAACCATTCGATTCCTACACCAGGGAATAAAATATGTAAAATTCTTAAATATTAAATAAAATCAAGAAAAAATGGAACATAGAACGGAGTGTCTTAACACTAGGTTCTCTGCCTATTCTGTTAAGTGCTGGATACAGCGGGAAGTTAAAAAAAGTATAGCAACTATATAAGTTGCAAACAGGAAGGAAGAACGTATAAAAGAATTCTTACTAAGCCTCATAATAATACTTAATAGAAAAACCATCTAGGTACGTATTTTTCAAAGAACAAATGCTTCAAGGTTCTTCTGTTACTTCGAGCTTGTTATAGTTCGAATAACTCTTGGAATTTCTTCCTTAGTAGAGGAAAATTGGAGCATCATGGAATGTTCTGAATATTGTTATAACATTTTTAACGTTCCTGACTTTCCGTCAAATTTTTAAGCCATTGTGTGTTGAGTGGCGGAACTCAACTCAGTTTACCTTGTTACCAGAGAGTTGTTAAACAAATGAAAGTATTAATAAATAATGATTCATTTCCAATCGAACCCACTATCGCCATTACAGTCACACGTATGTATGTACCTACCACTGCACCACTACAGCTACTACCTCAATTTATATAAAAATTTATGCGTTATTGACGGAAAACGTCGCGCTGATCCATTTATAGTAGTATCGTAAACAGTTAACGATGCCCAGTTGACTCACGGCGACGATCATTCTGTCGGGAAGTAATGCGGCTCGGGTCCATGGTGGCGTTTGTTTTACTAAGCTTATTTAACTTGAGATTATAATTTTATAACAGTTTTACAATTTTTAACGATAAATTGAATTTTATTAATCATAATTTAAGATTATTCTTTATCTTCTTCTTCTATATATATAAAAGGACTTGTCCTCACTGACTGAGGTAAGACGCACGCACAGCCGTAACCGCTAATGGTAGGAACGTGTAATTTGGACAGATGTTTACTTTCGTAATCTGGACATCCACTAAGAAGGGATTTTGAAAAATTTTTACCCTAAAGGGGTGAAATAAAGGTTGAAAGTTTGTATGGAAAATTTTTTAAATCGGCACCGATTTTTATAAAATTACAAATTTAGATTTTAAAAAGTATTTGATTGAATACGTGTTTCATCGTTTTCTACAATTCTCCCCTTAAGGGTGCAAATTAGGGGTTGAAAGTTTGTATGGAAAAATGTTTAAATCGCCACCGATTTTTATAAAATTTGAAATTGAGACTCTTAAAAATATTTAATTGAACACATGTTTCATGGTTTATTAGAATTCACCCCTAAGGGTCCAAATAAGCAGGCGAAGCTGCGCGCGCCTACTAGTTTGATACAAGTTAGAGCCGAGCTATGTTGTAAAAATACTAATTTCCACACTAACACACACTAACTGTGTAAGCCTACAACTATTGGCTTCACTCGATGGAGTGTGGGAACCGAGCTGTACATATGTTACTGATATGAGAACATTTCTTCTGAAGAAATAAAACCATATTTATAAATGCTTCAACACGAGTGGCTCCGAGAACTTAATATAGGGTGTCGCATCAGATTCTTTTTTATTTTTCATTTATTATATGTTATATTTATTTAGTAAAATTCTATCTACCTAGTGTACCTATTCCTACAATAAAAATATGTTTACCTATTACGCTTATATAACTTATCTTAATATAATATTCATATTGACCTTTAAAAAAAGAAAAGCATATACATGGAATACAATATAATAATAAATGTAGAGACTTTACTAATTGTTATTGCAAATTATCGTCTTAGCGAGCACCTACGTCCTATAAATAAACTGAGTGCAAAATTTGAAACTCCTAGTTCTGGTAGGTTCTGAGATTTCGTGATGAGTTAGTGAGTGATCTTTCGATTTTATATATATATATAGATGCAAATAAAATGACTATAAATGTTTATAATATGTAAACACAAGTTAGAAGAAGTTATTTTCATTCTTCCTACTATATTTCCTAAGCTCTTAACTATACACTGGTTATTAAACATGTTTAATGTGCAAAATGTTTTTATGCTATTGTCAGTGTGAATGAAAGCGTACTAAGCACATACACTATACGTATTTAAATATTTTTAAAACAAATCTCTCCTCCATATCCTCTTTTAGTGCCTTCTCAACCCCAACATTTTCTCTCACCCTATTCTTTAAGGTATCTTAAGAAATTTAACGATCCCTTTCTAGCGAATAACTTGAGGAATCCTCAAAATATTTCGGAAATCTAAACGGTCAATTTCAACTGGTGTTAGGTGGTACCGTTTCATCTCGACTTGAGATCGACCCTTGTTAAGGAAGTTTCCTAAGACCAAAACCCGCTTTTGAGCGCGTAGTGAATCATCTCACCGAAATAAAACTCGCAAATGGTTCGTATCAAAACACCAGAAAAGTTATTGCTTCATTAATTCATCAATGAACCTAAGATTAATAGGAAACTCATTCATAGCGTCGTGTATTAGTTTCAAACAGTGTACCCTTAACATTTACCTTGAATAATAAGTCTTAGTGTGTACATTCTATGATTACTTATCTTACCTTTTTATATAATATGGACGTGTCTTTATTCTTATGTGTTTACTTTTGGTACTAAGTTAACAAATTACTCTTCCACCCAAAATTGTTAACTTTTGCTTGGAACTCTTGTTTGTCTAGGATGGGATCAAAAGATAATTTTACGTAATATTCATGTACAGAATAAACACAAACTATGAAAAGAATGAGAAAAGTAACGATACAGAAAAAACCTCTCAAAGGGGCTTCAATAACCGATAATTTCAAATTAAAACACCCACAGACCAATCAGATAGCAATTTTTCCGAGCGACAGGCTAGAAAAGCGAACACATGTTTCGTCTCGTTCGCAACGTGGCGGGGGTGGTTGAATGGAAGGGGCGTGACGTCACAACCCCCCCAGCCCCTAAAAATAGACGGCCGGGAGCCGCTCAATGAAGCCTCTTGCGTTTTGAACTCCCTAGTAGGTACCTACATAGTAGATGTACTGTATATAGTAATATACGGCGGTGAAAGTTTTGATCGCTGCTATTTAGAATTATTTATTGTTCTTTTTGTTCAGTGAAATGAATTTACTTAGATTTTTGCAAAATTAGTTATGTTTATTTGATTTTGACTTTTCTTATATTTAGTGCTAGTTAAGGTTAATATTGCCTTCTTTTAATATTCCCACTTTAAATATTTTCCAGTATACCTATATGTATATAGAAACTCAAATAAACGTTTTTATAGCGATACAAATCGTTTTGCGATAAGTTCATAATGGCTGGAATTTTAATTTATACTACAGTAGGAAAAAGGGGTAATTACATTTTCACTAGCACGTAGTAAACTGCGCCGCACTTCCATCTCGTAGTGGAAACGAGTGGCGTGTTAATACACAGAAGTAATTACCTCCATTTATTATATGTATTTGCATTCCCGTCCCGTTTATTTTGTACTTCATGTTTGCTGACCGAAAACTTGTTACCTTCAGTTTGTGATTCTGATTATTTTATTTTCAAGTTATTTTTTATATATAATAGAAAAATAAATACGGTGAGTTAAAATGTCCCAGCCTTTTTGGATAATATGTATACTCCTATATAAGTAATGATAAGTTGATTCTCAAAGGTCCAAACATGAAACAGATATTCGTGTTCGTCAGATAAATAAGGGTCTCGGAGCGTTCTCTCATCTTGAGTAAAAGTCACTCAGTAATAAATATAATGAACGAGAGGGAAAATCCTTAAATGTCCACGACATTGAGGTAAAATAAACAAAAAGAAATAAAATATGCTCTAAATATATAAACTTTGCTTTTACATACTTTTAAGAAAAGAGCTATATAACTTAGTTAAGAAAGATTAAATTGCCGATGTATATCGTAGAAAATGGCCCCAGGTGTATAGTTAGCGTCAAAACTGGCAGTCTCAAGCTCAGCTCATTATACCAGCGTGAAACAATGGTACTTCACTGTCTTGTTGAATTACTCGCAAACTTTAAATAAATCATGTAGCTTTTGCTTTATTCGAATATATTTTGTCTGTATTTTAAGTTAAAATTTAACCAAAGAAATGATGTACGTATTGTACTGTTAGCAATTCATTTGTAGTTAAAATCCAAAATAACTTTGACATAACTTTTTACTGCACAATTTTAATTACTTCGACATTAAGGTCTTTTAATTGCAAACGTACCGGTTTAAACCCATGCGATATCAAATATACTTTATACACCTATTATATGAATAATTTAAAGACATATTATTAAGATACATTTTCTTAGTAATTTTGTCAATTTTTTTTACTGGTTTTTTTATATTACTTATGTTTAATTTAGTACATATAGAGTAAAATGCAATAAAAACTTTATTCAGTTCGCAAACACAAATAAGATTTGTGCGCAATTCCTGCGTTGTAAATGTAACTAATAACATTGATTACATTCTCTATTTACACGGCAGTATCATATGATACCGCAGCCTCAGTATTAGAGCATAGTGCAGTATGTACTCTGTAGGTACATGCATATGTGATGAAAGTGGACGAATGCGAATTTTAAATTTTAAATGAATCTCATATAGGCCTTCATACATATTGCATATCGCGTCCCCTCTCGCCCTGCATGTATTGTGAGCGCACGCATATTGGATCGATTTGAAGTTTTAAACTGCCCTGGGTGATATAAATTTCTTTGACTTTTTACTTGACTTTCTGTTTCATATTTTTATTGTTCTTTTTTATTCAAAAAATTCAATTATTCAGTTACAAAAAATGAATAATGTGAAGAATTGTTTAAATTTGTACAATATTGTTCTTGAAACCGTTCATTTGAAACATTTTTAACGTTTCTTAACGTTTTTACTTTTGCATAAAACGAGCATACGCCGCGTCGTTGCTACATTGGGTGCAAGAGTTTCTAGCTATTGAGGCAAAGGTGAAACCGGGGCTCGGCCTCGTTGAGATGGCTATTGCTTAAGATTTCATGTTTTCGTTCTTGGTCTACGCCTACGTGACGCTGTTGGAATAACACCTTTATTTATATGCGCAATAAAGTCTACAGATGTTATCGAAATAATAAAAATATAATTTGCTGACCTTAACAGTATTAACTGACTTCATGGTTACAATTAGAAGTATATTTTATTTCTTTTGTGTGCTGTTGAGACGTGATAATCGTGGGCGTTTTTTATGGTCACCTATGGACTGCTAGTGTTTATTAGGTTTTAAAATAAAGACGATTATTGAGATTTATCATAATAGTTCATTTTTATAATGTTACCGGTATTTGTATGCTTAAAACACTCGATATTTCTCAAGGAAAATTATAAATAAATACTTTCAAATTAATACAAACGCTTTATACTAAGAAACTCTCAAATTTATAAAAAAGATATACAAAAATGACACGTTAAATTGCAACAGCAGCATAATATTACCCTTAAATATCAGATCTAGAGCTCGTAAAGTCGCCGTTTTATCACTTTATCAGTTGCGATAGGCCCGAATAATAGATTCACTGATAACATTATCTTGTTACGTACAGAGCGATGAATGAAAAGATGTAGGTACTTTAAGCTAAGAATTTTAGTCCTTTATGCTAGAGTTTTAAAAGTGGATCTCATTAGGCGACATTTGTCTATAATAATAATTTAATTTAATGAGCAGTTACAAAATTATCTAAATGCCTATTTACAGACGCTTGCGGGAATGTTTTTATAACATAAATTAATTTCATTTTGCTCTGGTAAGCGGTGCGCTACATTGATTTCTGGCCAGTCAATTCGCAGTTTCTTGACAATTGTGCAAAAACTTGACAATTTCTTTATACTCGAACAGTGTAAAAATGTTTGCTTCTTTACATATTTCATGAAAAACTAAGATACCATTAAATGTGGAGAGCTCGTACTGTCGCATAATAATGAAGGTTACATGGGTTATTTTCACGGTTTTGTGGTCTGCACATTCTTGTGTATATAATTAATGAAACCAAATTTAGTGAGGAATTTAATATGATTACACTGTGTTTGCTGCAAGTGCCAACGTTATCACATTATTTATGCCACAACCGACGCGCTTATTAACGGTTAAGTGAATAATGCAAATATGTTAGTCATATTGTGTTTGAATATTTTCGATCAAGTGCATTTCATTGTTTTCCTGTTTAATACAAAGCACCTATAATATGTAGTCTTACAGTAAATTTTTGTTTCTAAAGTTTAGTAAAATTGTATCAATTTTTTCAAGTGACAATCTAGAGTATCTGCTACTGATACTACATGCGCAGTTCGCGAGTAACGAGCTGACGATCAATTGGCTGTGACAGCTCCGTCTCCCGTATCTTAAAGGTCATAGAGGCACATCGCTGCGGTGAGTGTGTGGCTCTCTGTCTGTATTGCAGCATATAAAGCGAGCGGCTTTTCTGTGAGTGCTCGCCTCTATCGACCGTATTCTGTAGGGGTGTAAGGTCGGATACGGTATGACGGTGGCGACGGTTGCCAGGATGACGTTACGCGCCTGTGGGTCCGCACTCATTGAGTGGGATTTAGGGTTGCTAGTGTTTCAAAATTTGATTTAGCTATTAGTATTATTTTTAAAAAATATTTATTTTACTTGGAATATCTTAATTTTGGTCTATTTACTTGTATTTAAAGGAACTTTCATCAATCATGTTTAAAAACACATTTTATTATGATATTTCATTATAGATCATAGACATCATATTATGATATTTTTAAGTTTGTCCTTAATTTGTAAGACTTACCTACAATTGGATACAAAATTCACCGTACATTCAATATAAGATCTTTCGTCCAATCGAATAACAATTCGTTGATATAAAAACAAGAATGGCAACCCTAACGCTATCGTTATCGACGCAGCCGGAGGGTGGAGACGACCGACCTTGGCCGTGACTCCCTCCACACCGCCACGCACAGGCCCAAATTGATTTTCATCCTTACCCACCACCCCTGCCCTCATACTCCCAAGTTACCCCTACGTGCGTACTGAAAATATTTTGCGCATCGTGTTTTTGAATTCTCTCATTTCTTTTTCAGTCTGTGATTAAATTTTCCCTTTGGCCTTGCTTCGATATTTTGTGTTAGATGTGATGGTTTATTTGGCCTTGGATATTTTTTTAAATAATATGTTCTATACTAATGTACAGTTCGGTCGATGAAATGTGGGCGCCCAAGTTGACGGTAGATATCTACGCAGATTTGATGTCACGATTTTGTTTACTTTTGACTTTAAAAATTTCAGAAAACTTAACTCCGGCCACGAGTCGTCGAACGTATTGTAATATATTTACATTAATACATACATATATTGGCTTCGATTTTAGTTTCGATACTTTAAATTCACTTTTGGTCCGTGTCCCTTGATACGTTTTACGGGGCACGTGACCTGAATGACCGCTATTTACAAAAATATAATTATTTTTAAATCAGATTTTTTAAGATAAGTTAGTAATAAAATATTTAAAAAAAGAAATCAACACGAAGACTTAATTATAAAATACAAGCCACGATGTTACTATATTTTCAAAATTATTTTTACATACAAATGATAATATTCTTTCCTATTTATTTATTTTCACTCTTTTCTATTTATCGTCGTGGAGTCAATATTGATGTTCTTAGAGAGCCTCCGCCGTCAACAATTTAGTAAATAATCGGATTATCAGAATAACTGACAAGCTCTCAGCTTGTGTTATTTCCAATGGCTAGATACGCTTGCGACTTATAGAAGTAAGTACTCGTATTTTGTTTGTGTAAATTATTTGTAATCTTATCGTTTCAGGATTCCCCCATGGTAGTACCTTATTTCTTAAAGAATGTATTATAGGCCATGTTGACATCTGATATATGTATGTATACGCTTTTAAAGTATTTATGATCCATGTAAATTTAGTAGTGACATGGAGTACTAACTCTACTCTAAAGTACTTTTTTTGTACTGAAAATTTTGATTATCGGTAGTCAACGCCGCGCTTTACCATATCAGACTAGGAAAATAATTTATATCCATTTTATAATTCTTCCGAATAGCAATTGATTTGGCTTAACAGCTATCGTATTTTCAGTAAGTTATTTACCAAATGCACCACGATCAATCAGTGTCACTTATTATAACTTTAAAACGCGTTTAAACTTTTAAATAGGCAAGATAATATTAAGGTTAACTTTGCTTAGTATTTTTTATTTATTCGGTTCGCCCACCACGGACGTGATATAAATAAAACATATATCGTCTCCATATACTCTGCGTAGTCAGTAGAGTCAGTTGTTACAAATCATGCTATAAATAAAGTCAGTATACAGTTCGCGAATATTTCTTATGCATTATGAGTTACCATCTTGGCACCTGAGCGCGGTTTCGATTTGTTCATCTCAATAAAAGAGATGCCTTCTCTTATCTATTTATTTGTTGCCAGTTTGAATGTATTTTGCAATAGCAATTTATATGTCATTTATATCTAGAAACATATAAATGATGAAATAGCTTGTAATTTAATATATCGCGTTATACGATCACCTTAAAAGTACACTTACAACATACATATACATATTTGTTTGTCATATTGGTATATTATTTTGGTTTCGATAACATACAATAACATATATTATGTATCGTAGAACTATTGCATTCTTTGTTAAACCGCATGGGAAATTATAAATAGTTGTGCTCAAAACTTCATCAGAAAATTGAACCGACATCGAAAATCTCAAGTTTAGATTTCTTTTTTATTTATTACATACTAAATGTATTACATACAAGAGTGTAATATATGTATAAGCTTTATATCTACATGGCTTATTACCAGCCGAATAGAAAATGATACGTTTGCATTTAGACATAATGCCTTTGCGTTGTGAGTTTCTTGACCCACATTTATAATTGAAACGTTTATATTTTAAAATTTGTTAATGTTACGTTATGAATTATATACGAGGTTGTTTTTAGACTGTGCTCGATAAGCACGTATTTTTTTTTATTTGGACGTGCCAGTTATCATATTTTATTATTTTTGTATATTATTAATAGAAATGTAGCCGGAAGAATGGAGTCATTTTGTTGTCTTTTATTTTATGTGTTGTTTCTAGACTTGGATTTTAGGTTGTGGTATTAGTTATTTTAATGTTAGTACAGTGTCACACATAGTTATGAATTAAACTAAAATCATGAAACCATTTTGTCTAATTTATTAACTTTTAAGTATTTACTCCATGTGCTACGTATATCCTATCTTACGGCTGCTGCTTTTTCTCATGCAATAATAATACCTTATTTGGATTCTAATACTAACTATGTAGATGTATATCTGGTTAGTACTACCTTATCTTTAACTGACTTTTATCAAACAACAAAGTTTACGTTAACACTAGAAGTGCCGAAGATTGAGACCCCCCTTGAACCACCGTTGTGACAATTTTGTCCCATTCTACTTATTATGTTGATTGTTGGTATAATACAAAAAAAATATTATTAAAATAATTCGTAAAATATTCAGACCATCTTTAATAATCAATTTTAATTCTTTAACAGATATAAAAGTACCAAAAAACAAAACACAAAGAAAGAATCAAATATTTCAAATACGTTCCAAGGTCGTGACAACTAACTGAATAACTCTTTCAAAATTATAAGTTATTGAAATTAGTGAATATTATTATTATGCCAAGTAATGCATTAATATATTCTTCATCAGTGATACATCACAGATGATTTATAACATTGCGTGGTAATGCCTCCAGAATTCGGCGGAAAATGCCAGCGGAGTGCATAGCACTAGGTTCCCAGGTTCCCTCTACCTACCCTACAATTGCCCACATTTGGTATCGACTGTTTTTCTAAAATTCAAGCCTAGCTTAGTCATCCTTTCATCTCATACCTCACTTGAACTAGCTGCAAAATTTAGTATTGACACCTATTTTACCCACATTTCAGACTATTATGTTTTAAGATTTATACATAAATGTATAGTTTTCAGATTTTTTTCTGTACTAGTACTACAGTAGCACTACACACTACTGCCAAATTTCATCATTCTAAGTTAACTGAAAGTACCTTATTAATTTGATTCCCTTTATAGTGTCGAAATACACGTTTTTTACTATATAAATGGTCATATCTTTTTTTAAGGGCGCTTTTTCAGGAAATCAAGGGACGGTAGATCGTCATATATTCGATATTCATATACTCATATGAATATCAACCCGATTTCTCCAAGCATTCCTGAGATAAAAGCACAGACAGACGGATGGACAAAAAATGATCTTATAAGGGTTTTTTTCCTTAAAAGCTACAAAACCCTAAAAACTTAGGCATTGACTGCTAAACCTTCTATTCAGTATTTTTCCGCCCCGCATCGCCTTTTCCCCTCCACCTAGTCCCCGAGGCATGAAAATATGTCAAATTATACCCTCAAATAATAAAATAATAATGGCGGGACAAAATGAGCCAGCGGCAGTTCTAGGTAAATCTCATTTTTTTTTAAAAGTATGACTGCTATAAAAATATTTATATTTTTAATAAAATAAAGGTGTAGAATTGGTAATAGTCAAAAAATTTCATCTACATTCATTAACAAATAAAAGAGTTATATACAATCAAACTTGCGTTTGGGACAAAAATGGGACGGCGGCGCTTCTAGTCTTAAACACTAGTTATAGTTAACTCAACACAATTTCACCAAACTCTTTTCATTCGACGCAAAAAAGAACACGCGAGTAGAAACGAAAATAGACGTCTCTTGGAGGCCGCTGGGAATAATTCTGAAGTTAATAATAGCTGCGTGGCGTGCCTAGTGAGACTCCACTATCCTCACCTCTACGATACCGCCACGTTGTGAATTCTTAAACAAAGATAATATGATTTCTCGCTCAATTTTTATAATACTATTTCTGTATTTATATGCAGATAGTAACGGATCGATGTCTGTACATGGAAGATATATGATAAAAAATGTTATTTTAACATTTTTATTGTTTGTCTGTGCGTTTGTTCACGCTAATCGCAGTTTTCAATGTTATATTTTGGCAAGGCTCTTCAGTGTTTTCTTTCAATTGCTTTAAAAAATGACATTTATTTAGAATTAACACTTAAAAATTGTAAAAAAAAGGTTGTTCGACAAAACGCGAGCCGTTCGCTAGTTAATTAATGTTTTTTGATTTCCATAAATTTCGAATTGTAGGAGCCAAAATCATTATTATTTATAAATTTTACTCTTATACACTTTCAGATATCATTTAGTTAGTTTTGTAAACCGTTTTCCAATTTTACTTTTTTTATCTTTCATCACTCGACGTACGTAAGTGAGTAGAAACAACTGTAAAACAACTTGTTATTTTCCATTACTTTATTTTTTCATTCGTCCGGAATGGATGTCATCATAATAAAAGCTAAATAAAACATAAACTTGGTTTTGTAGAGAGCGTTTTATTTAAATTGCTTACTTATATGTATTGTGATCGTCGTCAGTTCTATTGCGAGACCATGAAATACCCTCATTCAATTACAGCTACAAACTTATCTGCCAACCCACCATGTAATTCAAATAGTCTGAATTCTCGAGAAAGCCCCAAGCAACTATTTAATTTATTATACACCGCTAGCGTATCTGTAATTGTCTATCTTCATGTTTCCAAATGGCTGTATGCTATCTCCTGATACTAGAGTATCTTAATTTGTAACAAATTAAAGAACACATTCGGTTCGTTTTCTTTCTCCGTAAAACTGAGCTAAAGTATTATGGCTTTTTATCTCAGCCTCGCTCGGCCGGATTGGTAACGACGGTCGAAGTGACTTTGATAAGGACCAGCGCGGGCAGACACTCCGCGTTAGTGTTCTCTCCTGTATTTATTACTAATACAAAAAGCTCTGGATACGATGGACACATCATCCACCATACGTCTGCTCGGGCAGTTTGACTCGCAGATGCGTACGATTGTATGCGCCGGGGCGCGCTGCGTCGAATTTTAAATATCAACTTGTATTTTATAGCGAGTAGGTACTGGAGGCCATTTTTTCCACGATTCGTATAAATTCTCCTTGACTTTTAGTATTTTCGTTATAATAATATTAATATAACATATCCGTGTGTGATTGATTTTATAATGCCAAAATCATTAATATGTTTTGATTGTTGAGCGTCACGCGTCACCGATACAATCAACGCCTTTGTGACCGGTGACCTTTTAATGATGTTCATTTAGCGGTTGATAGGCGATACTGCGGCGTTGCACGCTGGCGTGTGTTTGATACGTGGCGACTTACCGCCGACGACCTGTACCGGCGGCCTGCCAGATCGCTGATTGATAGACCTTGTTCTATATTATACACCTGTGTTAAGCTAATGGTCTAGAGAATATTTAGAAAAAAACGTGACAAAATTGTTAGGAATTTTAGTGTAATATTGCTTTTACACTGTGTAAATGTGTCAGATATAAATTTTTTTTAAGTTATTCAGCGGAGGCTTGCTGGTATTTTAATTTAATATTAATTATAACAACTGAATTATTTAATACTAGTTCGATCATGACATATCATTATTTAAGAAAGAATTTAATTTCGTTGCGTCTGAAACTGTATTTTATTTTTTACTCCACTTCCTCATTTATTTTGGAGTGAACGTGTTGCCCACCAGCTTGTGACATGAAAGCAAGTCTAACCCGTTTTAATAATGTATAATTCAATGTATTTATTAAATAATTATTTTAAAAACTATTTTGTTCCAACTTGGTCTGCGTATGTTACTTGCCACGTTTTACTTATGTTGAAACGGTGTCACTACGTGGACACTAAATGTACAGTTTTATAACATAGTGTAAACTTATTAAATTTAATTGTCTTAATTATTATTTTTTTATGAAATAGAATATAGTATCAGTTAGGCGACAAAACACGGCGTTTCACCACTGATCACGTAATGTCTCAAAAAATGGTTGGAAAGAAAGGAACGGCGATAAGCAATCTAGATGTATTACAACTAAATTCTATTTAACCTATCTGTTTCTTAAGAAACACGGAAACACCACCGATAAAACTATAAATACATAGCCGCATTCTATTAAAAAGGTGCGTAGTAGGTGTCCGGGCTACATGGCTATTTTGGACTTTCGTAAACAAGTGTGCTTCATGGAAAATGATTACGCTTATAATCTTCAATAGAAGATACTAATAATGCCTTAAGCATATTGTCTATGTAATACAAATTATTAGCCATATTTCTTTAGAGTGGACTAAGGACTCGTCTTAGTTCTTGATTAACGATGTCGCGATGGTTGGTTTATAATATTTATTATACTAAAAAAGAAATAATAATATATTGGTAAATAGAAATAGAGGTATAATATAAAAATGTCCACATCTAGAGGTCAACTATTAAAATAAAAGGATATATGCATTCTAGTTAAATTGGATGACGTGGCATTTCCGGTTAATTTAGTCTCAACTACTAGTTGGTTATGCCCCTCAAAATAATAATTGTATTGTCTTTGAAATCCCCACACAAATGATCTCAATCATTAAAATAGTTATGGTAATTTAAACAAATTCAAGTTCTTGTTCATTTTTTTATTACTGTAGGTATACCTTCTTATTCGATTGTCTTATGTCTTAGTTATGAAATCTATTAGACATTTAAATGAATTTTATATGATTGATATTATAAGTTGTATCTAATAACTATTACTTAACGAAGCCGAACAATTTCTTTCAAGTGACGTTTGTCATATTACATGCATAGGTCAGTTGTGTATGCACCTTGCGTAACTGCTGGATAGGTACCGACGCTATGCTCAGATTTAAAATAATAAAGGATTTATATTCTATAATAGTACAACGAGTGATTCATCTGTTACGTGATGTAGGTGGTAGTTTTTATATAGCTTTACTTAATGCCGGTGACGTGGCAAATCGATGGACGACGACCTTGGTTGACGTACTAAATACTAATAGCTCTGATATGATAAGTTCAAGGTTCGTTCCCATACGGCTTCCATTGTAAATATACCTACTGTACATTGGGACGTATACATATTTTAAATTATATATTGTTACGAATAATTGAATGTTTTGTGGCTTTACAATAGAGCCGACTACAATAACGTGAACTTTTGGATATTTGTGAACCATGGCAAAGATAAATTGTGTTATATAACACAAAATCGATAAATTATATGAAATATTATTTAGTTAATGTGCCTACCTAATGTACATTTGTATTGTTTTTTCCGTCTGCGTAAGACTCTATCACGCAATAAATCTCTAGAGTGCTAACTAGGAAGTGTACAATAAAATAATAGTTATTCGTAGATATTCAGCTAGGTACTAGCAATATTTATCGATAAAACAAATGCTACAGATTTTATCAAATTGGGAAGTGACGTATTTTATTTTTTATACATGTACTAATATTTAAGCTCATATAGAGATAGCGTTGTCTATTTGTTTCTTTTTTCATTTAACATGTTTGCTTGCTTGTCTTCTATGGTGCCGTTCGTTTATTCGTTATTATGTTATTGCGTTTATATATTTTTCTTAACATCTGATTCTGATCTGATCTGAGATTTAGACAACTTCAGATTCAAGATTATTTTGTTCGTATTATATCACATTATCATATATCTCCAATCTTTTTTTAAATTTGAACAAATAAGAAATGAGTGTAACTTCTATTTTCATAGATGACCTCAGTTTCTTACTAACTAATATAAAATAATCGTATCGTAATTTGGTAATGTAGTGAGGAAAAACCTACAATAAAACTTAGATTTTATAAGGTGTCCTTATCTCATGATAACTTAATGTTTGTAACGTTAAATAAAATATATAATAAAACACTGTACTTTAACGCAAGCTAGTAAACAGGTCATTAGTGGACGTCGGCGGCTGATTTAACACCTCGGCAATCTTGTTGAAAGAAATACAATTATTCCTCCCTCCGCTCTCTCTATTTGGGTCAGTGTTAATGCTTTGAATGAAATTGTGTTTTCAGACTGATTGGGGTTTTTTTTTATATCTTGTAATGTTCTTTCGACCTGTATTGAAAGTGTAAAATTAGTAGTACCAAACGTAAAAACACATATTTAGAATTGAGAGAAAAGTCCAAAGTTAAAATTAATATATTAACTTAACTTTGTCGTTAGATTACCGTGTTTCCGTCTAAAATTATATGAACAGACAGTTTATATCACTTTACAGCAGTATTTTATGACTGCTTCAGAAATAATTGGTAATGTTACTCCAGTCCTCATATTTATAACATCGTATTAAATTTAACAGTTATTGAACAGACAGCTTGGCACGGTGATAGCCAAGTTACTCATAACCGGAGGCTGTGACAATTTTTTATGGTCCATATCCAATGTATAGGCTTGGCACGGCGTCCCTTATGTCTATGCCTAAAATTATAAACTTTATGTACTTGCCGTCTTGTTTTTTTTTTATTTTATCTGCTTGCTTATATTTTACTAGCACCTCGTCGTCACTAACCATTGCCATGTGCCTTAACAACACTTGGTTCATTTTCTCTATATGCACCTAACTGTAATATCGTCTTAGATGCATTGTTGTTGTTTTATTGCAATTTATCTGACGATATATTTTCAGTAATATTGTATTGTATATTATTTGTGGTAACGAAGTAACTAACTACCTGGTATCCTCGCTCATTGTCATTTTGTCTACTAATTCGATTTAAACGTCACTTAAGCAGCTTAAATTTTTCCACTCCCACAAACCTGAATCTTAATCTCCTAATGAGAATTTTTGAATGAATTGTTCAAACTCGGCTGGTGTCCTATTTTCTAGCGAGGTTAGTCACCTTCCTGCTAGTATGATTCCTTTGTCTTGCGCTAAGACGAGAGGACAGTGACATAAAAATATAATTTTCCTTCTTTTCAGCAGATATGTTCAAAGGAAAGTTGCTTTAGTCTTTTGTCGGTAATTGGCTATTATTTGTGCCAATGTATACTTTTTATATATTTAAAAATTTGCGTTCCGGCGGCTCGTGATTGTTGTAATCAAATCAATAAATGTCTGCATGTTCAGAAACTACATTTCCTTGATATTAAAGTAACTCAAATTATAATATAAATAACTTCACACTTGTATCCCGCACAAAGCATGCTAGAATGAGGGTATTTAGACATTTTCGTAACCCACTTTCCGCCGAATTCTCATTTGTTAGTGTTAAATTGTTCATTCCTCCAAGTGAGAATCTAACCAGCAACCGTCACCTTAACAGTCGCACGCTTTTGCCTTTGAGCAACGATAGCTTTAATTATATAAATAGAGTACCTACATTATCATCGCCGATGTTTCCATATGTAATGGGCAACATAATTTTGATAATATCCATTTGAGTATCTCGAGCAAAAACCACTCAGTTGACTTTAATGAGTTTGTATTTCCTAAGTTATGGTCCAAGCCCAAAGTTGTGTGCAAACTACACACGTCTACCTAAACGTGTTAATTTATGTATTAACTTGCATTTTGTTTGACCTACAAACTTTGTTCGTGATTATTATTATCAATTTTAAATTAATTACATTTATGATTTTGTGTATTTTCTATATAAAGTACCTATATTATATGCAAAATACATGAAACATTTAGAATGTTTATGGTGTGACTATTCATAAAAAAATGTTTACATTTAAACAATTGTATGTAAGTTAATATTATAATGCATGTTATATATTTTATTAATACTAGTGTTCTTAGTATTTTAAATTTTCCAATTTTAATCACTGGTCTTGCTATGTTCTGAAAATGTATATTTTTCATTATACAACAATACTGTGCTTTACATAAGTATCTCGTTTGTTTGATTGGGAGCAAAAGTAGAGTTTGTGGCTCATCATATATATGTATATACCTACATATATTTTATATTTATTATTGGTATCATTTACTTGTTTACGGTTCCAGATTATGCAATAGTTAATTAACAAGTGTCTTACATAATTTTTAAACGTACTGCTGCTCGGTAATTGCCTTAAGTGCTACATTTTACAATAAACTAGAGTGCAGTGTTTTCAACGAGGTTTCCATTACTATAATGGCAATCATACTGTGTATTTTTTGCTGTAGAATAAATTTATTAATGTGCAGAGATGTTTATTTAGGACTTGTGAAAGTAATGTGTGTGTGTGGGATGTACACGCTATATAGTTCTATAAAAAATATGCCAAAATGTTGTTTTGTGAAACATTCACGTTGCCGTTCATAATCTCTCGTATTCAAATCCACCAATTCATTCACCAACTGTGTATTTGAAAGGCACCATTCAGTTCGGATTTTTCTTTGGTCCGATTGAATTACTAAAACTAGAATGTATTGGGAGACGTTAGTGCTATTTATATTTTTCTATATTATTTGGAATACTTATACAAAGGCATTAGGAAATTGCAATCGCATAGCTGCAATCCAGATGATTTTGCGGGGCAGTAAGACCGGTCTCATCCATTTAGTTGGGTTACGTAACTCCTGACTCGGATTGATAAGTATTGCTACTATTATACACAACAAGCTCTGTTATTCTTTTTTGTTGTTAATTTTATTAAAACAAAGCCGCTGAACGAAGTATATATTCGTATATAATTGCAATTTTTTTCGTGCCTATTGTATGGTCTGCTATTTCTCAACCAGCCGAAGTATTATCATGTTTCTTGCCGTTGCCTTCCAGTTTGCCTCCGTCGGACTCGTTTCCACATGTTTTGTTTCACAAACACCTTTGCTTTCCTTTCTCACATCCTTAAAGCCATTGTGCGCGTTTTTATAGCACCTAAATGTGGACTAACAATAGTGTGTTTACTTCACCTCCGTACTACACGTCGGCTGTCGCTGTGACGCGTACTGTTTGATAGAAATTAATTGATAATATATGAAATATAAAACTATTTTTTTAGCTTCCGAATTTTTTTGAAGCATTGCGTGTTGGGTGGCGAAAATCAACACCGCGAAAGAAGCATTTAGTATGTAAAATAAAAACAACTATTATAGCGCTTTCTGTTATGTGCTCATTTTTATATCTCTCTTAAACATCAAAGGTATATTTTTTATTTATATAAGTACGTAAATAATTCTTATTGTGGCCATTATACATAATACTCACGACCGACTACATTAACTCTGTTGGAGTAAACAAAGAAAGTAAGCATTTTTTTTCTGTACTTATAGTTAAGTTATATGCATTATGTGTACGAGTATACTTAGTCGGATATAATATGTAGTTATCTTATCTAAATAAAATATTCTCTATTTATATTTTTATTCATTACTTTGTACTATCATTGTCAATGTTAGAGTGTAGAAACAATGTTTGACATGACGGTTTAACATGAATTATATTCTCGACGTGCGACAAGAGAATTCCTACAATGACAATACGTACTACGTCATGTTACGTAATTATCGGTGTTAAATAATGATTTGACTCAGCAATGGATGTGAATCAATATTTATTACACTCTGTAGTATATCATATTAGCGTTAATAAATGAAAGTATAAGAATAAAACGGTTATTTTTCCAATGGAATATATTTATTTCTTTTTCATCTTAAACAGAAAGTTGTTTGACTTTGAAAGGATTTAAAGAAAATAATTTACTCTCAAACAACGGTAAAAAAGAAAGTCGTCAAAGGGCACCGGGACCGGGCGGTGAGCGTGACAGAGGTCGCCTAAGGACTCGCGTGGGCGGATCACGTGAGATGATAGCGTCTTGAGGTAAATGCTTTCCGCTATTATTGCTGCAGCTATTAGATTGAAGATTCTTTACATTTACAATAATAAAATGTACAGGAAAAACATAATAAAATAGAGTTATAGTTAATATAAATTTATATAGTATGGATGATGTATGTGCGTTTGGCATTTAAAAAAGTATTGTAGTTTTTTGTGGAATGTTTGATTTTTACATTTATGGCAGCATTTACAGTAAAACAAAAAAATTGAACGATTTCATACGCAATTTAGTTATACGCTTATATACATGCAGGCGGAGCCGCAGGTAAAAGCTAGCTAACATATAAAAGCGACATAGCAAACAACTGGTGTTTTGAAACTCCATAGGGCGCGTCACTCAGCTGGTCGATGGACAGCTGGAGGTCACCAATTAATTAGAAATATTAGAGTGGACGTGTATACGTGGGCCGCGCTCGACTCTTGTGGAACAATTTGACGTGACATTATTTAGAAAATGACATTTTTGGTATAGGTTAAAAACCAACATGCGATATCGTAAATTTCCTTTATGACATGTTTATTTTTATTTAGATAAATGTTATAATGATAAATGTATGAATTTAGTTTTAAATCTTTATTATATTCTAAAGCTATGGACTTTCGAGAAATATACGTAGGTACATATGGAGGTACATAAGCTGATTTTAATTACATCTGAGTTCTACAAAATGTTATCATTTTCTAGAAATATCCAGTTACGGTCTTTATTTCTAGAAACGTCTATGCCGATGTAGTAGTGTGCGGGCGAATATCCTGCCCAGGCTTGTTAGATAAAGTGCAATTAAAGAACATTATGTTATAAATAACGTTATTATTGGCAATAGGACTACTTTATTTATTTTATGTATGTTTAGAAATATCATATGAGGATTTGAACATACGAGTATTATTTTAGTAGTAGATATAATTTTTTGCAGTAAAAATTCTCAGTTCCTTCCTTTCCAGACTTTCTATTAAATTATAATCTTTATTTATAATTACATCGTAATTGATCGATGGGTGTACATGGAAGATACCTATATAATAAAAAATGTTATCGGAGCATTTAACATCTGTTTGTTTGTTTGCCTTGCCTTTGTTCATGCTAATCTAAAAAACGGCTTAGTGCATTTTTCACTATTATATTCTACCAAACTTCCCTTAACATTTAGTGATTGTTTTAATTCAATCGGTTTATAAATAAAAATGTTATATCAATTTACAGTATTTATTTCGACAAAATTGCTATATTTTTTTATCAAATTGACTCAAACTTTAGTTTTTAATGAAAAACTTTAGTTTTAAAGGCAATATCTATTGACAGTATTGTCTTTAAAGCTGAATTTTATTGGGCGAAGCCTCGAGCGGGTCGCTAGTATTATATGAAATAGTGTCCTATCATTACAGTTCGTTATATAACATTATTTTCGCTATAAAACTGTCCTTCCACCCGTTCGCCATTAAAACTATCGTCGCTCTATCTCTTGTTCAAGTAATTAAATTTACAAAACAATAATTTAAATTTAAAGGAAATAAAATATTTTTATGGTCATTATATTATCACCCGAGACGTTGAGCTTAAAGCCTTCTGTAATACCACTGTTTTAAGGTTCATTCTTTAAATAAGTTGGTCGCGTTAATGAGTCGTTTACCTAAAGTTTATGTTTATATCATTTTAAAGTAATCAGATAAAGCCAGTTTCGAAATAACCAAAGTTGTAGGTACCACTACAAAGTTATATACGAACAGGCTTTCGTTTCTTGTGCCACTTACGAGTATAGCGACATTTCTGCTCGTTTTATCTTATGGGCGCTTGTTAAATTTTTATATATTTTTATATGTGGCTGCAGTCTCTCTTTAATTTGTTGTTATGGCTTGAGTTGTGCCACTCAACACGCAATGCCTCCAAAATTCGGCGATAAGTGGAGAACGGAGTGTCTTAACACTAAGTTCTCTCTGACTATCCTGCTGAGTGCGGGATACAGTGTGAAGCTGATTTTCTTTCCTTTAGAATATTCTTTATATTAATAGTAATTATTGTACTATCGAGCATTTCATCCATAATGTGATGTGTCCCTGAAATTTGTTATTCGACTTGATGGAAAGTTTATGCAAAAATATATTTCTTATTATTAAATTATTTTACTTTGCATAAAAATGTGTTATATGATACATTTTTTTGTGAATTGTGTGATACTTGAATATTCGCTTATCTTTTAGCTGCTACTGTTTGAGACCTTAGCTTTTTGACATTCATAATCAATTTTATATAATAATCTGTAACTAATCACAGTGTAATTTAATATACGTTTACATTTTATCATAAATACAAATTCATTGTTACCTAAAAATGACTAGTAAGAATTAATTTCCTACTTTTGTTTTTTGGTATACAATTTAAATATTTCCAGCAGTTATAACACCACTTGTAAACACCGTTTATTGCGAAATTTGTGTTTTAATTTAACGAAATTAGACGGCTTCTTTATCAAAAAACCGTTTCCTCTTACAAAACTCGAAATATTGTTTCGCAAATTTCAAATTTATGTTTATTGTTAAGAAACAATTAAGAGCTGCCCACGAAAAAACTTTCCTAACAAATTGCTTGTAAAAGAAAGTGGCTACGTCAACATCACTTTTACCTATTATTTTTTAGGTAGGTACACACATGTGTTTTATTCAGCTGCCAGTTTATAGCTTGACTTGACGCTTTAATCGATTATATAAACAAGGTAATTTAATTACTATGGTTGCCAAAAAATAGGTAGACATAATTGAGTTTAGTGTAAAAAAAATAACATATAGAATTTACTATAATAAGCTATATCTTTTATTTTTTTTCACGCTCTATTTGAGATACAGCGGAGAACGGAGATCCTATTGTCAAGATATTCCATTCTTCGTTTTATGCTTGAATTCTTTGTATGTTGCGGAGAAACTACACTAATTAATTTCCCTGAGTAAGAATTGAATCTCGCGTTAACACTGTTTCATATATCTAGTACTTGTATTATAAAATATTGCCTAACTTATATAATTCCCTTCTTGATATATATCAAGCAAGAGATAGGTTTGATATTAAATTCAAACTAACAAGTAACATACTAACTAATCACCCACGTTGGACAGTGGCTGAGATCAAACGAGCACTTCTTGAAATTCTAGGATTTACACATGCTTTAATTTTGTAGGACACTTTGAACATTTCCAGTTATGATGGTTTTAATTAACTTTGTTGGGATCTCACTTAATACGTTATATTAAAATAATCTGATATATTATATACCTTTCTATCTATATCTTTTAGAAAGTAATAATAATATTTAAATTTCAATAGGCGTATTTGTAGTGTTGATCCAAACCTGGCACGGTCGAAAATATTCTGTTTATGTTCGATAAATGTGGAAATCAAACCTACAACCTTCAGCTTGTGGCAGTCTAGCCCCCACGCTGCCTCCCTCATGCGAGAGATGTTTAATGGAGACTTAAAATCCTTAATAGACGAATTTGGCAAATTACAAAAGAAATAGCACATTTTTAATTAATAACAAATGTTATGCAAATATAATTTAATCTAATAATTATAGTAACGGTAAAAATACACATTAGGTTGATTTTTTATACGTAAAAATAAACGGAACTTAACTTGGAAGCTTAATACCTCTAGGAAATTAAATAATTTGCAGAAGACGCCGTTAATTTCCCGTCTAAAGCAATAAATGACAGTTAATTTATTGACCCGCAAAATTGATATTGAACGGTTATTTTGGCAATACTTGTATTATATCTGTAAAAGTATTTACAGTTAGGTTCTTCTAATTCATAAACAATTATTTTTTTGTTTAATTTAAATATACACATGGATTTATCTTTGAAAGTATGAAATATGTAGCATTTATTATAGAGTAATATGTTAAATGTTTACTTTTTCATTTTGTAGCTTATCGTTCGTTATATGCATTTGAGAATGACTAATGTTAAATTTATAGAAATGTGTATAATTCAAACAGTTTATTATTTATTTAAAGCTAAAGTGACGTCTTTGACTGTTTTGGCTAGTTGTTCAACCAACCAAACTCAAATGAAAATAAACTGTATAGGCACGTTACGCAAATGGCAAATAAACCACCTCAGTCCATTTGAAATCCTATGGCGTTACGGAGTGCTCGTCCATTTCCCATCTGTAACTCAATTGGCAGGCAATCTCGCGCCGGCGCCGTCATTACAGCGCTGCCGGGCCCTGATGAGGTGGAAGCAACAGTACATCCCTCTGTCACGCGGCGTTTCCGCACTTTTTTAAAATATAATATATAGGTATATTTCTCTCAATATATGTGGTTGTTTTTTTGTTGGTGGTGTCATATTATGGAAGGAATTGGATTTGGCAAGTTCTTTGTTATTTGATCTTGTACCAAAGGAAAATGGTGAAAGTTATTAGTGATTTAATGTTTATTGATGGAACTATCTAATTTTATAGACTTTTTGTTATTATCTATTATTTGGTGCAATGCGCGCCATGAAATATCATTTTCGCCACAAGTATCATTTCTATAATGTGCACGTTTTCACGATAATTTCCAATTAATCTCAACAAGTGTTGTAAAAGCGTGGAGTTGCAACGTGCAGGTTTTCTTGCCTTTTTTGCCAATGTAGTTTTCCCGATAACGTCGAGTGATTGATATTAACGATCTCGGTGAAGAACAACTTTCAGTGTGGTTTCTTGTAATATGAAGATGTTTTGAAATATATGTTTCGTTATATAATATGTTTTTACAATACGAGTGTTTATATAAACAATTGTTTATACTGACATTAATTTTTACTGATTCACCAATAGGTAACAGATATGTTACATTTTATGCTAATTTATATTATTTTATTATGTTACAGGTAAATAATCATCTAAGCTTTCTCTACCAAGCGTACTATTGACTCGGTGAGAAATTAAAGTGCTTCTCAAATTGTAAGTAACATTCACTCCTATACCTTCTTTTTTCAATAAATGTCAGTAAATAATCAGAATATGAACATATAAAGATATATACAACCCCAAAATCCGATAGCAATCATGACGCGCGTAGGTATATCGGTCTGTTTGTATCACAAGTTGTCAATATCATCGTATTTCGATTAGCTTTCGGCTGAACGCTCAAATGAACAGCAATTTTATCGCGACACCCATATTGCGGGATTGTGAGGGCCCACTGGAAATTTGTCGATTACGCACCCCCCCCACACGCCCTGAACGATCTACGCGACATTTTCACACTAATAAATACGTGTAAATGAAATTTGATATGAAATATTTGCTTATATTACGATAATAATTATTATGTACTTATTTGAGATTTTGTTGTTTTATAATTATGGATATTTTCAATCCTGTTGACGTATACTTTTCCGCATTCAGACCCTTTACAGTATTTGTACTTGACACTAATTAAAGGAACAATAAACAATGATATGCTGTTAAACATTCTTGAAGGTTATCATTATAATATAAAGGATATCCAATGTAAGTGACTAGGTATACTGATTATTTGTTTTATTTCACGCTGTATCCCGCACATTACAGGGTAGGCAGGAGTATGGGTATGATTGATTTTGTTTCTTTTCTTTCTTGGATAGAAGAAATTACCTATATAAACTTTTTGCCTTTAATGTAGTTTTATCCATGTATGATGACTTAAATGATGAACATAGTGAAAAGTCATTACGTTCTCTCCGTTTTTGTGGGTAATGCATGAGAAAAAAAACAATGATATACAATGAAAAAAATGATAACAATGATATAACGTTGCACAATATTTGTGCAACACGCTTGCTCGCGCCTATAACTATGATAGAGGAAAGTGGGCCGTTACGAAAGTGCGGGGTGTCTGCCAAACTTTGCTCACTCCATGCCAATAGCGACCGTTAATAGTCGCGCACACGTTTGTATCCGTTACTGACATTTCCACGCGAAATATATTAGCTAATTCACATGTCTCATTAATAATATAGGAAAATCAGTGAAAATATCTGTCTGTCTTAAGACATAAGAAAATTATATATTAGCAATATTTATTTATTATGGTGGTACAGTAAAGTAAGTTCGTTTAATTGAAAATTGTATGGTAATTTTCATTTTCTACGCGTGCTTATTGCTTTATATTAAAATTATTTATGAAGAATATAATCTAATTATTAATATTAAAAATATATTTTTAACAGTAAAATGTAATTAAAGGCGAGAGAGCTAACATTTAAACTTCAAACTCTTACTTAGTCCTAGTTGTTGGTATCCTAGCAATTAATTAACGTTGTGATGCACACGAGGCGTGCTAGTTGTCAAGTGAGTCTAGTATTAGTCCTGAGTGTACACTCAAAGTTTAGAGCACTCAGAGCTTCGTGAAAGCAAAGCTTAGAAAATAGTGTGTATTGTATTCCATACGGTTGTAAACGGACCTTCTTTCAGCGTCAACGCTGCACTGGCGTCGCGTCACTTTCACAATAGAGTATCATATCTCACGTCACGTATCACGCTACTGATGCATTTATTTAATTAAAACTTTCTAAAAGCTTTTTAATTTGATATTTACTATGTATGATATTAGTTTCTACCTTGACATCCTCGCTAGTACCTGCCATTCTTTGTATCTCTTTGTTGCGGATTCGATCAGCTAAGCTGACTCCGCATATCCTATGAAGAGATCGCATCTTTCTTTTGCTGATCACTAAATCTAAAATAAATCATTTAATACCTAGCTCTACAACCCTCCGCCAAGAGTTGCTATCGCCAGATAATAACATTACAATTTGTAACAGTTAAACAATTTTGCTTGCACACAGCGCCCGCATCCCTGAACAAGAACAACTTTAATCAGAAACATTGTACTACTACATTACTAGAAGTTGCTAGAAGTAGAAGTTACCAGCCCATTATAAACTACTCTACAGTCACTTCAAGATTGATGAATCCATAATCGTATAGCTAATTGATGTATTGATGTTTTTTTATGTAGAACTCACGCTCTACTTGAACGGCCCCAATCACAATATTGTTATATATTAGCTGCATTTCTATACGGGGCGAGCGTCCCAGTTGTCGCCGGACCGACTTGACCCGCAACCGACGACCTTATCTGTCCGCTCGAGGCCATAAACATTTCATTTTAACGGTTGCAACCACCAACGCCCGTATTGAATCACTTTTTGACTTTGTATAGATATATTAGATACAAAATATTTGAAAATACAACTCGCAATTTGTGGTATTACATTAAAAATATCATTCTTTAAGGCGTTTGATGTTAATCCTATATTAATTAAAAAAAAATCAAATCAGCCTTACGTTGTATGCCGCACACAGCAGGGTAGGCAGAGGGAACCTAGTGTTAAGATACTCCCTTTCCCACTTTCTGCCGTATTCTGGTGGCATGTACTAATTTCGTCTTAAAAAAAGTGTTCTTATATCAATTAATTGAATTTCGGCGTATTACATGAAGATTACGATTTACGACGACGAGACCGAGAATTTATTACGACATAGTGCCAAAATTAAGCGCTCTGCACAGTACAGTGTTTGTCTAATAATAAAGTTGAAAATCTCAATGTGCCTCCCAGATACAAACAGAGAAATGGCCGACAGCAACTGTTGCAAAAAATATTGGCAACCGTTTCAGCTCTGTATTATTAGTTTTTAGTTATAAATCATTAAATTATTTCACTTGTTATGACTTTGATAAATTTGTTTTCTTAATTTACTTAGAGATACTTGAAGACGGGTAAATTGTATATAACAAAAACAAAAAAGAAAGTAAATCTTACATTATAGAGTTTTATTATTTTCATTTTAAAAATTTAACTGCACCTGTTTCTCTGAAAATGTACTTACTACATATAGGAGTGAGTTGTTTGTATTTAAAATTAATATTTACAGTTAAATATGAAACATTTCGAAATAATCCGCTTACGCTCATTAATACCATACACGGTAAAGACTATAATGATGTTAAATATCAATTTGATATGCGAATATTCGGATTAAAGAGCATATACATACTTTTAAATAGAATATAGAAAAGTGATAATATTATATGACATTCTATTTAACTTATATCACAAGCTTAGCTCAAGTCTTCACTTATAACAAACAAACTATATACTGTATAGTATATCAATGTAACAGTGGCTATATTTGAAATTCCATTATTTTTATTCCCCTGTAGGTCCAGTCGAGCTGACCTCACAGTAACCTTACTGTAAAATTCAAGTCGTCCTCACATCAGATCGACTTCCGCTCGATACTAGGCGGGTTAATCCGTAGAAATTGAACTTTTAATGCGCAGCTATGTTTGTGTTATGCCTATATAGTATTAAAATTTATATTTCGTATGATTTTAGCAAAATTACAAAAACATTATGAAATTGCAGTTGTAAGACGATACTAGCCGTAGATTCAGCCATTCGTATTATAATATTGCAACACTCTTTTTAATGTAAACATCTAACTATAGCTGTAAACGTACTTTATAATAACTAATTATGTTTTATTATTTTTTGATGCGCTAAAATTGAATATTATCTATGTGTTTTTCAGGTGTATGACATTTACAGCTTGTAAAATCTGACAGTGCGTAGGTACTGGTTATTTTATTCATAACCATATCTTTTAATATTTATACGCAGCATGTTTTTTATTATAATATTTTGGGTCTTTTGGAAATCGTAAAAAACAAAATACTCGATATTTTGTTCTTAATTGAAGAGCTCTCGTCCTACCAGCCGTCTCTGAAAGTTCTAAAAAACAAGATATAAACGTAAAAGTTTATAGCAGATATAAACAAAACTACAGTTTACGAGCATAGTGATATGTACAGGCGGGTTGATGAATAAACCAACCCGACTGAGATAATATTCGGGCGTAGCTTGTGTTTTCTGTGTAACTTTATTACTCTTGCTTCGTTTTGTTATAGGTAGCTATATATACCAAAGTAAGAAGTAGACTATATACTAAATCATAAGTCTATATATGAATATAAACTCAATTAAAAAATTTAAAAGACATTTTAACCCGTTTTATAATCTAATCATAAAATATATTTGATTGCGAAACCCGTGACTTTATGGCTTACAGTTATATTACACGTTTCACATAAAATCGAATGTAATTATGTTGTAATGTATGTTTAAGTATGTAATTTAAATTTCAAGATAATGTTTTTTGCTTGCGCCGTCCGCCGCGCCGGCCGCATAGACGCGACAGCTCACATACCCATAAATCATCCTCAATACGTCTTGCATTTACATTTATCACTCTCCCACTATGAATATGCCACCAACAGTTATTTCCAATATCGTTGTATTGATCAATTTGTTATCTCTACATTTATGTTATTTAGCTGATTTATTTATAATTTAGTTGATTTAATTATTGTAGGTTATTGCTTATATGATATTTTGCAAAAATAACTTCTTATAAGCAGAAATTGAAGATCGGAAGATTTGATGACACAATTATATCTTTAAGTTTTTTTATACTGCAGCATATAAAAAGACAAAGATAGATGTTAAACTTAAAGACAGTATATCATGCAAGATAAACATAAAAATTAAAGCTAATGATGATAGCTTCTATTCATCTCTTATTAAGTGATTGTTTGAAGGAATATTGTTCTATCTGTAACGATGACGTCACGATATCGGGCTTTCCTGCCCTGAGTCATCCATGCGGGGGTCTAGAGAAGCCGCAGAATAGGGACGGCGGAGTGGAGTGACTAAGTGACACATGTGGATGTGTATATTTACTTGTATTTATATAGTTTTAGTGGAAGGATTGTCACGCTGCGGATATGAAATTCTTTTGTATTAGAATCTAATTATTACTTGCTAAACTTACTTTTTATATAGACAATTTCAATGTTTTTAATGGTCTAATAAAACGGTATAATATTATAAAATAAATTTTCTAATTAATTTATAGTGGCAATGTTCAATGAAAATTCTTATTCGATTTAGCAAAGTTACTGGTTCTATAAGTCGGCACTTACGTTACTCAAACACTTTTAAGTGAATTTTAAAACTACTGCTATAAATATGTTGAAGCCGAAGCATTGCCTACATGCGACTGATATGGGTATATTATACATGTATGGATGCCTATGCAGTCGCGCCGTTTTTGGATATGAGCTTTTATGGCGGCGTCACTTTTAGACTTGAACTCATTTGGTTTTTAAGGATAGTTTGTAAGATTCGTGATATATTTTCCTATAGAAGCCGGCGGGTTTTCTTTTAAAGGCCGGCAACGCACCTGTAGCTCCTCTGGTGTTGCACGGGGTCGTAGGCGGCGGTGATCACCATCAGGTGACCCGAACACTCGTTTGCCTTGTCCTTTTTTCATAAAAAAAAAATAGAAATAGCTTTATTTTTAAGAGCATTTTGCCCAGTTAAATCCTGTAAGTTTTTGTGGTTTTATTCTATATTCTTCAGCTTCAGAGGGAGCTTAGTATTACTACAATCCGATCCCCATTTTCCGCCAAATTCTCCAACAATTGCGTGCTGGGTGACAGAACTCAACGCCACTTTTTGCCTCTACACCAGAGCGGAGAAATGAAAATATTAAATATTCCATTTCCCCGAGTGGGAATCGAACCCACATCCTGTCGTATTTACGACTGGCCACTATTTATTCTACTTATTCATCATGAATCTTTTAATATATTATGTTAAAATCATCTAGAAACTATGCAGATGAGGATGTTTGCCTTCGACGGTATGCAGACGTCTGTACTGGCATAGATCACGTTCCCTGAATCATTTGGCCTCTTGACAACCGAACGAAATGTGATTAATAAATTGTATTCTTCTTATATTAGTAAACTAATTATAGACTCAATAGTCAGAAAAATATGCGTTGACTTACATGAGATGATGATACTTTAGATTAATTTTGATATCGTCAAGACTTCTTATAGTCTCGTTTTAGATTTATCTAGAGAATACGTTACAAGGCCCTGTGTGTTATCCTCTAGAGTGGATACGTGAGGTTGGACGATAAGGAGATAAGATTTCTTTCTCTTTATATTTTAATGGTTAAGAATTACAATACAATGACAAATTATATAAAACAAAAAATTTGTCGTAAAAACAAGCCAATAATGTGTCTCTCTAAGGTCATAACAATTTGTCAAATTATTCATTTAATAACATAACTTTAAAAAATATATCACGGATATTAATGATTTTATTAATATAATTAATTTTATGTATAGTGCTTAGGTCAGGTTAAATTTAAATAATAATAATAATAACTTTATTTTTATCACCATTTAGTTTCTTAAATAATTAAATCCGTTCAGCGTGATTAACAGTTACATTCACGGTAACATACAAACAGAGAAATGTGTGTATTTTTTTATCAACTTCAGCAGAACCTTGTGTTAAGACACTCCGTTTGATGCACTTTCCGTCGAATTTTCCGAGGCATTACATGATGAGTGGCGAAACTTAACGTCGGCTTAACTTGTGTATAAATATTATAAATATATGTTACGAAACTAGTGGAAAGTTTCACCAATAAATGAAAATACAATAGGCACGCTGCCGTTCTGTTCTGACAGCGTCGCGCACAGTCGCACAGCGTACGTAATGTGACGGGGCGCGGGAGCTGACAGCATTGTCTCTGCCGATGATAACCTGTTACGTACGGTGGACAAGTTAGTTGGTCTGTTTGTTTTGTATATATACATACTATTTGTTATTTATATCACGTACATGTTAGATGTGAGGCCGTGGAAGACTACGGGTTCGATGCTGAAGACTGTGCGTATTATATTTACAAATAAGTTCACGTATAACGTTTTGATAAGTAAAACTTATAATGATTTTGAATCTCCATTAATCAAAATATGTATAATTAATATATATATATATATATATATATATATATATATATATATTATAATAAATTTCATAATACAGTTATTAGTTTATAGAACTTCTCCTTGGCAACTAAACCAGTTATAAAAAATATTTCTAAATCTCATAGAAGGAACGTTAAATATAAATCAATCAAACATTTTTTAGCAATTAACAGACACGTTGATAAGAAACATAACTTTGAATATGTAATAAAATGAATAGCGGCCATAACGGAAGTTATTAACATTGAATGCAATGGAACGATATAGAGTGTGTGAGCAGAGCAAGGTTGACAGCGCCCGCTGCGGCTCTCGTTACTGAGTCTGAGACTGACCCGGACCGGTATCCTTGTAAGTCTAAATTGAATATATCTACATTCCTAAACTGGATGTCTGTATCGCCTATATATTATGCAGGTGTATGTAGGTAAGGTTAGGTTAGGTTAGTTAAATATGATTTATTAAACTGAAATTAAAAATAATTCTTATTAAATATCTTTAATACTTTAAAAATAACTGTGTAGAGTTGGAGAATGCCTCAGTGCAAATATAAAAGATTGTGATTATTTTATTTTACGATTTTATAAAAAACCGTTACTTAATATTTTTATTAAAAAAGTACTTTTTAATAAACGTTAAAATGCTTGGATGATAACATATTGAATAACAACAAAATACGAGAAGTGAAAGTGCATACTTGCAGCTTTTTCTGCAATATCAATATTTATTCAATTATGGTTTCTTGTAAATATTACCAGTAACTTGCTTATGATATTGTGGTTTTATACCTTCGCGTTCAGAAGTATTTTGCTTAGTACTAAAATAGAAATAGTATTAGATACTAGACTTAAAACTAATCGTATAAAGTAATTTATATCTAATTGGAGGCGTTTCGTTAAATTTTGACTAATAAAAAATCTGTAATGACTTATATTAACGCTAAAATAATATTTATTTGAACATTATTTTCTTGCACATTTTATATACATATACAATATAAGTGTGAATGACTAGTAATCTTTAACCGTTTGTAGACCTATAGAGAGCATTTGCATTTAGCTTAGATAAAGTAAATAAATTGTAACTTTGACTGTACAACAAGAATTTTAATGCAGAAATCGACGTTGTGACTTCCTTATTAGGCGACACTGTTGAAGGAACCGCCCATGTTCAACACTTGTGTTATTGGATATTCTTAGTAAAATTTGTTGTTTTCTTATAAAATACTTTACTTTAAATTATAAAACAGTATACATTTTTTTGTAATTTTAATAATTAAAATTTTAATGTTGCAATTTATTTATCAGTAAGTAACTAAATTGTTAGCCGACGAGGTAAATCCCTTGTATTATATCCTTTATATTATCAGCTCATTGAAATGAAAACCTTCACTCAGTTTGTTATAGACTTTTAATTAAATGTAAGCGTGCCACTTGTAAATTGTGTACGTAAGCCTGTTCGCAAAAACGTAAGTAAATGTCGTATTATCTGCACAAACAAAGGAATAAGGTCGTGTCGCGAGTCTCTCACGCGTAGAAAGTCGCGATTGTGTTGCGTTGCGGTTCGGGGTTCCTTTCTGGCCGTGTGTGGTCAGGATGTGATGTTTTTGTATTTGGACAGCTCTAGTCATTTATGTTTTTATAGTAATTTAGTAAGGTAGTTGTTTCAAATTCAAAACATTCTTTATTCAAATAAACTTATAATAAGCACTTTTGAATCGTCGAATGAACATATGAACAAAAAGCTACCACCGGTTCGGAAGGCAGTTCTGCTGAGAAGAGCCGGCAAGAAACTCAACAGTTGCTCTTTTCAAAATCAATGGTACAATCTATTATATTAGTTGGCAGCTATCTTGCATTACATTCAGTAGACATTAATTCCATACATGTTTGTCCTCTACATATTCTTGAACAGTGTAATAAGCTTTACTTGTCAGAATTTTTTTACTGATATTTTAAATTTTGGAAGTGGCAAACCTAGAATACACTGCGGAATTTTATTATATACACGTATTATATACTTATTATATGCTCAGACCCATAAAAGATTTATTAACTTTTTGGAGGCAAAAACTTGGAGTAACAATCTTTGCTTTATTTCTCGTTCCTATAGTATGATTGTCACTATGTTTACTATGACAATGTATATTTTGTGGGACAAAGAGAATATTATTATTATACGTCTCACAACATTTCTAATATTATAATGTTCTGTGGTCCTGATATTATATTTTTGCTTCTTGCGATTTCCCCTAGTCTGTTATAAATAATATTTCCCCAACAGAAATCACTAACAATTTTTAAATTATAAACATCACGCGTTCACTGAGTCACTTACTTGCAATATTACAAGTGTGTCGCTGTAAATGCGATAGATCGTTGGTTCTATTCCCACTCGAGGTGATGAAATATTTATTTTTTTCATTTTTTCGCTCTTTTAGCCAGGCAAAGCATGGCGTTGAGTTCTGCCACTCTATACGCAATGTCTCCAGAATTCGACGGAAAGTGGAGAACGGAGGTATCTTACCACTAGGTTCCCAGGTTCCCTCTGCCTACCCTGCTATGTGCGGGATATAGTTACAGTGTCGGGGTACAGTTACGATAATTAAAGTAGGTACACCATATGTATCAAAAGTATAAAAATGTAGTTGCAAATTATTAAGCTCAATCTAGTTTAGAGTTTAGACTGTGATCTCACACTATCTAAGTCTTACCGGGTCAGGCGGGTGAATGGCCTGTCCTGTAAGGTAGAGTGCCCACTAAAGCATAGCACAATCTATTTCTAGTTTCGAGCTTCTATCCTAAGATATTATTTTTTAATAATTTCTTAAATATAGAGATTTTTGGTGCACGCTCATTACTTAGAGTTCTATTAGCAAATGTAGTATTAGTAGATACAAATTATAAATGATTAGAGCTATATTGCTATGTAACGTCGTCTCGCACCACTGTGATACAGGCTTAGTACACCGAGGTGCCCTGAATGGAACGCGAGCGATCCTTGACACGCTAACGCCGCGTCTCCGCTCGCATACAACTATGTTGCGGTGAGGTGAAAAACTGACGTTATTTATCTTTGCCCTATTTTGTTATTTTCTAGAAAGTGCAGTTTTTTTAGTCTTAATTACTAGTTATAATTTAAATTGTTTTCTTACTTAATTTATCAAATTAGAAGCAGTATTTTTTTTAGTTTCTATATATTTATTAAAGGGACTTAAAGGACCTCTCAGCTATACACTTTTCGCCACCTTCAAATTTTATGAATAAAAATAGATGGCGAAACCCCACTCGTGTCTTTTCTATTATATTTATAGATTTCCTAACTAGAGAGGAACAAAACTATTAATAATGATATACATTATATATACATTTGTCACACATAGAATTTGAAGTCGAACCCATCGAATGTAATGGTATGAATGAGCAGCGCTTTCAGCAACGTGGCATCTAGGTCACCGACGACGTTAAAAATTCTTTTCACATAATTTATAAGTCTACTACGTAAATAAAACTGAAATATAGTAAAAGTTAATACAAACTAACAAGGTTGAAAGTGCATAGAACTCCGCAGTGAAATGCCCCCGCCAACCCGGTATTGTTTCGCTGGCAACGTCACACAATGCGTTTAAAGAAACTTTTGTTTTTCCACCCGTAGCTCTAGTCTAGATGTCCAACATGAACGGTAAATAAATAGCCGTGTCGTTGAAAATATATTTTGCAGGTCAAAATATAAATTTCAACAAGAAATTTGTTGAAATTTATATTTTCGTAATAAATGCAATATTACAGCATATCCTGCGTGAAAATGAATATAAAAAATAAGTTTTAAACTCATTAGAAATGTATAGATCAACGAGGATCCGGGTGTATGGACTTTTAATTAAACAGCACTGCCAAGTCGCCATTGTTCTTCCGTCCACTGGCAGCACGATGCATTTTGTTGAAAGTTTATTTTCACACTTCGCTGAGATTATGATAAAAGATTGAGTCACATTTTATTATGTTAATATTATTTTTATATATTTTTAAATAAATCTTTTATGCTAGTTACTGAAATTAAATTTATAATTAAAAGTAGATTATTATACAAATCTATAAATATGTGTGTGTAGGTATGTAGACAAAGTAGATTTACAGATATATATTTTCATATTAATGTTAGTGCTATGACATTTAGTTGGTTTCCGGTTTACAGAAACGTCGATATATTTCTTAAGCGGTCTAGTTGGACCTGAGATAAATTATTTTTCAATTAGGACTCAAAGTCACTACTACTGTAGGACACTTGCTTACTACTAGATATACATATTGACGAACGTCCCAAATTTCATATTAGAAAAATGCGTCAATACTAGCTGTCCGCAATGACTATCGCTGCTGGCAGATTCCACCGACGCAACAGCAAAACTGAAATAACGTCATTTTACAGTGTGTTTTATATAAGCACATTGTACGTACGTTATTCAGGACATACTTGTTTACATACTATCATTTGTACGTCACACACACAGATATATTTTGTACGTGAAACTGTATAACAACTATCCCAACTTTTGTAGAGCTCTTATGTTTCGGTACGTAGAATTTGTTCTATTTCAAACTAGAATCGCTTTGGGTGTTTGACTCTTATTACCTTTACCTTTGAATATTGGAACGGCCAATTCTATAGTCTCATGTTTAAAATTTCTAAAGACCGGTAGTAAAGTGAATTAAATAGAGACGCCACTTTTTTATCGTACTATGTAACTTTTTTGTACTATATTTGAGAGTAATAATTATATAGATATTACGATTTACATACATATATTATGTTTAGCGTAGTATTTATTTGTTGTATATGTAAATTAACGAAATGCTTGAAGAATTTTGATTTAATAATTCTGATATTACTTAAAATAATCTTATAATAAATATACATTAAGCACCTAATAAACGATAAATAAAAAGTAATTAAGTTAATTAACGAAGACGTACATACGTATAAAAAGTATCTTTATCTCTATGTTGTTTTCTTTATCACCATGTATATGGATTAAAATAATGATCAAAGACGAGAGACTTTGAAATAAATATAAGGAATCAAGGTTTTGTTACCTATGAATATAGTTAAAAACTGTAAATTAACGTCAATAAACTAAAATTGCAATATATCTAAGTAGGTACTTATATTTTATCCGTTAACTTTTTAATATAAAATTTTGCAATATTTTCATACAAGAAATAATTCGAAAGTAATTTTCCAGCCACTACTGTCGTTTTCAATTTGTAATCGCAACCTATATAACCTATAAATTATTACGTCCGTTATCGTCCAAACAGGTGGTGTGCTTCCAAGACAATATATAATGCAGTCGATCGATGTTCTCCGTTTCTTTCACCTAGCATTCACTACTTTCATTTTGAAAAGTTATTTTCTTGTCAAATAAACATTTAAAATGATCTGGCTCTTTGATTTTAAGTCATGTACAAGTGAATTATACCGAAATAGTTAATTGCTAAATCTGACTCTGCCTCCTAATTATTTTTTATAAAATTTATAAAATTAAAAATGTTGAATCAGATGTTGTCTCAACCTAAACAAATGAAACACAATATTTAAAAGAATCATACCTTTGATTGTCATAGTTCGAGTTTGTAGTTAACATTGAGAATTGTAGTTAATATTGAATGGTAAATAGTTCTGATAGATAGCACTTAAACATTGATTAATTATCGCAAATTCATAACAAAACGTCTCCTATATTATTAATATCACATTTTATTTCACAGTTTATCCCGCATAATGCAGGGTACGCGAGGTTGTACTCTCCGCTTTCCAAACAATCACACTGTATAGAGTGGTGATACTCAACGCTAATCATCTTAAATCACACAACAAAGATATAATACACAAAAAAACAACAAGAAACAATGTTATTGAATCGATAGATAGTTTCATCATGATTGTATTAAAAACCAAGGCTCAGCCGCGAAAACTGGCACAAGGCAGCAGTCGGTCGGTATCACTTGTTTCATACAATGATTACGCGTCAATTCCAATTAGTTTTTCACCTTATCACGCGCGCACCATCTATAATAATTTATGCTAATTATTATTATCGACGGGTCGTAAACCTTTTAAGTTGCATAATATTCATATATTGTTGCTTTTTTCATAGAATATATTATTTTATTATTTTTTAGAATTATGTTGGTATATTTCATTTCTTCGCTCTGGCACCAAGGCCTAAAGCCCGGCGTTGAGTTCCGCTATTCAATACGCAATGACTCGTAATATTCGGTGAAATTGGTAGGGAACGTAGTGTGTTAACACTAGTTTTCCTCTGCCTACCATTCTGTGTGCGGGATATATCTTGTAGCTGATATTGTTTTTTATTTACTTATTGTAATTATGGAAATATTTTTTTTAGCGGATATATATAATGTCAAGAGATTAATTTTTTTTCAACATACAGGATGCCCGATGGCTATACATAAGTAGTTTACAACGCCCACGTCGTTTCTCCATACTTGATTAATGACATTATCGCTACGACACGGTGAACTCCGGTCAGACCGTTAGCTACTACTAGAAATCATGTTATAATGAAATTTATAATATCAAATTATGCCTTTAATATTTTAAGGAAATTAAAACAACCAAAATGCCGAAAATATCTAACATTACATCTAATTTTGTTGAGTTTTTTCGTCCATCTTTTAAAACTGCGTCATCACGTTTTTCCCCAACTTGAGTTGAGTGAAACTCTAACTAGATAGTTTTTATCTAAAGCCGTTTTTATCTTAATGCCAGCATCTCGCGTTAAACTGAAACTTTCAGGATGCTATCATTGCAGTCGTGAAACTCACTCCGCGCTGAAAGAACTAAATAGTCTATTAATATTAAGCAGTCTTCTATTGTGCTTCTTTCGCAAAAAATATAATTTACTTCTAGATGTAGCAATTTACTTCTAGATCTAGTAATTTATAATGTAAAATAACTCAATAAACATTTTTGAAGAACGTCAGTGGAAACTACCGTAATTTGAGTTAGAAAACTCCTACGAACTATATGTCAGGCGTAATAGGTATCTTACGTGTAGAGCTGGCAACAAAGTACTTTGACCTCTTTTATTGCATTGCAACATTAACTTGTCGCGCTCGCCGGGCTTCGAACCGATGCCATTGGACCGTTAATCCTCTCTACTCATCTGCGAATACGTGTTCAATAATATAACTATGTTTTTATTTTAACAGAATTGAATAAAATATTATATTTTTTCACTTAATGGTATATAGGAAACAAAACAGTAAATATACTTTTTTGCAATTAAACTCTCTTTTTTATTCACTCTTTGCTATTTTACAGGGTAAACGAGGTGAAGCTAGAGATATTTTGATTCGTTTATTCTTGAGCGACGGAAACTTATGTTTGTTCTAACTATATTTTCTTTGTATCTATAATTTTGTCAATAAGACAGGCAATACCACTCTAAAAATGATTATTAACGTTTTCACGTACAATATTTTCTCTCCTGTTCGTACTTTTTAAAATATTTATTATTTTAATTGATCATTCTCCTAAATAAAAAAGTTATTTGAAATATTGATTCATTATAAACAAGATGAATTGATCGGTACTCAAAGCGGTAAGCAAGTCTTGATGACCGATTTATTGACTACATCTACAATTAAGCCTGATGAATAACTAAGTAGTACTAGTGACGATTAATTAATTACCTTTTATAACTTGTTTTTCTTAATAATCACACGTTTTAAAATAACTTTATCTTATTAGTATAATTATTCTACAAGTTTCTTGAATGCTATTATAATATAACAGTTTTGTTCCTCATTGTATTCAAACAAATTAATTATGATCTATATAAAAAACTAAAGCCACCAATAGATTCGTTTGCTTAGGAAACGGGAATATACGAAAATGTAACTGTGCATTATTTCACTCTTACATTTTTTATCCCTAGTCCAAGAGACGCGCCAGCGTATCCAGCCAAGTTAAAAAACTGGAAACACGCAACGTATTTTTTCCTTTTGTATTTAAGTTATTAGCCCTTTTCTTATTTCTTTGCAAAAAGTAATGATATCCCATCTAAAACTTTAATGTGAAGTGAGAGCCAGAAATCCTGAGTGATCACAAAACTCAACCAACACCCATATACGATCTCTATCTTTCATTCTCCCATTCTTTTGTTTTTGAAAAGCGAGAATAGCGCATTACTTAGCTTTTAACTTGGCTCTCATTTCACATGTATGTTTTTGATGGATACTGTAGTAAAATAAATAATGTAGTTCTGAACAAACAAAACTTAATCCTAACGTAAAGTGGCTATTGTATAAATTGGAGGAGATACGTAGGTTATCTGGCTTGTGATTTACGTTTGTTTTATTTATTCGTCGCTTCTGCGCCTCGCCCGCCAGCGCTTACGTCACACTCATGAAATATCTTATTTATTCTTATCAGAACGACTACGCGAGAACATTGTAACGTGACAAATTCATAAACGCTGAAAACATCTAAATATTTTTCAGTACATATTTGAGTGGATATGAAAACTGTTTTATAACTTTAGTAATATTTTAAAGTGTCACTCACGTACCTACACTTTGAATTATGTTAACATGTTCAAGTTTTGTATAATAATAAAAATAAACGTAGATGGATTTGAATTTCGAGTGTGAACTTTGAATCCTGCTACGTTTAAATTTAAATACGAAATTTCATTATGAGCGTTGAAACTTTGGCAGGTTTAACTCTTTAATACTCAAAACTAATTAGTGGACCAAAATGTATGAGATTCCCACTTAATTGGATTAGATGGGATTTATAAAGCGTTATTTTCATTTGGGTCAAATATACTTTGTTATATCTTATCAAAAAACATTTACCAATAACCTTTTGATAAAAGTATAATATGTGATCGATTAATTACGTAAGTTTTGTTTACCCGCCCGCTTTACGTAAACGCTTACGTAAATATCATTAAATACAAACAATGTTGGTTTGAGGTTGTTTCTCCATATGAAGGCTGTGAATTCTTCGAAATATTTAATTTATATTTAATATATTAAATGTAGGAGTATTATTTATTTTATAAATTATTACCGTTTCGTGTATATTCAATTGAAATAAATTCTTGTATAAATATTGAAAATATTTTTCTTTCATACCTTTGGTGTGGTTTCAATAAAATAGATTACTGATATGATATTTATTAATTTAAGATAATTGTGCTTAAAGTTTCATTTCTTCAATATTGGCATAATGCACCTCTATTTTTATTGTTATTTTATTTTCTCTATTTTCTTCACCTTGTAAAGCAGTAGTACTTAACCTGGTTATTGTTGGTTCCAGGACACGTGTTGGTCATCCGGGGCGGGCTGCTGCGCGCCCGTGCCTTGTCGCGCGTGCGATGCGGAGCGGTCGCCGCCCGCGCCCCCGCCAGCTCACGCCCGCCGGCCCAGCGCTCGCGACACGTCGGTATACTGTGAAGGTATTAATCTAACTATAATTATTCCTTTAAAAAAATGGGGCAAGCAGAGAGAATTAAGTTTTATGACGCTTCGTTCGCCGCACTTGACCTTAATTTACTCCTTAAAGTAATTGGTGTGAATAAATTAAAACGTAGTGCACCTATATTAGACGATAAAGAAATCTTTAGCATAGAATATGTAAATTTTAATGTAAGTTTGTAATTTTCTATTGTAAATAGTAATATGTGTTTTATCTTTGACATAAACGTAAAAATTATAGCGTGTAGTGTGCTCGCAATAAATTTACGACTATGTTCACTGTTTTAATCGTTTCATTCCATGTATCATATTTGGAACTTTCATTATATCTCAATTACGATTTGCGGACAAGTGTCATATTTTATTTTTACTTTAAAAGTATATTAATATATTATTTATTTATGCTACGCATGTAAATAACTCTTATTAATATGTTGGTTATAATTGTAAGCAAACGTTATTTAATTTTACGCTGTTGGAATTGTTAACAATGGATGTGGGTTCAAATAATTTATAATAATATAGTTCCGTTAAAATATACTGGATTAGCCATTTCCTACGTTTCGTACGATTTTTTTTCAATGGGCGATAAGTGAAAAATTGTGGGACCGTTTTCCACCACCCACATTTGCATCTCTTGCATAGTCTATTTAAAAATATACTATTGTCAAAATATAAGATTATTTTAAGCCCGAGTCAATTTTTAAAAGGTTTCTTTGACGCTATTATACTATTTTATTGTTTTAATCGTATTAAAATTGCAATATTTTTAGTAATATTTATTAATCTTTTTAAGAAACAAATAATCTTTTCTAGAAGTAAATTTGAAAAAGAACACTTATTTATAGTTTTGTTAATAGCTTTAGCATTTAAGCTAAAGACTTTATTCACAATTTATTCAAGAATAGAAGAAGCGGTAATTAAGAATAACAAAGACATCTTAATCCGTTCGTTGTTACTTTAAAGTGGTTTTTTATTTATGTAATACTTAACATAATAATGTAATTAGTACTTTTTATTTTAAATAGATACTTAGTTAATCACTTTAGATTAATGCAATTTTATATTATATGTATTGTGTATAACGTGTATTATTTTTTTATATAAATGTTTTAAGTATACTTTTCCATTATTCTGTTCAATTGTTAATATTTTATTGCTTTTTCTATAGTTAAGTTAGTAATGTGTACTGTGTTTATAATATCTTATAGCATTAATTAGTATAGTAAATCTTGTACTAGACACAATATATAATTACACACTACATAATTTTTATGTACTAGACACAATACATAATTTTTATGAGGATATTATCGTAAATAAATTTTAATGGTGTATGTATATTTTATTCCACTTATTCCATTTTTTTAAATACCATTAATAATCAATATACATATAATAAGAACTCGATACCAATGTCTTATTTGGGCTTAAAGAATATAAAAATCCAGTTTTTATTCAAATTAACCACTCGATTGCGTCAATCCTGCCCATATATGGCGGACCACTCACTGTTTTATGTTGCAATATTTAAAAAAATATTTTTATGTAAATAGTTTATGCAGTGAACATTCAAAAAAATATAAGTATATTGCCTATCCTTGAATATTATAATTTTTATTATATTTTATTTTAGATATGGATAATTATTGAATTTGTATGATTGAGTAATACTTGAGACCTTAAATTTATATTAAACGCCATTTAACGCTATCTGTCTATATGTAATAATCGTTAGTTTTAAAATATGCAACATACCTATAAAAAAACAAATAGACAATTCTTTCTCCATGAAAAGAAAAACTTTTATGTTATATTTGTATGGGGCACGCTCCTATAACCCAGTGTTAATTAACATCTCGTGATGAAACGCGTCGCTAATTTGAGGGAATTATACACTTGAACTAGTTTTCCATGACAAAATAATGGTAACATATATTAAATAGTCTAGTGGGGCACATCCAAGTATTCCGAATACTAGGGCACTACAAACGGGCAGCTAGTTGTATAATGGTATATATGATGTGTACCTAGACGCATTTAGTATACATAGTAGATTCATATTTATTGTTACTTCTACAAAAATAATTGAAAGTTAGTAAAAAATTATTATTATTTCAATATTGGTTACAGAATACAGACTTTCCATGCAAAATAAGTTCATAAAAAGTCAAATTGTAAGCAAAATCGTACGTAGTATTCGTTATTGCTTAGATAAGCAGCCAACTACCCTATGCAGGCGGGGAGATAAGACCCCTTTATACAGCGACGAAAAAACAAATTAAAGTTTGTGCAAAATAACCTATACTTTTTATTAGATATACGCCGAAGTAAATGTAAAATTTTATATTTATGACGAAAACGAAAAGTCTTCTTGTATGATGTTAACTTTGTGTAAGAAAAATGTTTTTCAGTTGAAATACTATCTATTTTTCATAGATTATAATGTATGAGCTAAAACTGCATAGCAAGATCGTTTTTAAGCTCAATCTCAAGAGTTGAGAGAGTTTCATAAAAACGGGCCTAGTGAAATTTTGTTTTATAAGCACGTAATGTAGTTGAAGTATTTAATATTTATAAACTAATAATATTGAAAGTAGGAAAATATAATAATTGTCACTCAAAGTGACAAAAAGCATTGAATAAGTTTAAAAATATAATACTTTTCCAAATAAAGCAATAAGAAATAGCGCCGTGTAATTTATTTTGACGCGCTTAATTTATATTTCGCTTACAGTGATTTATGGCTCACTCCCAGCACCAACATCTCAAGTTTAATTAAATAATAATGAAGTGTCTTTTGTTCCTTATAAGTAAACATTTTTATAATTATTGTACAAAGAAAAAACCGCTAATTGAGAATGCGTTTTCAATACAGAACAAGTGGCCGTACATTCCATTCAGACATTGCAAACAAATAGCATACCTTCCCACCGGTACGAATGCGCGTACGCATTTCTTTTTATTATTACTTACTAAACAATACGGAGAATTCGGGATTTACGCGACCCCAAGCTACCTGGCGCCCCCTTCCCCCCTCCGCTCCCGCCGCTCCGCCTCTTAACCACCCCTGGAGTTGTAATGGCGTCATTCTACCCCCAACCCTCGAATATGCGCGTGCGACGCTTCGAAACTAACAACCAAATGTACAGAGTGACATATTTAAAATTTGTTTCTAATACTAAATTATGAGGTAAAATAACTTTAGTGTATTATGTAGTGTACAGTGACGTTTCTTTAGTTAGTGTATTATAGTTGTGTTTGTTTGTGTGTGATTGTGTACAAAATGGATTTGTCTATACCTAGAGTTAAGTTTGAAGTCGAGGAGTATTTTGAAGAGGAATTTGATCTCGACGACGTGTAAGTTGCAGAATCTTAATATTAGTCTCACTTGTTTACTATGAAAACAGTGTTTGTAAAACACTCATTTTTATATAACTGTTAAAACCAATAAAATATTCTCTGCTAGATTGTCTTCCAATGAAACTTTTGTTAGAAATATGTAAAAATAATTTTAATTGGGTTATATATGGCACTCTAAAAAAGTTAGTCTTTTAACATTAGCAACACAAGCAGGGTGACAGTGGCCCGAGGCTAGATTTTTAATTGGAGCTCGGACTCATTTAACTTTACATAAGTTATTAACGTCGGCCGATACCCGCCGAAGTGCAAATTGCTCGCGAAACTCGCAAACTCTTTACCACTGGGATTATATGTTGACTCCGGGCGAGATTGGCCCGGGAATTGAGAGCGAGACTACTATGACAGAACTGTGTTGTGTGTATGTGTTATACTATACATATATTGTGTGTACTGGACATATTGTACGTAGTAGTATATAATGTAAGCTGGTAGGTATACGTTAAGGATTTAAGACCAAGACTTCCAGGTCTTGTTTTGATCGTGGTTATTGAGAAGTTGGTAAAATTATATAGGATAATTGCATTTAAGTAAAAACAAGTTATATATGTCAATGTAAACGGAAAGGAAATTGCGTCTCTACTCTCCTATAATATTAGAATAATGACTTTATATGTGCAAATAACTGTATAATTAACTAGTCAAATATTAACCTCAATTCCACTAGATCCTATAATCATAACGTCACTAACAGTTGATTCCCAACCGACTGACTGCATACTGGCATACCTTTATTGGTATGTCTAATTCGGCAAATCATTGGCGGCCCCAAACAAAGCGTGCAGCTAATTAGATAGCATTCACGTCGCTGTCTTATCTAGAATTAATTGGAAATACCTAAATCAGTTTTCAGTACCTATTTCGCAGATTTTTATAGTGTTTTTGGGAATTAATTTCTTATTTGTTTTTCTATTATTTGTAAATTTGTTCTTTAAATTTTGTTAAATATCTGGAATAGTTTACACAATGATAATAGGTAGATACATTTTCGTGCAAAACTCTTTTAAACTAAAGTTATAAAAGGGTTTCTATATTTAAACCGACGTTTCGTGTTTAACGGTCCTCATTTAACTTTTTCCAGCGTCTAAATTCCTATAGTAAACTAAAGTTTAGTTGATAGACAATACTTAATATTCAGTACGGGACTAGAACGTGTACAATACAAGTAACATTAGATAATGGCGTACCTACTACCTACGAAACAATGGAGCCGTAGAACAATAACGTAACTGTACTCTGTACACTTTGGAAAAGATAGCGCTGCGATCTCAAGGTACCGCCAGACGGATGGCTTATGTTAATTTTGTTTAGAGCTGTCTATTGGAAAATTCGATTTTAGACAGAATTTACCTTTTTATTTACAACTTCCGTCACGTTTCGCTGGCAGTGGTCGTGCGTTCTAATCCCTCTCAAGGAAATGTTTATTTCATTAAATGAATGTAGGTAGTTCCTAGTAATAAGTTATGTAAGTAAGTTATAGATATATTCACTATTTAATTACCCTAAAGGTGGTTTTGCCTATAATATTGTTATTAAGGAAAGTGGTAGTATAATATAAATTCTAATAGCAAAACGTACGAATTCTAATATAATGTTCCATGAGTATGTATGTTTAGAGGCAGTAGTATCTTGTAGTCTTTTATAACCTTGATATTTTATAGATTAGTAGAGCCAGCGTTAAACTGAAATATGTATGTCAATTTTATGTCTTTCAATATATTATTTACTTAACTAACCAAACATTCCTTTAAATATTAATTAAATTAATGTATTCGAGCGTGGTGGCGAGAATTGAGGAAACCTATGTCCAGCAGGGGATAAAAGATGGCTGTCGATGATGATGATTCTTGTTAAAAGTTTTCAAAAATAATTCACAAAATAAACATAAAATAAAGAGTAAGTGGCATTGGCACTAGTGCGCACTGATCTCAGGAACTCGGTTGAGTCTTTTAACAATATTGCCAAATACTTTGTTGCCAAACAATAATAAACCTGCCATTACAGTCACAAAAATCATGAGATATATGAAATTGGTTCTAATTAAGACGTCATGAAAGAGTATCATTTGGCTAAGAAATTCCTACCACTAATTATAATTGGTACATAATGCACGCCTCAGTTCCTCCAATTACGTTGTCTTAATATAGAAATGTAAGGAATGGAGTAATTTATCACTATATTCTCTTCTCCTATGTCGCTTGAACACTTGACTCTTTCTGCACACCATAAGATCTATCGAACTTATCTACCATCACGACGCTGATCTTTTTCATCATTGTCATCATCATCATCATTGTATGTTTGTATATAAAAATAGTGATTAATGTAAGTTTTATTGTCAACAGTGTGGGAGATAGCAAACCACGCCAGTCGTTGGTCGCGGCGTGTTCAGGCGCGGGCGCGGCGCGGCACAGGACGGGCGGGCGCGGCGGCACGACGACGGCGCACAGCAAGCAGCTGGCGGCGGGCGGGGCCAACCACCCGGCCCAGCCGCAAGGTAACAAACGTATGGTCAACCAATTTGTTATCCTACACCTACTATATAACTATATAACATGTACACCTACACAATTCACCACAACAGATTTCGCAAGGGAACGTATTCATGGTAGATTGTTTTGACTAATAGTTATGTCTTTATTTCTTCTTTTAATCTAATCAGCTTCACGCTGTATCCCGCATACAGCAGGGTAGGCAAAGGGAATCTAGTGTTAAGACACTCCATTCCCCACTTTCCACCGAACTCTGGAGGCATTGGAATGGCGGAACTCAACCCCGCTCTATGCCTCGACACCAGACATAAAATATGTATTTAAAATGTTTCATTTCCTCGAGTGAGGATCGAATCCACAACCAGTCGCGTTTACAGTCACATTTTGTGAAGCTGCGCCACGAGTTGCCTCTAAAGAACATACAGATTTCACGATAATTTTAAACTTATATTCGTTAGTAGATTGTCTTGATTAATGTCTGTATTTGTTGTTAGCTACAGAAATTTTGTGAAACCACATTTGAATATTTATTATTCAAAATTTAGCTAAAAGGGTTTCGTTATTCAAAACATTCTCCGATAATATCTAGAATGAATATAATTAATTTACTTTGAAAGTATTTTAGGATCATTTACAGACATTTTATAAATATTAATACCAACTTTCATTTTCATGGCAATTGTAATGAACTTTAATGTTTTCTTTGTCGTGCGAATAACTACTACCAAAGCATCTTAAAGTACATTCACAAATTTTACTTTATTTTTATTATAATTTAAATAATACGCAGCCAGTGTTTGCGTGCGCTTGCATTATTAAAATCTTCTTTATTTCAATCACTCACGAGTTAATCTTAGAATAATTGGCCTAATTGTTGCGATTAAATGCGTGTAATTTCATGACACGTACGTACTCGTATGTATGTTTTGTAGGTAATGTTTGCACTAACAACATACGCTATTACTTATTATGGCGTAATAATGCTGCGCTACCTAGAAAATATAAAGTATGGGAATTGTAGTTTTCTAGTATGATATTATGTATGTCTATTAATAAGCTAAGTTGACTTTGGTTCTTTTGAAGTTGAAGTATTATTATTGTGCATTATAATTGAGTTGTAATTTTAAATATTGGTATGATTATTCATTATTGACTAAAAGTATCTAAAATTAGGAATGTCAGCGGTTGATATTTAAAATATACCTAATATAGATTATAAGTTTTAAAGCATAAATATGACATATATGTATTGTTGTTTTATGTATATATTTTATAATCAATGATAACCTTCATTTTTTAAATGTCAACCAAGTAGTCTACATTTATATGTTTAAAAAGTTAGTGCATTTATGTCCGTAGAATTATATATTATAAAAGCTATTCAATATATTTTTTTCTGACCTTGCTAGAAGTGTAGTTTTTACTTAAATACTTTCTATAAAAAATAGTATATCTTAATAAATAAACAATATTTTTACTTAAATCACAATATAATTAGGTAGCTGTAAGAGCTGTCCATAATCTCTTTCTCTCTCCTGTTAGGCATAACATGTAAGAGATAAAATAAATTACATATCTAATACAAGAAATGTCTCTTAATCTTATTTTATTTAATTTGCTCTGAGGCAAAGCCAAGTTTAATCTCTAGTTTATAAATAAGTATATTGATTCAGATATTCCACGATATCTTGTATCGTTCTCGCCTGACGCAATATGCGTTTTTGTTTAAATTGTTCGCAGATGTTTGACGCAATACTTGAAGTTATACATACAGGCAGATGTTTTTATCAGAATTCTGGAAAATTTACTTCGATCATCATATATTAACATATTTTTAAAAATTCAAATAAATCTTAACGAAGGTACCTAATAACGTGACTGAGGGGCGTGCGATAAACAAAATTGCTTAAAACCATTTTTATATTTTACTTTTTTATTCAAGAAATTAAAAAAATAGGTAAAGATAAACATAGTGAAAAATAAATAAACATACAACCTACTAAAAATCAGATGTATATTTTCTAAATAATATGGGCTCTACTTTACACTGCGTAAAAGGTAATAATATTTATATCATTCAATAATGTTATCAAAATTTGATATTTTTAAGTTATAATTAGTAATTAAGACAATCTATCACAATTAACACTTACAATACATAAAATACTTACACGTACATTAATTATATTTTATAAATTTGATATACTCTTTAGTTTCTTAGTGTGTACTATATGAAAAATTATGATGGCAGGATAATATAAAGAATTATTTTCTAATAATTAAATTTACACACGTAACAGTGTATGTTATATTAATATCTTTCAATACTTTTATATTTTTAACTCTATAAATATTTGATTTATCGATTCATATTAATTGAGGTTAGTATATCAACCCTTTCAACCCATAAATAATAAATAACTATCGTACATATTCTAACGGGGCTAATGTTAGTGCGTTATGTTTTCATGCGGGCGCGGTTGGGTGCTTGTGCCGTACCACGGTACCGCGATGTGATCTGATGCTACGCGATACGACGCTATAGGCTCCGGCTGCGGTGGCGATGGCGACTACCAGCTGGTGCAGCATGAGGTGCTATACTCCTCGTCGAATAGGTATGTATTTTAAGCACGTTAATACAGAACTATATATATATGAAATTCAACAATTTTCTTTAAACTGTTCTTGTTCAGGGTTGTCATAAAGGTTATAGGCCATGTCAAATTGCTTTTAATGCCGTCAGATCTTCTACAATTTTTACATTTTTTTCTTATATTAAATATCTCATTTTCTAATAATATAGAATCTGGAACAGTTTCCATGAAAACCAATTCTGAAAAGTGTTTATAAATGAAGGTGCCGCTCTCAATCTGCCAAATTTATATTTGCATTTGAAAAAAAAAAGTTATCAAAATAAGCGGAACGGCATCCCGACAATTTGATAAATTGAAGTGTTTTCTTTGTAGATTTGTATTAGACCAAATAAACAGGAATAAAAATTAAAGTAGTTATAACGTATTAGTTGCGATTTGCAGGAAAATATTGAAAGCATGATGTTTTCCAAAAATATTACTTCGATTTCGGTTTTTTTGTTTAACATAAATCATGTTTAAAAAATAATAATAATTCTAAAATCAAATCAGCTTCACGCTGTATCCTGTGCACGGAAGGGTAGGCAGAGAGAGTCTTGTTTTAAGACACTGCGTTCCCCATATTATGGAGGCATTGCGTATTGAGTGGCAGAACTCAACACCGAATAATAATACTATTTATTTTATAAGTATTTAGTAATAATCATAATCATTATCTTTTTTATTGAAGAACAAAAAACCATTTCAATCATTTACCATTTGAAAAAAATATATATTTAATTTTTTTATTGTAATTTCAGGTACGAGGTGCTCGAATTCCTCGGGCGAGGCACGTTCGGGCAGGTGGTGAAGTGCTGGAAGAAGGGCACCAACGAGATAGTCGCCATCAAGATACTCAAGAACCATCCCAGCTATGCACGCCAGGGACAGATTGAGGTTTGTACCTACTATATATTATTTATTCTTAATGTCTATATACTTATATGACGAAAATATAATTTTTATATAGGGTGTAATTTTATGTATATTTAATTCACGATTAGAATGTTTATAGCTATATAAAATTAGTGTATGTCTCCGTGATCTCGTCTTAGTTATACAAATAATTATATTTTTCTATATTTATTGATTTTGGTTCGTTTATATACAACAGTGAGAAAGAAACATTATAAACTTATTCTAGTGTAAGTACTGAAATTAAGTAAATAAGGCCCGTAAAAAATTAGGTGCTTTTCCTGGTAATTCTTTGTTATTCTATTGTTATCCTTTAGGAAATTAAGTATTTTATAAAATACGAGAAAATCTTTCTGCGAAAAAGTAGTAAACAAATTTATCTCTAAAAAGGACCTTTGTCATATTTTATCAGGCTTTTTGAAAGCTTTCACCTTTTAGGTGAGTCGTTTATAATGATGAGCATTAAGATATATATTTTAGGTATATACTGTAATAGAAGTTAAAGGAAAGGTAGCAGTTACTCATTCAATTATTTGACTTTGACAATAAATGTTCATGATAACGATAATTATAGTCAATTAATTATAGTCCCACCGTACACATATTTAGTACGATAATAGTTAAGGAAAAACGTACAAACAGTTAAACAAGCAATACACCAACGAAGTACGTACGTCAGAGCACTACTGCAATAGAGATGCAAGTAGGTACCTACATACAATGAACAAAAATATAGAACGAGTGTTGTTCCTTACACGGTACACCCATGTCCTATATATCAAAAAGCGTTATTTTCTCGTGAGTCGCTTTACGACACCGCCTGGCTGCGTTCCAGCTATCAAAATGTTTGTGTTTACCCACCAGAGTGCTCCCGCGGTGTATGGCGCTTTGGACGTCTCAACCGATTTGATAATTGACCAACTTTGTATATAATATAGTTATATTGTACATATACGTATATATTTTACAACGACATATTGTATTTTTAATTATTATTCCAATATATAGATCTTTCTATTACTACTCTTAAGTAGTAATGTTGCAGTTGAAAAGTTAAATAAACCTTGGTATACTTATGAACATAGCAATATTTTTTTGCATTTTTTTCCATATACTAATTAGAGTTTAATGACTGAAACGTGTTTTTTATCAAAAACATATTTTGGAATACTTGCCTTTTTTTTCAATTGGAAAGAAAATATTAATATATCAAATAAACAAACATTACATGTAGATAAGGCAAAAATATAGTTAAACATTTCTGTCTTGTAGGTCAGATCATTCTACACTGATATCCCCGATTCTAATGTATTTATAGTACTTAGATCATATCTCGATATTATATGGCTGAAAAGAATTCCTCTTTTATACCGTTATATATAAATTATACTTCGGTCTATTAACTTGGTTCCGATACTATATTTATGAAAGATTTTATCTATTTTATACAGAGTATTCTCCTCCTTATTCTATTCAATACAGCCAATTCCTTTTAGTGTTTCGTAAATTTCTTTATTTATTTACGTACTGTTGTCTTCTTTTTAATAGCGAAAGATAAATGAGCGTTTTGTTTTCTTTGTTTGTTTTCTTAAAATTAAAATAATAATTTCTTCTTAATTTCATCATTACCAAAAAATTATAATATAATTTAATTAATTCACGTTATACTTACTCATCTTTTTGTGGGTTCGATTCCCACTCAGGGAAATGAATTATTTCGCTCTGGTCTTGCAAAGCGTAACGGCGATTATCGCCATTTAGCACCCAATGCCTGAAAAATTTTGCGGAAAATCGGAAACGGAGTGTTTTAAAACTAAGTCCCATTTCTATAAGCATATGCATCTACACTTCTATATGCAGGGTACAGCGTGAAGATAGTAATAAAAATAAAATTATTTATTTAATTATTCTCTATCCCACCAGGTATCAATCCTCTCCCGCCTCTCGCAAGAGTCAGCGGACGAGTTCAACTTTGTCCGCGCGTACGAGTGCTTCCAGCACCGCTCTCACACGTGCCTCGTGTTTGAGATGCTGGAGCAGAACTTGTACGACTTCCTCAAACAGAACAAGTTCTCGCCGCTACCCTTGAAGTACATACGGCCGATATTACAGCAGGTGTTGACAGCGCTGCTTAAACTTAAAGTGAGTGGTGTTTTTTGTAATATTTTGAAAATTTTATTAGATAGAATTACAAATTAAAAAAATCTATTTCTTGTACATACTTTTGTGATTATGTACATTGATATATATAATAACATAATACTGTAATATAATAATAATATTATGTAATTCCAGCAATTGGGTCTCATCCACGCGGATCTAAAGCCAGAAAACATAATGTTAGTGGAGCCATCTCGTCAGCCCTACAGGGTCAAAGTGATAGACTTCGGTAGCGCCTCGCACGTCAGTAAAGCTGTGTGCAATACGTATTTACAGAGTAGATACTATAGGTAAGTGTGTGTTTGATTCCCAAATTGTTAGCTTTTATTTTTCATCGAATGCCTGAAATTCTGATAATATTTTTTAGATAATGTATAAAAATTTTGACGTAGCAAGTGCTGAACCCGCGTCTCCAAGAAACTCACCAAAAAGGGCGGGTTGGCACCTGGTGGAATATATTCAATTTTAATAATATTTGATTCCCAATAATAAATATGATAATCATTCCCCAGTTGGAGATCGAACTCACAACTATCTTATTCCATTAACCGTCAGGTTTTGTCCTAATGCAGCGTAATTGCCTATGTCTATCTGATAATATTTAATAAATGTCGGAGTAAATATTGTAAAAATTGATTAAAAACAAATTGATATATAGTATCAGTATTAAGATGCTTAGATTTTATCTATAAGTTAATTTTGTCGGTACTTTAATATTGATTTATCTTACTTTATATTTATTTCTAGGAATCATGACATAATAAAGATAAATAAATGCGCAAAAGCGCGTAAGTAGTGTTACTGGAACTTCATATCTACATCTGTATTTAATCACTTTAATTTAACAGACTTTGCAATATGAATGAAATAGACCAGTTTTTTTTTAGGTTTTTGTGTGTTAAAAAGTATATTGTATTGTACATTGTAATTTCCTTAATCCCATTTCAGAGCACCAGAAATAATTCTCGGCCTGGCGTTCTGTGAGGCGATCGACATGTGGTCCTTAGGTTGTGTGGTGGCCGAACTGTTCCTCGGCTGGCCACTGTACCCCGGTTCGTCGGAGTACGATCAGATTAGATACATATCGCAGACCCAGGGCTTGCCCACTGAACATATGCTTAACAGGTGAGATTTTATATTGTTTTTATAATTTTTCTTTGGAATCTAGAGCGTTAAAATATTTCTTTCTCCATTAAGACACGTCAGTTTTCTGCTTTTCGCCGAATTCTTGAAGCATTATGTATTGAGTGACGGAACACAACGACTCAATTCTCTTGTTACCAGAGTAAAGAAATGAGAATATTAAATATGCCGCTCTGCCTTGTGCCACGATGGCCCCTGTAAAATGGAGAACAAAAATTATACAGTAATTCAAAACTAAAGTTTCTTGTTATAGTAATGTTAAAAATTAAGGACAGTAATAGCTAATAAATTTAGTGCCTTTAAATATTTCGTTTAAAATATCTACACTTCATTTAAATTAGATTTTTTTACTGATTTTGAACTACTAACTTTAAAAACAGTATTTTTTATTGTTTATAAAACATGTAAAAAGTAACTTTTTCCTACTGTCACTTATGTTGCGAAGAATTGCAAAATAGATTAAAAACATTCGTTTATACATTTCATATATTTCAGCGCATCTAAAACAGCAAAGTTCTTCTACCGAGACGTGGACAGTACATACCCATTCTGGCGACTCAAGACACCCGAGGAACATGAGCTTGAGACTGGCATCAAGAGTAAGGAGGCAAGGAAGTATATATTCAACTGTCTCGATGATATTGGACAGGTAAGATAATTTACCAATAATTATCCTGTTTTCCACCACCTGCTCAATTTTGTGTGTTTTGTTGAATGGTAGAACTCAACTCCGGGCTAGGTCTTGTTACCGTAGCAAGAAATTAAAAATATTAAATAATTCTTTCCGCAGAGTAGGAATCTCACCCACAACCGTCGCGTCAAATAATTAGACTTTATCCAATTTAAGCAATTTCTCTTATTGATTCTTATAAAATATAAAATATTTTTTATAAAATATTTTTGTAAACATTATATGTTTTATAAACAATGCCAACAAGGTCACAAGATGGGTTGTGATAGATAAATAGTAAAAGAACGTCGTGGTGTGGCGGCAGAGCATCTGATTATAAACGCGTCAGTCGTGGGTTCAATTGCTACTTGGGAGGTGAAATATTTTCATTTCTTCCCTTTGCTTATGCTGCTATATGCGGGATGTGATTTTTTTATTTTATTTAAGTGAATACTACGAAACCATACAATACTATAATAATAATATGTTAACATTAACACATTTATTATAACCGTGACTTTATTAATTAATAAAAATGTGATTGTATATGCAAATAATGAATATTTATGTTATATTATTAACATAAAAACTTTGATTTAATACTAAGATTACACATTTCGAGGTTATTTCATTATAATGTGGTTGTTCTTTGCGTTATTCTTAGTGCCTTTTCTTTTATTTAAGACGTGCTTAGATTTTTTTTATTAAATTTTATATTTTTAGAAGTTATTTTATTAATAAAAGTGCTTATATTAATAAATTGGGCTTATGTTAGTATTGACATTTTTAATGGATTTTTACTGTTTGTTTTCATTGTAAATTGGGTTATATAATACAATTTGATTTTAATTGTTTAAGTTAGTATTTCATGTAAAAGTGATTTTAATAATAATGATAAATTAATTTTATGTTAATATTGAAGTATTATACTCTAGTATAATATATTTATGTGAAACTTTTTTGTTTTAAATGCGATTTAAGTTACGTAATACAGTGTTATTCTTTTGTTTAAAAGTAGTTATTTCCTTGTTATCAGGTAAATGTACCAACAGATCTTGAAGGCGGCCAACTCTTGGCAGAGAAAGCAGATAGAAGGGAATTCATTGATTTACTAAAGAGAATGCTTACTATGGACCAGGTGTGTATATTGTTTATTTATTAGTACACTTAAATTGTGATTGTTATTCAAAAATAGTAACGAATAAAAATCGAATCCTTGTTGTTCATTATTATGACAAAATATATTTTAATTTAAATATACAATATTTATTTACATCATTTAAAAATTCCAGGAACGTAGAATAACGCCGGGCGAGGCATTGAACCACGCGTTTGTGACACTCGCGCACCTCGTTGACTACGCGCACTGTAACAACGTCAAGGCATCCGTTCAAATGATGGAGGTAGGGGATTCAGTCCAAAGCACTTATGGCACTTAGTGTAGAAAAGCGAGTTTTGTACTTTTTTAAACTATATAATTATTATGTAACCAAATTTATTTCACATAGTAAAATAGTATGTTACTGTGTGAGTCTAGATTTTATCTTTTATTTTTCAAGTTGCAACATATTGTCTTCATATTTTAATTTTGTAGACTATTGTTAATTTTAACAATACAACTTCTGTTAATTATTATTTCATTATTAACAAAAGTTGCTTTGCTTGTCATATTTTTATTAATAAAAATATATTAATTAGAAATTGATTCAAACTGACCTAACTGGCTAATAGTATTGCAACACTAGATTCTCTCTGCCTATCCCGATGTCATCAAACGCGACGGATGGCTTGTTTTACAGTCGGAGAAGTTTAATTTTTTAATTGCTTGCTCTGATAACAATACAAAGCGCAGCGTTGAGTACAACGGTACAAGGCTTAGGAACCTAGTGTAATGTGAGGGTACAGCGTGAAGCTGAAAATAGTATTTTATGTTATTTCATTCTGTTCTTCAGGTTTGCCGTCGTTCAGGCAGCGTGGGCGGCGTGGGCGGCGAGTACGTGGGCGGCGTGGTGGCCCCCGCGGCGCCCTCCGCGCACCACCTGGCACTCACTATCAACCAGCAGAGGTTGAGGGCAGCGCCGTATGATAATTTGGTAAATATTTGCTTATATTTTCCAAGATCTCTTACCACTCATTCTTGCTTCATAAATATTTTCGTACATATTTTTTTCCCTTTTATTATTATAAAGGAGCTTCAAGTGGCTCAACGTCGAACTATATACATGACAGTTGGCTGTTCGACTCCCACTCGGGGGTAATTGTTTATTTTTATCTTCTCACTCTGGTAATGAGTCAAAACGGCGTCTTACCGACACTCAACACTTTTACTGAAAATTGTGCCGAAAGTAGGAAATGGAGTATCTTACATTAGAATCTCTCTGCTATATGCGGGATACAGCGTGAAAATAAACAATTTGTTTTTTTTTTCAATTTTAGTACCAGTTGTATGGTGGCGGTCGCATGGCGGTGGGAGGTGCGAGGCAGTATGCTACTCGCGCGGCTGAACCGTTCCCGCATCAATTTGTTTCATCGATATTGTGTCAGCCTTATCCGGTATGGTTTTTGATTAATAATAATAAAATATAACCTACGAATAAAATTATTTCCTCACACAGTCACAATTTTTATGTCATTTCTATTTTTATACATATAATTAATTTTGGTCGTAAAGTCCACTTCTAAGGATTACATTGCATTTTCCTATTTTAATTTATTACATTAATTTATGTGAGTTTTCCTATTTCGGTAAAAAAGCGTGTTTGAGTTGCGCTATAATGTCTCAATTAACCGGAAAACAGAGTAAACAATTATTTTAACACAACAATGTTTTTTCTGACCAAGCTGTAAACTGTCTGTCTTAGACTGTAACGTCAAAAGAAGACTAATGGTTAATTGTATAATGTAAAATCTTTTTAAGCTTAAGCTTTCATAATAAGTATAATGAATTTGAGTAGTTTTTGTTGAATTCAGTTCTTTTGCGTTAATTACGATAGTTAACAGTTAGACAATATTTTATTTTACTCAGTAGCTTCCTTCCTTCCAATCTACATTATTTCCCTCGTACCAGGTGCAGCAGCTAGCAGCAGCGGCAGCAGCAGCAGCAGCGGCTCACCAGCATGGGGTTGGCGTGGGGGTAGGCGTGGGAGTGGGAGAAGTAGGAGAGTGGCGAGCGCCCCTCATAGTGGAGCCCGCGCCCCTCCCGGACCCTGACGTGTGGGACTTCCACCACCACCACCACCATACGCACAAGAGGTGAGTGGTTTGACAGTGACTGTACAGTATGATCGACGGGTTATTGACGGTATAAAGTTAACTAGATGGTTGCACAGATTTGAAATAATGATAACAAATGAATACGAATATAAAAAAATACAATAAATAAAATATTAATAGAAGAAATAGATAACATGCGTACATTGTTAACAGATCAACAAAGCAACAGACGAGCGCCGTGCCGCACTACCAGCCGCACCACCAAGCGCATCAATACAGGTGCTAATATATATATTCTGTATACAGAATAGCTAATATACAATCATCATCATCATCATCTATCTATATATATATAAAATCGAAAGGTCACTCACTCACTCATCACGAAATCTCAAACTACAAGTGCTAGGAATCTCAAATTTTGCATAAGAGTTACTTATTGGACGTAGGTGCTCGCTAAGACGGGAATTTGTAATATTCGACTCCTAAGGAGTGGTTTTAGGGTTGATAGTTTGTATGAAACATCGTTACTACAAATGCTAGGAATCTCAAATTTTGCTTAGGAGTTACTTATAGGACGTAGGTGCTCGCTAAGACGGGAATTTGTAATATTCGACTCCTAAGGGATGGTTTTAAGGGTTGATAGTTTGTATGAAACTTCGTTACTACAAGTGCTAGGAATTTCAAATTTTGCTTAGGAGTTGCTTATAGGACGTAGGTACTCGGTAAGACGGGAATTTTTAATATTCGACTCCTAAGGGGTGGTTTTTAGGGTTGATAGTTTGTGTGAAACTTAGTGATTACAAATGCTAGGAGTCTCAAATTTTGTATGGACGTCACTTATAAGACGTAGGTACTCATGGAGACAGAAATTAATAATAACGTAGTTCTGCGTTAATAATAACGCAGGTGAAGGGGCGGGCGGGCCGTTAGTATTATTTATATATGATATATTTTCTGACTTAGTACTCATTACTTATATGTAGCTTTTATTTTTTATACCAATGTTTTAACTCAAGACTTTATAGCCCTTTATGTATGTATATTGTATATCTTTTTCTTACAAAGCACCTAGCGTTAGAAACGGCTTCGTTTCTGTTTGTTCTTTCTTACTCTGCTCTGATTTTTAATTTCTCAGGTTTTTTTAAATCTATAAAGCTATTTCATTATTATTCAACTACTGTTTTAATGTCGTTGATTAACATTTTTTTTTGTTATATTACATAAAATTATTATAACATGACTATTTAAATTATTATAATAGTTAAATCATTTAGTAATAACAAGAAGAAAATGACTAATAACAATAAGATTATGTAATAATTAAATTATGCAATCAATTCAATAATTATAATCAAACGTTTTCCATATGCTATCAACCTTTTTCATGTTTTGTATATACATTTCTTATGGTGTCATAATCATTACATTTTTTATTTGATTTTGATGTTTTTTTATTTTTGAAATGGTAACTGAAAACTAAAAAAACTGGTCGTATTTTTTTTCTTATTTTATACATATATAGTACATATATCGTAAATATAAATTATCAATATCTTAATTATATCCAGTATGGCGAGCGGTGGCGGTAAGAAAGAGGCGACACAGCTTTCACCGGTAAAGAAGAGAGTGAAAGAAGGCACTCCTCCGTCACGGCACAGGCACCATGATCATACGTGAGTTTAATGTTTTATTTATATTGATTATTTAGTAAGTATGTAAAAGTTTAATAACATACAAGAAAACAAAAATGTTGAAAAAATAACAATTATACATCTTGTTCTGAATTATTTTATCACTATTTATATTTAACACACTGCTTAAAATGGCTATGAAAGTGATATTTCGATTTTTTAGAGCATTCTGTGCTGTGTGGCAGAACTCAATACCTCATTTTTTATGGTTATCGGAGTGATGAAATAAAAATATTAAATATTTAATTTTCCCGAATAGAGATCGAATCCACAACCATTGGTTTACATTCGCACGCATGTGCCACTGCGCCATGACGGCCGTGATGTATGAATTATCATCTAATTGTATTTCTTTTCTGTATAAAAAAATTTATTTTTTAGATTTTCAAGATCTACTCATCTTACTATATCTTAGAATAATAAAAATTAATATTTCTTATATATTCATTGTAACAGAGCCCGTAACCCTACGACTACGTGGGACGCCCCCTGCGCAGCACCACACACAATCACCATTAGAGACACTCCTTCACCGGCGGTCTCAGTCATCACCATATCTGATTCTGATGATGACAACGAGCCAAGGAATAACAGAGGTGACTTATTACTAATAATTACAGTACTGGCCTCCAAGGCTCCAAGGCTTAGTTATTAAATTATGTCACTTTAGTATACATGTTGTAGAGACATTTTAGTACTATACTGTTATAATAAAAATGAGCCTAAGAATACTAGAGGTGATTTATTATAATATAGGACATAAAAAATATCCAGAATTAGACCACAGAAATTAATATCATTCTTTATTTACTATATACATAACATTTTTGAGTACAAAAAAAATGCCTTTGTTGATTAAATATCTACTAGAATACTGTACTTATATAAAGTATATGTTTGGATATGAAATTGTATCCATCCCATATTGTATTTGTAAATTTTGATATTTTTTAGGCTTAAAGATGTGCATTATTATTATTTTTATATTTATTATTTGTAGTGCCATACTGGTGTTCAATGGAACATAATATAACATGCATAATGATGCATGTGATTCTGTATCTAGTCATTTCTGTAGTAATTTATCGTTGAAGACACCATTTGTAATTATAATAGGTGATTATTATATTTAAGAAATATGTAAATAGATTATAAATTTACTTGTCAATGAAGATAACATATTCTAGCTATTATAATATTAATTGCATTTGGTAAAGAAAAAAAACGTTTTTAGATACAGCTAGAAAATCAAAAACTAATATAAAATAATAAATAAATAATAATTCATTGTGAATTTATTATTGTTATAGTATTGATATATTATAAATAAAAGAAGAGTCCATTTAATCGCAGGTAGCGGCGATTGTCAACAAAATTCAACAGCAAACACGCACGCGCACACAATTAACGCCAACACGGCAACAGCAGTGACTGGCGTGTCAAACGTGGCAAACGTGACGGCGTCAGTGGCCACTGGCGTCATATGCAGCGCCAAGACGCCGCGTGACGAGCGTCACGTCAAACACGAGCCGCAGCAGCAGCAGCCGTGTCATCATCATAATGTGAGTGTTGATTTTTTTAGCTTCACACTATTTCCCGCATGTAGCACGGTAGGCAGAGGGATCCTAGTGTTAATATTTAAGACATTCCGTCCTAAATTTTTTGCTTAATCTTCAAGATATTAGTGTTCAGAGGTGGAGCTTTACGCCGCCTTGTCTTCTAGAGAAGAGAAATAAAAGTTATTGAAGTACGATAAATATTTGATACATTTTATTAGACCGTACCGTTCCGTCCGTTATAATGTTTGAATGTCAAATGTTTTCCTATCGTACAAAAGTTTAATAAATAATAATATTTTTTCTTGTTTTTCTTTTATTTAAAAAATCAATATAAATTTTCGTATACTATATTAATTATGATTCCCAAAATACTAACAACAATATTAATAAACCAACAGCAGCAACAACCCCAACCACAACAACAACAACAACAGCAACCACAACAACTACAACAACGCCAAGCGCCAGCCCCACCGCAAGCGACGCCGCAGAGCCAGAAAAAGCGACTTTTAGCTCTCGCTCAGCAGGAGCAAGCGAAACTCGAGCACCGCGACCACCAGCCCGCCGCCGCGCACTATAATGTAATTATTGACTTCGTTTTGTTTCACATATTGCAGGGTCAGAGGGAATGACATGTTAAGGCACTCCGTTACCCACGTACTGCCCAATTTTCGGGGTTAACGTCGGAACTGAACGTCTAGCTTTGACAGCACAAATATTAAAATAATTTATTTCCCTAAATGGTAATCGAGCCCACAAAGTTGCACTAACTTTGAGTCTGACGCTGTGCCTAATATTTGATATGGTGATATAATTATTTCCAAAACAAGTTGTAATTATATGTATCCGTTTATTACAGAGCGGTTCGACGGTACGCCAAACGAATGACTATCAATGCAATCAGTATGTTCCTACGCAGCAACACAAGAGAGATAGCGTAAGTGCCGTATTTATTTTCATAATAAAATATTTAAAAAATTGTAGGTACTAGACATAATATATACATATATATTATATATAAAAATAAATATTATGCATAAAATAATCTGTCTCTAAAGATTTCAAATTTCCAACACTTACAAGCAAGATATCTTAAGAAATTGAGAGGGGTGTGACTGCAACGCGACAATTGTGGGTTCGATTTCCAATCCCATGGAATGAATTATTATTATTTCTTAAATTTTTCATTTCTTCGCTCTGGCACCGAGGCAAAAGCCCGGCGTTGAGTTCCGCCCCTCAGCACGCAATGCCCCGAAAAATTGGGTAAAAAGTGGGGAACAGAGTGTCTTAACACTAAGTTCCCTCTACCTAAACTGATGTATGCGGGATATAGCGTGAAGCTGATTTATTTACATACTTTATTTCCATATAGAGCGGCGGCTGTCGAGACTACCTGCCGGTAAGCGGTGCAGTGAGCGGAGTGAGCGGAGTAAGCGGAGTGAGCGGCGTAAGCGGAATGGGCATGAGCGTGAACGTGGGTCCCCCGGCAGCCCATAAGCACGCTGCACACGCGTGGCACCACCACCCTCATCCGCATTATAAGTGAGTTTCACTTTTTTTGTGGATTTTAAGCGGGTTATAGCATTTTTGTTTTTTTTTTCATAAAGAATGATACAATGACAAATGCAATTATTATGTAGATATATTTTGACGTAGTTTATTTTTTTGTTTGAAACATATTGAACAAGATAAATCAACGAATTTCATTTTATTGATTGAAAACTTTCAAATAAGTTAATCGAATACACAAACATTATGTTATTTATACATTAAAATTATAGAACCAAGATTCACTCTTCGATAAGAAATAAAGAAAAACTATTTCATGCAAAATGCAATCGTTAGAGCAGATCTTTAAAAATGTTGATCACATTTAATTACGCATGAAATTTTTATTATTCATAAATTATATCACACATTTAGTGAGGAAAGGAAGTTGAAGTGTAACATTGTCTGGCAAGGGGTGGGTGGGTAGTGGTCACTACTTTTTCACTTTTTTAAGGTGTTGTTTAATAATCTCTCTGTGTGAAATTTCAAAATGTAAAGATTATGAAATATTTTTTTTGATCAAAATTAATGTTTTTTGACCCTTGATTAAGTTGTTTCTGAATTTCGGAATGTCGCTGCTAAAAGTGGTAACTAACCCTTCGTTTCTCCCAGAAGCAGTGTGAGCAGCGGTCACGCCACGGGTGGGGTGGGCACAGTGAGCGCAGTTGGCGGCGTGGTGGGTGGGGTGGGTGTGGGTGTGGGCGCGGGCGGCGGAGTGCTGTCCCCGGGCGGCGTGTCTCCCGGGTACCTGCCCCCGCCGTTATATGTGCCCACTTATCATTACCATACGTAAGTAGAGACATGTTCGTTAATTGGTTGGTATTTATCGTATTTTCCAGCACATTTTTTTTATTAGCGACACGAATTGATAATAAAGTAAATAATAAAAATAGTACACAAAATTATATAGGTTATTAAAACCAAAATTATAAAACCGAGGAGTTTCTATGTCTGAACGCGCTAATTTCGAGGATGCTGTAACCAATATAATAATACATTTTAATACTGACATCTATTTATTAAGGAGTCCTATAAGGTACACTTTATAACATCACTTTTTCAATGTATTATACCTGCTTTCAAAATTATCTTGAGCATTTAAATATGTCATACACGATTCTTAGTCATTACTTTATTTGACCGTGGGGTAAAAAATTACTGACAAAAGCAAATAATTATATGCTTATATGTTTGAGTATTAGCGCCAAATATATTACAATATAATAAAAAAACCCTTGAATAATTCTCAATACTTTACTAATGACAAATTCCTTTACAAATTTAAACAAAAAATCACAATATCTCTATAAACCCGTTCTTTTTCAGTGGTGGGGTAAGCGGAGTAAGCGGAGTGAGCGGAGTCACTGGACCTCCGCCCGCCCATCACGGCAGCACACGCCTGCCCTACCTGCAGCCCTACTCGCCCACGTACCTTGTGCCGCAGCACCCGCAGCAGCACCTGTGGTACACCGACTGAGACCACCGCGAGATAACCACTGAACACCAGAGATAGTTACTGAAGATACTACAACCACCACCACGAGTGAACTAACCACCAGTAAAGATGTTACTACTGACCACCGTGCTACCACCGTGGTATATATCATTGAAGTTAAAGCCCTCGCCCTCGTAAAGCTATAAATAGACCATTAAAATGAAGCTATGTGAAGATATACCGAGATATTGTATGTGGGATTATTGTAACAAAACGACGATACGAAATAACTGTAACAGTTTCAACGAAATCGATGATGAATAGTGATTGTGTCGATACACAATCGATTATATGATATCGATATATATTGGACGCTAAGAGTTTTAATGTTTTTATTATTATTACATAACGCACAACTCGCGGCCCTTATTGACGAATCAATGTATATGGTTGGATATTCGATAGTTCGACAATAAGGGCCAACGAGTAATGAACCCCGAACCGTCTTCACACTGCAATTTTATATACAAAACTGTGACTAGTGTGTTTTGAACGCGTGTTTTAATGTTCTCGTGTGTCGTCCTATACACGCGGTTTACATGGCAATTGTACGACTTAATATTACTATTATTATTAAAATCTATGGAACTGTCGTGCATATGTCATGTAAACCGCTTTTTATTATTGTATTTGATTATATTATAATATAGGTGTGGTTATATTATAGCACTAACCGAAGCTTTAAGGGTCGCTTGTAGTTAGTGATGTTTTTTCCAAAATTTCACTCATCTTTGTTAATTATTACACGAGACAATGTGTATTTTTATACTATAATCGTGTACAAATTAGATGTGTTTTTTTCGTGTTTTTATTATTTCCTATTTGCGAACTAATGTAGGAAAATAAGTTATATTTTAAGTATATGTTTACGCGTAGTGACAAAATTCTATTTTTATTTTACTTGTACATGATATGATACTATGATATGGTTATGTTAGAAGAGAGTGGTGAGTGTAGGTTGCATTTACTAATATTTTATATGTTTAATAGTTTTTAGAGTTTCTACCAAATTAAAAACTGTTTTATTAATTAATTAGTTAATTAATTAATGTATTCATATACTGGTGTATTGATGTATATTTATATAATAAGTAGTCTTTAGTTTGACATCGCGTCAATTATATTGATTTATTGATTTAGATATTGAGATTCATTACTTTTATGTTTACGTTCCATATCACGTAGTTTAGTGGTTTCTATCAAACCGACAAACATGCTGTGTTTATTAACTATTTAATCATATTAACTTTAAACATTATGTAGATATATTATATTTGTATAGGTGGTGACGGATTGTATAGTTGTAGATACAATATTATACTAAATAAAAAAAATAAAATATTACCACGTTAACCGATTCTTGCGAATTTATCTTTTTCAAAGTTGGTTAATTGTGTGAAATTAAATGAAGCTTTTTGCGGACAGTGGCTTCTATAGCTTCAATGTAGGTGTTAGTATTGAAAATATTTAAGTGTAGGTTCATATCCCGTTTAAATGTTTTCAGTACTACCTAAAACGAAAAAAATATATTTAATAGTCTTATTAAAAGTCTAAACGAAATAAACATTTATAGGTTATCCTGTACATTTATTAGATAGAAAAAGTTGTTGATACTATCCAACGGAATATTTACGACTTTCTTTTTACTTTTAGTTAGTGGGACGTTGTTTTGCGTTAAACTATTGCTGGGTACCCCGTTCAAATCCGACAGGTCCACGTTATTTACTTATCGCACTGATTTCTTTTATTAATTATCTATTTTTGTATATATAATCAAATTATTATAATTAATTATAACAGTTAGCTTTCTAGATATTTTCGTTTAATTATGTATTTCTATAATTTCGCTTTAATTGTTTACTATATAATTTATATTTTAGATGATATGATAGCTTGTACCATAATCTATAGAATTTTAATGTTTACTGATAGGTTATTCAAAAATTCCTACAAATTTAATGTTTTAAATGACAACAAATTATAATAATATAATTAAACGCCGTTTTATAAAATGTAGCATATTAGTCATGACTTGTAGCTGCCTGACGATTATTTTATTATTTTATTTACTCACCTACTTGTATCGAAGCATTGTATCCAATATTCAAAATGCCAGTTTGGTCGGCACGTTATCCTGTTCTTTTATTTTAGTCGGATTGTGTTTCAATATTATGTCTTGCCTTCTTTTTTTCTTTCTTTGGTTATTTTGGTCTATTTTTTACAATGCTTTTTCCATACAATTGCACTGTGTCTCTTATAAACCTTTTAGTTTCATACTTGGTTATGAATGTTTAATAATTGACATCTATTTTATATAATAAAGTCACAATAGGATTTCAAACTGTGAGACGCGTTTCGTATTTAAAATATATTTATGAATTTAATGGCCTAGACCAATTGATCTCTAAGCTATACTGTAGTCTAACTAGTATTGATTAACTCTCATCTTGCTTGCGTCTTTTTAAATAGCTTATTTGACTATCAAACTGATAATGATTATTAATATCATGAAAAAAAAATGCAATTTTACGTCGGTTAAATTTACTTTTACTATTTAATTAGAAAAAGTAACTGAATAGCTGTGTATATTCAATTAAAGCGCCATTTATTAATATGGTTTTAATGGCTTACTTCGAAAGGCAAATTACTTTTGTAATTACGAAACGAATTTGATATTTTATAATAGATTTATTCTGTGTAGCACAACAAAGTGTCATGATGTAAATTTATACCTTTTCGTCATTATTGGACCCGTTTGTGGAACTGGCATTATTCAAAAATATATATACTCGTATTTATTTTTCTTATTCTTTTTTATCTGTATCATTTGTCTAACTTATTGAGAACTATTCATCTTACTAAGAACTATTATAATTATTACTATTAGGAAAAATAACCATCGTATATCTAGATTGTAGACGTAGGTCCTATGATAGTCAAATATTCTATTTTAAGTTTGTTTATAATTAGGTTGTTTTATTTTGCGGAATTTTGGGTTTTAATTTAAGTGTATTAACAAATGTATAATTAAGAGTGCATCTTTCATAGATTTAATGAATCGCTTATTGTTTTTAATTTTTAGTCGTGATTTAATATTGCCTTATCACTTATGTATAAGTATTGAGGGGCATGTCGGGTCGTATACACTATATATATATAGTAAAATACAGCGTAAACTCTACTTAACGACACTGCGGTGGTTGTTGAATAGACTGAAAAAATAATAAATTTACATTATAAAAAATCTAGTATAAATTTTATAAATAATAATCCTTAATAATAAAATAAAATAATAGGTATTAAATATGAAAAAAACATCTTTTGTTTTTGATTTTCATTTTGTTAGTATTTTTGGTACACATGATGCTGACAATTAAGTCATTTTCGTCGTTTTATCAAGTGACGTTACATAGACTTTACACTGTATGTTATATATAAAACTCAAACTGTCCGTACGTGTCTGTCTATTCGAATGTAAATTTGGGTTGTTGCAATAAATTTTCTAAATAAAATCACATTCGCATACAACAGGTCGCCCTATAGATTTATTGATTAACGACAATAATTAATTAATTATAAAACACAATGTACAAATACAAGATATTTGTTAGTGACTTTGCTTTAGTGTTCATAAGTTTTTGATCTTGTATGGCCCGAATAGTTTGTTTTTTTCCCCACTGTGATTTTGTATTGTGGTGTATGGCTTTCTACAAAGCTAATTGCTTACACTTTTATCATTATTATGTATGGGTATTTTATGTTTTAATGTTAGCCGTAGAAACCATTAACGTAATATAAACATTTTTTTGGTGATCAGGGGATAGCGATGAATGTTGCTTAAGATTTTTTTTCTTTATTAATAATTAATCATATAGTTATTATGGAGAGAATTGTAAATAAACATCCAGATACCCCTTTTTATTTTACTTTTATTTTTTCCTTTTTTTGTCCTTGGTTTTTGTTTTTTTTTTTTAATTTGGCTGCCGTGGGCCTGTCTATAATGTTTGTCATAGGACGAGGAATTACGCTTCTTAAAATATTTTATTAGCTAATTAATTAATGATAATCACAATTAAAGATTTACGCGAACATGAACATTGCTGTGGTCTAGTCGTCGTGGTAGAACCATCAGTTGTTATATTCTGTAATATCTACATCCCCGTAAAGCACAAGTTGGCCACAGTGGTAGATTGCGCGCCGTATTTGTACCTAAACTCATTGTTATAGAGGCGTGAATCGCCTGAGCTGCTGTCTCGACAATAACCCAGTGTCAGACAATAATCATTTACTTATAACACAGTACGGTCGATGAGTCGTGCCGTCCTGAAATTGCCTATAGACGTTTGCGCAGATTTGATTTTAGATTAGATTTTTCCTTCCTTTTCATTACTTTCTTTCCGAGTGAAGAGTGCGCTAAAGTGCAGAAACTTCAGGGTACCCACGACTCGTTAACCCTACTGTACTTTATTATTTGCCTCAGTAGATCTTCCGTTCGCCCCGTATTAGACGAATAGCTTAATGTTTTGTTTATATCATTATATTAAATAGTTCTAGAATATTCAAACGTAGTAGATATCATTCTAGCCGCAAATAAGTTCTTTTTTTATAATTATTAATATATTAATATATATGTTAATTATTCGAAATAATATATGTAATATGTACGAGTTGTGGAGGATTCTGTCTGTACCTTATATTTTATTTAATTATAAGATGTATAGATTAAATAAACGCAATTTTTAACGTTTGTTCTACGTCAGAATTCTTATGTCGATTTTTTCAGTTATTCGAGCACTGAAATGTTTCTTCCATAGACTAGAATGGTGTCTCTTTAAATATTTAAAAACTAAGATATTTCGACTATATGCACTGAACAAAAAGTAATTTTTCAATAATTATGGCTGTATTTAAATATATTTTATGATAATATTGAAAATAAATATGCATAATAAATGTTTAGAAACAAAGCGTTAATAGCGAGAGATTTAAATTTAGTCAAGCATTAGTACTTAAATGTTTCAAAGGTGATTCTCGTCGTTTTCGTATATAAAGTTAGTCGTTCGACCGTTTGTCTGTGTAACTCTATATCGACTGAATGAACCTACCCTACGTTACGTACGCTTAGACGCAGCTTCTAGTGTATAATGTTTTAGGTGTCGCACAGTAGTCCGCTCAAGCGCTCAAGCGCTCAAGCTCTATCATTGAATACGCACTTTCAAGTAAACTAATATATGTATAGGATAGTGTGGCTATATGCTGTGAGATTATAATATCTCTACTGAAATTGGCAAACAAACTATATCAAAATCTAAACTATAGAACGCCTGCAAGTTTTGAGAGGCAACGTTTTACAGGGACGCACGTCGTCGCGATGTCACAAGTCTGATCTGAAGCTCGTAGCGTTTGATACTCGATAGTGGGTAGTGGGTAGTGGGTAGTGGACACCGTAGCCGGTAGCGCGTAGCGGGTAGTGGGCTCAACACTACCACTAGCTCTTACGTAGAATAACTTTTATATATTCGACGTTCTATGTATTTACCTTATAGGTATGTGTGATAATAAAGTTAAGCTTTCAACTAGATGAAGTACAATGAATTCTAATGATTATCTCATAGGCCAATGTTTATAAATATTATTTTTACACTGTCTTAATATAAATGTGATTTTGTCTGTAGATTAACGTTTTAGAATATCGCGGTCCAGTTCGTCGGAACACTTTGCGTGACGTACTCTAAGATATATATAAAGTTTTTCTAAATCCGAGTTTACAATGTTACCACACCATAATTAATAGTTATTCCAAAGCTTTCCACCGAGTGTTACTATAGCCTATACCTGATGTAGATAGTGTTAAGTCGACCGCATGCGCATCGCAAGTCTGTTCTCACCAAAATATTTTGCCGTCCAAGTTTCGTACCTCTCGTGCGACAGACAGACAGACAGCTGGACTGCTCTATTTACTATTTAACATAACTCATTTTAACGATTCATATTTCGACACCAACCGACTTTTAAAAAATCTATAGTCGTAAGTATTTTATATTCATATAGAGCTTATAGAGGGTTTAGGGCTGTAGTCGAATTACGATAAGCTGTGGCGGGAGCGGGGCGGGGCGGGGTTGTGACTACAACTTCATTTTGAACTTTTTAAATTGCTTTACATAATCTTTACATTAAGACTTCAAACTATTCAATTTATGGTTCTAAAGCTATTGTAATTGCACGTTTTCATATATATTTAATACCTAAAAATCGATTCTCTAATGTAAATATGAGACGTGTGCGTGACGTGTAGCGCGCGACCGACCGCTCCCCTCACCACCCAACAGATATCAGGGATGTTCTAGAGTAGAGGGCTTTTACCTTAGTTGATTATCAAAGATTTATAAAACTATGGGTGTAGTATTTTACGCGTAGGTTAAAGTTTATATATCGTCGTTTTCTTATCCGTTCAACGAGTGCGAAGCGACAACGGGATTTTCAACACGTCGCGCGTCCTGCGGCGACGACGACGACGACCGATGTCGCCAACGAAAGCACGTCTCAGTGTCACGTCAGCTTATTAACAAAATTTAACAATTATTAAAAATACAACGTTTCGAACTTACTTTACTATGTGTCGTAACTAGTATAGAACTAACGCGCGATCGTATAACTGTTTGTTTGTTTGTATTCGTCATTAATGTTCGTAAACTAAGCTTTTTTAAACTAAAACGTGTTACTAATTAAACGTTTAAATATGTAGAGGTTCAAATTGCAGTTGTTTTTAGCGTAAATGTCATTTTATAATGTAATCTCGTTGTTGCCTGCTGCTACTCGCGAGTCGTAGGCGCACTTAGATAGATAGCGTCTGAAGGTTTATTTCTATGAAATGTGATTTGTGTCCAAGTAATTCGATATTTGCTGTCATTCTATATAACATAATACGTTAAGAGTGCCCTAATAGCGTCCAGTGAGATTTTTTCGTTCTGTGTATCAATGTCTACGAGCGGGCAGCCGCTCCATACTCACCTACACCTGTCTATGCTAGTATAGTTTCAGTAATATAGGTCTACGACCAAATTAGATGGTAATTTTAAATATATCTCGAAACACAAATATATATAGTTATTCGTACGCTACGGACTAGCGCCGGGCCCCGGCGCCGGTCGAGGCCGCGGGGACTAAAGTACAAATTTATCAAACTATCCCCGACCTCGGATGCTTTGAGCTCTTTTCTTATATACTTAGTATGATATAAGAGAAAGAGGTCGCCAGTCGTTCACCAACAAGAACATTAGATAACTTAAATTGCATCGTTCCAGTGATATAAGGACTTTAATGTACTTCTAAACTTTGTAAACCTCACCTAAGTGTTAGAGCGTGGTAGAATAGTTGTATATCGGTGACAGGATCACGTTTTCGAATTAAATCGTAATTTTATAACAATTGATGTGCCTAAGTGTAACTCTACTGATGTAAATGTATATATATAATTAGCTACTACATATGTTTATGTACTTGTATGAATATCTCGTGTTTACCGCCAGTTGGTTCGGACTTCGGAAGTGTTTTAAGACAATAACTTCTCATTTGCCGCAATCTCTATGCGTATTTTTTTTCCAACTTAAACTAAAAAATGTTTTTTTTTATGAACTCTTAACTGTTTTTCAAATTGGTCGATTTATTGTTTCGGTAGGCTGTTATATACTGAGTACAGGTTCATTTCCCAGTCGACACGTAGCTCCGTCTCGATAGGAGTTAGCACGCCACAGGATTTTTTGCATTTTAAAATCGTAATTAGCCAATTTTTGTATCGAATGTTTAGTTAGAGTACAGAGAGATACGCGTCTGGTGTCTCCTGTGCTCGCTGCGTGCACGAACATTGGGTATCGGTAGTTGTGTAGACTTGATTGTGATATCAATAAACATTTTCATACGAGCATCCAAACACTTGTTTTAATTACCTACCTATAACAACTATGCGTGTCTGTGCTTCGTTGTATTATATTTTTTTAAGAGACGAAAATAAAACTTCGCATTTATTACGTACATGGAATAAAATATATTTTAGTAAGCTTCTTCTTCATATTTTTGACTTATTATTTCTATTTGCCTTTTGTCTATGTTATTTCAAACTTGACTAATTTTATTATTAAAGATTCTTATAAATGTTCTTCAATTCTGCAACATATCCCAAATGATAACTTTAAAAATTTAGCTTCTTTATAATTTAATTTCAAGGTTTCAAAGGTGAATAAAGAAAGAAAACACAGAGTACCGTATGAAGTAAGCTTTTTTTAAACTAATTTAAGTTTTACACATAATACATAATATAATCAGATAGCCCGACGACGTCCGGAACAATCGTTGACACTTGCCGCATACATATTTACAATTAATTGGTCTCATTTCGACTGTCCGCTTAAATAAAACGGATCTATAACATTATTTTATAATATATGCACTTATATTAATAATGTTGCCAGATATAATTATTTCCACATATGTATTACGGTATAAAACAACACTTTTTTAAACAAATTAAATAATATTCTACTTTCATTGAAATTTAATTGTATAGCAACTTTGTTTAGTATATAAAATAAATTATATTTGGCAACACTATTAGCTATATTTATATATGAATACAGTAAATTTCGATACAATGTGTTACAAGAGCGGGTGCGCGTATGTACAGTGCGAGCGTCCGACCTCAGGGACCAAGGTTCAAAAAGGGCAAACCAAGAAAAAAAATATTTATTAACAAAATAATAATAATAAAAAAAAATGAATAATCGGATGTATTAAAATATTTCTCATTCGAAAGCCGGGCGTTTAGTTACGTAGCGACAGGCCCCCGTACCGTAACTAACACTATTATAACATAAAATGAATATTGCGTACAGTTAAATTGTTCTGAGATCATATTTAATACATCACAGGTGTTAAAAGAATATATTAAATTAAAAATTATACAAACGTAGAGCTTTTCTATTTCAAACAAATACAAATAGTGGCCGCTCCACGTGGACCGACCGACCGGATAGAATTTATATATTAATAAATATATTAGAAGTGGACGATTCTGAATGACTGCTAGCATTCATTATGAAAATACTTTAAATAAGTAACTGTAATTATCGTTTTTTTTACGCTTTATCCCACATGTAGCAAAATAGGCGAGAGAAAAGTGTAAGTTCTATATCAAATTATATCGACGGCGAAGTACCAATACCTCCTAACTGAATTTATCTTAAACTATCTTTTTTTTTTCATTTTAAATGCAAACCTACTGCACTATTAAAATCTTTATATGAACATAATATAATTCATAAAACATCATATTATTGTTATTTGAAATAATAAATATAATATTAACACATAGATACATAAATATAATAATAACATTTTAATTTCGCCAAGAAATAAAACGTTTCTTTAGTTTGTGTAAAATTTTGGCTTTGTCAGTTAGATGTTGTTGGCACTTCGCCGTCGTTAAGATGTATTTACAAAAAACCAACCAACTTCCATGTATGAATGGAATAATGTTGTATTCATCTAATTGTAATATTTAAGATAATATAAAAGCGCTATAATTTAAAATATTTCGTTAATTCCAAAATGATATTAAGACCGTTATCAAGAAAACAAAAAGTTCACAATCAATGAAATCATTCGAAATCGCTCACATCGTATAAAAAAACATCGTGTAATCTTACAAACAAAGAAAAAGCTCATTTTGTGGCAAATATTTGTACAAAAAAATAATTTTTCGGACAAACATTCGTAATTATAAAATCAAACTGTAATTTTAGTAATAAATAATGAAAAAAATAAACATTCTATTAATAAAATTTATTTCATTCAATAGAATAAAAAATGTAGTTTCTGAAAAGCATTTGTCTAATTAAATACCGAATGAGCGTCTGTTTCAAAGACCACAAACAAATAACACAATTCATGTACATAGTATATCGAGTATCGTCAACATTATTAGAAATTAAAATTGTAAAAAAACAAACAATTTTCTTACATTTGGATATAAATTCATTTATATTTCCATATAAGTCTAAGTCAGACCTACTGCGCGCAAACTTTGGCAGAACTTACAATGTTAAACCTACCAAATGATTTTTTTTATTATTAAGAGAAAGGTGATTGCGAATAACGAACAAAAATTTTAAACATTAGTGTATATTATATAAAATTAAAGAACATAATTTAGGACTACACTCTCTTTTCGACATTTTATATATTGCGTTACGTAACTCGATTGCGCATCTAACCAAACTAAGGAAATATCCATAAATATAATTTACAAGTATAAATATTTCCCCAACTTTAGATAAGCTACTGTTAAATGATCAGTTTAAACATTTAACCTATAGTTATTTCATTGAATTCGTAGTTATTATTCAATTACTCGCAATCACCGATCACTGTAAGGCCCGATACACACTATAGTGTCACTCACGGTCCAAACTTAATCTGATAATTATTAATTAATTCTTGTATGAAAAATATTGGACTATGAACGATTGGACCGAAACGATAGTATGAATGTTCTTATTGTTTCTCATATAATCTTCACAAACTAAGATTGGGCCGAGAACGACCTGCAACCGGCACTTCAGTGTGGATCGACCCTAAGAGTCTAATGAAATGAATAATGATTGTCTTTTCGTGCGCGACCCTTACACCTAAAGAGAATGAAATTAATTTGTACTTCAACAAAGGGCCGCCCTCGTCTACGACCGACACCAGATTATTATCAATTGCTGTTAAAACCTTTCAGTTTACAGTTAGAAGACATCTTCACTATTGAATGAGCAAAAATCTACTACTATGAACTAGAGTCGGGCAAATTTTAAGTGCAATTATCAATTAACAAATGACCAATTGTTAATATTTAATAATTTGATATTAATATTGTTAATTGCAGTCAAAACTTTTCCAATTCTGCTATGCACATGCGAAACTAACGCAGTTTTATTTAAACATAAATATCCATATATTTTGAACTCTAAATTAATTTAAAATGTTGTAGCTATAAAGCTAAAATACCTTATAAAATTAAAAATTATCTGAATATAATCTTATAGTTCTTATTTTAAGAATATATCTTAAAAATAAGAACTATTATGCAAGTATATTCTTTATCAAACGACAGTCAAGATGTCCTCGAACTCTAACACTGTAAAATAAACCATATAGAATATAATCCATTCAAAATAAAAACAACAAAACAATTATATTAATAATAATTAGGCAAATTCAAAACACAAATACTCAATGTTTTAATAAAATAATAATAATAATTGCAAAGTTTCTTACGTAAACGACCGCTTGAGTATTTGTATTTTATTACAACTAACCTATAAACGGGATATTTCAGTACATTTCATCATATTACCGAAATTTAATAAAATTTTGAACGAAACGCAAGTCGAAATCGCTTTTCGTTAGTGAAAATTTGATTTCCAATATCAAAAAAAGCGAATTCGCGGCGTCCTTGTGACCTTTCAGCAAACCACTCAGCTACGTAATTGTGTGAAATAACCAAACCTGCTGTAAAATCTGACTTTACACTAAACCTACACTCTACGACTAATATAACTTAATTTACATGTCAAAGAGATCATAATAAGCTTATAATTAATTGTCACATTATTAATAGTACGGCGGTCGCTGGCGCCCGTTGCGCACTGTGATGTATCCGGATGATATACGAGTACTTCTATAATAGTAATAATATATGAAACGTCTTACAAATTACTTAACATTATTATATGTGTTTCCCGAGATGGGCCAGCTCGGCTAATAATAAATTAAGGGTTGTAGAGCAGCAGCAGTCCTGGCGGTTAGCTGGTCCGCTTGAAGGCGGGCGCGAGGCGCGGCACCTTGGGCGCGCGCAGGTGCCCGCACTCGTGCTTGTGCTTGTGCGCGGGGGACTTCTTGCCGCTGCTCGGAAGCCGCTTGCGAGGCTTCAGGAAATCTGGAAACAATTAAAATTATAATTAATACACGAACTTATATATTGTAAGTGAGACACTTCGTGCCCCATGCACCGCCCAATTGAGGGATTGCGTGTTGCTTAAAGGTAATAAAAGTAAATCATTCCTCGCAAGGGGGGAATCCCCACAATCGTCGCGTCTACAGTCAGCCGCTATCCCTCGTTTCCGTGTTCTCAATAACCAAAGCAAACAATAGACGAGTAAAAATAATAATATATCTGTAATATCATTTTAAAACACATAAACTTGTAATTTACATATACCTTTTTAACATAGCTGAGATACTTGCAAGTTATGTTATACGTAAGTGCTCGTAAAACCGCGTCGAGGGCGGGGTCGGGACCGATTTTAGAGGAAATTTTACGATCTCAAAAACTTTAAATTTGTTAAGAACAAGTCGCTCGAAGCTGACATTTTTACGACTCTATCCGTGAGGATAACACAGCGAGAGGGTCTCCTAATGCACCGGATCCTTTTCAGAATAATTCCTTGCGACGCCCTCGAGACCATATCGAATGTTAAAATTATAAGTTTTATGATGTTTTTACTACTGTTTAATCTGGCATTGTAAATTGTAATAGTAAAGCGGAGCTGCACGGAGACGGGATCGGTACGTATGGGTACTCCGCTCTGTAAACTTCAAAGTTCACGAACGCAGTGATTAGATAGTGCGTGCGCGGGAGTTACGCGAGCCATTGAACCTGATTGCACGTATTTACGTTTGTTTATTTTCCTCATTATTTGATACTCGTTGTCGTCGTCGTCTCCTACAACGTATTACGTAAACAGAACAAATATGGACACATGACCTTCGTCAATTTACAATTGAGTTTTATTAAGCTAGAACAAACTATCTGTATGAGAAATACAAATACTGCCTTTATTTTCATAGATAGATCCATATCTATTACGAACACTTATTGCGCTATGATGGCGTCATCTTTCTAATATTACATTTACATATTACTGACTGTTTTTGAAACATTGACTTTGTAATAGAGAAAACGCTTAAATACAAAAATAAAACACATCGAGCGTTTTTTAATAAGTAATGAAAATCAAGTTTAAATATTTCAATATCTAAAAAACATAAAAGAAGTTAAGTTTTAATAAGCCAACGTAGCGCAATCGGTGGAGTCGGCACTCGGCATGGCAACGCGCGACGCCTCGAAGGTCAGCAGATTGCTTTCGTCCCGATGTATCACGTGCCTCGAATTAGGTAATAGCTACATTTATCTTCAATTTTAATAAAAAATTGCTTGGATTGGAAATTTTAATAAGCATATGCGATAAAGATACGTTTATAGTATGGGCATTACTAGCAAGTTATACAAATGTGTAATCTAAACCGGCAAATATTACATAAGTGCCTTAAAAATTATTAATTATTTACATAAATTCTTTGTAAACAATTTCAAAACATCATATATTTTGAATAAACAAAAAATAATATAGTTTTTCATTTGAACAAAAAACGAAAGTTTAAATTGGTCCACTGTTTTACTCTCTCTGTCAATTAACACTACAGTGCTAATAACATAATGAAGCGGACAGGTAATGTTCCAAGAGCGCGTCCTTGGCGATTACAACGATACGAGTATTTTAAAATAGTCAAAAATGAAACAAGTAATAAAGAGGTGAACGTTTTCTTAAAAAACATCGTTTGTACAGTCGGGAACTATGTCAATGACGTCACGTGGCTCAAGGCCGACCGGCGACCACGCGGACTTCAGCTCCATTATAGGTTTCCCGCCAAAACTACCACGTGGATTTCGCTAATAAATATTCTACATACTAATATCACATAATTGAATAATGATAATAAAGAGCTAAGGCAAAACGTGGTTAGACAAATAACCTCAAAATTTCTAAAATAAACATCATTAAAGATCGCAAGCGACATGTAAGCTTTGAAAAATGCAATAAAAACTCACTTATTGGATACAAACAACGAGAAATGACTTTCACAAATATTACGCAATAGTTTCCCGCCAAACGTTCAATGAAGCGTTTCGCGCCATTTTCTCGGCAATGTTGCGCGACCAATTTGAATAGTGCGCAGGAGACACCAGGGCGAGCCCCCGACGCGGGGATTTCATTTGCCAGCGTATACTTGCTCGCGTAAACATGTGGGTGTGTGCGCGTAAACAACATGGCCTTGGAGCTGCGCGTGCGCCGAGCGTGGCCGCGACGCGTCGCCTCTATTCAATTTGAAACCCGCCTTATCGCTGCCTTGTGCCTTGGACATTATCAACGTTTATCACTTCCAGCACAAACGCACCGCTATCCCATTTTGTGATTTCCGTGTTATAACTAACTAGTGGACCCGAACGCGGCTACACCCGCTTGAACTATACGAATATTTATGAAATTATTTTCAGTTTTCAATAGAGAGATGCGTTAAGCAAGCTCATTTTGTGTGACGTTTTCTAACAAATTTTGCAAATCGTTGCTTAGCAACAGTCACATAGCGACGATTGTTATTAACATGGCGGAATAAATTGCATGTCAAATTAATAAGTATTTTAATATATTGGTATATATAGAAAATATTACAAATATAAGAAAAAGAAGTACCCTATGTTCATCCCGAGACCCTCAAGTATCTCTATATGAGTATTTTATCACAATTAAATTAGCGGTTTGGCCCTGATTGCGTAAAAGGCACACAGACAGACAGAATTACTTTCGAATTTATAATAAAGGTATGGATACACGCGCGAAAAAACTAGAATTGTTGTTCGACGGATGCGTTATTTACTATTGAACAGTTGTATGTAGATAGCATTATGGCATAAAACACATTTCGCGAGCGGTTGATTGTGTTGTCGAAATGGTTTGGTTATTTTTGGCGACCCAAATATCAGGCCGCCACGACGAGTGGACGACGCGTACGCGCGTGTTAATAGTATTGGGTATATGCGTTGGTATTTAAAAATAATTTAAAGTTCAATAGGGCAATAATATTAACAATATTCTTAACAATTAATTGAAATCATAATTACAACAAAACAAATATAATCGAATAAGATTTAACTTCTAGAACTAAATACAGAAAAACATATAAAGTGTGCAAAAGTACAGTATAAATTTTACTTGGCAACAGTGCATCACCTTAAACAATGCACCGAATGCTGCGCACGCGCATCGAAGGCCGCGACTGATGTACAAGCATCCGTCGACTTCTTACTCGAGTTGAATCATTAATAGTCCGCAATAAAAACATTAAAAAAATATTACTTTTAAAGAAAACACAGAAGCATCGAGTTAAATCATGTTGTAAATCATTGAGTATTTATAAGGAATTCAACATTAATTTTCTTCAGCAATTGCAATGAGTTTATGAAATATTATTTTACAATTTATTGTTATTAAGGAAATTATAGAGAATCAGGTGCGCCTATCTATTCAAATTCAATAGCAGCTACAAGGGCATCGTGTAGTAGCTTGGCATAAAAAGAATATTCACGTAAATTTGACATTGGACAACTCAGTCTCAGAGGATATTCACGATTCAAAAAATGAGTTTAATTGACTTGCCAAAGTTAAAGATGGATATTGTATATTTTTTAGATTTTGAACCAATCAAGTGCCTGACGTGTGCAAAGTGATTTCCAAGTAAAAAAGGGGTGACGCGTATATTGGAATGGCCATAATGCGTACATGTGAATCAATTAACGATAGACGGTGCCTACTGCCTACGCGTTTTTGTCTCAAGTCATGTATTTTAAAAATATTCTAAACGCAGGCAATCTTACAAACATTTCTAACAATTTGACGAGGCCGAGACTGGTTTAATGACGTACAGCTCCCAAACAAGTCTAAGCCTGTCCCGTGCGCGCCACACTCCTCAGTGGATGTATGTATACTTGCTCAGTGATCGTGAGAGGGAGGGAGGGGGGAGAGGAGGGATTGAAAAAACGGGCGCGGATTTGTCAGACGTAGGCGGCGACTGAGCTCCGCAACCAAACAGGTTACTCGCTTCGTTCTAGCGCTTACTAATATTTTTTTTCCATTCTGGCACAGGGTTATGGATGTTAGTTTTTCAGACGCAATTAGTTTAGATTTAATAACTGGTTCCATTTTATACTTGCACATGAATAATGTATCAAGAATGACAGGACATGAGCGACCTAATAGACGTTATAGAGTCATGCACAAGTTCATTCAGCCGACTTCAACAGGAAACAGAATTATTAAAGTGTTTCGACTAGATAGCGAGACGGGAATGCCGCTCGCTTGCATTACGAACCAGTTCCCAAATATCTAGGTCAAGTGAAAGGCAATTCGATGTCAAAACGCTCGTTCGCTGCGAATGCGCCTCGTTACGCGATCAACAGAACCACTACCTTTCCTCCTTCGGCAATAAAATATGCATTATTTTCATTTTAATTGTACAAACTTCTTTGCGCATACGCTTAAGTCTTAAGCCTATGTAGAAACAAGTAAGAACCTGATAGAGTAAAGAGGTTTTACAATTTCCTATTAATAATTCCATACGAGGGCAGCCCTAAGCAAGTAGTCTAGCACAACTGGACGGTGAAGGTAAAAAGAGTAACAAAAAGCAATCTTGTGCAGCTCGAATATCCGTATGCCGCGTTTGTATATACGTACGGCTACTGGTTTTAAGATGTAGAGCCTAAACAAATAAGTGACAAGCAGGTTGCGTGCATTGTGCCCCTCTTAACATTTGTTCAATATTATCTGATATAGTTTATTTAAATTGCGGTCAATGTCTTTATTCTCAGGTTTTCTCGAGTACGCTTTAAGGTTAGTTGCTAGGGCCGATATGAGTCATAAATGACAGGTGGACTTGGAATGATATTGACCAAATTCATTTATCCCTCCGAGCATTTCAAACATTTAGTTATTTGGAAAAAAATGCAAGCATTAATTATGTCGTTTTTTACATGAATAAATACCGATTTTAATATAATGCGACGGTGGTATTGATTGTCAAATAGATTGTACGAACGAAAAAGCCGTCACAGGAAATGCCGCGGCCGCCGTCATAGCTCGTACCAGTGAGTCACGGGACGCGTCCAGGTTAATTTATTGCCCCATTTACTCAGCGTAGCGGTGATGTTGTGCAAACAATAGTTATCTCTACTTTCGTTTTCGTCAACACTTTCATCCAAATGACTACATTTCTGTTCTTACTTTGTACTCATTTTACGTAGAAAGTGGTTATGAAATTCAACAATATTTATAAAATTTACATATAAATTTGGTTCCAACTACCAAGGCGTGGTGTTTTTTACTTGCTCGATGCCAAAATGACTACCTAGGATCACTGGTGCAGCTAATTCTAAGCAGACAGGTCTTAAGCCTGTCGTGAAGACTGCAATTATTCAGATTTGATCTCTAAAACAGGATGTTTCTTAGCATTGAATTTGGTTGATACATTGAATTAGCGTTTTTGTGCGCTGCATTTTTTTGCTGTGTTTGTGTGAAATTAGCAACTTCCATTAGAGGATGGCCAAAATTATTCGAGCGGACCGTATTGATAAATGTCGTAAGTATCAAATTCAGGTGAATGTTGATGGGAGTTTCGTTGTTGTTGAATAACGTGTATATGTATCAATGTCACTATTGAACACGTTTTTTTGGTTGGGCGCTGTGATTTTGCGTGCACTTGGCAAGAGCTTTGGCAGTGATTGATATTTGACCGATAAACCTGCGGGATAAAATAATACCTCACTTAATCCTGGGCTAGAACGGCAATGACCCGATTAAATGGACAAAAAACCTTATGATTGACCGTCTATAAGAATGACTTAGAATAAAAAGATTAAAAGACCAATTTAACATTTTACGTACCTACAAGAACAAATCCAAAAATGTTTAACACCGATAAATAATAAAACGTGATCTGGATTGGGATCAACAATTGTATTTCTACAGAAAGTTACTAGTAGTTGTTCACGGAAACTAGAAACATTGCCATTAGTCGTAACTGTGAAAGTGAGTGAGAAAGAAGCCATTGTTGCGTGTCGAAGTGGTAATGCAGTGAATGGCGAATATCTAACGCTGTGTAATGCTGAGTGTCAGTAATTTAATCTAACATTTCCACACATTATTACTGAAATAAAAAATCATTAAATATTCAAACTATGTATAGAATTATATAAAAAGTAATACGTACTTGAATAATAATTTCGACGACGACATTGTGTCTTAGGTCTTTATATATTTCCTTTATAAGCAATGACACTCTATAAGTGATCTTATACAGGTTCATCGCCCTAACTAGTTAGATCTAGGAGCAGGTGTTCAACTTGGACATCTCGCTCCGTACCTTCTAGTCAGTCTTAATAAAATGATAAATCTCTTTAAAAAATTATTAACACATTATCGGACTTAAGTTTTATTTTAAGCGTTTAGACTTTAGATGTTCATGTTAGTTACAGTCGGCTTTATGCTCTCGGATTTTAATAACGTAATTCTCTAAATAAATTTAAAATTTTATGGTTATTGAAACCATATTATTGAAATAAAAATGGTATAATATGGACATTAGATAATAATTATAAATAATTTAGATGGACAAAAAGAAATTTTATTATAGAATAAACTAATATTAATTATTTGAGACGTCAGACATCTGTATAATTAAAACACTGATAATAGCTATTAAGACGCTAATGAAATCGTATTCTGAAGTTTGAACAACGTTTCCATTGAAAACAATTATTCTGAGAGTAAACGTGTACTGTAAACGAACGAAGGACCTTAATGAATGGCTAATAAAGAACACCCGGCGGGCGGCGAGATGAAACCAAGGTGGTACAGACGCAGCAGCCGCGTATGCGCAGGCGCATAAGCCAAGCGATCAAAGCGCCGCCATTATCAGCTACTTGAACTATCTCGGATGGGCCTCGATTTAACATAGCTACCGGCGTACACAGTATCTTTATAATCTATATTCAATTTTTAGTTTTTTAAGGCATTCCCGTGAGAGATGACTGTTTTTTTATTGGTAGCTACCATATAAATAAGTATTAATTTTTTAGTGATACACATACGAAGATATGACCGGATTTATAGCATTTGATTTATATTGTTGTGAGATTTTTTTGAATAAAAATAATGGTTAAATAAATAAGATATAAAATAAACTGTTGTTTTATTTTATGCGTAGCGATAGTTAATATTATACTTGGTTATGTGATGTTTAGGCAGTTTCAGGAAACATAAAATTAAGGTCACGGCTATCTGAAGACTACGTAATTTAGTTAAACAAAATCACAGCCCTAACTAGAAACGGTTAAAGATTATAAAGAACATGCTACTTACTTTCCCATGGTTTTTAATATACAAATAGTTTAAAAACAGGAGCCTAAATAGCCCAATAAATTGAGAATACAATGAGATCGATAATTCCAAAAACAGGTAACGAATAAAACGGTAGCTAAGATGTTAAAGAACAATATATTTATTGTGTAGCGCATTGTCCAGAGATGTCGGCCATTGTCATAATGGAGATAAACGAGTTGTCTGGACCACCGTAGACTTAAACATTGGTTTTTCTACGGCAAACAAGATGTAATGTATTATATAGATGACCTAAGGTGACTAAAATGACCTATGGACCAAATTTGGGAACAGCTTCTGTTGTTCCTCTCATATTGTGCGGGACAATGAATAGAAAAGATGGGATCATAAAGGGGTGAAGCTGCTAAGTATTACACGAACAATAGACACAAAGAGCGGTGTATGTTTACCCATGAATGTGGAATATAATGCACAATAGCCGGTGCTATGCTAATAAGATTGTCCAACAGGTTCATACAGCTTTTCTCAAGATAAGTCTTCGTGTATAACGAATTCGCGTTTCAAGTTAAATCGTGCATATTTGGGGAGACGAAATTGTTTGGTGTAATCCCGTTTTTTAAATGGTCTATTTAGACGTTCGCTAACTGTAATAGGTGCATTGTTAAGTAAATGAACGAAATTACGATCCTTTTTTGCTATTTTATATTAAAATTTCGCTTTTATTATGTAAAGTGATGAAATTTGAGATATACTAATACGTAGTTGTTTCGTAGCTTTAACAAATTCTTATTGTAAGTCTCGTATATACGAGGCTTTATTTAGATTAATTTTCTGTCTCAAAATATATAAGAACGATGCACAACAAAGTAAGTGTTTGCTGAAAACGGAACGACATTTGGTAGGTGCAGGTATTTAGCCAATTATAATCGGTGTAGTGGCTTAGAAGTCCGGGCGACGCGCACAGCATCTGCGGTCACATCTGGTGTGGATTAGCAACTCTCCGCGTATTGAGTTGCAGCGCCGTACTCGAGTTACTACCTAGCTCACTCATGCTAGGTTTGCGGACGAGAAATTGAAAGCGCTTAATGGCCTCTTCACATCGCATTTAAAACGCATAAGTGGCGAAGATTACCCTTATCTTAAGTGCTCGCCGCGAAAGCTCGCAATCTTTTACTGAAGCGGTGATTTTTCCTACAAACGTGTTTCGCTCCTTTGATGTCACAAGTGTGTTATCTACGAAAAGAAGTTGCCTTTTTACAGACACTTTAAATTTATGAAACTTATTGATTACGTAACTTGGGGGCTGAGTTCATTAAAATGTGTATGTTTTTTGTTTCTGGTTGTCAGCATGTGATGGTTAGCAATCAGGACACAGTTCACTAGAACGGTTATAAAAACTTAATCTGAGCAGATACAATCAACGTTCGGCAAGGAACGCTAAGACCACCCGGTAGGTGTGATCTATTTCCTCTAAACATGTCTTAGTCATGATTTTTGATTACCTTTCAACGTCACATTGTGCAAATCGACGAGCGCGAGTCCGAACGTACATATATAAAACTCGATAATAAAAAGCAACGAGCTATAAAATTATATCGTGACAAAGGTTTTCAGTGACTGCACAATTTTTCAAATTTTACGACATTATTATGCGGGGCGCGTTAACGAGGCTTTACGAGCTGACCGTTCATTCGGTTTCGACAAATCCGTATTTTAAAACGTGTGAAAGTAAAACATTGAAAGGGTTGATTTTGACACTAGTCATAAAATTATAATGCGTACGCGCAGACCAGTCGGGGTCGCGCAGTAAACACCATTGGTCAAGCATTGACGGATCAATAACAAAGATTTTATTTGAAGAATTTATGAATATGGGTCACCGGCGGTCTTGGGAAAGGAAGTTGACAGTGGAGCTGTTACGTTATGAATAATCGAATAGGTAGTAATAACAGCTATGCAATTTGTATGCTGTATTACTTTTATTGTCGGACATAAAACATAAAACGCTGTCGTCGTACATAATATGAAATGATTTCTTGAGTTTTATTTAAAAAAAGTGAGGTAATGGACGAGTTTCTTAAGAGTTGAGTATAACTGTTTTTTCATTTTAAGATATAGTTGCATACCTCGCGCTTGTCTTGCGCGTGTCTTGAAATACAATCAAAGTGTAACGGGTCGGATTGTCTTTACCTAGTTTAGAAATTTGGTCTACAAAATTAGTTAGTTATATAATACAGTTATATTTTACGTAATATTTACAGTTGAAAGATTTCCAGCAATTTTTTTCAACTAAATAACTAGAGCCGATTGTAATATATCAAATAATTTTGATGTTCATCAGCTTCGTGATCTGCTGCCCCGTGGGAAGACAGACCCACTGAAAACCAAACGGACCTGTTTGCAACGCATGTATGCAAATATCGTGTGATTCACACTGGCCTGATAAACTTATCCGATTAAATGTATCCCAAAATGTTCGTTTTGTTTTACTTTAGTTCGGGCTGCATTTTAGAATTGTCCTTTATTTGTGTTAGTTAAAGATATTTTGTCATGTCTTTTTATATTTTGCTTTTGGAGCTCACCTTCTTTGCAAATCAGAGTGTAAAGAAAACGAAGAATTCTCTTTATTTATTTTTTAATAAGATATTTAAAATTGCAATATTCACTAGACCAAAAAAGCATTAACTTAGAACCGAACAAGCTAACAATTAAATTTGCACCATTCGAATTAACAGTTACATAATAAAATACAAGTTATAATTTTTGCATAAATTAACACATGAAAAGCTTACCGTTTATGAGAATCAAAACACTATAGCGAGGTCTACATTTTTATTTAAGATATTCTTATTGTAGCCACTACAATGATAAAAAAGGAATTGTCCTATTCTCATTTCGTTAGTTTCGACGTCCCGCCGTGTAACTTATTATAATTACTGGATAGCCTGATTTTATATGACATTTGTGTAAAACAATGCTTTAACGAACTAAATGTTGAATAACGTTTCGTTAGAGTAGCAATTAAGGGCGTTTACGACGTCAAATAAATTCCTTGTTTTGATTGCGCTCCTTGAGTAATTGAGGTTTTAGATACACGAAGAATTGACTAAATTGTTGTATTTTATAGTAGTGATATATTTTATGTATGTGACATAAGTAAGAAATAACAATGTCTGAATGGCTGCGAGTTTAAATATAAATTCTTTATTCTGGACTTAGGCTTTCGTTAAAGGAAATATTAAATTCTTTTTTCTCCATCATCGGAAAGTAGGGGATTGGCTAAATATTTACTAAAAAGTAAGTTAAATCCTTGAATAAAAATCCCAAATGAGTATTATATAATTTCAATGCACTTAGTATAGAAACACAAAATTAAAATTATGTAAAACTGAATGTAACGATGACTGGAGTGCAAAGTGTTTATTTAGATCGGCGCTTGCTGTTTACGTGTTATGCCTTCAAGGTTGCGGTCTAACGGTTGCTCTAACGGCTATCTATAATGATCACATTAGTAGGTACTTTACTTTTGTACTTCAATCCTATTCTTGTTAAATCTATTTTATTATTTGAATTATATCAATGAAAGATATTTCTTTTCTTCTAAAATAATAAACTAAAATTTTATTCCCTTTTTATGAGTCGTATGTGGGAAAGCGGTAATGTTTAAAGTTAAACAATGTGTGTTTTAATAATATGAAATAATCATAACATAAACAATCAACATATGGATTGTACAAACTACAATCGCCGGACACATGGAAAACATAACATGATCTGATACACAAATAAACGTTGACAAAAATCCAAATAGGCCGAGAGTTCCCACAAATTATACCGAAATTATATGTAAGTGGAGGGTGCGCGTGCGCCGTTTAATTAAAATAGTCAAAATAATAGACGTATTAGCATGGGAACTGATTTCACTTTCGTTGGGTGAGATTGGTCCTAACATTGTTAATACAAATGAGTATATGTTATTGTATATTTAGAAAGAAATATTATTTTAATAGTAAGAAAATAATAAGAAAAGCTATATAAATTAATAATTAGTATAATTTTGAATTTTATAATATAAGTTATTTTTTTCGTAGAATCATAAGCTAAAAATAACGCAACAAAACCAGCTTCTGCCAACCAACACGAATCACGTGTAAATACAATTATATAGTTTACTTCACAAATTTCCATTGTTTGTTTGTTATTACTTGTTAGTGCAAACTGCAATAAATCCTCGCCCACGCACGAGATGACGGATAATGTAAGCAAATTAACATGTTGCACACTGCGCAGCACCTGCGCAAATATGCGCGTGCACTTCTTTGCTCACTTTTAGAGTCAAAACTCTAATTTTACGAATCAATTAGCATGTTCAAGTGGTATAAAACAAGTTTAAAATGCTATAATTCATAAAAATCAAAGATAGCCGAGAGTAATTGCGTCCTTTGTGAGAAGACTAAAGATTATTTTATATGAAATGTATCGCAATGTCTAATAAGAATTACCAAATAAAAAATTATAATGATTACAAAAGCAAAACATTAACAAAAACAAAACAGACTTGCAGTCGCCGTACGTTCATAATAATCATATTGCGTATAATGTACATAATATGTAGAGATAAATATATTTGTATTCCAATATTTTATCTCGGGAGATAGCACCGTTTTATCGGGTCAGATGAACAGAAATGAAAGTAAAAATACAAAAACATGCATTTTTGTCGCCGAATTATAATATGAATTTTATATATAACTAAATGGAATATGTTTATTTTAACATAGAAATATTATTAATATTAAATAGCACTGCCTGTTGAATAAGCGCGGCGTTCAACTCCGCCAGCCAACAACAAGCCTATAATTCGAGCACAAAAAGGAGAACGGAGTGTCTTAGCACTGGGTTTCCTGTCTTTGCGGTAAAAAACGTGAAGTTTTGTTGTATTTAGTTATTGAATGAAATGTAAAGACTTTACTTTTTCCAAGTTTCATTGAGAAGATCTTAAATACTCTCAACGAGAACTTTTATAATTAATTTTCTCAATACCTTTACAAAAAAAAATGCTTTACATATTCTTTTGATACATTATTCGGGTTAAGTTAACAATAAATAATATATTTTTACCTTTCACAGTACAATGCTAGGGTAGCACAATGAGAGAGATCTTTGACCCTTGGCCCGTTTCCCCACTGAACGTCATGTGCTCGCGAAATATCGACCTGCTACGATTTGAGCAATGAAACTCAATTACTTTTGCTGAACTGATGCTCTCATCAGTTCTTGGGCATCTTTTGTGAAGTGTTTCGACTCAGTTGTTTTTGATGGTTTATTTTTGGTTTATTTTTGTGTTAAAACTATTTTGTAAGATTTCATTTCATATTTTAGCAAGTTATAAAGGGCATTTAAATATAAATAATAAAATATATCTAAAAAGACACAAAATAGTTGTATCATATAGTTATTGTTAGTTTATAACAGAATCGTGAATCGTTCATTTTCCGACACCGCTGAAAGATTAGCACGAACGTAACCTTGTTCTCCACTATTCTAAGATAAGCCAGTAAATATCACAATGTCTGTACATACTGTCTCTACATTGATGAATGAACGCAACCAAAGTGAATGAACATTATTTTCTAAAGCGTGTCGTATTTGAAAACGTCCTCCAAAGAAAGCGAGAGCGCAAGGACTTTGTTACACTTAATGAGACTTAAATGACTTTTCCATTCATCCGTTCGTTTGTGACACAGAAATACCGTCACATTGTCAACGTCAATCACGCGCGTTTTCATTTTGCCCTTTAGTTTGACCGCCATTGTTCTTTATATGACTCCAAGACCGCAAGAATCCAAGCAGCATCACGTTCAATAAAACTGATAACACAAAGTTATTTACCAAATAAAGAAGAAAACGTAATTATGAAAGAGTCATCGTAATTATCGCGCCTCTATGCAACAGTATCCATCATTCGGACCCATTATAAACTCAATTAAATCTCATTAACATAACCCACCTATATACGTGGGGTATTCTAGACGTGTCACCACCTTTATCCCTTAGTAACCTACTCGAAACAACTTAGGATGACAATGGTAGAAGTTTGACCCCTCCGAACCATGGGAGCGGTGACTATTTGTGTATTTTAAGCAATAAACACTGGGTTTTACGATTTTTTTTCGTATTTAAATGTGAATGGATGAATGCACATTGTCCGTTGTGCGAGCTCGTGGATGCAGTGCGCAGGTACCGTAGACGCATAATCATTCGAAATTACCGAAGCAAGACCGCGCCATAGAGCATGGGAAACGTTTGTAGGGAGAGCGGAGCTAAATTACCAACCTTGTATAATATATACAGAAATTGGCATACTTATCTATATTATAAATCTCTTTTTAATTTTAAGGCTGTTTGTTTAAACAAAACGATTTCTTTTGAACATTATATTATCAAAAAAATTATAATTTCTTTAAACATTAAGTCGAGTTCCTTGTTCGGAGTGAATAAATGAATTATAAAAAAACAATTCTTGCCTAATTTTAATACATTTGTATGTTAATTTCTTGATTGTGACTGTTAAACCCTGCCATTTAAATGTCAAATCAATAAGGATTCGATTTGGTGTGACCTCTTATGTTCAAACAATTTAAATAAGCACGACCTATTTTCATTGATTCAATGGAGACGTGTCAACTCTTTGGGAATTCGAATAAGAAATAAAACGTAATCCTCGCATAATAGGTTCCTTTCGGTGCCTTTTACGTTCAAAAAATACATTCTAGCATAAAGGTATTATATGGGAGATGTTAGAGCTCCGGCACTTTGTTGGTTGACTCTAAATAGTTGGGAGTGAAACATTTTTTATTGCTCTCATTTTAATATTCCGTCAACATCAATGGCACAACGTGTAAATGTCCCAACCTAAACAATAACAAACGCAGAGTTAGTCACACACACACACACACACCGCGCCTGCAGCCTGCACACAAGCACAGTAAGGATAACAAACAATAATACAATCATTTTTATTCCTTTTTGGTGCGTACGCGCACGCTGCCTGTTGTGACCGCACCTATAGTGCTGTCCCGCTCCAGAGGTCACCGACCGCGCATCTCCGACGAGATTGCATTTAGTGGCCAGGCAGCTTCCCCCAGATAGAACCAATTTCTGACCAATTAAAAGATAATTTTGTAATCTTCAATACAGGTCAGTTATCACTCTCGTACATTCGAGCAGACTCTGAAACGCTCTTGCGAAACAATAGATTAGCCGCGCTGTGACCCAGTTAGCCTAGATAAGAAAAAATCAACACGTTATCGCCTTATCCAATAGACCGTTGGTTGTATTTGAATTTTGTTATAAAAAAATACGAGCGCGTAGTACATGCTCGATACAAAAGCCAACACGTAAAAAGAGCCTTGTATAAAAAACCAAAACAATTTTTTGTTCGCTCCAAAATGGGTTTACGAGCTCACGAATAGTAAATGAGGGAGAGGGGTCACTCTCCATCCCGTTCCTCCTCCAGTGAACCTGATCCGTACAAAAGATAGGTCTTTGTGGGATTCTGAGAACATGCGCGGGCGCATTTGAGTTGCCTCGGATAATTTCAAGTTCATAGAAGTAGGCCACTTGCTTGTTAACTATTTAAAATTAGATTAAATTAACCTAGTACATTACATATCACGTGAACTACGCTCTATCATTTTTAACCTTTCTTTGCGCAACCGTTTTTTATAGATCGTCAATTAGCGACAAAAAATGCTACAAAAGGATATGCGTATTTAAGTGTAATATTAAAAAAGGTGATATCAGAAATAGAAGGAATATTGTAGTGTTGTTTTTTATTTTAAAAAATTATCAAAAATATAAAGTTTTTTTAAATTAAAAATATATATGAAATCTATGGAGAATTTTAGGGTATGATTTATGATAAACAGCTTTAAGAAGGATTTATAAGCTAAAAGTCAAGGTTATTCGATATCGCTTGTTTGGTTAAGTTTATATTTTTTCATCTTTATCCTTTCTTATCAACGCTTTGTGGGTTAGCAGGACAAAAAATACGAGAGTCTCAAATAGTATTAGTGACCTAGTTGTGAAAGATAACCTTTAAACTGTTTATCAAATATGGTGAAATAGATTAGGAAGGTACAAATGATTGCAGTAAACAATAAGCCTATTATTTACAATGTACTTAGAATAGTATTTACAAAAAGAAAGCGCAGTATGGTGTAGTAGTAATAAAAGTAACAGCAAGGACTGGTTGCATCTTCAACTCCCACTGAAGGGTCCCAATACGAATATACAAAAAACATTTCTTCATCTCTTCGTTCCATTGTAGTTCTAGGTTAACTAAGACGCGCAATAAATAATTTCTAATTAAAAAAAATATTGATACTTCACTGTGCCTGTTCGCCAAAGAAGTTTGTAGAAAATTAATATAAAAAAGAACCCATAAATTCAAAAACAAACTAGCCAAAGGAAAACTAAAACGTAAAAACTCTCAAGATATTTCAAGAAATATTTAAAATTGATTTATATATACTTGAGGTCCTAACAATTTCAACAAAATGTTGTGGAATTCGCCACTTACGGTGTAGTCGTTAAAATGTATAATACACCATCGAGTCAAGTGGACGCACTTGACCTAAAAGAGTCGGATAGACCTGCTCGATGTATTCCATTCACACAGTATGGAACGATAAGTATTTTCTTCTTACTAATGATACATATATTATTATATCCACGACTCTCCCAATCAAACTGTAAAAAAATAAAAACGCTCTCCGAGCGGGAATCGAATCTACAACCTTTGTGCACATTCCGAATTCACAGATCCAAGATGGCGTCACGATGGCACTTAATAGTCCGTTTTATTGTTAAAACAACATCCTATTAAGTTAAAAAACAAGAAATTATCTGGTCATTTAACTAAGGAATCTACGATCATATCTGAAGATATAGCAAGCACCGTGCCATTTCCTACATTTATAGAAGAGCAAGCAATACGCCCAAATGACTGTTTTTACGCGTTTACGGGCGAGGAGCGATTACAAATCGTTATAAATTATACATCGCGTTGAATAAATTTAGATGGTGGTACGTTTTATTTAAATTGATCAAATTATCCGAGCCGTTTTGAATAACAGTGATTCATTTCTAGACCATTAAATGTAAACGATGAAATATGAAATATTAATTTATTTAAGTAAATCTATGCATAAAAAAACACAAGATTTTCATTTCTGTATGGAAATAGCTATTATTAATGGTTATGAGTATAGATTCCTATTAGATTGTTACAACAATTCTAGTCTAATAAGAAAATAATACCATTATTTTGTTAGTGTCCAACATTTTTAAATGTGAGGTTATGTACTTCTCTGTTTACCAGTAGAACTGAATGATTGAAATGAGATATATTATATAAATATATATATAAATCAACATCTCAATCCACTTTTTACTCACGGATCTAATGAAAATGCAGAATATTGCTTCATAATTACCTGAGAACAAAATAAATAACTTATTAATATACAATGCTTTATGAACAATATGAATATTCTTACAATAATATAGTCTGACTGATGTGTAATAAAATTGCATAGTGATAGTAGGTATAAAAAAATTATTGTTTGTGCAGTTTTGCACTTTTCACCGCTAAGCAGGGTAGGCAAAGGGAACCTAGAATTAAGACAACTTGCCGCCGTCAATATACGACTTTTAGTGAGTTGAGTTTCAAGTGTTTGTTAAATTGTACTCAACGCCGCACACAGAAATAGAAAAAAAAAATACAACTCCTCCGAGTGTTGATCAAACCCACAGCCATCGCGCTTACATTATAAAATAAAAATATTATAAATCATTTGTATTTTTATACATATCATCACATATAAGCGATTAAGGAATATTTTCTTCATTCTCTCCTTTTGAATTACAATGCAATTATCCGACTAGAACAAAACGAGCGCTTATTAAAATAATATCTAGACGTTAGATAGGTATTTCTTACACAAATTTAACCGGTTGAATAGTTTATTATATAAAAATTATATAATTAAAGTAATATTATAAGCAACAGTATATTGACTACAATAAATAAGGTGAAAGTTTTAGGTTCAAACATGATTCATGGCAGCTTTTTTATATAATATAACTATTTACGAAATCTGGAATAAAATAAAGTAATTGAAATTAAAGCAATACATTCTGTCTACTTTGCTAAATTGGGAGAAGTGTAACGCAAGTACTTATAAATGTAGTATAAGTAAAGTACGTATAAGTATGTAAATTGAAAACATTTATACCTAGGTGTAACTGAGAATGACAATTTAAATACTTATTATTGTCTATATAATTATTGAATGATTTAGTAACAATTAGCGGTGAGGCTCTCCATTCGAGTCAATTAAAAACAGTTGTTAGGCATTCATTAAACGCATTCTCGGTAGCGGAGACATAATGGTTAGGTACTTGTGGAAAAAAATACATTGTTTCTAGAATTGTCTTCAGTCTTTCATTTCCACTGCCTACTGTTTATTAAATACGTTTTTTTAATTATGAGAATTCGAGTGGATATCTATTGTTAATGTGTAAAATGAACCTGTTTTTGCATACATTACGTACCATAAACTTATAAGGTGATGAATAACAATTGCAAGAAAAATTATTAATTTGCAATTTTCTTCATAAATCGTCATAAGTTGAATAAACCTTTGGCGAACGGCGTCCTTTAGCGTATAGCGTATACAACTATCCTTCTCCAACTGTAAGAGTAAAAGCGAGACGACCTATTTGTTTGTAAACTAAGTTCTTGCAGCCATTTTCGGCACTGCGCGGTTATTGACATAGTATTTTTCTATCAAAGCTTTTATATCAAAATAAAGTAGTTTGATAGAAAATACATACACACGTATACAAACACATACATGTCGATATTTATTTAGGTGCAACTGATAAGGAATCCGTATGACAGAATGAGCGCTTCATATTTTATTTGCTTTGACCACGGTGTTTTCAAAGACTATTTGAGATTGCAATATTATGCATTGATAAAAAATAAATATTAGACGTCGCAGTAGGGACTTTAGGGGAATAATTTATGTTTATAAAAAAAGGTCCATTATCAAAAAAATCTTTGTTTTGGGAGAGAATGTTAAACCAAGAATGTACTTTCACTAAATCCTAAGCTACAAATTGCATCAGTTGCAAGAAAATAAAATAAAAATATAAAGAAGATTGCAGTTCAACGACACTCAAACGTTCGGATAAAACTAGCGACCCGAATTGCCATTTCGTTTCCGGCGTGCGTGTACGCATATGAACATAAAATTTTCGCGAACTTTATTCTCTTGGAAATCTAGATGAAAGACAACGCGCATGCAAATTTGGTCTAATATTTAAATTGATGACGTACATACCTATTAAATATTTAATATTACAAATTTGTTCAGGAATAGAGCCAGATGTTACTTTATTTTCCGAATACTGATTCAGTTTTACATTATAAGACTTATTTCCTATACATTCACTGACTAATATTATCTTTTTGTGTTAGACATACAGGAAATCAAACAAAATCTAGTGATAGCCTTTGATACTAGGAAATTAGCACAATTTACACTATAGATACATCGAAAAATCTGTTCATTCATACATAATAACATGCAAACAAAACAAAACATTTGTTTACGTCGACAATGGGCGTACGCGCAGTATTCTTTGTATGAATTTAGAAATAAGGCCCGCGAGAGGCGTTGTCATAGTACCGTTAATTGCGCTACCGTCGCGTTAGGTCGCGGGCACACCGTGCCCAAAGCAAATTGCAATTATCACCACGACAGTTGGTTTCAAATAGCAAATTTTCTCATTATCCTGTAGGTGATGTATAGATTATGTTGTAATACAATGAATATTCATTAATATTCGCTATCTTGACAGTTTGATCATGCCTAAGTAAATGCGACGGTCGTGATATTTCTATATTTAAGTACTTGCGTAATCTCCATAAACTTAAATTGGCGTTAAGATACGCAACCAACAAGCAATGTCTGTAAATATATGAAAAGTATAGAATATCGTGATTCGTGACTAGGAAGTAAATAGAACTAGGCTTTGACAAAATGTAGAATTAAATAAAATAATAATAAAAAACATTTCTACACAATTGTACTATTAAATTATTTTATAATGTTTTCTTTTTGTTTTTATAAATAATTACTTTTAAATTAAATAATAATTTGCTTATTGATATAATGGTAGAATCGTAATAAAGGTTATTTCATTTATTTATTTTCTTCTCAAGGCGACATAAATAAGGCTACCGCTGCTATATGCCATTAAAACGAATACGAGTACACATAGACATCACTGGTCCAAATCCCGTTCAACCCGAATAAAAAAAATGACCACAAAACTATTAAAATTGGCAACTTTCGTTTGGCATAGGATACGAGTATGTCTTTAGTTGCGTACGTTCAATAACACGAGTGGCGTTGGTTCGTCGACCTCGTGCGCAGGCGCCGCAAAGACAACGCTGCGACACTGCGAATCTAACATTGAGCAATATTATTGTTGCATTATATGTTTTTGCTATTAATGATTTTTTTCTAATAGCAACTAAAAATAAATATTATTTCTGTTTGCAAATCAAGTGTCTGTGATTAATCGTTTACCATAAAAAAATACATAATTAGGTATATTAAGTAAAATGTTTTTATATATATAAGTGTAATATTTAATTTATACGTATTTTTTTAAGATTAAATTTTAAATATTATTTATTTTTGGTACTGTGTTTATAGTTTTTATGGAAGCTTCTGCGAACGGCTGCTCAATCCGTTTTAATGCGCATAACGGGACACTAAATTCGCATAGATTTGATACAAAGGAAAGAAAAATATAGTTATTTATATTTCAAGTTAAATTTAAAAAGCTATTTTATAGTAAAAACTACATTATAACTTTAAACAATTGGTCATAATTGAATTGACAATTTGTAATGTATTTTAGGCATATAACCACTAAGTCAGTGTATATACTATTAACAATAGTAACTGAAGGACACACTGTGGCCATTTTTGATACCGTTACAAGGTTTATACCCGTAGGGCCCCGGTAACGGTACGTTCTTAGGTACCTACCTACGTATACGTATATCTCGTTTGGCATACTTGGTCGTCTCACTTTTTTTTTAAACTAGTTACAAGCAAAGATTGTAATAAGGCAACGTCCGAGATTTAGAAAGTTCGAGTGGTTTTTTTAATTAAAATAATTATGGGCTACGTATCTATTTTTTTTAAATTAATCGAGTTGCTTTACATTTAAATGTTGATATGTCTAGTTGAATATGTAACGAAATCAAGATAAAAATGTAAATAAATAGTATTTTTGTAGCTGATGATTGCTATACAAAGATAAAGGCTTTCGACAAGAATAAAATATAACATATAAAACAAAAAAAAATAACAGTTGGTCAATATATAAAAATAAAACATAAATAAAAAACAAAACTTTAACATCTTAATACTAAGTGGCCATATTGAGTCGTCCCCATAAAATAAAGAGGTTATTATGGGGCGCTTCGAGTCGGACGCTACGTGATTGCCAATCACACTTGACCCGTTTAAAATTCAATGACGATTATCATAATCAATATTCATATTATTATGACGAACGTTCGTTCACACACAATTAGCTTTATTATACTATTCTATTCTATTCAATTGTAAAAATTCAAGAATGTAACTCTATATCTCTTAATTCTATCTTCACGAATGAAATGAAATATTAATATTTCATAACAATGTTATATTTTTATTGTCGTGGCTTATTTAGAAGGGTTTTTGTGGACCAGGGGAAGTTTGTTCGTCTTCGTCCCTTTCAAAGGAATCCTTTATGATGGAAATCATGGTGGGAGGTGTCATTAGAGTTAAAAAACTAAATTCTAATATTTATTTTAACACTTATAAAATTCTCAGCGATAATGATAGCGATCGTCTGTTTGGTTGTTTAATTTACACGGAAACAAAAACTGTACCGGATCGTCGAATGGCTCTTTGTTTTAGTTTATTACTTACAACAAAAAAAAAAACTGTTAAACATTCGTAGAAGCTTCCTCTACGTAAGTTTATTCACTCGAATGAAAATTTAATGGAATATAGACATCCAAAAGACTATTAAAAACATGAAATGGACATCACTATTTATTCAGTTGTAGATGCACTCGACTAAATAATTATATATGACGAATTAACATTTCAATATTTTTATTTACATAAATCCCCATCTATCATTTCACAGGACTCGAGATGTTGGACGTTTGTGACAGTTGAATTGTCGCGGAGAATGGACCTACATTAATAATAGAAAGTACAAAGTTAAAGTTCACACGTGTTGAGAAAACTTGTATTTATTATTTCGCTAGAAGAGATCATCATTTAGAGTAACGCATCTGCTTGGACGTAGTCGCTGGTTCAATTAATTTAACCGTACCGTATAACTTGATATGTATAACTGTTGATTAATTAAAGTTCACAACCGTGAAATCAAAGTTAACTTTAAACAACACGATTTACTGTTATTTCAACAAGTGACATAATAATTATATAGAAAGTTTAAACATAACATAAAGAGAAAAGAAAGCGGCGGGTTAACACAGCTTAAAAAGTTCAATATTTCATAAGCCCTCCTACGCACTTAACTGTCAGTATTTAAGATCACGTACGCTGTAGTTCCTTCTACAAATAATCTAACGCAAACACTTTAACTTAAAGGACTTGTATATTGGACATACGTTTACTTGTTTAACTTGGAATTAGTTTTAACAGTTGCTCTGTCACGTTGACGTGTTATTTATGGCAATCTTTCCCATGGGTTTTGTTGACAAATTATCAAAATATAATTATGCAGAGTTAATTATATGCAGCGTCGATCCATCTCCGATTCGTTCTTTACTCAAGTATAATAGAATACGATACAACAATGAGAGAATGCATTAGAATGTATGAATCGAGACGCCTAATCCGACCGCGTTTCGAGTGGACCGCTGTCCTTTTTCAATTGAAGTGGAGATATCAGAATAACTAATGTGTTGGTGTCGTTTGATTTATACATGTCACCCCGTACGTTTGTATTGAGAGAATAATGAAGCTATGCATCACGGGGTTTTCACGCCCTTCCTTAAGTGACAACACTAGAGACCATTTACATAATGATGAAAATATTCAAGTGCCTATAGTATTCAGAAATCTAAGGAGCAAAATCTCATGTAACTAGGAAACTATAACTGTATTATATAAAGAGAAATGAGCTAGATTTGTGGTTTCGTCTCTATTTCTCGTTGCAAACGACATCTAAGTATATAAAATTACATTCGATGCGGTTTGCGTAATAAATACTCTGCGAATGGTGTTATTAGATGTAGCGCTTGGGTAAGTTTTAGATACGATCAGCCGTGCTGTCATTAAAGGACCAAATTGTACAAGTCCATTATCGAACCTACGTCCTTCCAAGTGTAATTACAGGTCGTTCCCACGGCTAGACGGTTAATGTGACTTCCGAGTCAGTAAAACAAAGTTGACCGACGACTTGTCAACGGAGGGAACTGTAAAGTTTACGTAGGCGTCCTGAGTGGCGTGTTGAGTCGCCAAGCCGACGCGTCGTTTGCGGCAAGTGGCAGTTAACACTGTTTTCAAAATTCGTAACGGACATGAAAGAGACTCGACCGTTAGTTTTAAGACTAGAACTGAACTCCCCCCACCTGCGGATGCAGCGAGCGGAACATTACCGTTTATATTCAAATTTTAACCACAACAAAAAAAAATGACTAAAACAATAAGTTTCGCATGTCAATATATTTTTTATCAACACCCGCGTGATATATTAACAATGAGGTTTTTTATTTTTTTCGTTGCATTTATTCTCCTCGGACAGCTGTCAGCCGAAATATAAATCCAGCGCGGACCTAAATTGAAATTGACGCGTTCCATTTAAAACAATAAAACAACAGCCGACATATTGAAAATAATGGAACGTGATTGATGGAATTTGCTAAAACTGTTGAAAAGCGTCATTGAGTTTGTATTTTTAAAATTGTGTTAGAAAACCAATGTCTTATAATAATGTTTGAGCTAGCTTGTACCTTTGTGCATTGTAATCAAATATCCTTAGTCGTATCGAAGGTTAATAGATTTTCCATAGTGAAAACTTAAGACTAAGTTAAGATTACAGTATAGATATTATTAATTCATAATTTATTAGTACCTAGATATCTATCAGTAGATAGTAATGATTTTATATTCTAGCCTCGCAGTAGTAATAAAATAACTGTTCCTGGCCTTGTTTACAATGTTGTACATTTTCTGATGACCTTGCATATAATCAATCATTTCAGATTAACCTATCTAATAGTTAATTATCGATATTTATTATAACCAATATTCGTAGTAATAGTTCAGTTATAATTTTTCGTAACTACCCTACAAAACAAATGAAACATAACATTCATTAACGTATTTTAACGTAAAAACCTATCAACCAAAACGGAACACGGGAAGTCTCATCACACGTGCGTTTCTCATTGACCCGGTCATGGGAACCATTTAACGAGGGTGATATATAGATAGGCAATTATCTGTCCGTCCATTGAAATTCTATTGGGAAATTATAGATATCGGTACTAAATGCTGTTTAAACAAAGCCATGGGAAAATCCTGCACGCTCAGATGTTTGTCGATTACTATCAATTATATTGGGAGGAAATTTTTAAAAGGGGACCTATTTTAAAGCATCAACTAGTTTTACCCTATTATTTTTATGATAGGATAATAAATAATTACTGTAGTTAAAATGTTTTTGGAAAATTATAGATGCATACATCTATAATTTTGGGAACTGCATACAGTTCCCAAATTGTGTTTAACAGAAATTATGGGTAAATCGTGTATGTATATTGAGACCGATTATTTTGGGAGGTATTTCGTTAATAGCGAATAACCCACTTTTTAACCTATTGTAATAGGTTAATACATAACTAGTTTTAAGTATAATCAAATTGCGTTAACGTAACAGGGACATTTGTTTTTTTCCCTTATTTATATTTTTATACCTATAGAGTCTGTAGTAGAGACTTGTCGATGAAAATGCTTTCACTCAAGCTATTCCAAGAAGACATAAATATTATCTAAATTAATGATCCAATCACTGCAATCATAGCAGCATACGATAATTACCACTTCTCACTCTACAAAATAGCGACATAACGTGAGTTTGTACATTGTACAATGTCTGAATGAAAGCAACAGTCTTGGAGCACTTTCACTTGTCTTCAAACAGGAATATAATAGGGGATTTTACGGTTAGTTGTGAAGTTGCATAGAAAAACTACGAGGACACGGTGTCCGGAACATCCGGACATCATCTGTTTTTGTATCTAGGATAGTATCTAATGACATGTTAACAAGGCCTCGATAGTAGATGTGTTCATGATATTTTTAGAATTTGCTTTATAATTACTATTTCACACTTGATAAAATGAAAAACAAAAACGTAAAACAAACAATACAAAAACAATTACTGCGGTTTTTCAACAGTATAAGAAATCATATAAATATACTAAAAAATGACAAAAAATCAACAAATAACAAAATAATAAGATTAATTGAAACTTAAGTTTACCTTAATTTAAAAATATATACATAAGAGCTTCCTGAGGTACCTACAATATTTTTTTTATTTTCTTTAAACTGACTTATTTCATCTTTACCAAAAAGAAATAACCTGTAAAATGCAAATCTGAAAAACCTAGTTACGGCCAGTTAATATTTTATGGTAAATGTCAATGTAGCAGTATGCAATCCGCGCGTGGACCGCCACTTTCATCTCATACAATGTTAGAAAGTGCGTCGACCATGTCACGCGTAACTGATGCATTCTGTATTAAAATACCATACTTGGAAAACATTAACTTCACTTCGTTGTAATGAAGTTAAGTTATTATATTAAAACTATATAGATACGGGTTCGAATATTAAAACGTTTATGCAAAGCCGATATAACAGAATGTCACATAATCTCTTATCAGATTGTTTAAATAATGTGATAAGGTTAATTTATATAGAAAATACACAGATGGGACGTTTTGACTATATGCGACGATATTAAACTTAATGTAACCACAAGTACGTACACTAAATTAGATGTTAGATTTCGCTATTTAATTAGTATTGGATCTAATAAAATTGGAAAGTAATGCACCAACTGAAATCTTCTAAATTCCTTTTTAATGTGAAAGCCAACAGAAAAATTCGTATAAAATGTACTTATTACAGTTGTCTATAGGTTATAGTTTATTCTCCATGAAAAGAAATAATTAAAAAATCTTGACATTACCAATAGCAGATAAATCGTAAATAATGTATGACACGGTAGTAAGAGGAAATCTATATTCTAGTACACCCGAGAGCGCTGTGAAATGTCAGTTTTTATCGGGCAGTCGTTAGGATCACTGAACCATATCGTACATTCCGCTTCCTTGGGGCCACTTCGCATGGGAACTAAGGAGCGAAATCCATTAGCAATGTCATTCCTGAGCCAATACATTTCCGAACAAGTGTAAGCGTTTAGGCGCCCACCCCGCAATTATTGTGGCTACTCTGGCATGTAAGGATGTGTGAGAACAAGGAATTTACACTTGTGTAAAAATATGCCATTGATAAGTTAATCGGCGTTGAGTTCCGCCACTCGCGCCTTGTCGAATTCGGTCAGAAAGTCGAGAAATCTGCATACTCTATATGCGGAAAAAACATGAAGTTTATTAATCATTACGAACTCTTTGTTTTTCTTTAATATCAAAAATATTGTATCTTATTGACATTGTAAGCTTGACACGTCAATGTGGGAAAGGAATGTTTGTATAAAGAGATAAAAGTAAAAAATAAATAATGACACAATTTACATAAAAATGTGATAATTTACGATTAATATCATTAGTTATTCAACGAAATTGCGTGATATGCTGCATTGAAATTCTATATTATATCTCGTAACAGATGAGCCCTCGCCCGACGCGGTGTCAGAGGGTGCGCTATAAATATTGCACGAGCGGGGGTTGGCAGATGCCGACGGCCGTTACCATTCCCCTATCAGTAGGAAATTTCAAAATTCAACACACGTGTTTAAACTGAACTGCCATAGAAAAAAAAGACGTTTCTAATCAATCACCCACACTATTGTTTCGGATGTTATCTTCATATAAAAAAAAACATATTAACCTAGTTATCACCTACGAATATGGGTTATCGATGAATTTATTCAACGCTGGGCTGTTCCGGCCGTCATAGCATCAAGATACGATACAGTAAAATTATTAATTGTCAATCACCTAATTACAAATATATTATTTTATATTTCTTTTATCTCCCCACTTCCTTAAGCCTTATGCGAAGAGAAATCTGACGACATTAAGGAACTTACAAAAACGTATGTATTTTAAAAATATCAAAATAATCCCCCGTAAGAGGAATCAAAACCGTAACCATTGTCTCCAAATTTCATGTAGGATATATATACATTAAAAAAAACAAAAATCATTAGTTGATCTGCAGGAAACTATATGGACACGGACGGGGTAGAATGACAGTTAAAAATCAATATAACCGTTAGAGACAGTGTCCGCGAGGGTGCAGTACAAAGGGTGCGCACGCGCGGCCCGCTTTGTAACGCACAATGCTAGATTTACGAGTGCAGCTATTTATATGCGTTTGCTAATAAAACTGATGAAATTACCAACTGATGAGTACAGCTGCTTTTAGATATTAAATTATAAATGTATTAAAGCTATCGTGGCGTATTTGAAAAATGTCTGATTACTTTCGCGATAGTTGCCAGTTCGATTGAAAAACGTTTAAATTTTTTTATTTCTTCAATTTGGTTAGGCATAGTTTAGTGTTAGATTCCGTATTTCCTTAAAATAGGAGTTCGGTAGAAAATTGAACTATTTATCTCAATATAGGTATAAAAATTATAATTGATGAATGAAAATTAAAAAAAACGTTATATTTTTAAGACGTACGACAGAAAACGTAATACGATCGTTCTCTCAAATAAACAAAAAAAATTACATACAATTGTAGCATTTCAATACATTTCCAATGTTTCAGGTACCCCGCAGTTAAGTCCACTTAAGTTACCGAAATCGAAAACATTTGAAGTTCAACGACACTAGAAAAGGAGTAATTATGTGTTAGAAACTATTAGGGGGAATCTAAGAAATTGCGTGACCCGGTTATTCCTTGGACCCCCTACTTGGTCTGTACGGCTGGTCAGTTTTAGACAATAAAATTTATAAGACCCTTCCTCCTTGTTATTTATAAGCGATTAGAATTTACATCTGCAAGTAATAACATGGTTTTGATTTTATGAGTTCAATTTTTGTATGCCAGCTGTCAGTTAATGATGAGAGCAAACGAAAATGTCGCGCTTAAATTAAATGGAGTTAATTTAAGTAATTTTATATAACATTTTGTGATCATTTATATTTATTTATTGTACTTATTTTGTGACCGAAAAATTGTATTTTTTGTATATGTTTTTATATGAATTTCAAGATTTTAATTGCTTATGAGTTATTGTTACAAAAAAATCTTATGTAAATTTTATAACACATCATTATTTTCGAGTATAAAGTATGATGAGTGTTCGATGCATAAAATTAAATTTGTTTATTCTTAACAGTAGTTTTTAATTTTAATATTTTTTGTTAAACAAACAAAATTTAAATATCAACACGTAATTACTTATGCATAGAAAAAACATAATAATAAACAATTGTGTATTTCGATAAATAAAAAAAATATATATTTACTGAGAATTATTTTTTGCATAAAAATAAATAAATTTGATATCTAGCTAAAATAAAAAATTTATAAAAATATATTTAGCATCGTAACAAATAACAATAGTAGACGCCATTTTGCAATAAAGATTGCGCATGCGTTGTAGGTGGCAATATGACGCGTCTGTTTCACATTTACGCGTGGGTGCGACAAGGACAACTATATAGCGTATTCGGTAGCTACAGATTATTCACTAATTTTTACGTTTTTTTTTAGTAGTATTATCAAAAAACCTTGTAGTATTCTGCCAAATCTTTTTTATGCCAATTTTATATATTAAATATTGTAATGTTTTTGATAAGGACAGGTAATAATATTAATATAATTGGCGATAACAAAAACAAGTAATCAACGTAAACTACGCAAATATTTACATAGTATTTTATTTTTATCTCAATTATGCCACATGTGCAAACTAAAATGGAACAAATGTGGGAGGCTATTTGATTATTATACTCCACGGCGTATGTCAATATACATTTAACAATGTAGGTCATAACTGTAATAAAATGATTAGTTTATAAAAACAATTTAATAAGCAGCTTAACATTTTTTTCGCAAATACACCCCCTTTCAAGACCGTGGCGCGAAAACGTTCATTAAAAATTAACTAAGAAAGGACGTATTTAATCTTAATTTTTAATTACGCGTTACAAAATTATTTAATAATACTCCTTGAAATCTTTTATGAAGATTTTAACACCTTAGTGCACAAAAAATGGCACGTCCGCAGTTTATGAAAGGGTAATAAAGAGTTCTTCTTAAACTAGGGTTGGCAGGCAGGCAAGGAAGTCGGTGTTAACTTGAAATCGAAAAAAAACCCTTGTTTTCTTTCCCGCGTTATGTTTCACGTAGTTATCGTAATTATTTACGTGATAATTTTATTCATAATGTTTTGTTTATAATGTTATAGTATTAAATTTAATATAATATGGATACATTCACTGTTATATAGACATTTAAGTGTTTACTTAGCTGACGTTAATGTGTAAATAATATACGTAGTGTTTACACATAGGAAATTGCGAATGGAGTGGTATTAGTACTTATAGGTAAGTTTTGTATGTATGTCTGTAATTCATTTCTAAATTCTAGGTAAAGCTTAGACGTCACGTAGTCTAGCAAGTTATTCTCATATTCATTGCAACAATGTAACGTGTGCTGTTACATAAGTAGACATGTCAACACCAATAATTGTACAACTCTATTCTTAGATATATTTGTCTACAAAATAATGATAGTAAATTGGAAAAGTATAAAAAATATTACATTCGTAATAAGTTTTAATTGTTCTTACTTTGTCGACCTCTAGTTAATAGATGTAATTTGCATCTAAAGTACAGATAAGAATTGTTTACTTCACAATTTGCTTTTCAGGTTATCATAGTTATTAAAATACAAAAGATATAATGCAAATTATATACACATTTAATATTAATTACTAACCTGTTATTCTCTTTTGCGTTTTGTTGCTTTCTGGACTCGATACTTTTGTTTCTTGCGCTGGCGCGACTGATGTAGGGGTTGAAGCTATTGTAATGGGCGATCTTCTTAACGCTGCTGGGATACTGGAAGCTGGGACGAGCTGCCATGCAAACCTCTGGGTACCAGGTAAAGGCTTTTCATTTGCAAAATCAAAACCCCATCTTTGGCTGTCAAGTTCCAATTGCCTCGCCAGCTCTCTCTCCACAAACCGTCTGTTCTCTTCTCTATCCGTAGTCCCGAATAGATTCCTCCTCACTCCTTCTAACGTGGTCACACCGCGTATACTACGCATCGACCTAGTGTCCAGCACTGTGGCCTGTAAGCCGGGAGCTCTTACACTTAACGCAGACATGATTAAACTTGTAGTCCAAAGGCACACTGTAGCATCCGCGTTCCCTAAACAAATAGTTTATATTAAATAAAATGTATTATCATAACGCACGAATAAGATTTTCTTATTGTAAACAACGATGACGCGAAGCGAAAGAAAAGACAAAACACGTCTACTCTATCGACAGTCGGCCGCGTTACTGATCGTGTGAGCAATGCGCGTGCGCGACCGCCGCGTCAGACGCGGAGCCAAAGTTCCACCACTCGGCACTGTGTGGCGCTACCATCGCCATCAATTTACACTTCTGCTATTACGAATGGACCCCTTTTTTATTATTTCTTTTTTGTCCTTTTATCGAGTTGAGGTAATATCTTTTACGTGTATGGGTTTTGTTGTTAGTTTAATGTGCTCTTTTTTAATTTGACGCTGTATCCCGCATAAGCAGGTCAGGCAGAGAGAACCTAGTGTTAAGACACTCCGTTTTTAATTTTGCGTATTAAGTGGTGAAAATCTACGCTGTGCTCTATCTTGACGTGGTATATTGATAAAACTAAGTAAAATAAAGAAATATCAAATACCACAATATGAGCAATCAGTATTATTTATGAATAAATACTATGTATTATAACTAATCAATAATATTTTCGTATGTTATGTAATATTTGATAATAAAGTATTAAGATGATTTAATGATTTAATCATTGCCAAATATTTCACTATAAAAGGAAAAGTGATCGGTTATTTATTCTCCAAACAGAAATGAGAAGAAATTTAAAAAATAGTAATAATCAATTAGTTCTATAGTAAAAGAAAAATATTTCTTAAATAAATGTACTCTAAACTAACTAGAATTGCTTATTACAATTAGTTGACACAATGAGATAACACGCTAATAACAAGCTTTGTTGTAACATTATTATCTTGTTAGACATTAGTTCATATTATCAAAATAGTATGATTTTTATTAATTTTTACTTGTATTTGGAAAACATAGTTACGGACAACCTAGTAACTTTAATAAATAAATAATTTTTATATATGTATATTTTTTATATTACGAATTGACAATTATGTAATTTTTATTAACATACTTAATAAAGGGACTGTTACAGTAAAATTTAAATAATATTCAGTTCTTACTCCTTCGTTACATAATAAGAATGAGCAATACGTGATATATTTACAAAAAATTACAACTTTACGACTACGTTTATATAATTTTTTAAATAGATTCGTATAAGAAAGCTACTAATAATTGTACTAATAAAATTTTTAAAATATATAAAGAATGTTAATACAAAAACATTTCAAATAACTTCTTAATATAAACTAAAATTAATTATACAAAAAGTAACAAGAAAAAATATATTATTCAATGACATATCTTTACTCCCTAAAACATGGGCACATTGAAGCATAACAATGGCAACACCATAGTCAAGCTTGTTTACGAAGAACGAAGACGTGTCTAGTTACGTGTGCAGCATACTTTAAACTTCTTATCAGAACTATGGCCGTCCCTTTTACTCTGGCCTTCGATCGCATTGCATAGAAAGGGACGAGTGACGTATTAATAGCACGCAACGTCGCCGCCATTTTGCTGAACGGGGACTAAAATTTTTGGATGCGATTATACACAAGTACTTTATTGTATTAGATATTACGAAACTAATTTATATTAGTAATATGTAGTGAAAAACATTTTTAATATAATTGTTTTAATTCGAGCAACTCTCAAAATATATGACATTTCGGGTTACGAGCATTTATAATAAAATTGCGAAACAATTATTCAATGGTTAGACCTCGTCGTAAATGTGAAGTGTTAATAGTTAAAAATATACATGTATTATTAAATAAATAGTAAGTTTACACTTACCTTAGCGACTTTATATAATTATTTCACGGAAAATCTTTAATTTACCGTCGGGGTTCACTGCACTGGCGTACTAATTTTCGAGATATGACAATGACGCGATGGCGAGAGCGCGGGCTCGTCGCTGATTGGTGGAAAATGGCGGCCAATGTTTTGATTGGCTGGAGCATTTTAGGCGGGAAATTTCGGTTGGTCGAGGCGCCGGATGGCGGGAAATAAACGCGGCTTTCCGGTGCGCATGAGTTTTGTCACGGAAAATTGTGTTTGGCGCGTTTCGCTTTTTGTTTACTTTTTATTTTGGTAACGCTTTCAAGACTATATGTGTAGGTGTTGGTGGTGAATATATATAGAATCTAGTATTATAGTAGTTCTTGCTTTGGCAATTAATATGTTTTTTTATCGTATTTTTAAATAATTATGATTACATTGCGAATTTTAATTATATTCACAAAAAAATATTGAACTACTTGCACTTTTTGTACATGTAGCACACAATTTTTATCTTTGGAAGTGTTTAATATTATGATTTTACGTAGTGTTTACGTATTAAGGATTTTCCTGTATGGTACCTGCATTAATTGATAAAAGACCGCAGTACACATGATGCAAATTATATTATTTATAAAATTTGTTTTTTAGTTTTATATATGTAATTATAACATAATTTAGTCGATAATAAATTATATAAGTTTTTATATGTTTATTGAAAGTATTTGAAGAACCAATTACTTTTTTATTATGAAAGAAGACCTTGATTGTAAGATCGTCTAGTATATAAAAATAAGTATATACATACTATTAATAATGAATAGGTTTAAAAATATTGTTTATAGCATCAATATTTTATCAATCGTTTCAGCGTTTTGTATAAAAATGCTTACTAAAATAAAACTGAGTAGTGAATGAATATTACGAACGTTGTTGACTTCTGACCTAATTATAACGGAAACTAGTGTAAAACTAGTGTTGGTAGCAAAAACGTATCCGCTTGAGGCATGTGTTGGGATATGGGATATAAAAAAAGCTTTCTTTGCAGGTGTCCAAGGGATGGTTTTAGATTTACGTTAATCTGTATGGGGTAAGACCGCCGTGGCGGAGTGGAACCGCGTCTGACTGTAAACGCAATAGTTGTGGGATTAATTATTTTCATTATCTTAACGGAGTGTTTTAACGCTAGGTTCCCTCTTCTTAACCTGCTATGTGCGGGATACGTGAGCATTTAAAAGACAGATATTGTAATTGGTTTAAGACTGGTACGTTAATTGAAACAGGACCAAGGTATTATCGAATTTTTCATTTGCACTAAATAAATCTACATATATTGAGTACTATACATATATAAAGATATATGTATTCTGATGCATATTATCGTAAAGCTTCTTCTAAATGCATGCAGTAGTTTTTGCGTGAAAGTGGAACTAACAAATTTTTAAATTATAATACGAGTATTAACAGGATAGGATAGTAAAGATATAAGATATAGATAGTAGGATGTATTAATTTTAATTACATAAAGTAAACAAATTCTGTCACGTGCACAACGTGGTCGATTTTTTCTTTCACACCAACTTCCATTTTACGGTCGGCACTGACGATTGATCTGAAACACATTTGTGCCACAAAAACTTGTAAACACCTGGCAGACGCGTTTCCGATATAATGAGCTATTTTTGGAATTACTTTTAAATATATTTTCTTTTATATAATATGGTAAAACTGAGTTCTTTGCTTTACGCGTATAATGTTCAATTAAGACATTCTCCACTTTCCTTTTAATTTAGAGACATTGCAAATAGAGTTACTCTTATGGTCTGATTTTGGTCAAATGTTTTTAATTAAGAAGCAATGAGGGCATCGTAGCTCAGTGTGATAGTTTCTGATTCTAAACGCGATGTTTACGGATTCGATCTCCGTTTGGTAGAATAAATTATTTGCGTTTTACCCTTTTGGTGGGACAAAACGGAGTGACTCTACTCTATTATGCTGGAAGAAAACGTTATGCTGCCGTTATTATTAAAATTGACGAAATTAATTGCACTAATTTATTTTTTATATAGTTACAGTTAACGTCTTAGGTATTTATATTACATTTATTTCTGTTTAAGGTTTGGACGTTATTTTCAAGTAATTATGAGTATAATATTTATTTATTTTTGTATAAGGAATTGAATTTTTGCCATTGCTTCAATAGTAATATAAAGTCTAAAATGTAATTCACAAATTATAAATATTTCGTGCACAAATAGACACCAAGGTCAGCAAATACAGCTGAAGTTTTAAACCACTCAAAGTAAATATTTAACCGAATTTTTGAGACGGTTTCAACGATATATTTTTGAATCTTTAATAACACTGTATCCTGCCTGTAGTAGGGTAGGTGTGGAGTGGCGTAACATAACGCCGCGATTTACTTCGAATGAAAATATTAAATTTTTCATTTCTTTGATTTTCCTTGGAAATCGAACCCAAAACCTGTCGCGTTTACCGTCACACGATCGCACCCCTGCGCCACGACAGTGTATATTGGAAAAAAAAGACTTTTTAGTTATGCATAGATATTAAGGAATTTTGTTTAATAAAAATAAGATTATTTCTTGTGTTTATAAATTAGAATAACTTAGAATAATAGAGAATATTGTTTGGATAAAAAAAAAACATAAAAACAGATTGTAAGTAAAGTTTTTAATTGGCACATACATCTGCAAAATCTTCAATCAATTAGATACGTCCGAGCTATTCAAGTTCTCGTAAAAACATAATTGTGTAAAAAAAATGTTTTATAGACCAAGCATCTACTAGAATTTATTATAGAACAAATAAAACGGAGTAGGATGACGTTCGAGTGTCATCGCAATGATTGTAGGTTCAGTTCTGACTTCAGAAAATTTCTTGTTTTCGTATTCGAAAGACTTAAATTGGTTCACCTTATGTCATAGTACCTACACCGTGTAGGCTACACGGCCTGAATATATCTAGAAGAATTAATTTAATTAAAATGTATTTTCTTTTTTCTGGACATAAATATATATTAACTTCGTATTACGTCGAAATATTAAGTAAATTACTAGAGCTTAAAAAAAAAAGATTCCTCTACACACAGATAGACGGATAGACGACGGACATTTAATAAAGGGAATGAGTCGAGTCATTGGAGTCACTAGTGTAAGCTTACATGTAAGTCAATTTATCCCATTTTTTGTGTATCTCAATTAAAAATTCTATCAAAATAGAGGTGTATCCAATGAAAAGCAAAGCGTGTCGACAGAGAGAGCTGAGCTAGCTCGCGGGAATCCTTTAGTTCGCGGTGCCAATCACCGTGTAATCGCAGTTCGGCGTGGGGTACACTCGTATACTAAAGTTTATACCTTTTCTGTTTGATTTCTGTTTATATGTATGAAATAATAATTCAATTTTGTACAGTTTGTCTAAATAACTATAAGACGCTGTTATATTGCACTCGATGGACATGGGTTTCATTCTCTAGAGTCTATACGATATTACGAATATTTTCTGATATTGTTTAATAAAGAGCGACATTGGGTTGCGGTGACAGCAATTACATCTTTTTTAACAATGACTTACCATATATAGTAGGGTAAGTAAAGAAAATCTAGTGTCAAGTCACTCTATTGTCCTTTTTACACCCGTATTTCAGCGATATGTCTCAATAAACAGAAAGTAGTGAATGGACTGAGCTCTGGTAATTATTCAAAGCGCTGCTTTTAGTTCTGCCACTCAACATACAATGTCTCAAGAAATCAGCGGCAAGTGGGGTACGGAAACGTCTTAATGAGGAATGGGATGTAGTAAGGTGGATTCCTTCTGGTTACCCTGTTATGAGCGGGGTACAGCGTGAAGCTTAAAAAATATTGACAGCTGCAAGGACTTACAACAAATTGGGGCATGTGATAGATCGAAACCGCATGTAATAAGACCTCTCGAACTGATGGTCCAGAAAATTTGATGTTGAAATTGTATTTTTGGAAGGTAATTTACATGTCATTACATGCTAAGCTGAATACAAAGCGAATTTTGTACTGTGCTACGTAGGTATTCTACAAAATGCGTAAACATAAACATAAACTTTCTCATAAAAGATTTAGATGCTTAACATTAAATGTTGATTTCATCAAATTTTAATCGTGTCATTATAAATTGTGAGGCCAGTCATGGCACAGAAGCACGAGTGTGTGACTGTATATGTGACAGGTTGTATGTTCGATTCCCACTCCAGGAAATGGAATATTTAATATTTTCCTTTCTTCGCTCTGGTGTCGATCTAAAGCGCGGCGTCGAGCTCAGCCATTCAAAAAGCAAACGTTTGCTCTGTTTAGCGTGAAACTGTAAATAAAATTCTATAAACATTCAATGTATCTTGTAACATGTATTAAATATATTTATTAAGTAAACCAGTCACTGTCATTTGTCTTGTCATCGTGGCCCATATAACGTGGAAATAGTATTTTATACCGATAGCTCACCGGATACGTTCGCAGATATCGCTAATATACTCGTGAATATGCTTGAAATTATAATCAGCAAGAAATAAATATTAATAAAATATATATTTTTTGGTTAGGAAAACTTGTGGTGTTGGGTGTCGAGTGGCGGAACTTAACACCGCGCGTAACATTGAGCTATTTAGACAATATCTATTGTGGTTATTCAAAATTAAATATGCATGGGTGAGGCCAGTCTGGCGCAGGGGCGCAAGCGTGCTGCTATGAGCGCGACAGGTTTTGGGTTCGATTCCTACGAGAAAATGAAATATTTAATATTTACATTCCTTCACAGTTTCACCATTCAACACGCAATATATCCAGAATTTATCAGAAAGTAGGCAATAGAAGTGTCTTAACACTTAAATGTCCAAATTTTTTATTAATAAATATTTGGTAAGTTAAAAACATATATTTACACTTTTATATTCCAATGTACAAGGACCTCAAATATGTTCACGGAGTCATCGATTTAACCCCAAAATCCTTAAAATCAGGACCACTCACATAAGGTTAGACACGCGCAGGGGTAATTAAGAACAACTTTTGTTAGATAAGGGCGGTCCAGGGTACAAAGAGCGATATCCTTCTAAGGGCAGTTCTGATGTGTTCCACCATTAAATTGGTTTTGTTTCTTCTTAATTGTTGATGGGAGTTAAATGTCTGTCTTTGTTTTTTTGGTTATGTTTAGTTTTTGAATGATTGATTAAAAATTGTTGGAAATTAGCGTGGCTGTTCTTTGAGTGCCTGAGGTGTCGGGTCGCAGATACTGTATGTTATGTTATATCGACACGATTAACTTGATGTACCACTAACATAGCATTTGTCAATAAGTAGATTTGTATTGAATTTTCTCAAAAAAAACTTTTCAATTCGAAGTTGAAATTATATTGTAAGACCAAACAAATACTTCAGCTTTCTAATAATAGTAGATTACAAAATAAATAAGAGCCTGCAGAAAAAATCATTTATAATTGTATTGATATACATACCTAATATAAATAAGTTAAAAGCCCAGTTTCCACGGTTTAAGGATTATTTCCACCATCAAATAGTGAAGCGGAAAGGACCGACCGAGCAAAGACAGTTATAATGAACACGTTCAATTCTAGGGCGCGAAGAGAAGTAGTTACAAAATTTAAAACTGATTTGGTAGAGGAAATTCAAATCTATTTTATTAATAAAAATGTATTCCGCCTAAGCATTATCCTCTCAACCTCTTTCAACATGGAAAATTGGACTTAGCCGTGGAAAAGGATGAAGATTTCAATAAACTTAATAAACAAAATATATATTATTATAATATATAAAAATAATAAATACTTTTACATACATATATTATATAATTTTATCTGTCTATTCGTAAAAGTAAGACAATATATCTCAAACGTTTGGTGAACTCAATTATTCTAATTAATATCCGCTGTATGTGACAATTGCCAAATGAGTCATTTTCCGGTCTGCAGATTTCGCTTTGTGAGTCAACATGCTCAATGTATGTATTGTATATATAGAATGGTAACGATTGGTTAGACCATTTTTAAAGTACCCAATCAGCATCACGCTGTATCCCGCACACAGCAGGGTAGGCAGAGGGAACCTAGTGTTAAGACAGTCAGTTCCCTACTTGCTGCCAAATTCAAGAAGCTTTGCAGAACTCAACGCCGCGCTTTGCCTTGATACCAGAGTGAAGGAATGGAAATATAAACGTAAATAAATATTTTACTTCCTCGAGTGGGGATCGAACCCACAATCGTCGCGTTACAGTCACACCCTGGTGCGCCACGTCTGGCTCACTTTGAAATATGCATTGTAATTTACAAATATAAAACAGTAATCATTTTATTAAAAAGAAAACAAATTGGAATTGTGCATTAAAATATATAGGTTATACGGTTAATATTGCTTGTGTTTAATGATTTCACTTTCATCGTAGTCCATTACGTTTTTATAGAAAACTATACTATAAGTTCCCCGCGGTTCCATTATGATGAAAATATATTAATTTTAACAAAACTATTTCTGAAGTCAATAAATATTTTTGCATATTGCAGTAACGAAAAATAGTTTAAAATGATGATGAAGTTTTTAAGTTACGGAAACTAGGTCGTTGTAGCGAAGGGGCACAAATGTGTGATTTTAATCGGGAGGGTTTTGGGTTTGTAATGTAGGTGGGCGATCCTCACACGGGAATAAAATAAGTAGAGGCATAGAGCGGCGTTGAATTCCATCATTCAACAGGAAATGCAATATTTGGTGGAAAGTGGAGACTGAAGTGTATTACTGGGTACGGAGTGTCTTAGCTAGGTTCGCTCTGTGTACCCTGCTGTGTGTGGGATTCAGTGAGAATTCCATCAAGTTTGCAGCCCTTTTGTCACCGGATTACCACGATTGCCTCAACGAATTTCTTTTTCTAGAGAAAAAAAAATAGATTTTTCATTGAATAACTTAAAGTCTACACAAACAAAATTGCGGGCGACAACTAGGTCGATAGCTCACAAAATTATTGCAATCACAATAACATACAAACAATATTTTTTATATTAACATACAATATTCTCATATCATGAATGAGACCGACAAAACACTTGTTTTTATTATGTTTATCCCTGACCTTGCTCAAGTTTTTTAACCGTTCATAGAAAATTATATTACGAAGCGGGACTAATGACTAGAGTGACTCTAAAGAAACGAATGACTGACTTAAAAATAATCGTAGAATATCTTTTATTTTTCTTCATTAACTCATATAATGGATTTGCGTTCAATACTTCTCTTGTTCATGTTTATTTTAAGTGCAATAAGCAATTTTTTCTCCATATATTTTATTTATTTTGTTGTAGTTATTACAGACAAAAGTAATTTTGAAACATCCGTTCTGTATATTTGTAAGTGGAATTGTATACTTTTATTTAAAAACAAAACATAGAATTCTTTAATAATGTGTTTGTAGTTTTAATTTATATTTTTTGATTAAATTCTAGAATTGTGATAGAAGAGCATTATTGACAAAAAATGTATTTTTTTTGCCTCGGTACCAGCGCGAATAAATGAAAATATTAATAAATAATACTTCATTCCCCCGAGTGGGGATAGAAGTCGCGAACGTCGCGTTAAAACGGCGGCACGACGGCTTCTAAATAATCCTAGATCTTGATTGTAATTTAAGTTTTATACAGGTTGTAGGCAATTCTTTGATACCCTATCTTCAAATTTTCTTTATAAATAAGAATCCAATTAATAAGAGGGTGAAACTTTCTATTCTAATTTATTTTCTTTAAGAACCTTAAAAATCTCTTAAGCTCAAAAGTCTTAAATGTTTGTTTTTCTAATTTCTTTTTTCAACAGCATTTTTTTCTCTTGTTGCAAAATCACTTAAAATAAAGCAGTATAGCATTTTTTGTGCTATTAATGTTGAATAAGGTAAATAAAAAAACTCAACCGATTCTTTTATGAATAGCCACCTGATAATGGCGAAAAGCTTTGCTAGCGTGATACAAATGTTGTTTAAGAAAAAAGAATAAAACATTTTGTGAGCGTCTTTGAATTGTTTAAGGAAATTACTGTTGTTACTGATCGTAGCGTGAAGATAACTAGTTTAAATTCTGTTATTATAGGATATTGTATAATTTATTGATCTAAACTATTGAAGTAGGTACATTATTATTTTAAAGAATATGAAATATCAGTAAATAAATAGTACTTTTTAACTTAATAAAAAATATTTAAAATTTCCATACACAGATGCTTCAACATACTCGTAGCTTGATGAAAAGCTATTGTTTAGTGGATAGAGTGCTTAGACAAGATCCAAATATTACAAGTTTAAAAAAAAAAATCTTAGTAGCGAAATAGCAAATTATACCTGCTAACTAAGAATATAGAACTTTTATACAAATAAAGGTCAAGTCAATTACCAAAATCCAAAATGAACGGACAAATGATTTTTTCTTTTTAATTTAGTGAATGTGTTTCATTGTCCTTGTGGTATATTCCTATAGTAACGAATATCGTGCGCGCGCGGCGTGTTTGACTTGACAGGTGCCAATCTTGGATGCGCACGCGCATTATGTTGATGTACAGAACGGGAGGAAGTTAGTATTGTACGTATATAGTGGAGAGTACTTGTTTTTTTATTTCTGTACTATGTATAGAAATTAAAACTTCAAATAATTTAAAGTATAACGTATATAGACGTGAATAATTCTAGTGATAATTGACTATGTTCAATTTTTTCGCTCGTTTTAGGGGTATTAAGGGTAAAAAAAACTTGTGACACCTCTAAACTTTTTTGTACGGAATTTTGAATATTTTCTCGAATGGACATTGAACTTTAAAACATTGTTTGCAGTTTGATTCTTATCTCATCACTTAAAAAAGACCAAATCTATAAAGTAGGTTACATTCGATGTTGTTATGCCATTTGGAGTTGTGCTTGCAAAGTCAGAGTTTGAATACATGAAAAGTGTTTTTAATAACAGCATATTATGCAAGCAATTAAAAATCGTGAATTGTTGTTGAAAATATTTAAATAATCATAATTAGTCTTTGAGCACTTAAAATTTGTTGCTGAATTTGTAAGTAATAATTTAGTAATAACAGCTAATGTAATTTATTTTTGTTTATGATGATGATTTATGATTTATTTTTGAAATATTTCGTAGGAATGCGTTTTAGATACTGTACAGTGGGTACAGTTATAAAAGAAACTATAGAAGAATTACGACTTGTTAATGTTAATGGGTGAAAAACATTGCGTGTGAAAAAAAAATGTGTGTTAAAATTTCAAACTCACTTTGTGTCTTCATCTAATATGGTCATAACATACACCAATACAAAGATTATTGCAAACTATATTTAAACTACTCTATGATAGTGCCATTTTATAAATTTCCCTTATCAGCTAAAATTAACGGGAGTTACCTCATTTAACGTCTTCTAACCAAAACAGAATAAAATTCTTTTTTTACCACTTTTAAGGTTAAACTCTCTTGAAAACCGTCCGAGAGGCTTCCTTAGCTATTGATTTGGACGATTTTCAAGAGGTGCGGGTTCAAATCCTCCTACGTTAAAATATTAAAACGTTTTTTTTAATAAGTAAAAAAAAAGTCGTTAATGCAATGCACAAAACAGTTCACGCATCACGTCACCTCGTCACGTCACCACGTCAGGCACAAGCAGTGATTGCGGAGGATGCCGGCTATTACAGGACCCCTTGTTTGTACTCCCTATATGGACGTACCTATACGTAGCCACTCAGGTATGTGTATCAGATACGATATGGATATGTAGGATATTTTGGCAGTTGCTTCTTAATTATTATAAAGTAATAATAGAAATGTTTTATTTGATGGTGTTTTCATATGTATCCACTATATTATACAATATTGTATAGCATATGAAAAGAACTATTTCTTTAAAGAAAAAATAAAAATAATTGTAGACCACGATGACGCACTTTGAAACTGGGACAGTATTTGACTATAACTGCAATGATTGTAGGACCTTATCCTCATTCAAAGTAACAAATTGTTTTCATTTTCATGCCGTAATTAGGTGAAATAGTGAAGCCAGGAGTGTCTAGGCAGAGAGAATAGAATAAAATCAGGAAGATAGGATGATGTATTTTTATTACCTTGACTCACCCAACTTGGGAGGTCCTAATCTATTGTTAAATATTCTGCTGGCATTTTTTTACAACATTTGCAATTTTCTAAGTAGAAAACTTCCATTTAGTTAACTATATAGCCTATATAGCTATATAGCCGTATTACAATAGTCCGAGTATATAAAAAAATATGTAATCTACGTTGTTGAGAATCAAACTCGCAATGATCACGTACAAAGTTAGAAATAGACGTTTGAAATGAAAAAAAATATGATATTATATAATATGTACGTTATTATGTCGAAAGGACTCTCCGTAGAAATAAAATAAAAAATTAAAATAAGTAACATAAAATTTCAATATGCTTTTGAAGATTACATAATAATTGAGGTACCTTTGAGCTTCCGTGCCGTCCTTGGTATTTTTTAACTGTTTCTCAGTAGCTCCATCGTATACGAATACGTGTCCCAATAAAAGTTCGCTTTTACTTTTTACATCATAGAGTGTAGATAATATGATAAAAAACAACTGTAATCACACTGTAACCACAAAAGGAGGTGTCATGATGACACGCTCTCCCTTTCTATCGTAAAAGTGAAATTATATCAAAATATTACTTTATTTGTAGTTCCTACTATTGCGGCGAAGGTCTTTGACTTGTAAATGAGATAGTTGTAGATTCGATTCTTGTGAATAAGTTTCCTGCGCTAGTTCAAATCTTGGGTCAGGTCTCTTAGGTCTTAGGCATTAACTTTAGTAGACCGGTGGTGAATTATTTGACGTTATGAGAAAGTATTTGTAACTTCTTATTTTAAATAAATTTATTTGAATAATAAGGATTTGGCGGAGTTTAAGCCGTCTCTATTATCCAGATCCACTGAGACAAAACTATGGCTTTTGATTTTTACATAAAGTTATATTTAACTGAAAAGGATGTATTCACATGATTTTTTTCCTTTTTATGTTAATAATAAAAAGATAATTACATTTTAGAAAATCATTAGAAACTTTACTCTAAATCTTTTCAAAACCTTCAAGCGTCAAAAATCGAGTACCTCGCTGTTATATGTGACTCAAAATGTATTGAGAAGAGTTTTATATGGAAAAAAGCGTAAGGAAATTAGGACGGGTTCGCCGAGGGGTGTTTTCGATAAAAAAGGACATCGAGGATGCTGTTGACCACATTAGCCCTTGCGTTGATGAGGAAAAAATTATAAACCACAAGGGTTAGGTTACTTACCAACCGACGGAAATAATTGTTTTATATATTTATTTTGGATGCTGAGATTATTTCGATATTAGAGATTTTCATCTGCGGTGAGGATATGGTATATTTTATTTTTTTATTACATTACATTAGTAAATGTAGATGTAAAGCCACAAAAAACATCAAAAATAAATACAAATAAACAAATTTAATATTTTTTAATATAGCTCGTTTAAAAACTCAAATGTTAATTAATATGATAAAAGTAGAGTCTCCAATATTCATAACTGAGATTCAATATTTTTATAGTTTATTTGTTGTTTTAATTTAAGTTGTTGATCAATACAATTAATAATAATTTCTTAGCCTAGTATTGCATTTTGAGACATTTTGGGGCGACGTTTTACCCGATGGATCAAAAAGGCGGTTATATCTTTTATTAAAAGCATTAAATGCAATAAAATTCAATGCAATCGATGTTGTTTTGTTTAATATTTAATCATACTTAGATCATGCAACCGTATACACATATTCATTTAACCCTAATTTCTTTGTTTATATTCTTCAATATGCTCTATTGAGCAATAACTCCAATACATGCACCCCTAAAATAATAGATTACCCTTCTTTTTATATTAGAAACGTTTTTTAATAATTAGAAATATTCGTTTATCTTAATGCATTTTGAACATTTTCGAGGATTAATAGGAAATTTTGTGTTACATAACTCCATCCTCCAATTTCTTTACGCTATTATATATATATTCGTATATTCGTATTCATGTATTAAGCTAGTGGAAAATATAAATTATATAATCAAATAAATAATTAACATTTTCCTGCGTTTGATTTGAAAGTACAACGAGGCTTTTAAGACAAGGTGTTCCGCCACCAAACGTCGTTTCGGATTCGAGCGGAAAGTCTCTACTTTTCTTAGCGCTAGGTTCTTTCGATCTACTATAACAAATCTCTAAAGTAATAACTTTATTTTTAGCATCATGCTATATCCCGCAAAGGTAAACTAGTGTAAGACACTCCGTTCCCCATTTTCCGCCGAATTCTGGAGGCATTGCGTGTTGAGTGGGACAACTCAACACCGCGCTTTGCCTAAACACAGAAGCGAAGGAAATGGAAATATGAAATATTTAATTTCCTCGAGCGGGTATCGAACCTACTACCTGTCACGCTTTATCTCGCTCGCTCTGCGCCACGACTCGCCTACAAACTAAGTTAACGTAACGTAACTTATTGCATTCAAAGAAATTTAAAACGTCTTCTGTGCGTTACTAGGTCTTTCAATATACAAAATATAAACTAAAAATGTCATATATTACTATACATAATACAAAAATGCAGTTAAAAACGACAGAGCTCTTACCTACCGGTACTATACGAGGATACTATAGAGTAGGGGTATAAAGGCACAATTACAATCGTAATGTGCCTAATAAGCTACATTAGTTGTCAGAAGTTGAAATTATCCTGTCACACTCAGATGGAATGTTTCGAGGTCCTTTGTTGTATTTGATTGTTTATTTGTTGACTCATATAGAGTGTCTATATGTTTAACGTTTTTTTCAGCTTCACGCTGTTTCTCGTATATCGCAGAATAGGCAGAGAGAAGTCATTGTTAAGACACTCCGTTCCCCAATTTATTAATGAAATTAAGTTTTTTACACCCGTTAGGGCATGCCCTTAATTGACTTTTACCGTCATACAAATATTTGGATTTTCTCTTCTTATAGCTTCATGACTTCTTGAGGTTGATAGGCTGACGATATAGCCTACATTTAGTGATGCAACGACCGGAACTTAGAACTAACTGTTTTTACTAGAATGTGGAAACGAATATAAAACCACCAAATATAAGACCACGTAATAATAATCAATGTCATATTTAGTTTCAATTTTATTTTAATATAAATACATAAAAAATTGAGCTTTTATAACAATATATAACAAATACCTGTGACAATTGTATAGAAAAGTATCTTAACCACCACCAACCACCAATAACCAAAACGCTTAAAGCAAAATAAATGACATGAGCAGCATCTATACAAATCTATGACATTTTAAGGATACGGGAGGACCAAAAAACATACAATCTAAATTCCTTAAGGACTACAGAGGGAACAAACAATTACGGACGGACACAATGTATGTACATATATATTATATATGTATATAAAAGTTAGATAAAAACGTGACAAAGTTGAATGGGACCAAATCAGAGGGTTACGTATTGTTCGGTAACAAGTGCAGTCTTGTAAGAGGGTCACACGGCTAGGGAGTTGTATAGAGAAATCTGTGGAATCTACTTTAAGTATTGTGTTTGTTGGTATATTAATTACTAAATTATGTTTATAAGTTTTTATATTTCTAAAGTGTTATGTCATAATAAGTTTGGAAAATGTTTCACGATTTCCAAGAATGGAGTTCGAGTTCCGCTACGAGTATATTAAAATAATTAATAGATTTTATTAAAATATATTCATACATGGTAGTGTTTTATTAATTGATATCTTTTTTTATCTATATAAAATGAATAAAAATAAATTTCATCGGACATTCTTAATAAATAATATTTCGTGTCGTTTATTTATTTAATTTCATTAATAATATTTCTTATTGTTATAATTAATTGTTTTAGTACGGGTATCGGTCAAATCTAATATATATTTTTATATATATTGTCGCTTTTTGTACTCAGTATATCATAACATATAATATACAATGAAAAAAAAATGAGTACATATATAAGATTTCAATATTATTTGTGCACAATAATGAATATACCCAAGTAAAATGCATTTATTCCTTCTTCATAGATCATATTAAAAAAAAAACTAAATCAATATACTCCAAAGATATCTATATTCCATCGTCTCAAAATTCCTCCTCACGAAAATTTAGAAGTTAGAAAGGATGTAAAAAGCACAAAGCTCGGACGTTTGAAAGGAAGCTTTGCACGTGTTGGAACACGTGGTCGGGGTCAACGGCCGAAGCTGCCGAAAACAATATGCTCATTAGATTTTAGATCGAGAATAGAAATGCATCTCGATTTAGTTTCTTCTCTTTTGTTTTGCAGCTGCGTGATTACTGATGACGGTGGTCAATGAGGAAGTACTTTGGGTGGTAATTATTCCTTTTATTTCATAGAATACTTTTAAGGGTCCGTACCTTTTAAGGAAAAAAAGGAATCCTTTGTTGTCCGTCCGTATGTTTGTCTGTCAAAAACGCTTAGAGATATTGATTTGAAATTTAAGATCTACGGTCCCTTTTTTCCTGAAAAAATAGTAATTCTAGATTTATTTAAAAAAAGATATTACAAGGTACTTTTACAAAATTAATAAGGTACTTCGATATAGAATTAACCTTTTTCTTTTAAGTTTCCACAGTAAGTTTACTGGTATTAATAAATATTTGAAATATTAATACGTTAAGTGGCATAAATACGTACGTGAAACAGTAAGCTCATTAGAAGTTAGTTTTGTAGCTGCGTGAGTACTGATGACGGTGGTCTATGAGGAAGTGCTTTGAAAGGTAATTATTCCTATTATTTAATTGAGGAAATGAACTGACGATAATTGTATTTCCTGAGCATCATGTTTATAGTTCTATATAGCTTAATTCTTCTAGGTTATAGTAGTTCTAATACTATAAATATATCTTTTTTAATGTGAAATTAACTTAAAATAACCGCTTAGTTAAGAAAAATAATAATTATAAAAATCAAGTCAATACTGCTGAGATGGGACGCTGGGACTCGAACTCACAACTGTCGCGTTTACAGTCGCACGCTTGTGCCAATAATTTTTGGGGCATTGCGTGTTGAGTTGCGGAGCTCAGTTTAATACAATAAGATATAATTACATTATTTATTATAAACAATAATCAAAGCAGTTATCCTACATGAAGTTATACATATAAGCAAACAGCAAACACCTATATTACAGTTTCAGAATTCATTAATTCACGTACAGAGTTTATTAAACATATTTTTAATAAATATCATTGCTTCACATTTTATTGTAGCGCAGATGAAAATATAAAGAGAGATGATAAATATGTAGGAGAAGGAGAAAAGGAGAGAATAGAAAAGCTTTGATGAGATTGTTAACTTATTTACATACTTCAAATTTACTTTTCTAGATTTTAAAGTATAAAGAGAGGCATATGTTTAAACACATGCCGTTTAATATAAAAATTGTATAGAAATCAATGAATACTTTCAAGGCTTTACTAATGAAGGGTAAGAGGTCAGTGTATATTTCTACATACACCTTGCACAGGTGAACTAAATTTATTACCCAATTTAATTGCCAGTTATATAAAAGAAATTTATTAAGTATCGGTCGCTAGGTCGAAAATATAGGATATAGATGTTCTAATTTATATAAAAATCAAGGTTAGATTTTTTATAAAAGATATGTTATTAGGACTTATAATTCAAATTGAATATAAAGGTGTTATTATTAAAATATTATATGGCTATTAATTTCCTTCATTTCACGATAAGGCGCGTAAAAAATCGGGTAGAAAGTGGAGAGCAGAGGAGATAACACTGGGTTCTTTCATCATGCTATACAGGATACACCGTAAAACTGAAAACAAATCTTTATTAATCTTCTATAACACGTAGGTTGAGGTTTTTTTATATCCTCTATACTAATATAATAAAGCGGAAGAGTTTGTTTGTTTGTTTGTTTGAACGCTAAGATCTCTAGATCTACTGGTCCGATTTACTTTGTTTTGGTTTTGTATGAAAGCTGCATTCTTCAGAAGTGCTATAGGCTATATAACATTACATTTCACATGTAAAATAATATATTTTAAAGAACTTTCTAATTTGACATGCAATTTATTCTGCCATGTTAATAACAACCGCCCGACCGTTACCGCGACATTTTGATTTTCACCCTTATGAAAATAAATATAATAGTAACTTTTAGCATTTTATCTATATTGAAATTATAGTTTACTGTATAACATTCTAATAAATAATTAAGGAGATGTCACTGATTCCAAATGACGTGGACTTCGGGCGGCAGAGTATGAGTATGACCGACGCGCAAATATTCTTATAGTTCAAGCAGGCGTAGCCGCTTGTTATGCGGATGACACTCTAGTCACGGCCAGAGGAACGTCTTACCAGGAGGCGGCACACTTGGCTGAAATCGGCACCTGCCTTGTCGTCGACCGTATCGAAGCTCTGGGTCTGAGAGTCTCTATGCCCAAGACTGAGGCCCTCCTATTCCACGACCCGCGTAGGGGTCCCCCCGTAGGGCTACTCTGCGTATCCAGGGACAGGACGTGGAGGTTCGGACTCAGATGAAGTATCTTAGTCTGACCCTTGATGGACTGTGGTCATTCGCTTCGCACTTCGCTCAGCTTGCGCCGAAGCTAGTAAACGCTGCTGGGGCCCTCGGCAGGCTCCTGCCGAATGTCGGAGGGCCAGATTCTCCATGCCGACAGCTTTATGTCGGCGTGTTGAGATCCATGGCTCTGTACGGTGCCCCTGTGTGGGCAGATTCTCTCACCGTTCGCAATAAGACCCAATTGCGGAAAGCGCAGCGTCTCATAGCGGTGAGAGCAATTCGGGGGTACCGTACGGTGTCCTGGACGGCGGCAACTCTCTTGGCGAGCGATCCGCCTTGGGAATTACAGGCGGAAGTGCTTGCCAGAGTTCATGCTTTCCGCACAAGCGAGCGGTCGCGAGGCGTACAACCATCGTGTGAGGATGTCGCACGGATCAGGAGGAGAGCGGATGAAGCCCTGATCCGGCGATGGAGGGGGGACCTGGGGTCTCCGGCGGCAGGCCTAGCGACAGTGGAGGCAGTTCGCCCACACTTGGATCGCTGGATTAAAAGGAGTTTTGGTGTCCTGACGTTCAGACTGGTGCAGGTTCTGACGGGGCACGGTCGTTTCGGTAAGTACCTGCATCAGATCGCACGTCGGGAGATGTCGCCGGTGTGCCATGAGTGTGATGCCGCCGTGGATTCGGCGCATCACACTCTGGCTGAATGCCCCGCTTGGGCCCCACAACGCCATGCCTTAATGGCGGTAGTGGGAAGGGACCTCTCACTGGCCAGTGTAGTAGGGGCTATGCTGGACTGTGAGAGGAACTGGTCTGCAATGGTCTCCTTCTGCGAAACAGTAATCGCATTGAAGGAGGCCACGGAGCGGGTGCACGAGTCCAGCTCGAACGAACAGACTCGTTCCGCCGCCGTAGGCCAGGGGGTAGAAGAAGGCGGTATGTGCATCTTCTACTCCCCCTACCCTAGAGGAGCTACCGCGGGAGGGTCAGGCTGATCTTCCTACAGGTTATTGCGGATGCCCTAGGGCACCCTAAAAGCGACGATGGCCTGCAAAAGGCGGGCCTTCCNCGAGTCCACGAGTATGTATGGCGATATCTTCAAGCGTTCCTAAGATCTTTATCTTGTTCCTAAGGTTTCGACAGACAGACAGACTGACGACAGAGTGATCTTATAAGGGATTCTTTTTTTTCTTAAAAAGTAAGGAACTCTAATGATTTGATTTTAATTGAGAAGAAAATTGAGGAACACATTAGAAAGCACAGAATATAGAATACATTTAATTTAATCAAATATCTCCAATCTTTTCCTTTAAGAAAGAAAAAAAAAGGAAACATGAGTCAATAACAGTCGAGGGCCCTTGAAAAACAGGCACCTGTCAAAGGCAATGCCCTTTTTACGACAACGATTATGTAATAGAGAAATTCAATAGTAAACAGGTTCAAGGGAGCCTCTTAAATAAATGCTTATCTGTACAAGTAGTTTGTGGTATACTCATAAATGAACGGTTATATATCTTACTTGAAGTTATATTTCATTTTTTTGTACTTTAAGCTTCACTTTTAAAAAATATATTCCTTTAAAATATAGAAAAAGACGAGCGGCTGCTATTACAAACAGTCCAAAACAGATTCTTTAAAAATAGAGAAATCTATACATATCCGTAATCGAAAACAAAATCATAACCCATAAATTTAAAATATTTATTATGAGTAAGTAAATACAAACTTTTACAGATAGAAAAAAAACATAGAATGTAATTCATTACATTTTAACTTCAAAGTTTCATTATCATTTTTCTTAAACAAATATTTACCCAAAGCTAGAATTTAATTTTGAACTTCGATCGAATCTTGAAGATGGATGTTCCACTTTCACGCAAAAGCCACTAAACAGATTTAGTTCAAACTTTACAGTAATATTACACCAGAATAACAAAGGCTTTATGTATTTATGTAAAGTTTTTGTATCATTAACCTATTATATAAGAATTTAAATTTTAAGCGGGCGAAGTAATATATAATTGCTAGTATAATATAAATCAATTTCAATCACATTATTCTCAAAGCTTTCTTGATATCTCATGGAATGAGATCGGTGACGTGTACGTGTACACCTTGCCTAGAGCCTACAGGTGCTATATACGATGTAGGTGAATGGAAACGAATTAATTATTTGAAAACTATAATCAAGAAGGAAACTATAATATTAATAAGGCATAAGTTGTGGCAAAGCTCGGCGTTGAATTCCGCCACACAACGCGCAATATGAGCATCGTCGAAAAGTGGGGAACTGAAGTGTCTTAATGGGAACGGAGTAATTTAGACACTAGGTTTCCATGTTCCCTCTGTCTACTCTACTATGTGCGATATACAGTGTGATGCGACGCGATACACATAGTTATCACCGTAAAAGCTGCAAGGTTAAAATAAGCAATACATTTCGAGATTTAAAGAATTTCGTTTAATGAAGTCGGTAACATTAGGGCAACTGGACACCTTGACTCGACTGATTTGCAGGTGTAAGATTTATTTGGACTAATTTACATATAAGCTGTATTTTAATGAATATCATGAAAAGTCTAAAAAATATGCTTTGACAAGAATTAATGTATTAAAATATGGTTATTTATACCTGTAGCATTATCATTATTTTTACTTTCTAGCGCATAGCTTACTCACATAAACTCTATTCTCTTCTTTCCGACTGAATTTGGGATGCTCGTTGGTGAGTAGTGGAACTCATCGAAACCCAGTGAAACAAGAAAAAATCGTATTCGTTTTTCCCTAGTTAACCTGGATCTTATCCATGCTTTTCGGCCCCGTGATAAAATCTATACATTTTATTACGGGGATAGACATCTATACTAATATAATAAAGCGGAAGAGTTTGTTTGTTTGTTTGTTTGAACGCTAAGATCTCTGGATCTAATGGTCCGATTGACTATGTTTTTGTTTTGTATGAAAGCTGCATTCTTCAGAAGTGCTATAGGTATATAACATTACATTTCACATGTAAAATAATATATTTTAAAGAACTTTCTAATTTGACATGCAATTTATTCTGCCATGCTAATAACAACCGTCGTTGCTAAGGAACGGTTTGCAAAGTTTGTTCGTTGTTTTAAGAAAACGTCACCCAAAATGAACTTATATTTTGATATTCATCCTTATAAAAATAAATATAAAAGCCACTTTTAGTATTTTATCTAGATAGTAAAGTATAGTTTACTGTATAACATTCTAATAAATAATTAAGGATATGTCACTGATTCGACACCTTGAATGACCTAGCCTTCGGGTGGCATAGTATGACCGACGCAAACGGGCAGATGAAGTTGACGGTTTTATAAATTTTCATGCATTTTCGAACAATTGTAATTTTTTATGTAATTATTTGCTGTTCATAATTTATTTAAACTTTGGTTCTCTTCTTCTTTTATTTGATATTGCTCGCAAAAAATTAACCTATTTAATATAGAAAAATGTTAAGTTATTTCATAGAGTCGATATCTACGAGTATGTACGTGCGCACGGAAAACTTAAGGTACTTTTTCTAATATTAAGAATATCCTTTACTAACTTTTACTTCTTTTGTTGATTCATTTAATAACTCAGATATTTTTTTCAATAATAAATCTCTACTTATTATTCTTTTTCATTATTTAGGCTTATATTTTCTTACTGATTCTATTGGAAACTGAAAATAATTTCATAAATATATTTAATAAATATTCTTATAGTTCAAGCAGGCGTAGCCGCGTCCGGGTTCACTAGTTATTTTATAAAATAAATCGCAAATATTTAGTTTACTATTTAATAAGCTCGTAACACTATACTAAAATATTAAATATTTGTTTCCTAAATATACACTTTAATAATATTAAGTAAACATTCGCATAGTTCAAGCGGGTGAAGTCGCGCGGCACCCACTAGTTCCAAATGTAATATAAATAATATGCTTCATACAATTTACTTTATATAAAACATAATATTTATATTATAATTTGCAAATTAATTTGCCATTTTAAAATGTATTATTAATTTTTGGCTGTCCATCAAATAGCATCACCTGCTCTCATTTTCAAGGTGCTCCTTTGCCCTTATGTTATTGACCTTTATATTTTGTAAACAAAAACCTTGAAAAAAGTCATCTCATTAACTTACTTATATAATATGTTGAATATTTTAATAATCAAAATTAACAAGGCTTGACAGGAGACTTGTCCTAGAGGTCAGACATGGCGCAGAGACACAAGCGTGCGACAGTAACAGCGAGACGTTGTGGGATCGAACCCGATTCTAGGTACTGAAATATTTAATATTTTCATTTCTTCGTTCTGGTAACGAGGCAAAATATAATGAAGAGTGCCGCAACGGCTCCAGAATGGTTGGAATATGGGGAATGGAAGTGTCTCATTAGAAATGGACATGAACACCATCTTACCCCGCTAAGTCCTTAAAACTTAATAAAAATATAAATAACATCCTACATCTATGTATATATTGCCATACAGCGAAGTTAAGCTTTGTCAGGCGTGTCATATCGGTCACTAATAGTAAGTCTACTTGCAACTAGCTAATAAAATCTAAGTGCATAAAGCTCCTGGGTAAAGTGACAATACGATAATGTGGTATCATCGAACTGGTAGAGGCCAAAGCTAGCGGACATAGTCGAGATCGAGTTTGGGCTTTTCATTTTTTCAAATGTTATGTGTTATTCTGATATATGAGGTACATTATTTGAAAGTTTAATCTAAATTGGTTTAGTAGTTTTTTCAATAAAGTAGAACAAACATCCATCTTCACAAAAGTTTTACATATGTAATACTAGTAGAAAGTAGAATAATTTATATCAAAACTGTGTAAGCATATTTTTTCTAAAAGGAAAATAAAACGAAGTGACGTGTCACAATTTCCACACGACCTACCCACAAAGACGCGTCAAGCAGATAAAAATCTTCACACAACTAAAGAACTAATTCTACTTTATTTCTCTTTATACAATGTATATTGTTTAGAACTTTTTTCTTAACATCTTTAAAAGCATCAATTTAATAGGCTAAGACGATTTGTTGAAGCGCTCGTCTTATTTTGATAAGGTTATCACAAAAAGAAAAGAATGTACGTACACTATAGAACGCTCTCACGTGTTTTATGTTATCCTGGTACGTTGACCCTTGAATCCCATAAATCCTTTTTGGTTTTCTATATGGTATTAAGTGGCTGAGTCAGTCGCGCTCGAAGCTTAGTTTTAACGTCAATTAACTTTTTTTATAGGATTTTTATTATTTTAAGTATGAAATTTTTGTTTTTGAGACCAGTCGTGGCGCAGGGACACAAGTGTGTGACTGCAAACACGACTGGTTGTAGGTTTGATTCTCACTTGGGGAAATATAATAAAGGCCGGCTACGCACCTGTAGCTCCTCTGGTGTTGAACGGGGTCGTGCGCGTCGGTGATCACTTGCCATCAGGTGACCCTCATTCTCGTTTCCCTTGTCTTTTTCTATAAAATATATATATTTATTTAAATGTATATCTTCATTTCTTCGCTCTGGTGTTGAAGCATAGCGTGGCGTTCAGATCCGTCGCTCAACAAGCAATACAAGATCATAGGGAACACCATGTTCTCACGTTGTTCTCTATTTTAATATAAAACATATTCATGAAAATAAAATATTAATTTTACTATGGAATAAATGTTATCATAACGGTGTTCGACGTTATCAGGTCGTTGGTTCTCCCTTGGTGGTCCTAAGCTGAGTCAGATTGAAGGTATGACGGTACCGTCTATCGTAGACAGTAGACAGAAGAAAGAGGATTTATTTTTATTTATTTTGAAATCTTTTAATTTTACTATAAGTGTTTTAATTATTTTAAATTTATAAAGTTCTTTGCTCTGGTAATAAGATAAAGCGTGGCGTTCAGTTACGTCGCTCAACAAGAAATGTTTTGAAAATTTGCCAAAAATGGGAAATCGGAGTGGCTTCCTCTGCCTATCCTGGTAAATGTGGGACATAGCGGAAGCTAAAAATAAATCAAATCAGTTTCACACTGTATTCCGCTTATAGCAGTGTGTTTAGCGGAATTCAACACCGGGATTTTTCTTGGTGCCAGGGTGAAGAAATGGGAATAAAAATTAATTCCTTCCAGTGGGTACTGAACCCATAACCGTGGCGCTACAGCTACACTCTCGTGCCCCTGCGCCACGAGGGCCTCGAAACTAAAAATCAAAATATTTACCATCAAAGAAAATATTCTCTGACTCTAAAACAAAATATTATCACGTAATTTATTTATCACAGTAGTTGTCTGACATTCATGTGTCTATTATAAATTCAGGCAACTAAATAACAATGTAGTGAAGGCGGAATACAAATTAGTTGATACAGTTATTTCATTTTATATTCGAACAAGAAGGAGAGGCTGTCGTTGAACATTGTGGGTTCGATCCCCTGTCTCTCGTTCTGGAAGACAAAACGCGGTGCTAAGCTCCGCTACTCAATACGTGATTTCGGAATCTTGAGAGTGAATCTGGTTTTATATTATCACTTAAGCTGTTGTGTTTTGTATATATTTTTTTATGTTGTGTTCGGGATATTTCCGCACTGAGCAGGATAGGCAGAGGGGAAATGAGAGTTAAGGGCTAAGACACTCACAACGGGCATTTCGTTTTGAGTAGCGGAACTTAGCCTGTTCTCGTTGTCAGAGAGGCAACGAAAATATTAAATATTTATTCTCCTTGATGGGCCATCGAACCCATAACGTGGTGCGTTTACAGTAGGACCCTTGTGGCCCTGCGCCACGGTGGCATCTTCATCGTATTCATAATCATCATATAAAATTTTACTTTTCATATATTTACTGTACAAGCTTATATAAAAGACCATGTCATATCCTATCCTATCCATCCATCCATACTTATATTATAAATTCGAAAGTAACTCTGTCTGTCTGTCTGTCTGTCTGTCTTTTACGCAATCAGGCCCAAACCGCTAATTTAATTGTGATAAAATACTCATATAGAGATACTTGAGGGTACCGGGATGAACATAGGATACTTTTTTTTTCCTCATATTTGTAATATTTTCGATATATACCAATATATTAAAATAATTAATTTGACATGCAATTTATTCCGCCATGTTAATAACAATGGTCGCTACGCGTTGCTAAGCAACGGCTTGCAAAGTTTGTTGTTTTAAGAAAACGTCACCCAAAGTGAGTTTGCTTAATGCAGACATGGCGCGCGCCGATATAGATTTGTATACATTAACAAAAATTAGATGATTTCTATAATTTGATATTCATCCTTATGAAAATAAATATAATAGTCACTTTTAGCATTTCATCTAGATGGAAATTATAGTTTACTGTATAACATTCTAATAAATAATTAAGGAGATGTCACTGATTCCAAATGACTTAGCCTACGAGTTGTGTAGTATGACCGACGCGAACGGGCAGATGACTTTGTTGATTTTGTAATTTTTTATATATTTTCGAATTAATATTATTTTTTATGTAATTACTTGCTGCTTATAATTAATTAATCTTAGTTCGGTTATGTATACCGATGTTATACACTTAAAATATCGTAATTTTAATCATTTGGGATTTTATTTAATATTGTTCGCAAAAATTAATAATTATTTAATATAGAAAAATGTTTAGTACGCGCGCACGACAAACTTTAGGTACTTTTTCTAATGTTAAGAATTTCCTTTAGTTACTTTTACTTCTTTTGTTTGTTCATTTCGGTTACTCAGACATTTTTTCTAATAATAAATCTCCACTTATTATTATTTTTTAACTTATTTTAATTATTTAGGCTTATATTTTCGCGGGCGTAGCCGCGTCCGGGCCCACTAGTATCTTATAAAACAAAGTCGCTTTTCGTGTCTGTCTGAACTTTCTAACTCTTCTTCTTCTAAACCACCCAACGGATTTTGATGCGGTTTTCACCATTAGGTCGAGTATTTCTCAGGGAAGGTTTATATATAGTTTATTATTTGTACATTCTTATGTAAATTAACATAAATACGATAAATGTGTATAAAGTCCTACCCGTTGAGACACTTTCGCGCATGCGCTGCTTTAATGGTAAGTACTACATGAAAATAATGTACTGGAGTATTATTCCTCTTAATAAGATCTACAAAAAAGTCCGCGACAGCATATTCGTATCTTTTAAGAATAACGTGTAGTGATCATATTTCTGTCTAAAAAATGTTAATTTCAATATATTTTTTAATGTGAGGGATATTTTTCCATAATGGTATTAATCTTTATCCTTTAAAATACTTTATTATTTTTTAACGTTAAACGAAGATACAATTTGCTTTTTACACTATTTCGAAGCTGCGAATAGTTTTAGAGAAATGCTCTCAGCATATAAATAAGTATATTAGTTACGTTGGCCATTTAATGTAGATCAAAACTGTCTTTTACTGTTTTTCATTTTAATAAGAACTTTAGAAGTTGTTACAATATCAAAAAATCCTTGCTGCGAAACGGCTCGCCACGCCCCGCGACGTTTCATATTTTTTGTAGTAGTTATTAGTAGGTAGGCTTTTGTTTATAATTTCTTTCGTTTTAGCTTTCTGTTGTTTGTGTTATTTATTTAAGTGTGTTTTTTTTAAACAATTGCAAAATCCTTATTGGAACTACGAAAATGCAGGTTGCATTAGGGTTTTATTAATTTTCACATTATCTTAAGTACTTTGCAAACATACATTATATGAATAGTTCAGTTGTTAAAGCGGGCGAAGCCGCGAGTGGGCCGCTAGTTTTGTTTATAATATAGCGTGTAAAGAATTATATTTGGAAGAGAGAAATGCATGTATCCTTTTGACAATTATTTACATTCCTTTCGAGCTTTCCGATTCGAGACGGCTGGTCCCCATTTGATACGATTGTTCAAATACTTACCGGTATTCTCATGCTATGATCCCTAACCAATATAAAACTATTATACGTTTCGTTTTTGTCTCATGGCTTATCCCGGATAATGTAGATTAGACAGAGAAATCTAATATTCGTCCAAATTCAATACATTGGGTGTTGAATGGCGGAACTTAACGCCGCACTATATTCTTTATTAAATAATTTTGCCATACTTTTTGAGTTAAAACATGCACAATATATTGTAATAGGAGAAAAACCGTTGAAAATTTATCGTTTTCATTCGTGTCCATAACCAATCCATCATTTTATCATATATATATTTATTATATTATGTTTTTAGCATTATCAAAATGATTCGTACCTACACTCTCTTTAAAAGTCATATTTTTTATTTTATTTTCTATTATTACCTGCAAGCTTCCCTGATATAATCGTGGCACGGGTAGGGAGCTCGTAAGAGTCGGAGAGCTCGTCTCGGCAGAATATTTATATATATTTTTATTCCTCCGATTTGTTAGACATATATCTGGTTGGGGAACGTTGTGCCTTACACTGAATTCCCTCTGTTGGGAGTGGGGAAAAAAAAATGAAAAAAGGAACGGAATGTCACTCTCTCTCTCTCTCTTTCTCTGTCCAATTGGCGGGAAAAACTTGAATATAAAAAAAAATAAAGTACTCTCGTTTTTAAAGTAATCTAACCACGTGTTATTAAATCATTATCGCCAGTACTACTTTAACACGTTTACAACGCAGTCATTATAGAGCTATTAAAATTTACATATAGTATACCATTATAATGTAATGGACTCTAATATATTAGCAGTATGTGATATAAGAAACGTGTAAATTAAATATTACTAATAAGATGCATTTATTTATTTATTTTGTAACTTAAAAATTGATTCGTTCCTATAGTTTGCTTGTGGGTTAAAATTTGGCTAGGTTTGGCGTAGGAAAGGATTTGTGAAGATGAAACCTCATGAAAAAAAACCACGTTGTATTAAAGCCCGAGTGGGAACGAACCAGACCATTGCATATATACGTGCAACGGTGACGTGAAATTATTGGAAAGAATTTTTTAAAGGAGAACCGGGTAATTTTTTATATTGTAGATTAGCAGCATCATCGACAATATTTCCTCATACACAAAATTCTTCACATTTTTCTCTAGCTTATAAAAAATACACACACAAGAAAGTTCTTCTTCTTCCTCCTGGCATTAATCCCGGCGTATGTTGCTACGGTTTGCCTTCCTGCTTAACCTACTGCATTTTGCACGATCTGTAACGTGAAAAAATACACATAATATAACAAACATAAAGAAAAATTTATGTGAATGGAAGAAATACAATAATCACCAGCATTCCTACATATTTAAAATCAAAACGAGTTAAATATATTTTAAATGGTAACAAAGATTATTTAATGTGTTTACTAATTACACGATGCAAGTAGAAATGCAATGGGATGCTGACCTCTGATAAGCGCTCATTGAACCTATTGTTGTACGTTGTGATTGTATTGTTTATTTAATTGTATTTATATAATGATAACTATATATAAAATTAGTTTAATTGTATATTGTGTTTAGGGAATATTACATTTTTATATACATTTACCAGCATAAATGGAGAAAAGAGAGCGTGTAGAATTACAGCGTGAAGCTAAAAAAACAAATTTTTTGAATAATATGTTCATATTATATATTCTAGTATAAATTTAATAAAAACTAGTGATTGGTTTGAGGTAAATATAAGTTCAATGTCAATTATTAGACACAACAGGATATTGGGACCAAGAGTTTCTAATCTCTTAGATATTTATAAAACAATATAACAAACTTTGATTACCAACATTATCTCTGTGCGGTTAAATAAATATTATAGAAACAATATTAGTTCATCATAAGAGGTCAAATGTAAGGATGACTGTTCTGTTATTTAATACTAATAACAATTTATTCATATTTTAGTTCCTATTATGAAAACTTAAATAAAGAAACAGAATGTATGTATATAATAATTACTTTTAGGTTCCCACTGTCTGCCACATGTCAAGGTAGGCAGAGAGAGAGCAGTAAGGAATTGTGGAACTCAACTTTTTGCTGTTTTCAATCAATTTCACCGAGTAAGAATCTTAAGTAAGAAGGCTTTGTGTCACTGAGCTACAATGTCCTTCAACTTCCAGTAGAAATAATATACAAATAATGAAATTGAAACAGATATACGTAAATTTGTTAGACATGAATGAGACGATAAAACTATGATAATAGAATAATTTAATATTATTATTGAGGACGAAATGGTTTATTGTTATTAATAGTTTGCTATTAGTTTAAACAAAGAATTATATAATATTCTTATTATAATGAAGTCACCGAATGGTAGAGATTAATTGACAACAGAGACTTTCAACAAATGATATAAACATTCCAGAAATTTAGAATTTGAAGCTATACGAGTGTATTCAAAATTTACGTTTACGTGTCGCAAGGGCAAAAGCGTGTTAGTAGAAAGTGTTAGTAGCAGAAACGAGTATTGTAAACTTAATATTAGGTTCCCTACCTTGTTATGTGGGATACAGTGTAAAGCTAAACAAATATGCAAACAAAACAAACAAACATATGTAAACAATCATTAAACATTTATCATTTTTTTACATTTGGTCCCTGTTTTTTAGTTAATTTAAAAGTTAATAAAATATAATACATAGACATAGCTATATCGAGTAATATAATCGATAGGTATATCGATTTCAATACGCTATTCGATTGTATTTGTGATTTTTTCTCTACCAAAACGCATTACTCTACGCATTAAGAATTTAAATTGGGTCAGGAGCATTACTTACGGTAGGTACATATAATAGATGCGTTTAAATTACATACGTATTCATTAGCGACCCGGTCTGGTGGGTTTGGGATTTTTGGGAGTCCATACATTGTGTCTGTGGCATAGAGACTAAGTATTTATGGAAATTCCATGAAACCAAAATTTTTTACAGCTTAGCTAAGCTAACTGGCTCAGCGCGAATCGGACTCGCCCTCCGAGTCTTCCGTAGCAGTTCCAGGATTAAAGGTCAACCGGAAGTACAATTTATAAAACTTGATAAACTCCAAATTCGGAGGAAAGTGGGGAACGGAGTGTCTTAACACTAGATTCCCTCTGCCTACTTTGCCGTTACCGTTTTGTTTATGTAATACTTACAAATTTTCACATTTCAGATTTTTTTCTCTTCTCTGTATTATAAACTCTCACTTATTGCCAAATTTCTTAAATATACGTCCATGATAAATACCCTATATCTTGATTATGCGGCGAATTTCATACAAAATGTATCAAAATTGATGCAGAAATGGTCGTATCATATCTAAAATATGGTCAAGAAATATGAGAGACACTTGTGTCCCGCTAGCTTGTCATATTTTAACTATGTAAAAATATCTTATATCTAAGATATCTATCTTATCTTATTTTATCAGGCTGGATAAATATTAAAATATTTATATATTTGAATTAGGTACCTAGATTGGAATATACGTATTTTATCGCAATGATTAATTGGGGTTATTACATAAACATAATCACTAACATAAGAAAAATCTAAACGATAATATTTTTTGTTTCAAAATTACTCTCATACATACATACATACTCATTTAACTACATATAATTAAATTGTAATCGATGGCTATGAGGAAGGTATATAACTAAGTTAAAAGGCACTAAAATAACTATGACGGAGTTCCTAACGACATGCCGCCAAGATGTGTTTACTGCAGCCCGTAAGCATTTCGGTATTAAAAAATGCTGGTCAGCGGAAGGTTCAAGATCTCCTCACAGCGCGAACTCAAACAACTGATAGAACAAGGCTCTGTAACGACACCCTGACAGCAACTTAGTCCTTTGTTCATCACTTTAATATAGCCGGTTAACACCTCAATATAGACTTTATATATTATATTACTTTTCCATTGTAGGGTACATTTATATTTGTTATTATTTTTGTTGTGGCAATTATAAAATGTATTTTAATTTCGATGTTGGCTAACTGTGACATAACATTTTGTTTACAATTCGAATTTAAAATGTATCACCTAAGTCATATGTTTGTATGCACAGTTTTGTCTGTTGTACGTTCCATTTTATGTTACGCCTTTTTTCTAGTAATTCTATTATTTTTTTTCATATAATTTTAAATGTAGTGTAAAATTGCATTTAATTCGACTTATACATGTAAAGAAATCAAACACCTCGAGGCTTTTACATAACTTATATTTCTACCAGGGCTAAATACCATTAGGCTTGTACAATTTATGTCTCAGGACTTTTACAGAACTTATACTTCTTCCAGGGCTAGATACCATTAGGCTTGTACAATCTTAAATTATAATACAATATTTTATTCTAGAGGACCACTTTCCTCTTCAGCTCCAAATCTAATAGTGCGCATCAGAATTTTCATCACATCAAGCGTCTTTTTTAAATTGTCAACTCGCGCTAGTTCTATGTATAAATTTTTAAATATATCTTTTTATTAAACAAAGAGGTTGATTTACATTTTGTTATAACAAATTATCGTGAATATAAAAACTATTTATATAAAATCATTACATACTTATTTTCTTTTGTAAATTTTATATAGTATAGTTATGTATATTTATTAAATTGTTTTTTATATATTTATTTTATATACTTATTTTAATTAATTTATTTATTTGGATATTTATATTATGTTAAATGAAAATGAATACTTTTCTTATTCTACTAGTGTTTATGATAGCGCGGATAGTGATAACGATTCTGATTCAGAAGCACTTTATGATAAGCTGTCGAAAACTTTTGACAATAATTGATCTTCAACCCTCTCCCTGGTGCATACTAACGCGCAGAGTGTTCCGGCTCACCATTCCGACATTCTCGCTTCCATTAGCTCCGGCGCAGTTGACTGCATACTTATATCCGAGACCTAGCTGAAACCATCACTTTCATCTGCTTCCTATTCTCTTCTTATTCCTGGCATTAATCTCGGCTATTACCAGGGTCTGCCTTCCTACTTAACCTACTCCACTTTGCACGATCTTTTGCGTCCTCGGTGGTAAGACCATTGGCTCTCATGTCCTGCATCACGACATCCAACCAGCTCTTCCTTGGGCGTCCAGGAGGTCGCGCCCCAGGAACTAGTATAGCAAGGCACTTGCGTCCGACATAGTTCTTAGGCCGGCGCGTAACGTGGCCAAACCATCTCAAGCGACGCTCTTGGAGCTTATCCGCTACGTCACGGACCCCAAGACTACCTCGAATGAATGTGTTGCGTATGCGGTCAGACCGCGTTACGCCGCACATCCACCTCAGCATCTTCATTTCCGTGACGTGAAGCTCCTGAGTGTGCCGAGATAGTGCTGGCCAACATTCGCTGCCGTATAAAAGAACCGGTCGGACGATGCTCTTGTATATCAGCCCCTTGAGCTTGGGCGGTATTCTGCGGTCGCAGACCACACCAGTGACCTCCCGCCATTTGGCCCAGGCAGCGCTTATCCGGCC